>OY756209.1:97659029-98867016 GCA_963576795.1 Metopia argyrocephala | reverse complement strand
CTTAAAACAATTGAATAAGAAAATAAATAATAAAGTCTCAGCTAAAATCAATAGTTAATGATTTATGTATGTATTTTTAAATTGGTCCATAAATATGAAACATAAAATTCATTTATATTTCTCTAAGGCCCAGTTTTTAACTTCATATTTAAATGGCATTTAAATGCAACTTTGAGTTCTTCAGCGCAAAGTTAAATGAAACTTACCCCCTGGTTAGCCAAACGTTGATGTCGTAAAAACGGTACGTGCGTTAACGTACGTACGTATGTGCAGTTATACAAACGTGTCATATGTCAACAGAAAATGTAAATAAAAACAAAACAAACAAAAAAATTATAAAGGCATTCATTTGCCTGTACCAGTAATATTAATTTTTCGTCGTCCACTTAAAACAAAATATAATAGTTTTTTATTTTATTAATATAGATTATATAATTTATTATATTTTTTTTACTTATTTTTCACAAAACACAGCACAAATATAAAATTTTAATTTTTAAATGGCAATATGAAGCCAGCTGTTTAGAGCAGTGATGAATGTTGTTAAATTAACACAAAGTTAAAAAAGGTACCAGATCTATCAAAATAAGAGAATATTATAATTACTTCTTCTTCCATTGGTCCATTGTCGACCGAAAACGAAAAATGTTCATTTTTAAGTAGAACTTTAAAAAAAAATTGTAATTATCTCAGTAACTAGCTAGCACGTAAATCAGTCATGCATCCCATATGCTTCTTTTTAGATAATCGAATAATTTTTCATTTGGTATGTATGCATATAATTCGTCTTTCGAAGATATGTTAACCCTCATCTGCTCCTCAAAATAAATTACGTTGCCTACAGCATATATCTTATGGTTTTTAGTAGAAAAATGAGAAACACACATGATGAGAAAACTAAAAATTGCTGATATTTATATTTGCTTAATATTAAAACATTGCTTTTAGTTTTATTATACATATGTATATTAGAGTGAATTATTATCAATGAATTTAATATATACGTTTTGGTTATGGATATGTTTTTACATGCACTTTTTGCACAAAAGCAACATTAACCACAGTTCCCGTCGAAAATTTCTTCTTATTGCAACTCTATACGATGTTTGGTAATTAGGGTTAATTTTTTGGAAAATAATTAATGCATTTAATGCAGCTATGCAACTGTGGCAAGAAAGCAGGTTATCAATCATATTGACACAGTCTATATTGAAGTAAAAAAAACTAATAAAATTTGATGAATACTCGTAGAAAAAATTAATGGGAACGTCTCTATGAACAAGGCTGTGGCCTTGTTATAATAACTCATAATTGTTGGCAGCCTTCTAATTTCCGGGTTCAACATTTCTAGAGTTATGCAATGTACATTATAAAATTGTACACTTTTTTTCTATCAATACACGAATTGCCTGTGAATGCAAATGTTGATTTGCCAAAGGTAAAAGATAATGGTATCATCCAAAGGAATAACTTTATTTGCATAATCAAAAGTGTTTTTCGACATAATTGCCCTTAATATTATACGACTATACTCTGCATCGAATAAATCAACACTTGATTAATTTTTTTGATCTAAAAATATATACAACATTCATGTATAACGAGTAATTATTTTACCTATACTTATACACGCCAGCTAAAATCAAAACACCCATAGAAGCTCTCAACAAGCTGGAATCTATTCGCAAGAAATCGTCGTCATGCTTTGGCATATGCATTTGTATACCTTAGAAATACCCTTTCAAGATGCAATTCGTGTTACAACGGGCGGAAGATTGATAACATTTTAAGTTCTAATCCTGCCATCTTGTTGCTGACTACACTACTACTAATTACAGGCTTTCTGACATCAGAAAAACTAGTTATTTTCGGCTTCACCTTCATTTAGAAGAACTCCTATTTCTTCACTTGACAAATATTTTATTTACTTTTTTTTAATTATTTGATATATTTTGTTTATAAATTAGTCAAAAATTACTTTATCACCTACAAAAAGCACAATGACTAGTAAAAAAACAAAGTTGCTGTAGTGATGGTGTGTAGCGTGGTGGCGTTTAAAGCCGACACCTTCGAAGATGACAGTGTTGCCCTATTATTGGACAGTCCAGCTATTGGCCGCGCTGGCATGCTGGCGTTTGCCGGGCTGTGGCTTGCCGGATGGGTGGGTTTTTGCCAATCCCGCTGGCCGTCCTTGTCTTCTCACTACAAAAAAAATTCATGCCAGCCTTTTTGATGGTAAAAATAAAGAAATTAATATGTTTATGCTGGGGCCCGAAGTATTCAACATCCTGTTGGTGCGGTAGTATACGGAACTTCTACCCTCCCTCAGAGACCAAAAATCTCACCATGACACTCACAAGATGGTTTGGGGTGCCCCAAATACGACCTGAAAAACGCTTCCTACCTTACTTACCGCTTATAAACACTATTTCAACGCACCATTTTAAATAATAATTCAATTAAAATTTTCATTTCCCAAACATTATACAAAAATTTTATTTATTTCGAATGCAAAAGAATGAACTGTTAAACAAACAAAAAAAAAAAAAATAACAAAAAAGATATATGTGTATGTTTATGGCTTAACTCTAATGTTAGTAACTAATATTAATTAATAAACTTATTTACTAGTAATACTTATACTAAATTAATTTACTCTAACAATCTAAATTTCTCTAAATAATTAAACTAATTTAAATTTATTTTTTTCTTATAATCTAGGACTTGCCGGATGTTGACGCCGCCCGATGACAAACTGAAGATGAGGATGCTGATCAAAAGCTGATGATAATGATGATGAAAACAGCTGCGGTTGTTTATACAGAAGGCTGTTGGATTAGGTTTAAGGATTCCTTTTGTTTTCTTTTGTGTTGTAGCACTTCTGTTTTATTATAAATTAGATTTTAAGTTTTCTTTGTTTGTTCTTATAAATATTTAGATTTAAGTTGTTTTTATTTGTAATTAGAATTAAGTTTTTCTTTTTTTGGGATTAGCTTTAAGTTTTTCTTATTTGTAATTAGATTTCTTGCTTTATTTAGAATTAGTCTTAACTTTTCTTTCTTTCTTTTTCTTTGTATTTAGATTTATGATTTAATCTTTTAATTTTATCTATTCAGATGACAAGTTTAGTATTTATTCTTGAGTTTGTGTTTATTATTAGATTTTAAGTTTTAACAATATTTTCAATAAAGTTTCAACTACATTAATTTATTTCCTGTTTTCTTTTTGTTTTTCTTTTTTGTTTAAAATTTCTTTAGAATTTTATAAAAATAAATATAACCACTTTCACATTTATTTTTCCGCGCGCCACCACAAAACTTTTGTTTTACTTCAAAAAACACCGCAATACCTTTTTCAAACTGAACAATTCAATCACCAAAACTTTATTAAAATTAAAAAACGTTTTCCTCTAAAATTTGACCGTTTATTTTCTTTTATTATTTTGCCGAGGTTTTTTCTTAACTTCAGTTAATTTTTTATTATCCTTCCAATTATATTTGTGTTGTTGTTTTTATTTACTTATTTTAACTTTATTCTGTAACGTTATGTTTTTTTGTTATTGTCTGCTCACTCATACAGCTGTCTCAGTAGAGTTGCCAGCAGAGCCAGGTTTAACCCTACAATGTACACATGACATTGCCCGCCAAAAAACATACGTTTTCTCATATGTGTCAAAAACGACGCATGAGGGTAGCCATCGTAACTTTTTAGATACAACACAAAAAAATAAAATTTATAATACGAAACTAAGTTTAAATGTGCATATTTATGTATTCTACAAAGTCAGGAAATTCTACTAACTTTTAGCTAGCCATTTTAATAATAATTCAAAAATTGTATTGGGTATGCGTCGTTTTCGACGCAAAGAGCAGATAAAGGTTAAGTAAAACATGGGACTTTTAAATTAAAAAAAAAAAAAATTAAAAACCAACTTTATATTCACATAAAAATTTAAATTATTCACTTAAATATCATAATATGTATCTAAAGACTTCAAAAATTAGGAAGTGTTTTTCTACACATATAAAAGAAAATGATTTGCAAATAAGCATGAAAGTACCAAAAATAAAATATATATATGGGTATTTCCAGAGGAAGTACGGACAATTTCATAGTTTAAAACTGCTATATTTTTAACAAATTTTTTTGTAATCATTTAGCCAATTTGTTGAACTTTAACAAAACAATGGATCAGTCATTTAAAATACTGGCGACTCTAGTTATAGTTACGGTGACCATATTTTTTAAACCAAAATACAGAACAAGGAAATATTTGACCAATAACAAGTATAAAATGCAAACGAACAACCTGTATAGGCATGTATATTAGTGTGTCCCAAAAAAAAATTTTTTTCGATTTTTATAGGTCCCCCAGCATTTTTTGAAAGCTTATAGGGTAAAGTATTTTTGTGTTTTTTTCAGATTTTTCGGAAGAGGTTTAGAGGTCGCTAAAATCGAATTTAACCAAAAAATCGGGGTTGCTCGACTTTTTTTGAATTTTGCGCATTACTCGGTCCATTAGCACGATTTTCTTTGTTACTAAGTCAATTTTTTTAAAGAAAACTGTTCAAACTTTACTTCTCTGGGCAGATATTATAAGTTTCGGTAATATTTTTGCTCATTTGAGTACCCTTTAAGTAATTTTTTTGTAAATTTAGCATAAATTTTAAAAATAATGCTTTGTAACTTTTAAAATTTCTATTGAAGTTAAAATAACTAATGATTCAGTTTAAAATGTGGATAAATTCTGAGTCATTTAAAAAAATAAATATTGAATTTGCTCTTACCGTTCCAAAGCTATGCCCAAAAAATCTAGGCAGATTAATTCTCATACCCAAAAAAATTATTTTGTTTATTAGCTTTCAATTACACTGGTTTACCGTTTTTTAGATAACGGTACTTTTGTGTTTTTAGGTGTATGGCCCCACTCAAACCCTTGTGGAGTCCAACCAAAAAGTCCGATCGAGATAAATGCCATGTCGATGGAAAGGTAATTGAATGCCTTTTCCGTCGATATCCTAGAAAATTCTATCTGAGAAGAAATCGCTGAGATATGCCACCTCAAAATTCAAAATTTTCCTATTTTTTACGTTTTTTTCAAAATTTTTCATTTTCATTTCAATTTTTTCCTACGTTATATTGAATATCTGGAATGTTTTATTCTTTTACCAAATAGCTTATTTAATAACCAATATTTTAAGCGTATTTTGAAAAAAAGCGGATGAAAAATAAAGTTTTTATTAAGGATTTTGTGGAACGACAATATTTTCATTTTCATTGCTCACACAGTATATTCGACGTAAAAAATTTAAATTAAAATCACCACGAACTTGTGCTCCGAAAGAGATGAACAAGGTGAAATATTTCACCAGGAAATGGAAGAAATTGAGAGACGTTACAAAGGCTGGTGGGATGAACAAATGATGGCGGACTATTGATGGTTCCTCATTCGCGAAGATCCATCCGAAAAAAAACGCAAAAGTTCAAGTCGCTCGTCATTTTAATTTAAATTTATTGAATTTACGCCGAATATACTGTGTGAGCAATGAAAATGAAAATATTGTCGTTCCACAAAATCCTTAATAAAAACTTTATTTTTCATCCGCTTTTTTCAAAATACGCTTAAAATATTGGTTATTAAATAAGCTATTTGGTAAAAGAATAAAACATTCCAGATATTCAATATAACGTAGGAAAAAATTGAAATGAAAATGAAAAATTTTGAAAAAAACGTAAAAAATAGGAAAATTTTGAATTTTGAGGTGCCATATCTCAGCGATTTCTTCTCAGATAGAATTTTCTAGGATATCGACGAAAAAGGCATTCAATTACCTTTCAATCGATATGGCATTTATCTCGATCGGACTTTTTGGTTGGACTCCACAAGGGTTTGAGTGGGGCCATACACCGAAAAACACAAAAGTACCGTTATCTAAAAAACGGTAATTAGGAAAAAATCATGACAGCGTTTTTCGTGCTCAAGAGGTCCCAATTAACTTATCTAGGCATGTGGCGTTCTTAGTATTTTTTGGCTGTTAACCAGTGTAATTGAAAGCTAATAAAATAACTTTTTAATTTTTTTTTGGGTATGAGAATTAATCTGCCTAGATTTTTTGGGTATAACCTTGGAACGGTAAGAGCAAATTCAATATTTATTTTTTTAAATGACTCAGAATTTATCCACATTTTAAACTGAATCATTAGTTTTTTTAACTTCAATAGAAATTTTAAAAGTTACAAAGCATTATTTTTAGAATGTATGCTAAATTTACAAAAAAATTACTTAAAGGGTACTCAAATGAGCAAAAATATTACCGAAACTTATAATATCTGCACAGAGAAGTAAAGTTTGAACAGTTTTCTTTAAAAAAATTGACTTAGTAACAAAGAAAATCGTGCTAATGGGCCGATTAATGCGCAAAATTCAAAAAGAGTCGAGCAACCCCGATTTTTTGGTTAAATTCGATTTTAGCGACCTCTAAACCTCTTCCGAAAAATCTGAAAAAAAAACACAAAAATACTTTACCCTATAAGCTTTCAAAAAAAGGTGGGGGAACAAAAAAAATTTTTTTTTGGGACACTAATGTACATATTTATTATATTTTTTATTTAAATGCAAAATTAACAAAATTAAGAAAAAAAAAAACTAAGTAAATTAAATTAACCAAAAATTCAAAAATAACTAAAGTGAGATCATTAAATAAGTATATACATATGTACATAATTTTTAATTACTATAAAAATTAGTTTGTAGATATCAAACTAAGAGTTAAAGTTAACTTTAAAAAAAATTGTATTTTTCTTTTATCATTAAGGAAACAATCAAAGTAGATTCACAGAAAGGTGCATTACAACTAATTTTGGTATTTTTGAGTAAATAAATTTGAATAAATTTGTTTTACCAAGTTATCATTTACCTTTAAATATTCTTTAGACTCTATACAATTCATATCATTGTTAAATTTAGTAACCAAAATGGCTTTGATGGTTTCCATTTTGATTTGAGTTTTTTCATTGGTCCATATATTATTTAATATAGAAAATACCCTTTTTGTTGGAGCATTTGAACCAGGCAAACACAAACTGAACTGGACAACCAAATGTTTTTAAAATTTATGTTTCTTTCTCTAAAATGTCTCTATGACCATTTGGTCTATATTTAAGAGACTTGTAAGGAGACTTTTCCAAAGGTGTTAATCAAAACTACAAATACTATTTTGAGGCATGCAAATACAGAACAAATACTGAACATAATATAAAATACAGAACATTTTTATGTTTTTCCCTAATGAATAATTTATACAGAACACGGGTTACAAATACAGAACTGTTCTGTATAATACAGAACGGATGGTCACCGTAGTTATAGTGCTTAGAAAGTCAGCTCCTTTTTTCTAATGCTTTTCACAGCCTTCAGTAGTTACTTCGACTTCTCTTTTTTACCAGATATTTAAATTTAACAACATTGCATTTACAATGTTTAATGAGTTGTAGCTGTTGCTTTCAGTGTGAAGAAAAAATTCAGAGAGTTTGCATAACGGTAAAATTCATGATTGGTTTTAGGTAAAGTTTTTCGTGTGTCCGCAACGCAAAATTTGTATTTGTTATTGATGTCAGTACAAATAAAAATATTAGAAACGCCGGATGAGTTTTTTCGCAACTTCGTTACTAGAGTAAAAATTTTATTTATAAAAGTTTTTAGTTTACCTGTCATTTTAAAGTACAAATAGCCTTTAAAATTTGTGCGTCCGCAACAGGAAGTAAATAATTAATAATTTTTTCAGTAAACAATTTAGTTTTTTCTATACTTTTTATCGTATTTAAGATAAAAATAAACCATATTACTGAATCTACATCTCGTTCGAAAAAATTTAAGGATAAGGTTACTCTTAGACTATACAGAGGCAACTTTGGAGGATCTTGTCCATGAAATCGAAACGCACTTAACATCGCACTTAACTGAGTTTCAAATAAAAATAAGAAAAAATAGGTTTTCAAATACTGTTATTCATAGATAAATGTGTGTGTCCGCAATGTGCATCCGCAACGCCCATTTAGATTGAAGTTGCATAAAAGGTAAAAGTATTTTTAATGTAAAGTAAGTTGTTTATAAAACCTCAAAATGTCTTCTTTAAAGAAACAAAAATAATAATATTTATCACATAAGAAATTTCGCTAAATTTTACAAATTTTCATGGACACTTCAAATACATATGGAAAATTTTGTGCGTCCGTAACGCGCTGTTGTGTTAGTCATAATTTTCAGTACAACATTTTAAGTAAATTTTCAGTAAAAGCATATTATAGTACTGTCCAAAATAAAAATTTTTTAATATGGACATAGTCTTCAAAATATTTCAACTTTTTAAGAAAACTAAAATAAAAAAAACGTGCGTCCGCAACGCAGGAAATACCCATGTATATGTATATATCTTAAGGGTTTATTTGACAAGTAATGCATAGAAATTTGTCAAATAAACCCTTAAGACAAATTTCTATGCATTACATGTCAAATAAACCCTCGATAAACCTCAATTAAATATATAATATAAATAATATAAATATTTTTCACCATATAGGCAAATATGTACATATAATATAATATAATATATGAAATGTATTGCTTTGAGGATAAGCATCTATGGCCATTTCGTCTCTGCTTAAGAGACTCGTCAGGAGACTTTTTCCCAAAGGTGTTAATCAAAAATACAAATACTTATATTCAAATAGTTATAAAATATATGCGAATCATATCAAATTTAGTATACAAAAACAAAACAAAAGTATTTACAAGCAATACATTTCTGTTAAAAAAAATCAAATTCCTGACGAGTCTCTTAAGCAGAGACGAAATGGTCATAGAAACATGCTTATCCCCAAAGCAATATATTTCATATATTATATTAATTTATATATATATTACAACTGCTGCGGTTGAAATTGAGACTGCGGTTGAAGTTGAACCTGAGGTTGAAGTAGAGGCTGCGGTTGAAGTTGCGGCTGTGGTTGAACCTGAGGCTGTTGTTGGACTTGAAATTTTTGTGGCATACATGGAGCCATATACCCCGGCCCATAAGGGTAATTAAAATAATTGTAAAAATACGGTGGTGTCACTGGCCGACCACCACTACCTCCTCCTTTTTTGATTTTAAAAAACACATTATTTTTTTGTTACAGTGTGGGCATTTATTCGTATGGCCGCCTCTTTCCATTTTTTTTAAATAAATGAACTGCAATCACAAAAAAATCTGAATAAAAAAATTTAAAAATCGTAAGTTTGGGATTATTATTACTTTTCTATTATCAATATTACATTATTTTTATTAGGTTTTTATAATTTTGTTTTATTGATTCTTTTTTTGCTTTAATAAATAATAAAAGAAATACTTAATAAGTAAAACACATTTCAAATTATAAGAAAAACGCTTTATTATCATCGTGAACCGCCAAAGTGATGTGTGTATTCATTTTGCATCTAATTTTTATGCCTTTCTTGAGAATTTAATTATTCAGTATTGAATCGGTTTTTAACATATATATATTTAACGTATATATACAAACATATCAAATTTCACACACTTATGACCGACTTGTACACACCACGAACAACTTAATGAAAATCATATTTCCCTTAGGGTCGTACCTGAATTAAACCTAAACCGTACAACGTACGACAAATAAAAAGTATAATTTGTATACGTCCGTATTACCGAAACACGCAATAAATAAAAGAAAGAAATAGTAAAGGAAAACATAAATATTGTTTTGTCAAGTTTTTATTTTTGTTTGTATTAGAAAAAAATTTCAAACAAATATTATTTATTTTTTTGATTTTTATTTTAATTTTTTCTTTGTACGCACCGTAAAACTTGGATTTTTGAAAGCCATAATGTACGTACGCGACGTATTTCGGTAGCTCTCATACAAAACGTATGGGCATGAAACAATTTTGACAAAAAATTTACGCCGTACGCTTTAATTCAGGTACGATCCTTATATTTAAATAAAACGAAAACAAAAAATTTATGATTTTAATTGGGTATTCTAAATAATATACAAATAATAGTTATGATATTAGCGACTATATTTATGTTATTATATAATTCGCAGTCATGAAGAAATTCGTGCTTTATTTTTGTCGCATACTGTATGTACTAATTTTTATGTACAAATTTAATGAATTTAGTCAAATGAAAGCAGATTGTGGTAAATGTAAACAAACAGTAAAAATTTATGAAAATTGTAATGTGTTTGAAAATGTGCAAATGTGGGAAATTTGTGAATGAAATTATATATAATTTTTTATTGTAAAAATAAATAAAGAACAACATATATGTATGTATTGTTGTTTTCCTTTTTGCCCTCAATTGTAAGCACAATAGGGTTTAAAAAATTAAGTGATTTGAAATCGGTCAGGTAAATGCTTGTCGATATCAAATCACTTTCCTTTTTATCACTATTTTGCTAACAATATGGCGAAAAAAGAGAAATAAACATATCATATCATTTCTTTATTTATTTTTAAAATAGAAAATGGTAATTTCAATCTTCCCTATACTCATATCTAATCAGTAAAAAAAAATAATGCCACTAAAATTTTTCAAAATTATGCACCCTGAGAACTGCAATTACTTTTCTCTAAATAAAAAAAATATATATACACCCAACAGCAAAAATTTGCGTACAAGCTTTACTAATTAATTTGCGGGTTAATAAAATTATACTTATGCAGGTTTATTTTTAAAAAAATGTTTGTAGTTATTAGTCATATTGTCATTAAACATAACAAAAACTAATTTGATATTTTATTGATTTACTTTACGATTTATCGATCATTTTCTATAATACTTAAGTCACATCCCTACTGAAGCAAAAGTCTGCGTACAAAATAAGTAACGATACTTTCCATGTGTTTTTTCCTATTAAACGCGTCGATTATTAGCACATTTTCTTTTTTTTCTTTTTCTAAGCAACATATATTTAGTGATTTAAAGAGAAATTTAAAAATTCTGTTAAAATGGGTAAAGTAAAAAAAGAAATTCATGAAGAGGACAGAAAAATTATAATAAAACTATGGAAGCAAGGAAAAACTCTACCCGAAATTGGTAAGACTGTCGGCAGAACGCATTCCTCAGTTCAGAGAATTGTGAATACTTAGAAACAAACAGGAGTTTTTGACTCCCGCCCACGTTCTGGACGTCCACCTGTTTTAACTCTGCGAGAAAAGCGTTACATTCTGCAATGAGTTCAGCAGAATCCTAAAATTAACTCAACAGAAATCACAAAATTTCTTGAAAATCACTTTAATAAAACTGTTGGCAAAGACACCGTTAGTAGAGTTTTGAAAAACGGTAATTAAAAAGTCATGTTGCACATAGGAAGGCTCTGGTGTCACTGGTAAACCATCAGAAGCGAATTGCTTGTGCCAAGAAATATATAAATAAGCCAAAAGAATTCTGTCGAAAAGTTTTATTTACTGACGAAAGAAAGTTTTGTATATCTCGTGTTAAGGGCAAACAGCTTGTGTAGAGAAAACCAGGAAAAGCGCTTGATCCTAAGAGTTTAAGTACAACTGTAAAACATGGCGGAGGTGGTTGCATGGTACGGGGCGGTATGTCTTACCAATGAGTGGGAAATTTGGTGTTGATTCCCTCTACAATGGATACTAAAGTATATCTTGATATATTAAAAGAAAATTTGCAGCCAGGCTTAGACAAATTAAACCTGGGCAACGATTATATGTTCCAACAAGATAAAGACTGAAAACATACGGATCATAATACAAAGCTTTGGCTGCTCTACAACGTCCCGCAACAGCCTTAAACGCCACCACAGTCTCCAGACTTAAATTCCATAGAAAACTTATGGGATTTATTGGAACGCCGTATTCGGCACCACAAAATTTCTTCGAAAGAAACGTTAAAAAAAGTGATAATTGAAAAGTGGAACAAAATTTCTCTTTAAGGAACTGCAAAGCTAGTCGATTCTATGCCTAAACGGTTGGCGGAGGTTCTCAAACAAAAAGGATATCCAACCTCATATCATTTTTTTTTTACTTAAAATTTAGACACAAAAGACATTACGAAAAATGTTTGTACGCAGACCTTTGCATATGCCATTTTAAATAGACCGTTAGTTTTTCTTTTAGTTATAAATTATTGTTTTTGTTTTTGCTAAAAAAAAGTGCAAATATGTTTAGAAAAAGTTGTAATAAACAAATAAAACTGAATTCCTATTAATTTACACAAAATTTTTTTACTTTTTTAATTTAAACAAAAATAATAATGGCTTGTACGCAGACTTTTGCTTCTGGGTGTATATTAAAAAAAAAAAAATACATGCATGTAATATAAGAAAAAGGAACAAACAGCCCAATACTAAATAAAAATTTCCCGGGTTTTTTCCCTATTACATTTTATCCATATTAATTCAAATGCAAAGTGAAACAGAAAACTTCCGGCGAATTTTTATTCAGTATTGGGCTGAAAATATAAGTCGAAAAAGTTAAGAAGCACTTATTGCGCGTCTTAACTTTTACGAGAATTTACCCTATATTTAAAAAATAAATATAAATATTCCAAAATTATGCCACCAAAATTTTCCAAAATTATGCACCCTGAGAACTGCAATTATTTTTCACTAAATAAAAAAAAAATATATATACATATATATTAAATCAAAAAAAAATATATGCATGTAATATAAAAAAAGAAACAAACAGCCCAATACCAAATAAAAATTCTTGGGGGTTTTTTCCCTATCCCATTTTATGAATATAAATTCAAATGTAACCCACCCAACATACCATAAAGCAATCCTTCTACAATGCAACTTGAGAATAAGCTTACAAAAACAGTCAAATGCAAGCACGTCTTAAATTAGTTTATAATATTACATACATATATATATAAAATTTGAATTTACAAACGTTTTTTAACCATTCACACTTATACAACAATATTTTAAAAATTTATGTCGAAAAAAATACATGTTTTAAATTTAGGGGATTTCCACAAAACTGAGAAAGGAGTACGGCAATGGAAAAAAACATAAACACAGAACACCTATTATATTTTTTGTGTAATAAATAATATTAGCGAATTCTTCTTTTATTGTAATAAA
The DNA here is from genome assembly GCA_963576795.1 of Metopia argyrocephala. Taxonomy (NCBI): domain Eukaryota; kingdom Metazoa; phylum Arthropoda; class Insecta; order Diptera; family Sarcophagidae; genus Metopia; species Metopia argyrocephala. Next base: position 98,853,894 of record OY756209.1, on the reverse strand, counting down.
ACAATATATTGGTGTTTTAATGTTTATTATACTATTATGCTATTATTTTTGTAAGCTTGTTCTACAATTGAAAAGTGAAGCTTTTAGTGAGCTTGAACATATAACATTTTCATAAGGGTTCCGTTTTGATTTTTCTACAATTGTTACGATAATCTTTTCCAACAAATTCTAAAATGTTTTTCAAACTTAAGGCTTGTGTTGGTAAGCTTATTATAATATTATTCTCAAGCCATTTGGTATGTTGGACTGCCATGAATAAACACTCTCAATTTTTTACTGACACATAAAAATTTTTTTTTCACTTTTGTATTCTTTAAGTGAACTCGCGAAAACGTGAATACCCGGAAGCATGAACGACTCGGAAACGTGAACACTTTTATGTTTGCATTGACTACGTGAACAATTTTTTTAAATTGTTTTTTAAATTTGTTTCGTTTTATTTCTTGAATTCATTTAAATTTTGGGAATCCCAGCATAAGACAACATACATATTTAGCTATTTCAACAAAACATGCACATGTGTAGTTAAGAAATCTTTAGGAAAATGCCATACTTGAGATGGTTGGAAAAAATATACAGTGAAAGCTCCCATAGGCGGACACCGACCGTCGAAGCATTTCTGTCCGCCTACGGGAGATGTCCGTCCAGGGGATATTTCGTTAAGATACAATCTTAATTGACGGAACTTATAAAATCGTCCGTCTATCGGATATGTCCGCCTATTAGAGCTGTCCGCCAGTGGAGCTTTCACTGTATATCAAAAAAAGATAAGCGATTTCTTCCAATAAAAGTACTATTTAGGAAAAAATCCGTCTTTTAAAAGGAGTTTATTGAAGACTGAATTATTTTGCTAAACCCATATAAGTATTCCTAACCCTTTTTTGTATTATATTTTTTATTTTTAATTATAGAAACTTTAGTAGAAGAAAACTTTATATGTACATACATATGTATGTGTACATATGTATGTATACAATTCGTTTGAATTACATTTTTTTTGTTTCATATTCAAGAATAGTAAAAAATGGAAAAAAAGTTTGAATAAAATTTTATATAATATTTTTTTTTTAAATTTCCAAATCTGATTAAGTTTTAGCCAATATCTATTGCTAAAATGCATATTTTTGTTCTAAAATCTTACCGATCGAAAAGGTAAACAAATTTGAAAATGTGAACACCCTTGGTAAAAATTAGTTCACGTTTCCGCGAGTTCACTATTTATAATACGTACACGAAACTTTCATGAAAGTACTTTCATGTGTAATGGCAGGGTAAAATAAAGGGGCAAAAATTTTCCGGAAAATTTTTATTCAGTATTGGGCTGAATATATCGTCGATGGAACTAAAGAACGCTGTAACTGACAAAACCTTAAATGTTCACCAGAGCCAAAAAACCTTCATAAAAGTAGAACAAAAGCACTGGCATTTTTCATTTCGCAGACGTCGTAAGTGAATTTATTTTCATCGTAGAAGTCTGGAACTGGGACCAATCGACGCGTATTTTTTTTCTGACAAAAATGATGCAAAAAACGTATTTTCGATTTTTTTCAGTTACAGCGTTCTTTAATTCCATTGATGTTATACACAAGTCGAAAAAGTAAGAAGCACTTATTGTGCGTCTTAACTTTTACGGGAATCTACTTTACTTTTAAAAAATTATGTTTGTACTCACCTTTTCCAAAACTTTTGTATTCTTCACTAAACAGTTGAATTTTTCTTTTTAATTATACAATTATTATTATCTTATTATTATAATTACACACCACTTGAATTTTTATTTTTAATTAGAAAAATTTGTTGCGCAGAATAACACCTGTTGCCATAAATAACACGTTGCTAAATAAAATAAATAAAAATGGCGCTGCCACACGCCCATGTTTGCAAGTGCAGCCATTTTTCCATCTGTTTTACTGGCAACATTTTTTGGAAAATACTACCACCTCGTAATATTTTTTGAATGACTGGCAACATATTTTTTGAAATGCTCCCACCACATGTTAAAATTTTTAAAATAAAAAGAAATTGGTAAGTTGTATGATGATCACCCAAATACCACATTCTTTTAAATGAATTCTTTGGAGCAAAAATGATTTCTGAATAAAATGGCAAGTTTTAGTCCTTTAAATTAAAATTAACTAATTTTACATTTAAATATGAAGTTAAAAACTGGGCCTAAGTTTTAAATCTTTGTAATTAATATCAGCCTCGTCCCATAAGCTGACATAAATAACTGCGGATGAGATCAATTAAGTTTTCATTAATCTGCGAAGGATTTAACCTGCATCAATACGTTTTTTTTTATCACGACAAGTAAACTCGCTATTATTTTGTTATACACTCTTTTGTTCCTTTTTTGGCAAATATTTTTGTATAGTAATGGGTTATCCAGCAGCAGAGAGGTCAACAGCTACGAGATTTCAACTTTAAAGTTTTGCTACTTTTAAAGTATTGGCGTAAGTTGGATACTAACACCAAATTGGCCAAGATCGTCTTCTGGGATTATCCCAATAATTTATTTCTAGTTGTTTTTCAGAGGTATGTGAAGCAATTGAAAAGGTAATATGTTCAAAGCATATCGTTTTTGAAATGGCAGAAGATAAAAAGAGAGATGGCAAAATATACTTTTTTGAAAAATGTGGAATACCGGGTATAATTGGAGCAATCGATGGAACACATATTCAAATAATTAGACCTAAAAAAGAAGAGCACCTATATTTCAATCGCAAACTTAAACACAGCAATAGCGCTATAGCGCACAGTGGTTCACTAGTACGACATAGACGTCCAATCACGATGTTCGATTATCTCACTGTTAGTTTGTTCTAATACTCACTATTAATGGCACTACTAAAATATGCAAAAACATTTGCATGGAAATCGAAGTTTGTGAACTACCTTCGATAGTCAGCGAACATACCCTGAAGCCTGCATAGAAAGAAGTTCATGGACTGCAGTAAAAGAACAAAATGCCGAAGATTAACTAAGTTAGCTGTGGTAGATGATTCCGCGATAAACCATTTGATGAGTGATTCTAGCCGCTCTAACAACACTTGTATGGAATTTACTACTAACAAGATATTATCAGTAATTAACGAGGTGAAATTAACAACAAAACCCCAGTATTTAATAATAATGTAGTTTCTCAATTCAAAATTACCAAATATATTGCCATCTTATCATAAAGTGTTGGAGGCAAAGAAACATTGTCTAGTCTAGTCTTGCATTTAAAGATTACTCATTAGGGACGCGTGAATGCTTACTAGGACGTATCCATGGTATAATTTGCCTCTTTCAGGTAGTAATTGATCATTGTTTAATTACCATAGGCGAGCTATTTGAAAAAGCCGCTGAATCTTGTAATAAATTATTTAAGCAATTCAGGCGAGACAACACGCTAAAAATTTCCCGTTAATTTCCTTTTTGCGTAAATTACCACAAAAGAAGAATTTTATGCTATCACCTGAGACCTCGAGTATGTTCAGTTTTTAAAAATAATGTTAAAATGTTGTGTTAAATTGGCGTTACAAAATTTATTGTTTTCTATAAATTTTTTTTAATTAATGGCTAACATTTTTGATAAATAAATTATAATAACATTATCCTTAATGACTTTTTTATCTAATTTTACCCTACTTGACCCTTAAAGAGCCTAAACACAAATATTCATATTAATTTTTATGAGTATAGCTAACCGCCTTCCTTAGAGACTTAAACCACTGTGAGCAGGCACGTTACATTACGTTACGTTACAACAACATTTGGCTAATTCTACCTAAAATAAAAAAATTAGTAGCAAAAAAAAAAAAAAACTATTGTATGAATATATTTAAATTTTCGTTATTACGAGTATAGATTTTAAACCAACTGAAAAATAGTTTTTTATTATTTTAAATATTTAGAAGCAAATTATCTAATCAAATTCTTAATTTTTTAATATTTTTCATAAGCCAGTGAGAGCCATTTTTATATTTTTTTTTATTACAATCTTTCTCATTATCGAATATTTTGATTCATATGTAAATATTTTATTTACACTATCACACTGTTAGTCTTCTACACACACCTTAGATATGTAGTCGCAGTGGTCTAGTGGTTAGTATGTTTGCTTACTAAGACAAGAGCTCTGGGTTCAAACCCCAGCTCTGACATCTTGAAAAAAAAAAATATATAATATATAGTATATAATGGCTAATTATGTATGTATGTATGTAAAAGCTGTCGTGCAGAAGCAGCAATTATCGATGTCAGTAAAATATGGCTTTTCTACTACCTATTTGTGCAAGTAGGTGAAATAAAATTTTTAGCGTAGAGTAGGAGAGACGGATCTTTCGAGATCGGTACCAGAAGAGAGTAGAAGCTGCATTGCAAATTCATAAAAATTTTGCGTGCTGCTGGTCAGTGTGGTGTAAAGAAACCACTGGGCACAAAACGCCATCGAAAGCTTCCATTGGATTTTGCTGGGACATACTTAAATTAAATTATGGAATATTGGAAGATGGTCATATTTTCGGACAAAACCAAAATTAATCCTATTAATCAGATGGTAGTTAGTAAACTTGGCGAAAAACTGGAAGTGCTTCAGGGGCACGACACGGTAAGCCTATCGTGAAGCTTGATGACATGTATGATGACGGAGGGAGTTGGCATTATACAGCAAATAGTTGGCAAGATAACTGCCAACTGTTAAGTCAACGTCTTGTGCACGGATCTCCCAGCCACTTGTTAAAAGTTCGTTGTTGACTTCTCAGATATTGTGTTCCACCAGCATGACAATGTTTTGAAATTCACCGCCAAAATTTCTCAAAAGTGGCTTAATGATAGTGAACTGAAAGTGAAAATGGTCACTGCACTCACCTGACCTCAATCCACTTGAGCACCTCTGGGTGAGCTGAAAATGAGTGTTATGGGAGTCCCAAATACATTTTTTGAAATGTGACCACAACCTCGTCAAAAGCATGCCACGAAAAATTGAAGCTGCAATAGTTGTCAACGGTGGCTTTATAAAATATTAATTTGTGTAATTTAAGAAGTTTTATATGTTTTAAATAAACACAAACATTGTGTGACGTAGCACTTATGTTGCTACTTTACATACCTTATTGTATGGACGTGATTGTATCAACCATACACGGTACAGCATGGATTTTTGTTTTTAGTTCATATGATATAGATTTACTTTTACTATAATAATTCCCATTAAGTTAATAATTAAATTTACATATAAGATTAAGGATTTTTAGACAACGGCAGCCAGAGTTGGTACAGGCAGCGGTCTTCGCCAAGTATATACGAGGCGACTCGTGAGAGATTTGGACTTGGCTGTACCAACTGGTAACACCTTACGAAGGGGTTCTTGTAACTTCTTCTCCCGAAGGGGTATTCGCTACCTACTTCTCCCGAAGGGGCCCTTGTGACCTACTTCTCTCGAAGGGGTTCTCGCAACTTACTTCTCCCGAAGGGGTACTCGCTACCTACTTCTCCCGAAGGGGTACTCCTTACCTACTTCTCCCGAAGTGGTTCTCGCAACCTACTTCTCCCGAAGGGGTACTCGTTACCTACTTCTCTTTTATCTTATCTTTCCAGATCGTATACTAATCCGAATACGTAGTAAACACCGAGTTATACCGAACCCGAAGTGGTCGCTCCTGAATCGTGCCATACCGAAGACGATACTCTACCGAATTATCCGTAAGCCAATTATACGGAACCGAAGGTGAAGTAACGACCGAGTTATACCGAACCCGAAGTGGTCGCTCTTGAATCGTGCCATACCGAAGACGATACTCTACCGAATTAGCCGTAAGCCAATTATACCGAACCGAAGGTGAAGTAACGACCGAGTTATACCGAACCCGAAGGGATTGCTACTGAATCATACTGAGTCAAAAGATAATACATCCAACTAAAGATATCTACCGCCGCATCGAACCACCATAACCACCTGCCGTTGTACTAAACTTTGTTATTTTATTTACTATTGTATTAATAAAGAATTGATATTACTATTGCCCACGAAGGGAACGAAATTGTAATTTCTTTTTATTTACTTAAAGTTCGTGGACCCGTGAGTAGACCCTGGACACCGTTGAGCGACCTCAGCCTACGACAAAACCACGTTACAATTGACCACATGCACTTCTAATACACCCATTTTAAAAGAAAAAACAATAACAAAAATATGAGTGCTCCGGGAAAATAACCGGATAAGTAGTTTTGGTCTTGAAAACATTTGAACTTAGGACATTCAAGCACGTGATAAATTTTTTGAGTGACTGTTTACTTGATATCTTAATATAATTAGACTTATTGCTAAAATTGGCATTTTTGACAATTGCATGTTATCATTCCGTTTGAAGTTAAAAATGAAACAATCATTTGCCATGCACTTAATTTCATAATCATGCATAGCTGCCAGGTTTGACGATTTATCGTCATTTTGACGATTTTACGACACAAAAATAGCATATTGACGATTTGACGATTTTTGGCCGTAATTTGACGATTTTTGATTATTTTGACGATTTTTGGAAACTCAAAATTTTCAACGGTTATTTGTTTGAATTTTTGTACTTTATTACAATTCAATGTAGAATATTATACATCTCTGAAATGATTTGTATGTATTTTTTATACTGAAAAAAACAGAATTGGCTTTGAACATTCATAATATAAATTCAAATGCAGAATATTATGTTATTTCTGAAAGAAATTTTATGCTTTTTTTGCATAGTAAAATCCAAAATTGGCAACTGTTATATGAACCAATTTAATGCTTCAAATTTTAAATTATATTTTTATTAGAAATAAAACCAAGTAAAATTTTAAGTCTAATTCAAACACGCTGGTTGTCGCTAGAATTAGTTGTAGTCAGTATTTTAGAATTTTTCCAACTACTAAAAATGTACTTTCTTAAGTAAATTTTTTATCGGCAATGAGTAATTGTTTAAAAATCAATGTGCTATTAACCCAACATTTTTATTTGGCAGATTGTAAAGATGAATCAAATAATTTGCTAATGAAAGAATTGATGAAATAGAATAGAAAAACTATTTTTTCTTGTTTTATTCATTTTTATATGAACTGTGTGGCCGAATATTAATAAAATTTGATTTTGAAAACGAATATAAAGCTTTAAGTCTTTAATACATAATAAAAGGAAAAATTATGAAAGAATTTAACAATTTTATTGAAGAATATGAAAGGCAAGAGTTAAGATCTGAAGTAAAATAATTAATTTAAATTTAATATAAATTTTTTGCCAAAATAACTTTACACTATTAGATAAAAAAATATATCAGATAAATTTACTATAAATTTATTAGGAACAAAATTAGTTTTATTACATTATTGTGCAAACGAAAAACTAATTTTTACTCAATTATATCTAAATAAACAAATCTTAGAAACTTTGGAGGCCACTATGCTTACCAAATACCATTTAAATCTAAGGAATTGTATAACTGAATTGTTTAATGGTAATATATGTGCATATATAGTGTAATAAATATAATATAAAATAGAATTTGTTAATGTTTTTTATCTAGGTTTTAAAATTTTATATCCATTTATATGTACATTTATACTGTGAATTCTATTTTTCAGTTTTACTCAAATAAAAACGAAAGTTTTTTCAAAAAAGTGATATTTTTTATTTGCATTTTGATGACGATCTTTTGACGATTTGAAGGAATAAATTTGACGATTTTGACGATTTTTTTGTCAAAATTTGACGATTTCAAGGTCAATTTATCTGGCAGCTATGTAATCATGCAGCATGATTTCTTCCGCCTAAAACCATTATTAATTACATTGCCTTTATTCCAACTCATTATACCACTTTGTCTTTCTCACCCATTGGTTTGTGTGCCATACCAAATACGTTTGGTTTTCCAAATAACTTCTGAAGCATAAACGCCTTATTGGGTTGGCATAAAACAATTTTCCATTTCCGAATACTTGGAAAACCTAAACACACATTCGTATGCAAATAAACCAGCATATGAAACATGTTCAATAGAATTCTTTATAGCAATTGGTTAATTGCCACAATGCCTTAAAATGCACGCTTTCAGCACTTGATGATGATGGTTATATTGCTTTTGTAACAAAAATAATTTTTCATTGGTTTTTTTTTTCTTTTTAATGCCTTAATTTTGTTTTTATTTATTTTCAAAGCACACAATGGATTACCTATGAAGTATTGTACTTCAAGAGTGCCACCCCAAACAACAGTTAGTTTTGAAAAGTTGCTAAAGTTGTTTTGAAATTCATGTCCTTGTAACTTTTTGTTAAGGTCCTTCTGCAGCTGGTGATTTTTAATGTTACAAAATGACTTTGATAGTGCTGCTGGTGTGGAGGGCGATTATAATGGTCATTTTGTCATAACTTTATGCCTTTTGGCGTGTCACGTGCAAATGTTACGACAAGTGTTTTTCATTTTTGTCTTTTTCTCTTTTACTTTCTCCTTCTGTCTACCATTGGGTTTCACGTTTTCCTTTAAAACAATTTAAACGGCGTTTTTCTTCTTGTTTGTTGGACTTCAAATTAAAAGTTTTCTCTGTAACAGAAAGAAAATATATTTGATCTGAAATTAAGTTTAACAAAGCATTTGACATCAAGTCATCGAGTGCACTAAATTTTCTAATTCTAGGGGTGTTGTGTTTTGGCATTCAATTTGGGGCCTTTGTTTTAGATCTTGGTTTTGAGGTGGGATAGTCTTTAAAAAATTGAGTAGTGTTCTTCGTGTCATTATCGTATTTTAGGATTCAACTTTGACGCAATGTTAACATATCTAGTTATATTCTTGAATGGGTTTGTTCAGGTACCAATACTTTCCACCCTCAATGAACTCCAACTTACCTACGACAGCAACAAACTCTTCACCCACTATACCTTAAGTTTTTCGGAGTCAATGCTATATATTGTGTAATCGAAATCTGTTATTCAGCTAACCTCCTAAACGGGTTATGGAATTATTGTTAAAGCGTTGGACACTTTATTATCAATCAGGACAATGAACTTCAACTGAGCCAAGTTTCAAGTTTTTGTGTAACTTTTGTTATGAAAACTACTCCAAACTAAAAAATTATAGCCTGACAACAACAGAAGGGTTGCTCTATTTCGTAGAACCTACAAATTAACGAAGAATGGTACTCGTGTACTACAATACAAACAAGGAAAGAAATGAACCCTTGTAATACATTTTCATAAGACTTTTTTGTGTTAAAATTGTCATTTTAAGAATCACTTACTTTTTCTACCAAGCTACTTTTTTTAATTCAGTATTTATTTAATTTATTGAACTTTTTTTTTAATTTTAAATATACTCCTTCTATCCATATGAATCACAGTGTGTTACACATTTAAATGAAAAGAAAAAATTAAATGTTTCTATTACTTGGCTGTGGGTAATCTAAAGATTATTAAGCTGTTTAATAGAATTTAACAAAAGCCACAATAAGTTGGTTTATTTTGTGGCACCACACAGACATTTTAAAGTGAGTTTGATAAATAACATTTTACAGACAAACAAACCCATTGCACTAATGCGAAAAGTGAAAACCACAAAATTTTTAACAGGATTATAAAATAATTGTTAAAAAAAAGTTTGTCCTTCCTTTACTGACTTGAATTTGTAACGTCACATGTAGATGACAAGATATGGCACACAGAACATTTCAATGTTGTCAGTGCTGTCACCTACTTGATAATAATGATGCTGCAGCTCTAAATTTAACAATTTATTCACTGATGAGTAAACAAATCTTCATATGGAATGCAATGATATCATTAGACGGCAATGCAAATGAGTAGAAGAAAAGTAACTTCAGTCTCAAATGGTTTAGTGGTGGTGTAATTTTACTTTTTTTTCTAAACCAAATCTCATGGCACACACACAACTTGAGTAATTTTTTAAAATATAAATAAAAACTGAATAAAAGGGAATGCATATATGTATATATGAATATATGTATAATGGGGAAATTAATTTAATTTTTAGTGAACGAAGAGAAATGAAGGATTAAACTATTTTAGGGAAATTGAAGGTATTTGTTTGTGTGATTTTTTTTTATTTGCAAAATAAGCAAGGTCCCTTGGGTAGAAATTGGGTTATAGGTTGGTTTTATAAGTCATTATATATTCATAAGTATGTTATGACATGATTAAGTTGGTATGGACTTTAAATAAGTAGTTGCAGCAATTTCAAGAAATTCGATGAGTTTTGTGCCAGAAACAGAAATTTAAAATTGGAATAATTGCTCTATAAATAATGTGTTTTAGTTTGTGCGGCAGATACCAATTAAATAAAAAATTTTCAAATATATCGGGCATTATAAGAATAATACTTAAGTGCACTTATTTTTTGGAAACGAGAGAAGAAAATAAAAAATCTTAGAAATAAAAGTATTTTTCAAATATGTGTTTTATAAATGGACTTTCTTAGGTATTTAGATTGCAAATAATTATAAATAAATAGTTTAGATGTAGAATAAAGTGTATAGATGTTTGTATGTACTCGTATAAATGTAGGTGTAGTGTTGAGTACGTGCTCTTTTAAAAGTCTTTTTAAAAGCTCAAAAATAGAGTACATTTATGCAGCGATGCCAATTAATCCTTTTTACACAACTTTTATCTCTCGCTGATCATTATTTTTTTTTTATTTATCCCTTGAGTTTTTATCAACTTTAGTTCCTTTTTTCCAAAATATTATACTCGTAGATAAAAACTGCTATCTGTCTTACTCAGAAAAGAAATTAACTAGGAAGAACTTGACAAAATTTATTAAAAGTTTTATTCATTAAATAACAGCGAAATTACTCCCAAAATGCAATACGAAGGATACTAAAGCTGCAATTGAAGAATCTAAGACTTTTGATACTGCCTTATTCAAATGCAGAAGTAGGACGCACATTCAGTGTTATGCACTTTTTTTAATAATAATGAACGAATCAGAATATCGTTGCAAATATCATACTGCTTAATTTGCATCAACATGTGTTAAATAGAAAAAATGCTGCTGTGCGGATTACAAAGTACCAGAAAAAGTCCGTTAAAAAAACTAATTCAATCAAACCATATAAGAATTGGGAATATTTTATTGAATCTGTTTTGTGGATTGAAGAGCAGAATGACGACATTGCAGTTGTTATGCGAAAATAACGAATTCAATGTTTGCTTTTTAATATTACTTTTGTTATATACTTTTTTACAAACTATCCTCTTAAAATTAATTTTACCACCAAAGTACAAATAAAATTACAGTAAATCTACCACTTGTAACGGTAATTGGGAATACATGGCCTTATATGGAGAGTAAAAGAAGACAATAGATTCTGAAATAATTTAGGGTAGACATAAGAAATATAATATTTGCCATTGGATTTATGACACACACACTCAACTAGCTAAGGATGCTGTATACAGACTTATCTAGAAGATGCAGCGATGAAAGGGAAGACTTATTGACGAAACGAGTCTGGTAACGGGTAATATGAATAAATCCATCCTACCAATATTAGGTGAACGGGTTGGCTTATGTGACACTAGGTATACGGCATAAGTGGTATTGACGTGATGCAAGGGTTGTAGTGTGGTGTGTTGACTTACAAGAGCTCCAGGTTCAAACCCCAGCTCTGGCGTTTCAAAAAAAGAAACATGAAAAACTATTTCTTTCGGCGACTAAAACTTACCAGTCTTCTGGCAAAATCTTTCAGAATAACTGATTGTCATGAATAAGCTTTTCAAGTCTGTCGTTCGGAGTCGACATTAAACTGTAGGTCCCGGAGCTCATGGATAAAAATTGACACACAACATGGGTACCGCGAGAAGGTAGGCCATAGCCCTGAAACAGAGTTATAATTCCATGTATGCATGTAAGGGTGGTAAAACAATGGGAAACTCATGGGTCGTTGGTACAATAAGGCATAGCGATGAGTTTCGCATAAGAACCAACTGTGAGCGGTGTGAGCATTTTCCAGCGCATTAACATTTGGAACCTATGTTGGTTAGGTCATATTATTCGCACTGAAAAATCAACTCCAGCGACAAAAGTTTTCTATGCGAAGGTCACTGAACGTCGGCATAGAGGAAGGGAATGTTTAAGTTAGACGGACCAGAAGCCCTGTTATCAATTGGTTTGACCCAGTGGTGAAGGCGCGAGCTAAGCAGAGACGCCTAGATTAATTTTGAGGCAGAACGAAAACCCTTATGACCAACTTAGTAAGTAAGTTAAATAAAATCACTTATTCGGTTGTGTTGGAATATTTAAAAATTCATTTCATGAAATGTTGTTGAATTGCAAAAGGACCTGCAATTACAATATTAGGATTAACAATACAATTTTAAATAACTTAAAAGTTTATTTACATTTCAAAAAGTAAATATCCATTTAAAAATCGCTTCATTTCTCAGAAATCAAATATTTTTATGCTACTGAGAAAAAATAAATTAAATTTCTCACTGTATTAAAGCGATTTTTATTTAATGTCACCAAAGGCAATGTTGGTTTCAGTTTTTATTTGATGATTCTATTGTATACTCGTTTAAAAAATTAATAAAAAAAGAGAAAAAAGTGCGTAACTTTTATTTGAGGAAGATTGAATTGCTGCACAAGTGTATGTTAAAGTCTAGCCATCAAGCAGCCATGCAGCTGTAAGCGTATTTATATATGCGCGTGGCATATGAATCTTTTTATTTATAATCCTCTTGATAAACAAAACAAAAAATTGTTTTACATTTTTATTTTATGTTTTTCTGCTGCATGATACTCGTATATGGTATTATATGTATAATCACCGAGTTTTGCTTGTGGTTAAACCGACACAAAGGAATCTTTTTATTTTTGTCTGCTTAAATGTCGGTCATATTGGTTTAAAACAATTCCCCCCTTTTTTGATAAAAAAAAGTTAAAAGCCAAGGAGTAAATGAATAAAAAATTTTGTTTTCGATTAAACTCCAGCGCTAAAATTCCAACATTTAAAATCATTCTCTTGAAACAAATTCCTCTTTTCAAAATGGGTGAAGCCATAACCATTTCCTTTCTTCCATTTTCATTCATTTTTTTTATTTATTTAAACAGCAGACTTGAAAAAAAATAGAATGTGTCTGTCGAATGAAAATTGTTTATTGGGTTAAGCAAACTGAAAGCTTTTTAAGAATTAAAAAAAAAAAAAAAAAATTATATAAATTTTAATGGCGAGAAATTTTTAAATAAAAAAACTTAGATTAATCAAAATTGTAAACCTAAAACTTGTTTCATTAATTTTATTTCGTACAATTGTCTATAATTAATTAATCTTATTCAAGATATATATAAACAGAGTAGGAAAATAAACAAAACTGAACGTTTGATCTAATTTTGTTGTGTTCTTTAAATGAGTAAAACAAAAATAAAACAGAAACAGTGAGAACGATTGTCCCATTTAATTTTGTATATTGTTTTTGTTTTGAGTACTAAAAATACAGTAAATCAAACGTGCGTAGGTACAACAAAAAATGAATGAGAAGAAAAAGAAAGGAAGAAGAGAAAAAGAAAAGAAGAAGAGAAAAAGGAACAAATTATACGAATGTAACGGAATAACAAAGCAATCACAAGAGTGAAAAACTAATTGTTTCATTTACGCTCTTTCTCATTTAGGAAGAATTTGTTTTGGTGTTGCTCATGTTCCATACCATTAAAAAAATTTTTAAAAGTGTATGACTTTGTTGTAACGTTTGCAAAATGTTTTTTTTGTTTGCCCACTCTGTGTATAAATGTTGTAGAGTTGCAAATCCATCTCAACCTACATATTCTACCATTATAGTAGTTTATTCGAATACATACATACATAATTGGGCATTACAACCCTGTGTCAGGGATACAGCTTAGCTTCTCGCAGTACTCATGTTGTGTGTGTTATATTTATCCATGAGTACCGGGACCGACAGTTTAGTGTCGACTCCGAACGACAGACTTGAGATACTTTTTCATGGCAATCAACTACTACCAGAGCTTTTGCCAGAAGACTGCTGAGAGGTAGTCGCCAAAAGAAATAATTTTTTCCTATTCATTTTTTTCAAGATGTCAGAGCTGGGATTTGAACCTGACGCTATCGTCTTAGTAATCCAACGCCCTAACCACTAGACCACGGCGGCTATTTTATTCGAATATCGACTTAAGTTTGAAGAATAATAATGACTTAAAAAAATACTAAAATTAAATAAATAAATATGTAAATAGAAAAAGAAAATAATAAATTGTAAATATAGCCTGTAAGAAATTATTCATTGGCTAAGAAATAGATAAATAAATAAATAAATCAAAATAAATAAATAAAAACATAACGTTCTGTTGGGGTTTGAGACCGCTCGTTAGCTGAATGCCTTACACATTACACCACCTAGCCCTATTTTATTTACTGTATAAGATCATACCAATACGAAGCCGTTCTAACATGAACAAGTTGACGTATTTATGTCATTTTATTGAATTTCGTTTATATTGTTACAAAGTAAAGCTACAATATATAATTCTAATTTTGTTAAAAGTTATGTTTACATATAAAGGTTAAGCTGATTGGCAAACGTCGGTTCGTGATACGAGACGAAAACCCGGCTGGTGAAGTTATCATAGGTCTGCTAAGTAGTCTTTAATTACAAAGGTCTTATTGGGATTCTGTAATTTCCATAACAGAATCCAGATAATATTTTTTAAACCGAAAAGTTGCAGAGTTAATTGGGATGCATTGATTCACAGCGGTTTCGGCTGGCTTTTCCCTACAGTGGCTCCGGTTGACTGCTTCAGTAGTTTGAAGTAGAGTAAAAGATACCAGTATTTGTAGTTACTAATATAAGTTTATTCAGGTGCATGACGTACCGATTAGTATTATATAAGTATACTGAATTGTTAAGTATACTAAGAAAACACGAATTGCCGAATTCATCTACTAGAGTGTCGCACCGATCATATGCAACTATTGTGTTTTACCCGATCATCGTTGAAGGTTTTGAATCACCCAGAAACCGAACCGAAGCATTACCCTGTATCCGAACCAAAAGCGATACTCACCGAACATAACAACGATTCACCTGCATTGCTCAATGATCGAAACGAACCAGATACTGAACCGATGGGCGTAGACATAAACTTTTATCCAAAGCGACACGATCCGATCCATAACGACGACTCCAGCACCGATATTTCCTTTTATAGGTTTATTTACAGTCAATAGCTCTTTATACTCAACTCACTCAAAACATAATTGTGAAGCTCTATTTATGGTAAAAATACAATTATTTAGGAACTTTCATTGTATGTATTGCTTTGTAAATACTTTTGTTTGGTTTTTATACACTAAATGTGTTATGATTCGCATTTAGTTTATAACAGTGATTAACACCTTTGGGAAACCACGGGTTGGAGTTGGCACTGACTAAGACCGAGATAGTGCTTCTTACTAAGAAGCGCATCCCGCTCATTAGAAGCATGCAGGTAAGAGAGGTTACAGTCCAGACGAAGAATGCCGTTCGTTACCTGGGGGTTAGTTTGGACAACAGACTAACCTTCTGGAGCGAAATATCCAGCAGAGCAGACAAAGCGGCCTCAGTAGTGACGTTGTTGAGCAGTGTAATGGCCAACATTGGGGGCCCTCTTCCCTGTAAAAGACGTTTGCTGCTGAGCACCGCCGAGTCTGTGATGTTGTATGGAGCTGAAGTCTGGGCTGATGCGCTCAGGGTCGAAAAGTACCGAAAGCGCAAGGCGGCAGTGCAACGGAGAGCAGTGCTCCGCATAGCGTGCTCCTACCGCACGGTATCGGAGCCGGCTATCTTGGTGGTCGCCGGGGTCATACCCATCGATCTCCTCGCCAGGGAGCGACAATTCGTCCACCAACACAAGGGCGAAATTGGAAGAGAAGGCGCACAATCTGTGGCAAGGTCTCAGTCCCTCCGTGACTGGCAGTTACGGTGGGATACTGAGACACGCGGAAGGTGGACTTACGCCCTTGTCCCTCAAGTGGACGCTTGGCTAAATCGTCAGCACGGTGAGGTAGATTACTACCTCACGCAGTTGCTGACGGGCCATGGGCACTTTCGGTCTTTCCTGTTTAAAATAGGAAAGGCTGTAAGTCCCACATGCGTCTACTGTGGAGCACAATCCGACTGCGCTTTTCACACATTTTTTGAGTGTGAGAAGTGGATGTTGGAGAGGCGTGCACTGGAGAGGGATCTTGGCATCTTGACTCCCAATACCATCATAGGAGTCATATTAGGAAACCTTACTGCATGGAAAAGAATCGCCTTTTTTGCGAGGGGGATCCTTCGTCGGAAGGAGAGAGACCTTGCAAGGTTGGTGGTACCGTAGGGTCCAAATGGACCGGCATATAAGGCTCCATCCTGAAATGATGTCATAAATTGACGGTCCCAGGATAGAGCCTAGTGATATAGAGAGGGGTTTTAGCCGGTAGGCACGCAATAACTGCGTGGAGTCCGGCACGACGGGTGGCAAAAACCACCTAAGTGCGTAAATGCATTTCCCCTCTCACCAAAAAAAAAAAAAAAAAAATAAAAACACCTTTGGGAAAAAGTCTCCTGACAAGTCTCTAAGGCAGAGACGAAATGCCATAGAGAATGCTTATTCTCATTAGCAAAACATTTCATATATTATTTTGTAATAATAAAACTTTAATTTAAATTGTAATTTTCTTATCTTTTTCTTCAGTAGTGTAATTCAGTAATTTTTAACGAGTTTTTTTTTATTAATATTTAAGGCCGATTTTATTTTTTGCATTAACGATAGCGTAATTCAGTAACTCCTCACTTAACTACAGTAACTCTTGTAGTTAGAAATAAATATCAAGTGGCATCTTTATAAGAATTAAAAATAAATTTACGTAAAAACAGTATGCAATTTGAGTTTTCTTATAAACTTTAAAATTATTCACTTGAATTTTGTCATAATGCAACATATTATGATTTCTGTTTATTTTGTTTTATTAAATATTCTTCTTTTTATAAAATTTTTACTATTTATTAAACAGCCTATTGAAAAATTTACTGATTAAATTCCAGATATTCTAGTAACCTTGTATTATAAAATGTTTATTTTTAATTTGTGTCTAATTTAACACAAATAAAACTGTGGTTCAGAAAACGCTTAATGATGACTAAATTTGTTAAAAATTTTATTGAATAACAAAATCGTTTATTTTGCTGTTAAACATTTTTTGACAAAACAATTGTCGTTAAAACTTAATAATGAACTGCGCTACAGAGCGCTTAAAATGTATAATCCTCACTTAGAAGCAATTAAGTAAATTCGGTGGTAATTTTGAATTCCTAAAGAGTTAGTTGTATTGACAAATCTTTCCTTCTTACAACGGACGATCTCTGAATGGTAAGATAGATAGAAAAAAAACATAAAAATATCTCTCAAATGTCAATAGTTTTCTTCATTAACTTGAAATAATGCCACAGAAAATTGTTGAAGAAATGTTTTTTTATTATTTTCCTCTACACCCTTCATATTTCCAAATAACGATGATGATAATTATAATTTTACAAATGTATCTGAAAATAAGCAGAAAAAAGAACCCACAACATATGAATACTAAAGTTTTATGGAAATTTTATGTTTTTATTTTGTGCAAGAAACACAGACATGCAAACATGAACAAACTGCTTGTCATCATCATAATATTCATTTACTTAATGGTTTAGTTGTTATTGCATATGGCAGCAAAAACACACACACACACACACTCTCTTATACGAATATCCTTGAATTTAATAAACTGAGTAATTGCCCGACATTTGTAAAAAAAAATTGAAAAGTTGCTCAGAAGAAAAATACATCAACAAAACAAAAAAAAAAAAGATAAAAAACGAGAGAGAGAGAGAGAGAAAGAGAGAGTGAATGTACTGTAAATGTGGAAAAAAGATAAACAACTTTTAACAAATAAAAGTTTAGAACCAACAAGTAGCACACAAAGAGAAGGATTGTCATATTAATTATGAATTTTTAAAAACTCAACACTGTGACAATGCAATAATTCTTAACATTTTTATTTTTCTTTTTTTATTTAAAGAATTTAAAAACAAAATTTATTCGTTAATTTGAGGCACTTTAGTGTTCGTAACTGTATAGCAGTTTTTTTTCCATTTCTAATTTACTTTTAGATACTGAGTATAATACAGGTGATTGCCACAAAAGTTTGTATCGGTTGGTTACATTTTAAGGGCCGATGTTGAATATGAACCACACCTAAACGTCAAGTTTTTTTTTTGCATTTCATTTCTCCATTTCAGACTAGCTCAATTTAAACCATGTAAAGATACACAGTTGAGCAATGCGTTAAAGTTATTCAGGCTTATCATGAAAATGGGCGTTTTTCGGTTAATTTAATCGTCCAAATGTGCATACAATCGGAAAATCGTGCAAAAATTTCAGCAAACAAGGTCTGTAATATATGCTCGTACAGCTTGTAGTGTAGAAAATATTGCTGCTGTTCGCAATAGTGTGGCTGAAGAGCCGACAACATCAACTCGTCGTCGTGCCCAACAATTGCAACTCTCACGCTTGTCGTTGATGGAAATTATGCATAAAGATTTGCATTTACACGTTTACAAGGTGCAATTGACTTAAGAACTAAAGCCTCTTGACCATTCCAAACGTCGTCAATAGTTAGAATGGTGGCATGATATGACAACAGTAGATGATCAATTTTCGAAAAAAGTCATCAATTGCCAAGATTATGTGATTTGACACCGTTTGACTTCTTTCTTTGGGGTTATTTGAAAGAAAAACAAAAACAAGAAAAGCTGTTTTTCATTAAAGTTAGTTAAAGTGCCTTTATTCAAGTGAACCAAAAAAAATACCACATTTTTAGATTTTTTTTATAAATTCCTCAAAAAAAGGTTCCTTAGTTAAGAAACCACCATTGTCATGATTTTGTTATATCTCAAGATGTCTAGCTTCCATTTCTATTTTAAAATTCTGGAATCGGTTAAAAATTGCAAAAGATACCGGCTACTGAATATGGGATTTTTTGTGCCTTTAAATAAGTGAACCGGATTGTATCTTTTAAAAAGTTATATTTAAATATTTTTTACAATTTTATTTATTGCTTCCGAATTTTAAACATTTTCTGCTGGGTATGTCGAATGGAAAAAGTTTATATATTTTGTTTTGTAAGACCAATAATTCAGGGAGTAAACTTCTACTCATACGGTGCATTGTATTGGAATCGAAAATAGACTGAGGATTTTTTTTTTTTCTTTTTTAAGTTACACAGTGTGGCGATGAGACGATTTGTTGTCAATTGAACACTTTAAAGGCCAGTGTTATACCCTTACCTTGGAATGATACATAACAATTGCGCCATCTGTTGTTGGATAGATGACGTCATGATGTTGACTGTATACTGTGAAGTAGTGAAGATCTCAGCTTAAGCAGCTACCTGTTAGCTGCTATTTCCCAGCAGGTGGCGCTTTATCCTGATCATTCGTTTTGTAGCCAATGCCAAGATAAATAGAGTGGAATGACAGGGATCGCCTTATTAGTTTCAGAGACAAGAGCAATATTTTATATATTTTGGATCTCAATAATGTTAATTAATTAAACCATTTTTATTAGTCTTAACCTCCTATACTGAAAAATAAGTTGAAAATAAAATAAAATAAATTTCAACAAACTGTTAAAAATAAAAATAATTCAACACAAATAAGAAAAAATTGATGAAAATAACATTCGAAAAAAAATACCTATAATCCAATATCGATGACTTAAATAGTAAATTAAGGAAATATTTATATGTGTAACACAAAGAACTCTGATTAGACCTTTTTAGCGAAGGTTGAAATTTAGTTCAGATTCACTAGTATTGTACATATTCCTTAAAAATGCCAGAATTAGGATCTTAAGACTAATAAAATTTTTAAAATATAGTGATTGAAATTTAAAATTCAAAGGCACCTATAAGAATTTTTATAACAAAAACTTGATTAACACATTAGTACTATTCGAACTCGGATGGTTAACTGTTTTTCTCTGGCGATGTCTTCTGATATCCTGGATCCTTGTACTTACACATGTACTTACACATGTCGTCGATGTCAACTAATATGGAAAAAGAGAGAGAGCTGTATTCTTTATATTATTACTATATATAAACCATTAGTTGCAGATCTTTGCTTCTTCTAACATTTCTCTGTAAGTAAAATGGGTTTCTCTTGTCATAAGCACACTCTTCTTTCTTCTCAAATTCAATTAAATTTAAAAATAAATGTTGTGCCCTCATTCATTTCTTGATTTTCTATTTTAAGTTATTCTATTGTTTTAATTCAGTAAAAACATTTCAACTGATTCCGTACGGTATATACGTTCAGATTGACACATTATTTAAGCAAATGACATTTGACGAAGTTTGATGAAAAGTTTGATCAAGTATATTATTGCTTGCAATAAAGGTTTTACATGTATTCGCACAGTTCATAAAATTGGCTTAAGCTAGTTGTTGATGAGCCTTAAGGCGTTTCTGAAGGAACAAAAAAAATATAAATTATTTTGTTGAATACTCGCTTATGTGCATATTTGTTAACGTTTTTTACAATGAAAACCATCAGTAACAAAAACAAACTTATTATTGCATATCTGGTGTAATATAGCGGTTGTTGTTGCTGATACTGTTATTTTAGTTTATAACTGTTTTTAACCTAATTTTTGTAGTTTTCTATAGAAATAATCAACTAGAGAGTGATGAGAATGAGTTGAAGTATGTGCTTGTGTTTGAATGTATAAGACTGTCAAATATTTTAATAAAAGTTCACATATAAACGGGTATACATATGTATGTGCTAGTACATCTTAATGTAAGCAAAAGTTTGTAAAGCGAAAATACACATTCTTTTTTGATATTTCTACATACTTGTTGTAAGTTTTTGAATGAATTAATGAATGAAAAAATACTCGAAAGTAATTATTTGTTTAAACTCAATGTAATTTCCCAGTAAACATAGAGGCTAGATTTGGAATTAAAAGTGACTTTTTCTCAATATTTTCTTAAGCGACCTGTGTTTAAAAAAGAGCTTAAAAAATATATGTATTATAAATAAAGCTTTTCAACTTGAAAAATTCTGGATTTTCAATATATAATGCATTTGTTTTCGCATGTTATTTTCAATTGTGTATTATATGTAAATGTCAACGATGTGTTTAGCGCTTATGTTTTACTATTAAAATTTCTAAATTAACTGCAATACTCACTTCCCATTTTTTTGTATATTTTATATAAGTATATAACTACAATACTTACACATATATATGTATATACATAATGGTGAACAAAAATGTTAGCTGCAGTTCTTGCGATATTTGACAGGCAAGTACGGTAACCTCGATACCGTTTTAGTATAAGATTCCCAATCATTGTTATACTCGTACCATTTTTAAAAACTCATAATTCAGGACACTAAATCAACAACTTTTCCGTAGAGCAAAATAACAGTTGAAAAGGCTAATAGAAGATATTGCTTAGAAAATTAAAGAAATTTTGAACTTGGATTTCATACACAAACACTTAGCGAACATTATGCGAAATTTTTTCCCCCTCTAGAAGCAATAGTTTTCTTTAAAACAACAAAAATTTAATTTAAGACTTTTTGGTAACTAAATTTTAAAGAAAAAAATAAACTTCCACCATACAAGTCGTTTTGTCAAAATTTTTTTGATTAAATTTGAAAATTAACTTAATTGTTTACGTCAAGACAAGTTGTTTTGTTAAAAGGGAATTTGAAAAAACCGTTGAAAGAATTTGATCTGGAAAATATATTTCGGTTTTATAAAAAAAAAAAAAAATACTTCTATTTTTCCCTACAATATGCAAATAATTAAACAATAACGATAATAATTAAATAAAATTTTTTACAGACATTAAATTTTTCAAATTATTCTTAATTCTCTGAAAGAAGTCGTTTTGTCAAATTGAAATTGGGGAAAGTCTGAAAGAGATCGATTAGTCAACTGCATATCTTGTATTCCAAACGCCATAGAATAAGGGGATTAGAGCAAAAGGAGGACAAGGATATATAAAAATATTGGAAAATTGTCTTATTTCGAGAGAAGATGTTTTTTTCAAAATTCCACAGATGTGTATGTATTAGAGACCTGCAATGAATGTGAAAAAACCTAAAATTGTGCACATGCTTTTAAATGACTCATTGTTGTGCTCTCACTCATCATTCACAATCTGTAAAAATGTGGATATCTCTTTAACAGACTAAATAGTGTACCAAATTTATTTTTTACTGCATCCATTTAATTTGAGTGAGTGAGTCATAATCACAGTAACTCAAAACAACAATGAATACCACATTCTTAACAGTAAGCATTCACTGTGCTGTGGTTGTGTTGTTGTTGTTTTTTCATTTGTGTAATTTTGGGAATAAAAATAATGAATTTTACATTACATTTACATAGTTTAACATTCCTAAAAAAGAGCAAAGCAGAGGGCACATACATAGTATGTATGCATTTACATTTTAAACATATTCTCTCTCTCTCAATGACGACAGAATTTTTTAAAGCTGGCTTTGTACAAAAGGCGTCTGGCATGAAGACAAAAACCAATTTCTTAATGAGTGCTAGTTTTTTAAGTGGATGTATATTTTTTCAGTGAATTCATACTTTTGATTTGGTGGTCTCTTTTGTTTTTTATTGATATGCTGTATGGTGTGTACTACACAAGCTGTTATGAGTGACACATTGTTGAATAACATTTTCTTCCTCTGTTACTCACATTCTTTATTTAGTGTGTGGATACATAAAGTATTGTAACAGTGTTAAGCTGCATTCACTGTGTGTTAAAGAGATGAATTGAGTCATGCAGGTCTCTAGTATGTACATATATTACACGACAAACATCAGTGCGTATGATTGTTATAAATATTTTAAATATTTCTTATACGACTAAGGCCCGTTATTACAACTTGCCTATTAAGTTTCCGATAGGAAAAGGTAACTTTCGTTAACTTTCGTCAACTTACCTATAAAATAAAATTATACACGATCGAGAATTAGTATTCCACAGAATGCTAATCGGAAGAAAAAGAATAAGAGAGCAATGTTTACAGAATTAATTACATCAGTGTGGACTGTGAAAATTAAACAACAAAATAAGCAATTTTGTTTCCATTTCAATAAAAAAGTGTAAAATTTAGTACAAATAAGTGATATAAAATGTTAAAAAATTAAATTATGGATAAACGAAAAAAAAAACAAAAATTAGAAATAAAGATGAAAACGGTAAAGTATTAAAGACTGATCGGTAAAAAATAGTTTTTGGAACAGACAGTGTTTACTCCTTTCACTTCGAATAACTTATAAGGTGGTTGTTTGTTCTTACAATTAAAATTTCAAATAAGAACTAAATCATATTTTTTTAAATTTAAAGGATTATTGTATAGACATTCATCTACTCTTTTCTTTTTTGCTTTTTCTAAATATTTCTTAGCTTATTTAACGAGTATCGCAATCTTACTTTCAATTCTTTTGCATAATTACCTGTATCATAAATTGGTCTGTTATTTAATATATTGTTACGAATACATAATTTTATAAAGCAGAATCGTCATTACAGTCTTTTAAAGTAGATTTTTCTGTTATTTTATAAAATTATAAAATTATAAATCATTACAAAAACAAATGTACATGCAGGGGTAAAATGTATATAAAACTCACAAACACAAATACATGTTGGATTAAAATGTATATGAAAATGATATAACTACAAAAAAAAAACACATGTATAATTAAAATTATATAAAATTAAAAATGAAATTGTTGTTATATAATTATGTAAAAACTAATACATAAAAACAATCGAAATTACTGGAATAAAACATTAGAGCTATAAATAGGGCTACATATTAAGGTTTTGAGTTATTTGTATGAATACAGGTTACTGTTACATTTATATATAAATATTTTTTTTAAATCATAAACATAATTAGTTGGCAGACCCGGCAGACGTAGTTTTGCTATATAAATTCTTTTTAGAAAATATTTTTCAGTTTTCGAAAACTCAACATTAATATGAGCATTGAAGGCTTGGATCAGCAGGTGTGAATATGGTACCGCCCAACGATCATCGTCAATGTTAGCGTTTCTAATATTTTTAATGAATGATTATCCCTCGTTTTCGGTACTTCAGTTTGATATTTGGGGATAGGGAGAAATAGCACTTGCATTTAGTTTAGTTTAACATTTCTTCGAAGTCGGCAAATTATTTATAAATAACTTGTCCCTTGAGTCTCCTTTAACATTTAAGGGTATGAAAAATAGAGAAGTTTTTTTTACTACTTTCGACTATCCAGAAAAGAAAAACTACTAGTAAACCATTTTAGAAAGCTATTAAATGCAAGATATCCTCATAATGATATTAACATGAATGTTTGCTGGGATATGTATGTATGTGTGTATGTGTTGTAAAGTATATGTATAAACTTATAGTACTTTTACTCATCTCAAGGTAAAATTAAGTATTTTTTGTAAATTTTGTATTACATTTTTGGTTAGTTCTTTCTTCTTAAAACTAACGAAATATTTACTTTTATTTTATACGAATAGTAATAACCTTGGTTACTATTTATATTTATGCACTAAAAAATTTGAATAAACCTTTAGTATACACGCAATATAAAACCGTAAAAGCTCATTAAAAATACGAAAGAAATCTAAAGCTACAGTGATTTTTTTTTTTTGCACATGCGCACAGTGGCCAATTTGGCTTCGCTAACGGCATTTTATTCATAGCTTCCAAAGTAAAGAAAATATCTTCAAAATTTTTTTTTCTCAATTCAGAAAAAATGAAAAAATTTTTGGAAAAAAAAAAATAAAAATTTTTTTTTTATTTTAAATTTTTTTTTTAATTTTAAATTTTTTATTTTTAATTTTTTATTTTGTTTTTAATTCAATAAACATTTTCCACCATATATTCATATGTATATAAAATAAAAAAAAAATTGTCAACTGAAAGAGAAACCATATTATAAAAGAAATATTAATCAGATTCTTCAGTATCAGATTCACAGAAATCATCTTCAAAATGATACATTATAAGCAAGCTTTTAACTTCCTTATCGAAAATAATATTTCTGAAATAGGAAATTGATGAGCCGTTGGACAATGAAGATATTAATGGATCAGAAGAAACAAAAAGAGCGTTAATTATATCTTCCATTGTATTTTTCCTGTAATTTTTTTCTGGTATTATTTTCACGGATGTTCCGATAATCTTTATTTCTGGTTTCAAGCGCTTTCTCGGACATCATACCAATTAGAAGCGAAAAATGATTGATTATGTCTGCTCCATGAATTAAAATTCTGTGAACAGACGAGGGCATGTAAAACCAAGGGTATAAACTAACAAAAATTTCGGCAGTTTCCATTGCGTAAAGTCTGAATGCCTCCGTGTTTATATCGTATCCACACGCAAGTACTCGTAAGACGACGCTGAATCGATATATTAAATTTTCGTTCACTCCAGTTGTACGAGCGGCTAAATCTGCTTGTTGAAAGAACCTTCTTGCCGTATTTCCGTTGTTGGTATTTCCAGTAACAGCCATTGGTATGTCGACCAACAAATGCATTCCTTCTCGTAGCTTCTGCTGTATATTTGTTTTATTTTGTCCAACAATATCCTTATCAGCACCACGAGTTTGCCACTTTTTTATTGGTATTCTATAGGATATGTGCAAAATACAACCAACAATCCTTCACATGACACTTCCTCTGTAAGCCCTGACATCTTATTGACTTGCGTTTTTCTGCAGCACTTGGAAACCTCTTTTTCCGGTCGTCCAATATTTTCATTTGCTTTTTTCCCAATAATACCAATGGTGTATCTAGCCATTCTCGGTTAATTTTTTCGAAAAACACTTTACTTCTGCCACAGGCCTTCCACTTTTGGATAAGCCTACTAGCAAAATTTCGCAGTTTCCTTCCAATTTCGCACTGCTCCCTCTTAGTATAGGTAATTTTGCTCAAAACGGTACCAAGAACACAATTTTCCACGGCGAGAAACTTCTTGGTGGGGATCGCTTCTTCATGCCATATTAAAACAAGGGTGCGTTTTGTCACTGACATTTTGCCTAAAAAGTACAATAAATTGAAGGCTCGCAGGTACTGGCAGTAAATTTTGGACATTTTGGACACACAATGGTTTACACATATAGGAAAATTTACAATTACACTGAATGCAGGTGAATTTTGTAAGTTCTACTCCACGAAAGACAGGTGTACGTTACAATGGGTGAGATGCTAATACACTTAAACACGATTACGTTTTATAAATAACATAAGTATACACAGATCACAATCACAGTTTTTTTTATATAATACATACCTTGGCGTTAGTATATAACAAAACTTTTAATGAAAATAATAAAATTTGCAAGTTTAACACGAATAGCAAAACGATGATCAAAAAGGCGGAAATATTTTGCACAACACTTGCAGAAACATATGCTGACTTTGACAGCTCACAGCTGTAAGCTGAGCTTTTAAAAATCGATCCAAATCTAGTGAATGTATTTGTTATCGATTGTTAAAAAAAAATTAACGGTTTTTCAAATCTGAAAATTTGAATTTAATACCACTAGCGAAGCCAAATTGGCCACTGTGATGCGGTATCATTTATTTGTAATGTATGGTTGTCTGCATGGATTCAAAAAAGAAAAGTATGAACTAAACATTAAACAACATAACGCTTTTTTCAGCATCGAATATTTTTCTAATTAAAATTATCAGCTTTTTTACAATTCAACCCAATGTAAACTAAAATAAATGGTATATATGAGTATATGACAGTAGATCGTCAAGTGCCAAAAATTTAATTGTAGAGGAGTAGGTTAATAAGGAATATACTAATAATCGTATAATCAATGTAATGAAATATACATCGCTTGGTGACAATCAAACGAGTTTGTTTTAGAGTTGACCATAGAGAGTTCAGTAACGCTAAGAGTGATGAAATAAGGAACGTAATAATGTTTTCAATTGCTGCAAACAATTATATTATTCCTGCTTACAAAGAGATACAAGTAAAAAATTGTGACCATTTCATATACGCAAATTTATAGCTTTTACTATTATATATTATATATTATATATTATATATTATATATTATATATTATATATTATATATTATATATTATATATTATATATTATATATTATATATTATATATTATATATTATATATTATATATTATATATTATATATTATATATTATATATTATATATTATATATTATATATTATATATTATATATTATATATTATATATTATATATTATATATTATATATTATATATTATATATTATATATTATATATTATATATTATATATTATATATTATATATTATATATTATATATATTATATTTATATATTACTATACTATACATACATATTTGCTTATTACAACCCTGTTTTAGGGTTATGTCCTAGCTTTTCGCAATCAGTTCAGTTCTTGACAGTTCATATTTAGCAGTAGTGAAGTATAGACGTGGCAAATCTATTATGGAAAAATATTCGGTAAACCAACGTGTTTTAATCGTTAAAACATTTTGTCAAAATCAATCATCTTTAAAACTCAAAAAGGGATAAAGGTAACTGTCAGTGGGGAGCGATATTGTGATATGAATGAAAACCTTTTAACGCCATAACTGCATGCTTTGGTCTTGATTAACATGTGGTTTGAACAAGGCGATATCACATCGCATACAGCCGGGATTACAAAGGAATTACTGAGAGACATCTTTCTACAACAAGTTATTTCAAGGAATAGTGATGTTGATTGGCTTCTACGGTCACCTAATTTGACTGCTTTGAACTTCTTTTCGGGAGGATATCTGACACGCAAGATTTATGCAAACAAACCAGAAATGCTGGAGCAACTTAAACAAAATATTCGTTATGAAATTAATGAATTATTACGTGAAATGTTTGAGAATGTAACGAAAAATGTGCTCAAAAGGGGTCGCAATTGTGAGGCTCACAGAAGTGATATTGTATTTCATACATAATTGCCGACATTAAATAAATCATTTATCAATATAAGATCCATTCCCTTTCATATAATCAAATGTTATAAAACAACGAAGTAGTATACCTTCCACGTGGACACCCTGTATTAGACTAGGGTGACCACTATATATTCTGTATTTAATGAAATACGCCAATAAATTATGCACAAAATGTAAAATCATACGCTTTAACAATAAAAGCAAATGGCAAGCATTCTGTTGTGGCGTTTAAAATTTTCAATCATATTACGATATATGTCTCTATTGACAGTTACCGTTTTCAGTTTCAAAGAAGTAAGGTCCAATGATTCTTCCTGACCAAACTGCACACTAGACTGTCACTTATAATGGATGCAAATGTGAATTATGAATAATTTGAGGCATCTCCGTTGCTCAGAACCGACTATTCTGATTATTTACATATCCATTCGATGGAAATTTGCCTTGTCACTCATTATGATTTTTTCATGAAAATCGGGGTTGTCATAGGTGATCCTATTGGCATATTTACGGTGGAATAAATGGTTTTTTGGAAAAAACTCTTGTGTTAACTGAGGCCAAAGTTGTTCTTTGAAGTCCAAGCGCGGTGTCGTATTGAGGTTAATGGATTGTTTTGAACACTTTCTTGAATAGCCGCAATGTTTTTAGCTGATCTTGCTGTACGTTATGGTCCATCCTATCAGCTACAGTCTCTCTTTCTTCGGAAATATTCAGTAAACGATAAATAATGCGCTTTGTTTCCCCAAAAAGTTTCACGTAACTTTCTCATCGTCACAGTAATCAATGATTGATTTTGATAAAATACATTAACGATTAAAACACGTTAGTTCACCAAATATTTTCCATAATAAACTTTCCGCCTCTCTACTTCAAGCGGCCGGGGGATAGCCTGTACCTTAAACCGCTTTTTCAGAGTTTCAATTTTTTGTGCACAAGGTGTTGCAATATATGTATAGACACTTATAAAACAATTTTTAACACTTAACGGAAGAGGAATATTTAAATATTGAAAACCTTGAAAGGAATTTACTTAAACGACCACTTTCTCACGTTTGAAATTAAAGTCTTGTGAAAAAACCTCTCCCCCCACACACATTTTATTTAAAAATAAACTTGTGTGGATCCTTAAACAAACCTAACAACCATACAATACTGTATAGCTGCATAAAGCCTTTAAAAATACGCCTTAAATAATATTAAGAAGAGGAACGAAAAAAAAACACCAATTTTATAAAAGTACTTCGCTTTTGCATACCATTTATGTGTTTCTATCCACTTTATAGGCAGACAAAATTTCCTGTGTTGTTGTTGGTAAAAGGTTTTCACAAAATTCAATTTACATTTTAAGCAATTTGTAAAACAATTGTTTTTTGTTTTATTCTCCTCTTTTCATTTACATTTTTGGTGAACATTGGTTTTTTTTCTTAAATTTCCCTTCAATATTTTTCTGAATTTTAAAGGATGCAATAAAACAGAATAAAGGAAAATAATTCATACAAACAAGGAAAAAAATGCCTCTCATAACTAAAGCAGAGATAATTTTGTCTGCGATATTTTTATTCAAACTTCTGTACTCAAAAAGGCAATATATTGTATCTAGATCAGTGGTCTTCACCAGTATTACTCAGGTAAATAAGTTGTTCGGATATTTTTTTAGTTTTTCTTACTCTCTTCGTGAATATTACAACCAGGGTTGCTTAATTCCACAAAAATTCTGGCAAACAGCTTCTTGAAATATACCAAAACTACCTGTATCGTTAATTCTTATTATATTAGTTTTAAATTAAATGTATTGTACTTTATTAACAAATATCACTTTTAGAATTCCTGGAAACCAGTTTCTGTTTTATTTTCCTTTGAAAAACTTAATTAATTATAAAAAAATTTGCAATGTTAAAAATCTTTCATAAAAAGAAATCCATACGCTTTGTTTTCATCATGCTAAACGACAACCACAATTATTACAAAAACATGTGTGTGAGACAAAAATTGCGTATGTGTTTATGTTTTATTAGTTTTCAAGAGAGCTAACTTTGTTTGTCAGACACTGAGAAGTTATGATAATAAGCAACATAAACTTATTAATGTTTATATTTCTTTTAACTACATTTCAATTTGTTAATAGCATTTACAAACAATTTATTTCATGAATAATTTTAATAAATTAGTTTAAATTTTAAAATTAAAGGTTTTTAAAACAAAAATTTTCACAAATTTCATTCAAGTTGTTAAAAACAATACAAATGAAGAAACCAATCTCATCTCTCAGTGTATTTTTGTGTGACTCTCTTTGTGAAGACCACTGATCTAGATAGAACAGAACAGCATTAATTGCCGTACAAGAAAACAAGGTTTTGAGTTATCGTCAGTTAGGATATGGCACTGCACTTCCTTAAGTAGTAAAATATTAGAATGCATGAGCAGCTTAATTAGAATATAACCAGTGAGGGTTTCACGGAGACGGCAAAAGTGAATTTTTAACTAAACTTCCGTAAAAGATTTTTGTTCTCCGAAAACATTTGCAGTTTTGTTGAGAAGCTAAAAAATCTTATTTTGATTAGAATTAAGTTTTTAAAGGCAATCGGTTTCATTGCACTGAAAGAAAATAAAATTAAATAAGTTTCGAATGTTTTCCGAATGCCAGTTGACAACGACATCTTCGTTTTATTTACTTGGCTTGGTACCAATTGTGAAAAGAAATGGAAACAGTTTTTAGCGTACTGAATGTTATTATAAGGTGGTGGCAAGCCGATTTCACCACAAGGTGCCTTTGAGTATAAAACAAGGACAACACCACAAAAACAATGTGACTTTTTATTATTCATTCGGTTATAAAAAAAAACAAAGGGTATAAAATTCAATTTAGAATTCAATTTTTAAGGAACTTTAAAAGATGCAAGTGAAGAAGAAATTAACAGTTGCATGGCAATTGCTCCATGGGTGACGATAAAGAACCATCTGTTTTTTTAGATCTCTAATAGTTGTCAATGTTTGTTTATTAATATTTGTTGACATGTTCATACGTTTTTGTTCGTAAATCTTGTAAAATAAAGAAGAAAAATTGCTTGGGAGTGGAATTTTTTTTAAAACATCTAATAGGGGACAAGATGCTTTCAGTTGATCATTCAAAGGGCAGTGTTATACCTTCACCCTTGAAAATGAGCAACAGCAAGTGTCCCATCTGTTCATGCTAATTTATTGTCTGTTGTGAAATGGTGGTGTAGTCGCCGTGGTCTAGTGGTTAGTGTGTTGGCTTACTAAGACATGGGCCCTGGGTTCGACTCCAGGCTCCGACATCTTCAAAAAAAGAAATATGAAAAAAATATTTCTTTCGGCGACTACCTCTCAGCAGTCTTCTGGCAAAAGCTCTGAGAGTAACTAATTGCCATGAACAAGCTTCTCAAGTCTGTCGTTCGGAGTCGACAATAAACTGTAGGTCCCGGTACTCATGGATAAAAATTGACACACACAACATGAGTGCTGCGAGAAGCTAGGCCGTAATCCTGACACAGGGTTGTAAAGGCCAGTTATGTATGTATGTATGTATGTGAAATGGTGGTAGGTTTTGTTGAAAGGTTTTGATCCTTGCATTTTAGTTCTGCCTGTTTACCCAGTAGGTGGAGCTTTCTCCTGATCATTCATTTGATGGTTCAAGGGTGGTTAAAGTGGAATGTCAGGGGAGCGGATTTATTTGAGATGGAGTTCTCGGAGGTGTTTTTCGTACTCTCCAGTGCTGGGGCTCGTACTGGGCTGCTTGGTGTTGTAAGCAAACGCACTAACAACTACACTACACCACCAATAAATTGAAATTTTAGGTGATGGCAGAGTAAAATCTACAATATAAACTTCAGTCGACTTTTCTTCATTACTTAAAACTGGTAACCGTATAAAACACTGAGATGTTTTTATAAAATGTTGGTTTTGTTTTCCTACAATTTCATCAAATTTATATTTTCATAATTTTTCTTCATCACACGTAGGGCATCTGTTATGTGCAAATCAAAACAAAAATGCCCTGGTCATGGTATAATCATTATAAGGTAGTCTTAGTTTAAAGTGGAATACCACCCTGTGGTTTTGTAACACTGCTTCTTTGCCCATTGTCATATTTTTTCAAGGCTGAAAACTAGAGTCTGCAGAATACTATAATTTAGAGGTGAGTTTCGACGATGGAGAAGTATAATCAGAATTTAGCCACTACTATAATAGGGGAATACTATAAGTAATCCAAGTTTCGAAAGCTATAAATTACATTTTTAAAACATGTTAAATTACCTTTAAAGAAACTATCCTTACTTGAACCCATCAGTTTTAAATTTTATAAAAGACTGCATAGGATTTAAGGGGTGATAATTATGTCCATATTGGGGGTTAACCCCGTTAAGGTAAAGTCGGGATTTGTCCGAGATGTGGTCGTGCCGTTTATACTTCAGGAAAATGGCATTGTTTCAGAGATAAATTTTATAAAATGTAACCCCGAAAACAGCGAACCATTTCTTTAGCTACAGCTTTTGTACGAGCTTACTTCCAAATTTACAGATGCCAAATTAACGGTAGTTGTAATCGTTCCAAACATTAACAGCAAAATGTAAAGCACTCGACACTCATTATGTGACGTTCTGATTTGTTATTTTTGCAATGCATGTAATGAAGTTTTGAATTATACATATTACAACCACTATAATATTGAAGACAATATATCGTCGGAAGAATTAACGAACGATGTAAGTGACAAAACACGTAATGTTCACCAGAGCCAAAAAACCTGTACGAAAGTAGAACAAATATACTGGTATTTTTCAAAACGCAGACGGAGTAAGTGAATTTCTTTTCATCATAGAAATCTGGGGCCGGGACCAATCGACGCGTATTTTTTTCTGATAAACGTATTTGTTAGTTACAGTGTTCTTTAGGTCTTGCGACTATATGAAGAGGTACTATGTTACAAAACTATTGCCAAACAATTTAAACTCGTTATTAAATAGGACGCTTGTAAGTTTTTGCTAGAAAATCATAGGCATTTAAGGTAACGTGATATAGGCACTGTCGGCCATGGTGTTTTTTGTAGTCCAAATTGAAGTGCAAAAGTGCTCTAAAGAAGATAAAGAAGAACAAAGAACTTCTTATTACTGGGTCAACCCAATTATATCACAGAATAAATTTCTAACAAAATAAAAACAAATGAATTAGAAAGATTTGTGGATAAAGATTTTAATTTTTTTTACTTAAATTGTGTTCATTTAGAGAAATCGTATATAAAATCGTATAAAAGCAGGATAACGTGTGGGAAGTTTTTAAAGTACATTTACAATTTGTGTTGCTGTCGTAAGTAGAAATTGACATTAAATTCAGAAAATTGTTGTCACACTGTATTTTTTTTTTCGCTCATTAATATTATTTTTTTTTATTTATTCCCAGAATCTCTAATTTTTTCTAATTTAAATTTATGAATTCTGTAGGATAAATCAGCTATATAGAAAATAAATTTATACCATCTTGTAGTCTTTATTAAGACTCACTCTTTGTCTAATGTTTTTATTTAAGAAAAAATAAAAAAAAAAAACTTTAAAGTGTTTGAAGCAAAAAGTCAACGCACTAATTTCCATATCAACACTATGGATTTTATTTTGCTGATGTGGCACACTGGTTTGCAAAGAAATTATTTAAAAATTTAAAAAAACTTTAAAACACAAAAAATTATAAAAGATTTTGGTTTTATGACATCCACTTCTATATTGTCGTTTCACTCCTTCAAAGGTTCTAAGTCATATCCGCTAACTATGCGTAGTCGTGAAACTCCATGCCAAAGGTGATGCCAAAAAATGTGTTACAGTTTACACTCAAAAACAAACAAACAAACAAAAAAAAAAAAAAAAATCAACAATTTCTGGTATAAAATGTTGCTGAAAGAAACAAGAAATGGGAAAATGAAAAAAATACGCCAAAAGAAAAAAAAAAAAAAAAACAATAGCGAAACAATTCATTTTATATTTCATGACACCTTTTGTCAAATTTTTTTCTAAATTTTTTGTTTTGTTTATTTGACGAGATTCGTACAAAAAATATTGGCAGAATGTAATATGATTGGGTAAACACCGATCTAAATAAAATATTAAAAATTTTGAAATTTCATGGACATCGGAAAATGTGGGAACAGTTGCTATGCAGATGGTGAAAACACAATTCTTCATTGAAAGATAAAAAATTGTTATTGTTTCGAGAAAAGCATACATACAAAACACTAATGAATGTATTAATGCCCCCAGTGCCTATAATAACAACAATAATAATCACAGCTTCTCAGTGCGCTTTTTCGGAATGGATTTGTTAATCAAACATATACTCGTAGCACTGCTGCCTCCGAATCCAATCGAACCACCAACTCTCTGACTAACAGTCTAGCACACTACCCACTAGATTATTATGGCAGTAGACAAGCGAATTAAGAAAATGAAACAATTGGTGGCAGTACACAAATTGTAAAAGAATTTAAGAGGGGTTTCGACGGTAATACAAGTCGTACGTAAAATCAAAGAGAAAATATTATGAAATTCCATCCGTATTTCAAAAATGAAAAAAAAAAATCTTACGAAAAATGTTTTTTGCGTTTACACCGGGTAATATATTTTGCCGAACACCTCTGTAATAACTCTAATAAATAACCATCTGAACAGGGTAGAACAGAATTTTGTAACTAGACAAAGCTTTAAGCTCTGGTACCAAAATCTCCGGTGACTTAGAGGACTAGAGTTTCGTCTCGAATTTTAGTTGCAGTATTTTTCAGTTTATACTCAGGGAAATGCTTCTAAGTCAGTCCCAATAATATTACGTATGTTCAAATAGTACTCACAAAACAAAATGATATGGAGGTACACTCCCTATATCATGTGGCCTTATTATACAATTCAGGTGTATCTTTTAGCAGAGTGCATTGTTACTGTGTAATGCATCAAGAGCATCATGCTTTTAACTCCTCTGAGCCGACAGGCAGGTACCCAGCAGAAATTAATACTTACCAATAAGCTATTTTGTAAGGGAGAAATTGTAAACAATCACTTACTTGTGCGCATCAATAATGCATGATTTTTATATGAAATGAGCCGCTTAAATGCAATAGAAATGCAAATTTATTGCAACCAGTAACCCGAAATTACAAAAAATCAAGAATAATACCTTATCCTGTAGCATATTTGGAAGCTTTAATTTATAAAAAAACAATATAATGCTTACATTATTGTTTACAATTGCTTCCAAATCTTAAAAATTTTCTGCTGGGTATGTAAAATTAAAAAATCTATGTTATAATTAGCTTTACTTGACAAAGTTACAAAAACAATGGTTTTTTAAAGCCTTCTGGATTTTTTAAGACCACCACGTTTCTTTTTACACCGAAAATAAAAAATATAACAAATTTTTTACACCACACCAACCAAGTTGTTGTTCAATCCATACAAAACCACATTAAACACAGTGAATTTATAAACGCAACCAAGCGGATGAAAAAGCACGATTGAAACGTTAATAAGAAATTTGTGCAAAAATATTTGGCAAAGAAAATTGAGAAAAACATATTGAATTGACGTATTGCATTACAACATACACACACACAAAACAAAACAAAACAAAAAACAAAAAACTGATAAAAATTAATGAGAGGAAATTTATTGTATGAGAAAGATTCCAGTTACTCGTACTGGAAAAGTGAGAAAAAATTGGTTAATAAGGATGGCAGGAAAAGAAATTGAAACATTTATTAAGAAAAATAAATGAAAATATTTGATTGAGACTCAGAGTTAATCGAAATACAATGCCAGGTGCTGCAGAAAAATTGTAAAAGAAATGAAACAAAAAATTTGTAATAAACGAATAAGGGAAACTGTATTAATATACTCGGATACTTGTATGTGTACTTGGAAAGTTGTTTGAAATCAAACAATTCTTTATATTGTTTCCTGTAAATATTTTTGTTATAATACTTTGTAGGTCAAATGCGACAGTAGTCGATACTTTAACAATAACACCTGTTTGTGTGTCTTTGATATTAGATTGACGTTAGCTTTTTACAATTTGGTAAGTTTTTTACGTACATACATACATAACGGGCGTTTACAACCCTGTGTCAGGATTACGGCCTAGCTTCTCGCAGCACTCATGTTGTATGTGCCAATTTTTATCCATGAGTACCGGGACCTACAGTTTATTGTCGACTCCGAACGACAGACTTGAGAAGCTTGTTCATGGCAATTAATTACTCTCAGAGCTTTTGCCCGAAGACTGCTGAGAGGTAGTCGCCGAAAGAAATATTTTTATATATATATATATTTTTTTTAAGATGACGGAGCTGGGTGTTGAACCCAGGGCTCATGTCTTAGTAAGCCAACACAATAACCACTAGACCACGGCGATTGTTTACGTAAGATTTAATAAATTAAAATAAAATTTAAGTGTTCTATTAATAAAATTGAGAAATTCACAGATTTTGTAAAAAAGACCATCTTCAGTCGAAACGAATTTTCCAGTTATCGGCAGATTATTTTCCTATATATAATATATGATATATATAGTATATGACATAATTCCATAAGGAATTTATACTGTTTTTACATTGTAAATAAAATACAATTTTTTTTATTGGCATACATATCTTTTTGTTAAAACCTCAGAAAGCATTAAAAAAAAATTCTGAAAAGTTTTCTTTTTTTCTAAGTGAGACTTCTTGAAAGAAAGAAATATGAAAAAATATTCATTTCGGCTACCACCTCTTAGCAGTTTTTGTTGGCAAAATCTCTGAGTGTAAGTTATTCTCAACTCTATCGTTCGGATTCGACGATAAACTCGTAATACTCGTACCCCCCCACCCGGGGATACTAAAAAGGTTGTGGCCTGTTTTCTCCGGGGAATATGGAGTTCAACCTAGCTCTGAGTGTCTTGGCGCTTGCTATAGATAGAGTATGGTTGGTGATGCATGGCGCTGCGTATGCCATTGGAGACTTGGCTGGCATCAGTCCAGGGGGCTGTTGTGCTGGTGGCAACAGTTTGTTCCTGGTGGTGTTGGCCTTGTCGATGTAAGTGTACGTGGCTGGCAATTTTCTGGACTGACCAGAGATGCCTTAATCTGGTACTACGGGCATCAGGAAAGCCCCGGCTTCCTGTGCTCCCTTGTCATTCAGGGAGTGAGATAAGTCGGCCTGATGGATGGTGAGGTCCTCCTTCGGGAGGTACACGTAGTGGCCGTGGTACTGCTGGATAGTAGTTTAACCTCCTGAACAAGGGGGGTTGCTACTATCTAGGAAATGGTAGTGACGAAATTGTTAACTCAATGTCCATGGGCTCTCCTCTGACCGGTGTTACTTCGTAATATCCGAAATTGGAGGGTACCGGCTTTGGGTGGCGCTGCTTGGACGCTTATATTCTGAATACCGCCCGGACACGGGCTGCGTGCGATATGTCTACGGACGGTGCGCACATCCTATAGAGAAAATTCGTTCTTTAGTCGCACAGCTGGCTAATAAAACAATCTTTTAACAAATGCTTTTCCTGGCTATTACGATACCAAAAAGATTAGATTAAATGTCCACAAGCACTACGCCCTCCTTGCTCCTTCCCATAACATATTTTCCTACACCAGCACAATGTACTGCATGAGTAGGAGTCGTTGCCTGAGTGCTGGCCTTAATAATAACAAAAAAAATTTTTTTTTATAAATACAGCAGTTAAGCTTTGAATATAGAAATCCATGACGTGTTTTTTTTTTTTGCTAATATGTGGAAATAAATAATATGTGATCAAGACTTTTAAAAAGATGGTAATGTTATGTATGTACGTTATGTATGTACGTAATTAATCAGTGCTGAATGATTTAAGTGAAAAATCAGGTTATGTCTTTACTAGGCTGTCTTCATCAACATATTGCAAACAGTTGGTGGATTCAATATTCTTAAAAGATTCTACCATGTATTCTTCCCTGTATCTTGAAAGAGAGAACATCATGTTCTTTCGTCAAACGGCCTGGAAACCTGACTTTGAATGCCAACAAAAGTGATCATTCTTTTTTATTAATTTGAATTTAAATTTTTTTTTAAGTAAGTAATTAGAATCTCTGTAGCTCTGCCAAAATTAGTGGAATTTATAATTCCATTTCTCATCATGACCAAATAATGGTTCCCTATTATGTTAGTTATAATATGCAGTTAAAAAGCGGTTCTGTAGCACTTGAGGCCTTGTCTAGATAAAAAAGTTTTCATTCAAATCAAAACAGACGTTTCTATTCTCTACTATATTTATAGGATAAATTAAAATAAAATATTCAATATCAGTTTTTTTTTCGTGGAGGTAAAAACATCCTCCCATATCTACTATACTCGAATATGTAACTTCTCGACAAAAATCGACATTGTTTGGCACTGTACTCTCTACTTAACTACAATACTTTTGTTTACTAAGTAATGTCATTAAAAAGATAAAGTAATTGCAAGTAATTTCTTCTTTAATTTCTGTTTTCTGGTTTTTAAGATACTCGTACAACAAACAAATTATTAAAACATGACTCGACAAAAAAAAAAATAAATAATGATTGCAAGAAACAAAAACAACCGTAGTAAACATGAAATCTTAAGAAATTGAATCATAAACCGAATAAAAGAAGAAAATTATTTTCTTTTTTTTTTGTTCTCATTTCTTTGGTTCTTTTTAAATTAGCAGAAATAAAAAATTAACAATAAATATTGAAGAGAACATCAAGCACAGAGAAAAAGAAATAAATGATGTGGAAGCTAAACAAAGAAAGACACACAAATAAGCAAATCCTGCTTGGCGGTGAATTATAATAAAAAATAAATATCATGAAAAAATATTTGATATGTATTTTACTTATTTACGTTTACTTTTGAAACAGCAGAATGGATAACCCTTTATTTTACACAGACAGGTCTTTAAAATTGTCCAAAATTTTTGAAATTATACAAAATTGATTTATTGTATTTGAATTATTTATTATAATAATATATTTGAATTATTATTATTGTACAGGCCTGTTTATTAATTATCCTGTAGAGTATGAAGCGTAAATATTCTGGATAATTTCTGTTACCTCGGGTTTCCTCAGGATAATCATCGTGCTTATTATTCGTTTGTGATATTTCCTCATGTATTGGGAGTATTTATGCTGATGATATAAAGCAATAAACAGTGACTCAAACAAATGACCACGTGTTTGAATGTTCCATATCAATTCCGCCAGTATTTATACGCATTCCTTAACGGATGTTAGTTCTCATAAAGAATACCAGTTTTAATATCTCAAGACAAATAAATTTTATAAAAATTTTGTGAATTTTAATAACAATTTTTGTTTAAGATACATTCGTACATAATTGGCCATTACAACCCTGCGTCAGGGTTACGGCCTAGCTTCTCGCAGCACCCATGTTGTGTGTATTAATTTTTTTTATTCATGAGTACCGGGGGGATGGATGGGATACTTCGGACAAGGTAAAGTCTCTGATTGGGGTCAACCTGGCGGCCTCCAAAACGATCCTTGTTCCCGTTGTATTCAAGTCGACATACAGCCTCCTCGTGGCCCTCCTGGATAACATTATAGCACCCGCTAGCTTGTTAACTAACGTATGCGCCGATTGCCAAATCCCCTGGACTTTAAACAAAACAAAAATTCAATGAAAACAAAAATTCAATGAAACAAAAAGACAATAGCCTCTAAACGGACCCCCTACTATGTTGACGAACTTGGCAAACGTTTCCCTTTATAGGGAAGGTGCCTATATCCAAATGGCGGATGCTCTCACGAAATGTAGGGCTGACATCACAGCCATGTAGGAAATGCGATGTATAGGACAAGGTTGTACAAGGCAAGCAACATGTGACATCTACTACAGCTGCCATGAGAAGAAACACGAATTTGGTGCGGATTCGTAGTTAGCAAGAGACTTCGCCACTACGTCTCGGAGTTCACCCCTGTGAACGAAAGAATTGCTACGATCCGCACAAAGGCGAAATTTTATAACATCAGCCTTATTTGTGTTCACGCCCCGACGGAAGAGAAGGATGATGTGGTCAAGGATGCTTTTTACGCAAAGCTCAAGGAAGTGTACGATGGGTGTCCGGCACATGACGCCAAAATTGTCCTCGGTGATTTCAACGCGAAAGTTGGACGTGAAAGTATCTTTGGCCCCACTGTCGGACGGTTCAGTCTCCATAATTCCAACTCACCGAACGGCTTGAGACTGATCGATTTCGCCGCGGCGTGAAACATGTTAGTTTGTAGCACCAGATTCCAGCATATTGATATCCATAAGGCAACCTGGCTCTCCCCTGATCGATCAACCAAAAACCAGATCGATCACATTGTGATTGATGGAAGGCTTGTTTCCAGTACTCTAGACGTGCGAACATTTAGAGGTCCAAACATCGACTCGGACCATCATCTTGTCGCAGCCAAGATGCGGTTACGCATATAGTAATAATGTTAAAATTAAACACTGTATCGTTTCGTTGTTAATTTTAAACTGTTCTTTATTATTTATTGGATTTGAAATAAACTTAAGCTA
Organism: Metopia argyrocephala; assembly: GCA_963576795.1. Lineage (NCBI taxonomy): Eukaryota > Metazoa > Arthropoda > Insecta > Diptera > Sarcophagidae > Metopia > Metopia argyrocephala. The sequence goes on along the minus strand of OY756209.1, from coordinate 98,813,272 downwards.
AAATAGAGTTTTTCTTATGATGCAAATAAAATAAAAAACAGACAAAATAATTTATTAAAAAAACAGTGTGTGAATTGCCTGTCTAAGCAAATTCACACACAACATTTTGATACAATATTAAACATAATATTACATTACATTAGGGTGGTACTATTTACTTCATATATGACTATATGACTCCTCCACCCTCAGTTTCAGCAGTCCCTGCTGAAATTTATTTTTATATATTTTTCTCTTAAATATAAGTACAATACTATTTCCAAGAACTATAATATTATTTTTCTTATAATTAAAGGATACAATTCATTTTGCATTCCATATAGGATTTTTGCCCTCGGCTTCAACAGTTGTTATTGAATGTGTGTTTGAAGGCTTTAATGCGATATTTACATTTACATTTTTATTTCTGTTACAATATCTTTTACAAATCAAATATACTAAAATTATAGCTGTTATTAACACAACTAAGATTATGTTAATCCCATAAGACACGTTCTTATGATACTCTAGTTCTTCGATCTTCTTAATGTTCTCAAATTGGTTCAATTTAATTTTTTCAAAATCGATTTTTTCTTCAAAAACAACTTTTGTAAAATCATTATTTGGGTAGATAAATTTTTCATCTACAATAATCTTCTTATTTTTATAGGTTGTATTTAATATTTTCAAATCACAATTGTAAAAATTTATCAAGTGGTTTTTATTAAGAACAATATTTCTGTTATCACAATTCTGTGTTATTATCGTACTGTTAGCATTCTGAACTAAAATTAAATCATCGCCGATATTTTCGACACTAGTTACATTATTATATCTCAATTTACAGTGGTTTTTCACAATACAATTTTTACTTATTTTAAATTCACTAAGATATGGATTTCCTTCATAAGTGTAAGTTTTATTTTTAATAGCAACTATCAATTCACTATTCTCGTCAATTTCTAGGTATCTATCGTTTGGTAAGGGTGTGATCAACTTTAGATCTGTTGTAAGAAAATGAGTCGGAATTTTTATCGCAATAACCAGTGAATCATTAACGTAGTTCATTACGCCTATTTTAATTAGTTTAAGCCTAAAATAGTCGATATTGAAGTTTTCTATTTCTTCCGGTGTTAGCACGTCCGGCTGAATAAAGTTATGTCTAGCTGATGCTATATTTGCTTGTATTTGAGAAATTTTACTCTCTAGACTTTTCAATTTAAGTATCTGGTCCATGTACATTGTTCCGTTTTTTTACCTCTTCAAATGTTCGATTAATTTTGTCTCTGTCGCTTTCTACTGCTTTTCTAATTGTTTGAATTTCCTCGTCGAAATGTATATTAATTTTCATTTGTTTATTCAAAGTCCCTATAGCGTTATGGGTGTTGGTTTCTGTAATCTTTAGGTGTTCTAAAATTTCCTCTCTGTCGTTGTCGTCCATAAGTCCGAAAAACCATTTGTAAACGCTTCCAACTCCGTCTATTAAACCCCTCTTTGACCTACCGGATTGAAAGGGCATGATGGATCTAACCTTTGCTGTAATAATCCTAATTTCTTTTCTTAAAATATCCTTACCGTCAACGTCTATCTCTTCCATGTTTACTTCTATTTGTTTCATTATGTTCAAAATTTCCAAAGGACGTATTATATGTAGCACCGTGGTTGCTGCATTAGGCACTTCGATCTTTCCTATTTGGACCACAGCAAAACCAAGGTTTTCCTCAATTCTGCTGACCTGCAGAAGTGCCTGGGCCATCACCACCAACAATGATAGAAGTGCGATTTTCATCATGGTTTTCCTGAAAACGGTATTTACGTTCAACCTGTGTTTTATACTTCCTCTTAAATTTATTGTTATTGGACACTAAGTAATTCCCTTCCGTCCTATAATTATCTACTTTTTTATACTTAGGTTGTGCCTTGCTAACTCTGTAATTTTCTACATATTTGTTTCCAAAATTGCAGTTACTTTCTTTTCCCTGATTTCTGTTTATTGCGTTAGTTCTCGCTATTTTTTCTTGATGAAGTTGTTCTGAAAACTCTTTTAAATCTTCACGGGTTATTAGACTAGTAATAAAGTGTATCGGTTTTGTTTTTGTTGTAGTATGAATTGTGTTATTATATGCTATTATTGCCTTGTGAACTTTGTCTTCCAGTTCGATTTCGTTGTCTGGATCTGCATTAAAAAGGCGTATGTGTTCATTGAGTGTCGAGTGTTGTCTCTCAACGTCTGAGTTCCCAGTTTTCAGGTACGTAGTTGTAAAATGAAAATCTATTCCATTTTCTTTGAGAAATTGTTTAACATTTATTGTGTCGAATTCATTGTCCATTACGATGAGTCTTGGTTTACCTAGGTATTGAAATCGCTTCTTCAATCCATCGATAACAGAAATCCAAGTTCTGTCTTTTAATTTTTCAGCTGTAGCATATTTCGTAAGTTTATCTATGCTTGTAAGGTACATTTCGCTTCTTTGGGGATACCACAGGTCTATGTGCACTATGTCGTTTTGTTTCTCAGGGCTGTCAGTCACATTAAACGCGTGTTTAATGGGGTGTCTGTCAAATTTTGCCGTGTTGCATATTTCACAATTGTTGATATATTTTTGAATTTCCCTTTGTAAATTGGGGTAATAGCAAGTTTCCTTTAAGTTATTGAATACTTCATTTATTCCGCGATGATTATTTCTAAGGTGTTCGGTTTCAATCCTTTTAAGTATAATTTCCTTGTCCGTAATGTCTTCTAACCATATTTTGGATCTTAAAATTATCAGCTTCTTGTTATTTGCAAAATACATTCTATAACAATCCTGAAATTTCAAAAAAAGTCTGTCATTTGCACAAAAAATTGCAACAAGTCCCTTTTCTGGGAGGCATTCCCGCATTGTATTCTTTAAATCAGTTTCCTTTGTTACCATTATCGTGTTTCTTATTTTGTTTTTATGAATAATTTTTAATTTTCTTGATTCTCTAGTTGCATAGCCCAGAATAATCTGATTCTTGAAAATATTAATGGGTTTCTCCGTAATCGATATAAAATTCGCATCATCAGTATCTGCACTGTAAATCGTTTCCATATCATTACTTGCATTGGCCTCATCAGAGTTAAACAATTCATTAAGGTTAATAAAAAGTGTTGACTCCGCTTCACTCAGTGTCATATTCTCTTTAGAGTCATATATCATTCTGCTTAAACCATCTGCCAATAAATTTTCTTTTCCTTTTATATATTCGACCACAAAATCAAACTCATTTAATTTTATCTTCCACCGTTGTAATTTTGAATTTGGTTCTTTCATATTATTTAGCCAAACTAGTGGTCTGTGGTCAGTTCTAATTGTAAACCTACGACCATATAAATACAGGCGAAAATATTTTGTTGCCCAGACCATTGCAAGGAGCTCCTTTTCGATCGTGCTATAACGTTGCTCGTGACCGTTCAAAGAGCGACTTGCGTAAGCAATGGGCTTATTGTTTTGCGTAAGTACTGCACCTAGTGCAAAATTGCTCGCATCGGTTGTTAATGTGAAATGTTTTTGGAAATCTGGGTGGGCAAGTATGGGGTCATTTTTTAATAATGTCTTAAGTTTGTTAAATGCTTCTATGTACTCAGGATTGTTTATATTTATTTTGGAATTCTTTTTTAAGTATTTTATAAGATGATGAGCTATTTTGGAGTAGTCTTTGATAAATCGCCTATAGTACCCAGTTATCCCCAGAAATGATTTAATTTGCTTCTGACTCTTAGGTAGTTGAATTTCATCAATGGCTTGGATTTTCTTTGGGTTAGTTTTGATTCCATTTGGTGTAATTATATGACCCAAAAACTCTGTTTCCTTGGATAAAAATTTACATTTATCTGGCTGAATTCTAAGGTTAGCATTCTTTAAACATTTTAGCACCTTTTCCAACGACTCCATATGTTCTTCTAAACTTGTAGAAAAAACCAGGATATCGTCTAAGTAAACTAGGCATATTTTCCCTACGAACTCTCCTAAAATACCATTTATGAGACGTTGAAATGTGGCAGGTGCATTCCGAAGTCCAAATGGCATTCTTAAAAACTCGTAATGACCACTGGCCGTTGAGACAGCCGTCTTGTGAATACTATGAGGATGCATTTCAATTTGGTGGAAACCCTTTGCCAAATCAATTGTCGAAAAATATTGACAATTTCCCAGCTTGTCAAAAATGTCGTCTATGTTAGGTATAGGGAAGCGATCCTCTACTGTAATGTCGTTTAGTTTTCTATAGTCAATGACTATCCTCCACTTCTGTACCTTATCAGCACCTATCTTTTTGGGTACGACCCAAATCGGGCTATTGTATGGACTGTTCGATTCCCTGATAATGCCATCTTTAAGCATTTCTCGGATCTGTCGATCGACCTCTTCTCTATGAACTTCCGGATAACGGTACATTTTAGAATATATTGGAATGTCATGTTTAGTTTTTATGCTATGTTTAACGTCGTTCGTAAACGGTAGCTTTTCTTTTGATTGGTAAAACACCTCTTTGTATTTTAGGAGAATTGGTCTTAATTTAGATATCTCCTGCTCATTCAAGTGGCTAGTTTCAATAAAGGTAAGAAAATTGTCTCTAACTATTTCGTTGTTTCCTACGTCAATAAAATTTTCCTTATATGAAATGTTGGAATATAATTCTTCGTGGTTACCCATGTATAGCGGCAATGTCGCGTTCCTAGTGATCAGCCGCCGATTCGGGTAATCAATTACAGTACATAATTTTTGTAGGATATTGTTACCTATTAACCCATCATAACCATTATCCAATTTGCACTCCAAAAATTCGCAATAAACATTTTCAGTTTCAAATTCCTTAAAAAGTGGAAATCTACAAAGATATTCCATTAAAAATATTTTTCCTAAGGCTCTAGCACATAAAGATACTCTCGTCTTCCATTTTGGCGAACATACTCCTCTATTTACAATACTAAATTCCGCTCCGCTGTCAATGATAAAATATAATTTTCTAATTGGGGTTTCTATAACTATATAGGGTAGTTGTTTAGGGCTTCTGTCGAAAAAATTTACATTGGAAGAGCCGACTTCCATAGGAACCACACCATCAGTCCTGTTAGTATTTCTACTCTGTCCAGATCTGTAATAGTTTCCAGATTGGTCATTATTGTACCTGTGATAGTTTCCAGATTGGTTATTGTTTCTATAAAAATTCCTAGGTTGGTCATCGGAAACCATACCTTGAAAACCGTTGAAATTCACACTTTGTCCGAATCTCGTACCATTCCCTGTATAATTTCTTGGTTGCCTATTGTTATTATTATACTGTCTGTTATTGTAAGACGAAATGTTATTGTCCCTATAATTTCTGTTCAAAATACTTTGGCTTTGACTATTATTCCTAAGATTTGTTCTAAATTGAGCATTAGATTTTTCCCTTCGGTATCCAGATGCAGTGTAAAGCCGAGTGTCCACTAGCAAGTTTTCTTGCGGAAGTTGCTTCCAGAAGTGACTTCCAGAAGTTTTTGTCATGTAAACACGTATTAGAAGTCGACTTCCAGAAGTTTTTGCTTGCAAGAAAAACTTGCAGAAATTATATGGAAACACATGTTCGTTGCTTGCTGGAAGTGACTTGCGCAACTTGCTGTGAACTGCAAGTGTTTTTAAGACTTGCGGAAGAAATCAGGTATATGTCGGGTTTTGTTTAGTGGTTTTTTTTTTTCTTTTATTTTTGACTAATTAAATAAAAATGGAAAATAATAAGTAAATTTATTTGAAGTAAGGAAAGTTACCCAGAACTATGGGACACGTCTTCAAAAGAATATAAAAATAAAATTAAGAAACAAAACGCTGTAAAGGCAATAGCCAATGCTATAGACGAGCCCGAAGAAGAGATGAAAAGAAAATTACACGACCTCCGAACGCAGTTCGGTCAAGAGGTCAACAAAGAAAGAAAAAAAAAGTGATCAAAGTGCTGAAGGCTCATGCCTTAATAAGCCAACACGCTTACTACTAGACCACGGCGACGGTACATGAGATGTCGTCATGTATTTCATGTCATGATAAAACTCCCACTTGCTAACGTATCGTCGTACAGGAGTTTAAGTGCTCTATCCGCTATTTCATATTTTTTATATATCTCGAGTTAATGATGCCACTTTAGGTTTTCGACCCCAAATTTTTCAAATCTGCAATCCGTTTTCGGATAGCTCGTCAAGTTTCGGAAATAAACAGCCGAAAACGGATTGCAGATTTTAAGAAGTTCTTCCGCAAGTAACTTGCTAGTGGACACTCGGCTTAATTCTGGTGCTTGGCTTCCATAATACTTTTATACGCCTCTTGTAATGTTTTTGAATCTCTAGCAAATATCATTGTCCTTCTAGGTTCCGGCAGATGATCTTTAAATACCTGCTATGAAATTCTATTAATTTCCCTTGTAGAAAACCCTTCTTCCGAATGAGTCAAGCGCCTATTATGTAGTTGGTTTGTAATTTTAGTAATGTCAAGGTAATATTTCTCGATTGTGGAGTCCATCCTCCACGTTTTTAGTCTGTCCATTAAATCGTTCCTAGTTTGTGTTTCCCCAAAATTGCTAAGAAGTACGTTTTTAATTTCCGACCAAGTATTTACCGTTCCATAACTGTGGAGTGTTTCTCTTGTGGACCCGATGCATTTATTTTTTATATAGCCCAAAAGTATTTTCTTGTTATTTTCCTGAAAAACTTCGATTGACGGCAACAAGACTTCTACCTGTGCCAGAAAGTCTGGGAATTGACTGGGGTCTGTACCGTCGAATGTCGGAATTTCCCTGATACAATTCAAAACAAGATTAAATTGATGTATAACATTAATCTCCATTTTATTTCACTCCTATTATTTCACTCCTAAACAAACAAAAAAACTTTTAAATTCGGTCCTTTCTTTAACTCAAAACTAAATAAAGTATTTCACAATTTATTGAAATAGCACATTTCATAGATCTATATATTTTTTTTTTTTTTGATACTTAAATCTATTATTAATTTATATTCGTTTATTAATTATTATTTTTTTGTCCTTATGTTGATTTTTACCTTGTTGTTTTCTATATGAAACAATCTTCCTTATGACTGATGATGCTATGCTGCTACTTATGCTGGCGTTAGCGCTGTTATAGTTGTTGTTGCTGCTGATGATAATGGCTTTTAAGAGAGATGTTGTATGCACGTTTCAGTCTGGACGTATGATCTTCTTTTAAATGATGATGGAACTGTTCTATCTCCGCTTTAAGTTGAGTTTATTTACTTTATTTTCTAGCACTGTTTTTGTTCTTTCTTTTGTATTTGTTGATATCAGTGTCGTTGTATGTAAAAATTAAATTCACTTGGGTTTTGTTAAAAGGTTCTGTTTAAGTTTTTCATGTAAATATTTGTTAAAATAATTAACAATATATTGTAATTGCAATTTATGTGTAGTTTTTTTTTTCTTTAATTTTAATTAATTTCCTTTTATTTCACCATATTCTTAAACAATTTTCTTTTTGTGCTTTTTGGTCTTACACTTCACTTTACTTTGTTTCTGTTGTTTTGTTCTTTAATTTTTTTTTATTATTTTTTTATTGGTAGGTATTCTCTTGTTGATTTTTTGTTTCAACTTAAAATTTTCATTTTAATATGTAAAGGTTATTGTTGTTGTTTTTTTATCATTTGATTTAATTTTAGTTTATGTTCTTATATGATTTCTTATAAAAATTTTATTGTTTTTATTAACTTATTCAGTTCCAAAATTTATTTTATTATCAATTTTATTAATTCTTGTTTTTTTCTATATCAAAACTCGTACGCTTCCTCGCTACCGATTTTAATAATTAATTTTAATTATTATATTATATTTTACTTTATTCTCGATAACCTCTTCGCTATCGAATAAAAAACTTTTTTCCTCGTCGCCAGTAATAATGTTAAAATTAAACACTGTATCGTTTCGTTGTTAATTTTAAACTGTTCTTTATTATTTATTGGATTTGAAATAAACTTAAGCTAAAATAGAGTTTTGCTTATGATGCAAATAAAATAAAAAACAGACAAAATAATTTATTAAAAAAACAGTGTGTGAATTGCCTGTCTAAGCAAATTCACACACAACATTTTGATACAATATTAAACATAATATTACATTACATTAGGGTGGTACTATTTACTTCATATATGACTATATGACTATATGCGCATCGAATTCGGGGAAAGCTGGACATCAGAAAGCTGCGATCACAGGAGACAGCTAGGTCATTTTCCGATTGTCTTTCTAGTAAGCTCCAAAGCTTTCCATCCTCTCTCGAAAGTATTGGTGGACAGTAGTCTCACATCTCTGACTTAATACGCACCACTGCTAAAGCAGTTCTTGGTTTCGAGCGTCCTCCCCGGCGAAACCAATGGTATGATGAAGAGTGCTATGAGGCAACTGCAGCAAAGAACGCTGCCTATAGGAGAACATTGCAGTCCACTACTACAAGAGCAACGGTGGAGGTGTACAGAGAGAAGAGGAGGGAAGAGAGGCGCCTGTTTAGAAGAAAGAAAAGGGAGCAAGAAAGGCGTGATCGTAAGGAAATCGAGATGTGCAGGAGTAGGAATGATGCTCGAAATTTTTACAGAAAGATAAGGCGCCTTAGTACTGGTTTTAATCCCGGAGCAACCTCCTACAGAGACCAACATGGAAATCTGGTTACAGATGCACAAGGGACACAGAGATTATGGAGACAGCACTTCTCTAATCTACTGCAGGGCGATGACAACACAATTTGTGCCCCTAGAGATGCTGTGCCGGATCCAATCAATGACGACGACATTGAAATCCCGTCACCCAGCTATAAAGAGGTAAAGGTTGCCATACGGCGGCTGAAAGGTAACAAAGCGGCTGGACCTGACGGTCTGCCCGCTAAGCTCTTTAAATATGGAGGCGATGAGCTGGTTAGGAGCATGCACCAGCTCATTTGCAGACTATGGCAGGAGGAAAGTATGCCCGAAGATTGGAATCTCAGTGCCCTCTGCCCCACCCTGAAAAAGGGAGACCCCACTATATGCACCAACTACAGGTGTATAAGCCTTCTCCCTATCGCATATAAGGTTCTTACGAGCGTATTGTGTGAACGACTGAAGCCATTCGCCATCTCACTGATTGAACCTTATCAGTGCGGCTTCAGTCCTGGTAAGTCCACCATTGACCAGATATTCACACTGCGCCAAATCCTGGAGAAGACCCATGAAAGTCAAGTCGACACTCACCACCTTTTTGTCGACTATAAGGCGGCGTTCGATAGCCCGATAAGAGATCGCGTATATGCCGCAATGTCTGAGCTTGGTATTCCTGCAAAGCTTGTAAAACTGTGCAAAATGACGTTGAACAACTCCTGCAGCACCTTTTAATACCGTGCGAGGTTTCAGACAGGGCGATCCTTTATCTTTCGACCTCTTCAATTTCGTCATGGAGATTGTTTTGAGAAAGGCGGGTGTACATCGAAATGGCACTATTTTTAACAAAAGACTACTACAAAAGACGATATAGACATCATTGGGCATACCAAGCGAGATGTCACCGCAGCCTTTAATGCTATTGAACGAGAGTCTGCAAAAATGGGTCTGGCGGTAAATGAGAGCAAGACGAAGTGCATGTTGTCGATGAGTAGGGATGTTGAACGTATCGGCTCCCAGGTTACAGCCGGCAACTATACATTCGATGTGGTTAAGGAGTTCATCTACCTTGGCACCGCCATTACCAGCAAGAATGATGTCAGTCTGGAGATCAAACGAAGAATCACACTGGCCAACAGGTGCTACTACGGTCTCAGTAGGCAGTTTAGTAATAGAGACCTCTCTCGTGCGACGAAATTAACACTCTATAAGTCGCTTATTCTTCCGGTGCTTCTTTATGGTGCGGAAGCATGGACGCTGTCTTGTGCCGATGCAGCAGTCTTGGGAGTATTCGAGAAAAAAGTTTTTCGTAAGATCTTTGGTCCTCTAAGGCATGGCGATGAGTTTCGCATTAGAACCAACCATGAGCTGTATGAGCTCCTCGGCGATGTGGGCGTTGTTCAGCTTATTAACATTCAGCGGCTACGCTGGCTCGGCTATATTGTTCGAATGGAAGAATCTGCGCCAGCGAGAAAAGTTTTCGATGCGAAGGTCACTGGACGTCGGCGTAGAGGACGACCGTGTTTACGTGAAAAGGAACAAGTTGATGAAGCCCTGTTGTCAATTGGTGTGATCAACTGGAGAAGGCGCGCGCTTAGCAGAAACGCCTGGAGACTAGTGTTAAGGCAGGCCGAAACCCATTCACGGGTTGTTATGGCCATCTAAGTAAGTAAGTCATGAGTACCGGGACCTACAGTTTAAAGTCGACTCCGAACGACAGATTTGAGAAGCTTTTTCATGGCAATCTATTACTCCCAGACCTTTTGCCAGAAGACTGCTGAGAGGTAGTCGCCGAAAGAAATATTTTTTGTTTTATTTCTTTTTTTTGAAGATGTCAGAGCTGGGGATTTGTTTAAAATAAACATTGAAATTTTGGTATAAGTGTGAAAGAAAAAATGGCATAAATAGAATCCGATGAGTATTCTGTATTGTTGCTAATTTTTTATCAGAGTTGTGCGTAATCAATTATTTTGTGTAATTAATTACATGTAAATTACACAATTACATGTAATTGTAATTCTTTTTTATTCAATTACAATTACATTTGATTGTAATTGATGCAATTACATTTTTTGAATTACAATTACATGTAATTATGATTGAAAATTTTCAATTACAAATTACAAGTAATGGTAATTGAAAAAACTCAATTAACAATTACATGTAATTGTAATTGGAAAAATTCAAATTATAATTACAAGTAATTGAAAAAATTTAATTGGCTTCATGAAGTAATGGTGGAAAATAAAGTAATCATTAGTTTTTGAAGTAATCATTAAAAAAAATTTATTTAATTACAATTACTTTTAATTATATTTACATTTTTATAACGATAAGTCAATATACATTTTAGTTACATAATTTGTTTTACTTATATTTGAATTGCTCATCCACCTCAATAACATCAGTCTTATTTATGATAATAAATATAATGCGTAATATGAGTTTTTTTATAAATGGCAAAAAAATTCAAACAATTTCTTTAATACCATTTTTTAAAATTTATCATTCATTTGAGATACAAAATTACATTGATCTTATTTTTTAAAGTAAAATGAGGCGTAATATGTTGAAAAATTTCATTAAAGAAATAATATTTATAAAAAGAATCACAAACATTTACATTTTTCATTCAGTATTTTTATAAAAAAAAATATTTTTTTTTCCCATTACAAGTAATTATTTTGTGTAAATTACAATTATAATTACTTAGTAATGGTAATTGAATTTTTTCAATTACAATTACTTGTAATTTGTAATTGAAAATTTTCAATTATAATTACATGTAATTGTAATTCAAAAAATGTAATTGCATCAATTACAATCAAATGTAATTGTAATTGAACAAATCTCAATTACAAATTACATGTAATTGTAATTGTAATTTAATTGGCCGGAACAACTCTGTTTTTTATCACTTTCCTATTTTTTTAACTAGTCATACGATTTTATGTATTGTTTTTTTTTTCTTCTTTTTATTGATTTTCTCAAAACAGCAGACATTTCGTCACAAAACACAGAGCTTTACTCTAATAAAGGTCTTTTTATAATACTTTTTCCATTAAAGGTAGTAATATTATTTTGTTTATAATTTTTTTGTATTTTCATGACACTTTTTAACGATATTTCCCTCAATATTTAACGATTTTGTGTTTAATTTATGTGACAGCTATGTAAGCACCACTTATTGCTTGCTGGTAAAGAAAAACAGCAGTAGTTGCTATTTTGCTCGTAAGGAATAGAAATAAACAAAACTGAACAGAAAATAAGAATTAAAAGCAGTGAAAAAAAAAAAATCCAATTCAAAACAAGTTTAAGCTAAGACGTGAAGCTAACATCGAGTCATCATATTGAAAGAGATGAAAAGAGTTTTTGTTTTTTTTTTTGAAATCCTTGAAAATAATAGTTTTGTTACAAAGATTTAAAAGAAAATGAACAAAAATAACAGACGCACAATCAAACACACTCACTCACACGCTCATTTAATGCATTACAGTTACTCTGACTTTCTGTCACTTGAAATCCATTCAAAAGAAAATAAAGAACGAAACTGTGCCAAGATAAAAATGCTCTTAAAACTCAAGGATAAGAATACAACTGCACCATCTTGCATACAAACCCCATTACAAATACGAGTGTATATGCAACAAATCCAACTACACACGTTAACACAGATGCACAATCGTACACACATATAATATTTAATGAGAAAAAATATATAAATTGTGGGTGGTTGATATTCAGAAGTAATTTGCTTTTTTTTATTTTTGGCCTTTTTTTTATTTTGTTGTACTTTTATGAAAATCAGTGAAGAAACTGAAGTTGAAGTGCATTGGAACAAGTTATACAAAAAAGAAATTATTTAACTCAATTCGTATTTATGTGGGCAATAAAAAAATTTATAAAATTTAATCAGTTAGTGCACCTTATATTGTTTTTATACGGTCTTCTTTTGTACGATATGGAAATTATTTTTTTTGGCAAAAAATAACTTGTTTTTACACTTTTATTTTATTTTGTTTGCGCTTACAAGAGGCAATTGGTACAAAACTAGTAGTCTGGCGAGGATGTCAGCTGTTTAATAGTACTTGGCATCTGGAGATTAATTTATTAAGTGAAAAGTTGCTATTAGTGAATATGAATCGTGCCGAAGAACACATAAAAATAAAAACTTCTACCTGAAATACGGTAATTAAATCGTGGCCGCCTGTCGAGCATTATGGGGTCATCATAAACGATTTATTGGTAATATTATAAAAAATTCAATGTCAAATATACCGCTTAGAGATGTCAAAGAAAGTGAGGCGACTAATCCGAACTTGTCGATCGCGCAGTTTTATTAGTAATTGTGCCTTTTGCCATCTCAAACTCGCAAAACAAGCAAAACTGCTTGATGAATCAGACGGCAATAGATAGTATGTGGATGAGCAAAAAATAGCCAATAGCTCTTAATATAGAGCTTTTGATCACAAATTTCCTCAGATTACTCATTTGTTACAACAACATGCACAATTGTTGTATATAAGGCTCAGAAACCACAGAATAACCAATGCATCCTGAAAAAGCCATTGATTGGTGCACATTATCTTCTAGAGGCTTCATTGTGTCGTATTATTTTCAAGAATGACGCTGGAAAAATAATTACCTTCAATTCAGAGCACTATGACCTTATAACGAGCACTTTTTTAGGGCCTACATATGAACATTAACAACTGAAGCCAGACAACATGATTTACTATGACTTTGTAACATAAAAAACTTTCTGATAGCGTAATTTTTGCATTTGGTAACATTATTGTTCACCAATTGGTCTAATTTGTTTGGGGACATTAGATTTTTATAGAAATGTTCGAACAATTTTTTTAAAAACTTCCTTAAAAGCATCGACTTCAGCAACCAATTCTTTTAAAAGACATTGTAATTAATACATACATTAATACATAATTGGCCATTACAACCCTTTTTCAGGATTAGGGACTATCTTCTCGCAGCACCCATGTACTTACTTACTTAGCTGGCCATAACAACCCGTTAACGGGTTTCGGCCTGCCTCAACACTAGTCTCCAGGCGTCTCTGCTAAGCGCACGCCTTCACCAGTTGGTCACACCAATTGATGACAGCGCTCCATCTACCTGGTCCTCTACGCCGACGTCCAGTGACCTTCGCATTCTTATTGATTCTCTCAAAGCATGTTCATAATCCAAATGATTCCAAGTGAAACACATTACTTTTATTATTTATATATCAGCAATTCTTCATATGCCTTTTTTGATTTCTTTTCCATTAATACATAAAACCCTGGATAAATCTGTAATATCAAAATATAATTAAATAATCCCAGTTTTATATGAATTATTTTAGCAAACATATTTCACAATATCTTTATAGCTAGATTTCTTTTTAAAAATCATTTTTTCATTCACTAAATACAATAATTTACTACTATATTTTTTTCGCTATTATACACATTTTTACGACTTGTCAACGCGTTGCACCAGCAAACTAATTCTTTTCTATTAAATAATGTTAAAAATTCAACTAAATCAAACCAATCATAAACCAATACCGTTATAAGGATGTTTCTTTTCAGAAAAATTATATAATTGTTCGAAATGCTTCCAAATTATCCAAAAAATAATAAGCAAATTGTTTTTTCAAGCTCAAGGTCAAGTTTATTTTTAATTTAATAATCAATATTTCGATATCCTTCGGATATCATCTTCAGGACTTCTAAAAATATAATAATAAATATAAACAGATAAAAATACACTGAGACCACTGTTCCAATAAGAAAATATCAGTAACAAAAACAATTATAAAAATACCGATCATATGTTGCGGTGGGAGAACATATACCGCAGAAAACAATAAAAAATATTCTAAGTCGGGGCCGAAAAAAAATTTTGCGTGACCCCAACTTGGAAATACATATTTGAGGCCAGTAATCTGCAGCCTGAGAATTTTTGTATTACAGGAGGAGCACTTATCGTATGTGGGACACCACCTCCACATGCTCCATCCCTGGTGTACAAATAATGGGCAATTTTGTTTTGTCATGACCTGAAATGAAAAGGGAGAATAATGGTTATTGATAAATTATTAAATGAAACTGGAACAATACTTACTCTACCGGAAGATCCCTGCAACCACAAACCTTTTTTTTGTACCTGAAACTAAATAAAATAATATTAAAAAATGTATATAATTTACCTCTGAATATTTTACTTACCCTGTGAAAGTGTCATGTTCATTTAGTGGAAATTTGTTTTGATTTTAGGATTCATATGCATTATGAGAGAGAGAAAGGGACACATATAGTGTTAGTTATTTTTTGTTATATTTTGGAAGTGTTTTTAATAGTAAAAGAATGTGTCAAACTGTCATTGATAAAAACAGTGTAGTAAAATAGCGTTTCCAACCGTAGTAAATTTGTGCGTATTTTTTTTTATTTTGTGTAAAAATTTTGTTTTTGGTTCGCGTTAAAATAACTGCCTGTTAAATTTCATGCACGCCTGGTAATGCTAGGAGGCGGAAATTGAAAATAGAGGTACTGGATCATAATGATAAGGGGTTTTGGACTGGTAGGGGAGTAGAATATATAAGTTAAATAGAAAATATATAATTTTGCGACAGGAATCGAGATTATAGGAAATATAAAGGTATTTGGAATTAAGATTTATATAATATTTTGGACGAATGGAAGGGAAAGTTCTAGCATATATATGAAAACCGTTATAGGATACGCTATTTCAGAAATAATTTTGCCTGACGATAGAATTTTTCTGTCAGTACAAGTTAATAGAAAGTGGAGCATCAATATTAAAAAGTGATATAGCGGTATGTAAAGCGAATAAGTGAAAATTATAAGAAAAAAATTCAGTGAAAATATGTGTTTTTAAATTTAACTGTATAGGAAATAGGAAAAAAAGAAGAACAGACAGTGATAGTGGATCCTGAATATAAATTTCTGAAGGGGACATACCAGAATATTGAGGACACCCTGGGAAAAATTTAAACTCCTTAAACGTAAAAACGCACAAGATTATATTACCTACGTAAGTAGATTTAAGGGCCTAAGGGTATTCCAAATTTGACAAATTGTCGTTTTTTATTTTCAATGTAGCTGGTTCTACAGTCCGTGGTCTCTGGAGTATAGCCAACTGCAGAAGAACCAGGTAGGAATAGATAAATAAGATATAAAATAGAGAAAAAATTAACAAAAGAAAAAAGTGTCCCATATTATAAAGTGAAAACGTACATACATATATAGAAGTGAATATTATTGATCGAAGATTCTCTCTATTGAATTTTGTCTCGTCCTCTAACAATCTTTCTGTATTGGAGCCAAAAGTCCATATCCAGTTTTAAAAAGAAAAGAAAAATCCCCAGAGAAAATAAAATTTAAAATTTAAACATAATCCTTTACACCACATATTTAGTCTTGATGAATAAAATTTTTTCGTGATATCATCCACTTTATATTTAAACTTTATATGCAAATATTGTTTTTTGTTATAAAGATATTGTATATTATAAAAATTCACTTAAATAGTTAGATATTTTATGTACTTTTTATTTGTTCTTTGAGGTTATTATATATTTAAATTCTTTATATAATTACTTATACACATATTTATATACTTAATAATTTAATAATAATAGAATAATAATTTGACCATAACAAAATTAGAAAAGTAATATAAATCGTACATCTACATATAAAGAGAATAAATAGATATAAAAAAAAAACGTAGAATTCGGGTTATAGACACTTGTGGCAGCAAAATAGCCTTTTTGATTTATTGCCAGGAGCTCCTAGGAAAGAAAATCTCAGGGTATATTGCTGAAAATAAACCGTAGTCTAGGAAGAGAAAATAAGAATTTTTTTTTAATTAAATATTTCCTTTTTTTTGTTAAGGTTAAATTAAATTCCCATTGCTGTCAATAATTTGTTATTTGAAAATAAATGAAACATAGAAAATTAATGATAATTATAAATAAATTTTTTGCCTATGTATTTGCTTTATATACTTAGTCTAATAATACAATAAATTTATAAGAATGTATAAACTCGAGTAAAGTTGTATTATTGGATTGGTGAGATCTAGGAGGGTGGAATAGGTGGTTATAGGGGTCTGCACTTGCTGATTTCCTGGAGGTTATGCAGCCATGGATGGGATGGGCGATTGGAGTCAGACATCTTGCTCCCTATACCTGTGTGTGATGTTTCGTAAGTTAGATTTTTTGTGTTGTTTTGTTTCCTTTTTATTCTACTATGTCGGATAGGTCAAAGGGTTGAGAATCTCCCCTGGGGACTGTGTTGGTCGGGTACAACAGTGACCAATGTGAAGTATGTCAGAATAAATCCGTAACACATATAACAATTTACAAAATGTAAACAAACTCAAAACATCAGTAATAAAAATAAAACAACAATTCATATAGGATAAAAATATACACCAAAAAGAACTTACAAAAATTATATAAACAACAAATTTAAAATTAATGTATAAGGGTATCACTGCACCGACGTTATCACATTACATATTATACTAATTATTGCTAATATTTCCCCTGTTTATTATATATCTATAACTATGAGCACAATTCTCGGTGTCTGTTTTGTAGTTCATTCTCCTCTCCTTTGGTGTATTTATTATATGTAACATCTCCAAAGTAAACCGTTTTTTATATATATTTTCTCTCTGTAATATTTGCACCTTCTCCAAATCTGGTGTATGATTATTATCTGCACAGTGGTTCGCAAGTGCTGTTTTTTGAGTACTTAATTTGTCTCTATTTTTAAAATCCGATTTATGTCCTGCCATTCTGGTTCTTAGTTTATTTTTCGTTGTACCGACATACATTTGATTGCATTTGGTTTTACCATCTCCCAGACAATTTATTCTGTATATTACGTTATATTTATCCATTGTGTCCAGTTTTAATTTTGTGTCGGTAAATAGTCGTCTGAGCGTGTTATTTGATGATTGAGCAATTTTAAATCTGTTCTTGTCCAAAATATTCATATTCGTCAATCTTTCCGAAAATCCAGGAACATATATTATCGATTTTTATACTTTTTCAGTTTTCTCCTGTTCTACCAGTCGTCCTTTATTTTCTCTAAATTTAGCTATAAGTTTGTCAATGGTATTTCTTTAAAATTTCTATCACTTTCTGAATATTTTGTAAATGGAATATTTCATCGCTGATAGAAAGCACCCGTTTAATAAAATTCATGGCAGTATTCATAATCATATATTTAGGCTGGCTTGAATTAAAATTTATGAGTCTGCCGGATGCTGTTGGCTTTTGATACCAATAAATTTTTAGTATCCCCTTGTCTCTTATAACCAGCGCATCAAGGTAGGGCAATTTTCCATCAATCTCGTCCTCCATGGTTAATTTTATGTTCTTATTAAAACTATTTAGTTTAGTCAGGATTCCATCTATTGCACTTGTTTTAGCGATTACAAAAAGGTCGTCTACATACTTTATTACTAATTTAGGTTTTTCTTCCAAATCGTCCAAACATGTTTTTAATAGTTCCTCCATAACAATGTCCGCAACAACAGGCGAAAGCGGCGAAAAATTAGTTTATGGAAATGGAAAATTAGTTTAAATATCAATATTTTGTTCTCAATAGATAGATTCGATATATAGGGATATAGTATACGTGTGAGGACATTTACTTTATTTATTTATATTTAAATTTCATTTAAGGGTCAAATATTACTCCCAGGTATTTTACGCTTCTTTCCTGTCCTGGGGGACAGAACATAGTTTCCGTTTCCTAGTAAAGTATTTTGACCTTGTTTTACCCGCGTTCAGCGTTAATTTCCACTTATTAAAATAATGAAACAAATTATCTAAAGCTACCTGTAATTTAGCACTAATATTTGAGTAAAGTATATCTGAGCATTAGATTGCTGTATCATCAGCAAAGACGGAAATGGTACAGTTTTCTAGTTGAGGAAAATCAGACATATAAAGAATATAAAAAGTGGGAGACAGACAGGAACCCTGAGGACATCCGGTCGGAATATTGAATAATTCTAAGTGTGATGATCCAATGTGTACTCTAAATGATCGATTAAGAAGAAAACTTTCTATTCTTTTAATTAAATAAATTGGAATATTAAAGGTAATCATCTCGAAATAAGACCATCGTGCTACACAGAATAGAACATTGCCCTAACATCTAGTAACACCATTGCCGTAGATTTTTGACTAGTAAAATTATTAGTGACCAATTACCAATTTCACGAATTTTTCTTTATTCGGATCGGTTAGCAATTCTGAAGAAAAAATTTTTACTATAAAAAGAAGGTCTTTCGTTATTTTTTGAACATCCTCTACCAATAGCATTCATCATCATATTTCTTATATAAAACAATCACTTCCTTAATTTGAATGCATATGTAGATCGCACAATTCAATGTCAACAAAATTTACAGTTGATACCTTATTAAAAAAACATGCAGCTAAAATTGGTTACACAGCAATACAATACAGAAAAAAACAGCTTTTTTTTGTTTGCCCCTTAAAAATATTTTGTGGTCACACTACGGCAAAGAAATAATTGAGGTTTTTCATCAAATATTTGCCCAATGTGACCGTACCTTAACGCAATTCCACCCATACATAAAAAATGAAACTTGACCCCAAAATTTTGAGGTCATTCTTCATTTCTGTTTTTTTGGGACATTGTTTCATTTCCCAGAATGAAAACAGGCCCCAATTATTTCCCACAAATTTTTGAGGTCATTTTTCAATTTGGGGCCAAATTTCTTGGGGCCTCCTTTCATAGCGCCCTAATTCCCATTTTATAAGTGTAAGCCTTATTAGTGTGTGTCTTCATTTGCCAAAATTTTTTTTCTGAACCATAGTGCACTGATTATAGTGAAACTGATTTCATACCTAAAAGCTCTGTCGATTACTTATGCTGAACGTATGATTGATATTTAATTCTATATAAAAGCAAGCATAACATACTTTTGGGAGTTGAATAATAATTTCAAGAATACAGGGCGTACACCAATACCCCGATTTGCGTCGCTTCAGTTTGCGTCGCTTCGAAGTTGCGTCTTTTTTTAAGTTTCTGGAATTTCAATGTTGCGTCGTTTTTGTTTCATTTTGCGTCGTAAATGCTTCGATTTGAGTGGTTGATATGAAAATGTTTTTACAAAGTTAAAGCAAAAAAAGGGGATTTCCCGTTTAGTAGAAAGCAAATTTGTAGGTGTGCGTTGTTTACATGTTAAGCGTAGTTATTAGTTTCGAATTATAGCAGTGGTCTTCACAATTGTTATATTTTTATTTTAATAAAATCTGTTATACAAAAAATAATAAGAAAATATATTGATTTAAAAACCCTTTTTCTAAGCCAAAATGTTTAAAACCTGTATTGACTAAACGAAAATCAAATACGTAAACAATTGAAAATTCTGCTTCAGTTTGCGTCGTTTCGGTTTGCGTCTCATTTTTTCAGTCCCAATTAGCGACGCAAACCGGGGTATTGGTGTATAACGGTTAAGTAATTTGAAATAAATTTGGTGTAATTTTTAAACGTAAAATAACAATAAAAAACGCATTGGAATAATAAAAATGAAGGAAACATAATAATAATAATATGGATTATTCAGTGGTATGTATATAGGTATAGCACTATCTACTGAATAACACTGGAAAACAGCATGTATGTTGCATGAGATTTTTTACATGAATCTGAATGAATCCACGCTGCTTTCAAAAATATATGTCGTTTTGATGTAGCAGCTCTAGTTTTGAAGTTATGAAGTGATAGGAATTTTCATTGATATTATTCTGAATAAAACTTACTTCTTTTGAATTTTCTAGAGTGAGATGTTATATGAGTGGTATTTTGAATGCTCCAACAATAATCAGCCATCATATTCCAGTGCTCCTGATACCTCTCCTCTATAATGCAAATATCCTGGTGAAAGCGCTCTCCTTGTTCCTCGCTTAGGTCACCGAGATTTTCAGAAAAATAGTCTAGATGTTCAACGTTTCCTCACATTTCCTATTGCCCAAAAAATTCCTCACTACCCAAACAAACTGTTTTCATGCACATTTCTCGACAACTGCCATATGGTTGATGAAAATTTTATCATCTATCAACTTATTGATTTGTGGGCCATCGAAAATACCACCTTTAATTTCTTCACTACTCAATTTTAGAAACACTTTTACAATCTATTTGAAACATTCGCCCTCTTTGTTAGGAACATTTATGAACTGTTATATTAACCCCAGTTTTATATGCAAAGGAGGCAATATAATTCGGTCTCTGGATACTAGTGCAATATTTATTACATTTTGCTTACCGGCGTTTAAAACCCGTTAACCAATTTCGAGGTAAAAATTGTATCGGAAGCATACAACTCAAAAAGCAAAAATATGTCTAAATATTTGTCAAATGATGATTAAAACAAATTTGATTTATGTCTCTTATATGCTTTTATAAAAATAGTTTTTCTATTTGTTAATTTATATTGGGTTTTTGGAATTGGCCTTCTCCTTTCTCTTACCTCTTCTTAATACTTAGTGTATTGGGGTGTGCATAAGATACAAATATAAATAATGCATCAGAGAAAGAAGGGTTTAGAAATATGGTGGTTGTAAGAGTAAAAGCTAAGGATAGTTGAATAGTGACTAAAATTTTTATAAATTTAATTTGCAGAAATTAAAAAAAAAACATCAATTTAAATATGAATTTACAACCTGTTCCCAGAAGACGAATGGTTTAAATTAAAAGAAGAAAATAATTTCAGTATGTGATTTCTGGAAAAGTGTGAGTTAAATAGTTAAATAGTCTGGTCTTGAATATGCACAGGACACAAAGAACTCTGATGAGACTACCGTAGCTGGAGTCGAAAACAATTGTTCAGTTTGGCTAGTGTACTATTCCTTCACGGACATCATTTCTCCTTTAATTACCAAAAAAAAAAAATTCATTGCAGTTAATTTTGATCTAATTAAAGCGTTTCTGATGGAACAAAAATTATTTTAAAAAATTTATAACTTTTCCTGAGGCTCGAACCCGAGTCTTCAGCATTTGAAGTTTTTATCGTTTTTTCTCCTTTTTTTCATCTATGAAATACTTGCAGAGTGTACTCTTTTTGAACAAAAAACACTTGGTCGCCTTATGTACAGGAAAGGGCGAAGGTGCTTATCAGCGACGGTAGGGTATCCAACTCTACGATAATGCTCTAATATCGTAATTTAGTGTGCGTTTCTTTGTTCTATCGGTACTACCATGGGAAGTGCTCTGATGAAATAAAAGACTTGATTTCGCATAATCTCATATGTTTTAGAACAACTTATACCCTTCTCAGAGCACATTCTTTTTTAGTTAATTGTCCAGTAAATCGCACACATTATAGAAATAATTCATTCTTTAGTCGTACCGCTCGTTTATGGATCAGGCTTTCAGCAAATGTTTTTCCTGCCAATACGATATCAATAAGTTTAAATCAAATATCCACAAGCACTACTTCTTCTTTCCTCCCTCCCATAACATATTTTCCTAAACCAGCTCAATGTACTGCATTAGTAGAGGTTCTCCCTTGAGTACTGGCCTTAATAATAAAAAAAGAAAGAACTACAAATTTGAAGAAGCTCTCTAAAGCGTATACTCAAACAAAATATTTATCTCTGCATATTTATAAAATTAAATTAAAACAACAATTGCAGCCTACTGACCATGAACTGCGAAGAGAGATCGTGGAATGTATTATTAATCATCAACAGATGGATGTTGTTTTTCAAGAAAAATAATCCTCAGCAATAAATTACAATTTTACTTCGTGGACATTGGTAATCATCAAAATTTCAGTTTGTAAGTAATATTCACCTAAACGTCTACATGTAATAGGCGAACAACAAAGAGTACCTGTTTGGTGCGCATTTTGTGCAGAAGGCATCATTGAACAATACTTTTTTGAAAATAAAGCCGGTCAAGCAGTAACTTTTATTGCCGTGCCAATGTCGTGACATGATAAAACATTTCTTTCTGCAAAAATTATATGCTACTGATGTGACCAATATGTGGTTTTCATAAGTCATGCCAGCGATGGTGTATCGTGCATAGTAATATTGGTGAACATGAATTTCTCTGGCAGATATCCAGCTCCAGTTAAAAAAAAAACAAAACTTTAATTTTACTGTTTAATTGTCTCTTTAAAGGAGAATCAGAATCAAAGGAAATATATTCGTTTCGAAAATGTACCACAAACAACGTAACTTGGCATCACAAATTATATTTTATTTTTATAATAAAAACACCATATTAGCGCAAACTAACATATACACATACATACTACATACATACGTAGCCACATAATTTATTTCATTTGACTTTAAAACTTTCATATGTACACGTTCAACTGCATATACATACTTAGGTGTGTATGTGGGTGTGTTTAAGAGAATGTTTTATTATATTATAAAAAGAAAAAAAGAAAAAGAAAAAAGAAAAAAAAAATCCAATTTATTTAATGGTCGCAGAAATTAAAGTAAAATGCAATGAAATAAATGAATAACCACCATCCATATAAATATTTTAAATTGTGCCACATGTTGACCGGCTCATTAAAAAAGAGGAAAAAGAAAAGGCAGAGCAATTAACATCAACGACATGGAAACAGTTTGCCCTACTGCAAGTATATAAAGTGTATTCCAATAGGGACATTAGAACTGCAATAGAGTTCATTTAGTGGATCTGCCATGTAAATATTTTAATTTGCAAATTACCACAGCCGCGTAAAGATCAATGTCTTTTGTGGATTTTCTATTGTCAGCGATATCGGTATATATACCATCAACTTTACCAGTAGAAGCTTAAGTTATATGATAACAAAGTTTTTAGTATGACTTTCATGACATAGACATCAATGAGAAGTGATTACGGGCTAAATTTTTCTGTGCGTTATGTTTAAGTCGCAGGTCTATGACAATAACCCACCATGGCACATGCTACTGACATCAGAAGGAAACATCCCAGCAGAAAATTTTTAAGATTTGGAAGCAATAAATAAAATTGTAAGCAATAATGGAAGCATTATATTGTTTAGTCATACTTTAAAGCTTACAAAGATGCTATAGGATAAGGTATTATTTTTGATTTTGTATAATACTTGCTTACTGGTGCAATAAATTTGCGTTTCTATTGCATATTAGCAGCTCATTTCATATAAAAATCATGCATTATTGATGCGCATGTATAAGTGATTGTTCACAATTTGTCCCTTACAAAATAGCTTACTGGTAAGTAATAATTTCTGCTGGGATTTATTATATGAATGTGAGGTTCACGATAAATTTAATTGGATGTGTCTAGAGAGATATATGATATGGCTGGTGGACATATTCTCCACTACAGTTTTAGATTAGGGGGTGCGTAGTATAGTGGTTGAAGCGCTCGCACAAATTAAAATGCCAGTAAAGGACAGAAATTAAGATAAAAAATTTGCGGTTTTTCGAAATTTTAAATTAAAAAATAAGGAGTTCCTTCTTCCAAGAAATCAATTCTGGAAAAACCGCTCCCAGGCATTCCACTATTCTCCACCTTTGGCATTGACATAAAAAAACGATTGATCAGGAGAAAAGCGTCACCTACTGATAAATAGTGGATAACAGCTACCTGTTTAGCCAGATCCTCACCACAATTAATATCCCAAGACAGATGCTGTTGATCATTCAATGGTGAAGGTATGAAACCGATTTATGATAGATCAACCAATTGAAAGCAACTTATTCGTAAGGCACTTAATAAAAAAACTCGATCCTATTCCTTCCAGAAAAAAACTCCAAGACAATGCACAGCATGCCTCTACTCATGCTTAGTCCTAAGTATTGGTCTCTATAAAAAGAATCTGCTGGTATTCCGAAAAAAGGTACTAAGTCTGCTGAACAAATGGTGGAATCTAATGATATTTGAGGTCGCACTCTCTTGCAATTGTGCTCGGTCAGAAATTGGATAACAATAATATTAAACTCAAAGTAATACGCTCTAATCCCGTATATCTTTTAAATATTTGGTATTCTTAGAATGATAAATCGTTTAATTGGATACTTGTATTCATAATTATTTATTACTACTTCCGCTTATCTATATAAATAAAAATCAATGTTGTTGAGAACGGCTGGACCGATTTTGACGATTTGTTCTGTCTAATGATCACCGTGATGCAACTTACCTAAAGTCAGAATACGGCTCCATCGATTTGACTAATTTTTTTTAAATGTTTATATTAATCCATTTTAAGCTTTAATTTAGAGAAAAATTTGCCACGCCTACTTTTACGCCCACTTTTTTCTATTTGTCTCTAAATACTAATTTTTTTCTACCTTCAGGACGGTTAAAGCTAAAGTTTCGGAATTGGGTCTGAATGGTTTCATGGGCAAGGCAAATTATTAGTTAGAAAGTGGGCGAAATAGGACAAGTGGGCGTGACACCTCCCGTAGAAGTTAAAAATTGATTTCTTTATGCATATGTATCTTTAGAAGTGTTGAAGATAAAGTTTCTGAATCTGGTGTTATTGATTTCGTAGTCATTAAAAATTACCAGTAGAAAAAATGGCGGACAAGTAGACGTGGTAGCTTCCAGACAAACTAACTATTGAGTTCAGTATATCTTGAAATCAGTAACAGTTAAAGTTTTTGAATTTGGTGTGAATTACATTATCAGTTAAAAAATGTAGACAAATGATAGTGGTAGGTGTAGCAAAGCACACCGGGTTTAAGCTAGTTTCTAATAAAAGCATTTAAAACTTGTGATAAGCTTGCCTATATAGCTTGTTACATATTTTTTATTGGAACTAAGCCTGAATGATAATTAATAAATATTCGTGAAATATTTAAAATCTAATTACATACATACTGGTAATTACAACTTTGTTTCACCGTAACGGCCTAGGTTCTCACAGCACCCATGTTGTGTGTGTCAATTTTTACCATGAGTACAGAGACCTAAAGTTGAAGGTCGACTCTGAACGACAGACTTGAGAAGCTTTTTCATGGCATTTAGTTAATCTCAGAGCTTTTGCCAGAAGACTGCTAAGAGGTAGTCGCTGAAAGAAATATTTTTCATACTCTTTAATTAAGATTCTAGAGCTGGGGAACTCTTTTCTCGTAAGCCAACACTAAAAATATAATCATCGTCATCGTTTAATCAGAACCTTGGGATATATGTTCCAGAAAGTAATGTTGTAGAGAAATGCTTCATATAAACATATATCGGTATATGCCATAGCTTATGCTGTCATTATCACAACGTACCCACACCTTTACTTACTTTTCTGTTCAAATTTAAAGAAAGAAAGCGTTTAATGGAAGACCATTTCGTAGCATCAGACAACAAAAATGTGTGGCAATTTGCCAATTAAAAAAAACCCACAATTAAAAACATTTTGCTTCTTTGCCTTTAGAATGAAAGCAACACGAAATCAAATGCATAGAGATGAGATAAAAAAGTTTAAAAAAGCGGATATAGCAGACAGGATTAAAGCGAAATTATAAAGAGCCCCAGACATCGCAATTAATAGATAAATGGAAGGAGTACAGTATCTTAAGTTGTGTTGCCAAAGCAAGAACAACCACAGTAGGATGAGCATTATTTTTATTACAATAACTGCTGTACGAGTATGTGTTAATTATTGTTTTTTGTTTTTTTTTTTCTTATTTTAAAAACAGTATTTTTCTGCATCACAAACCATTGTACTATTTATAGCCACCAACAGTAATTTAAGAAAAAATTCACATTTGCTTCTGGTTTTAGCAATTACTCTCTCTGTCTCTCTAATAAGTAAAACAGTTTAAATTCTAAACCTATTGGCAATTTCTTAATAGCCTTTATTACGTCTATATATGTACATAACTACTGAGTAAAATCCTATAAACAAGAATCATATGGCTTTGCCTTGCATTTCTGGCTCAATAAATGCACGTTTGTTGGTTAGTAACGTACAAATGCAGCCATGCAATGCATTTCCTATATCCCTGCAATTCGTATGTATTAGTTGGGCTGCTTGTATGACATATCTGTCTGTTTCTATAGTCAACTATTGAAAAAATATGATAATGGAACTTGTGGCCTAAACCTATAATCCTCTTCAATTCCAAAGTGTTTAACTATGACAAAACAAAAACAAAACCAGGTGAAATAAAAGCAGGATAGAAATGGTAACCATTAAAAATTGTTCACACAGGCTTAACTTGTATATGTAAATGCACAACTACACAAACAATATTTAAAACAATGAAGAAAAAGAAAAATAGTGAAAAATATCAATAAACGAGTTGAATAAATTTTTTATTTATTTTTTTTTTATTCAATTTCAGTAAAATTTTTTTTTCACTTTTATACACTTTTATTTATTTGTTTATTTCAATTTAATTAATAAATTAATTTAAGAGAAAAAAAAACTTTAAATATGAAGTGTCTTCAACTCGTACTCGAAGTGTAAAAAGATTTTACTCAAACTTGATTTTGATTTTATGCAGAATGTGATTTAATGAGTTAGGACTTGGAGTAAAGAAAATTTTAATATGGAAAGCATTGAAATAATGAGATTTGGTGCAATTGATGTTGCAAATTATCATCGGTGTAATCATCGAATGGTGCCAACCCATGCCATAATGAGAAAAAAGATAAAAATTTTGAAAAGTAACGGAAATACCCTCTTTCTTTTGGCATTTTATCAAAGAAGAAAAGCCTTAACTGATTTATTTAATAGACTTATTATGTTATGTTTTAAATCAATGAAGGTCGGTAAATCCTTACTGTAGTGCAGTGTAATATATAAAAAGTATTGGTTGTTGCTTCTCCGTGTGTTAAGTAACTGTTAATCAAGGTTGGCAACCGTTACTGTTATTAATACCGATACCGTTTAAATACCGTTTGAAATTGAATACCGGTATTCATACCGATACCGAAAATTCATTTTTCGTAAAATACCGGTATTATACCGATATAATATAGGTACATAAAAATATCAAAATTTAAATACTGGCAACATTTAGGCTTGTGAAAAATTTGCTTGTTAACTTCACGCACTATGCAGCATTGTAATTGTTGTTTAAAGTTATAACGATCCTACAGCCATGACTGCCAGATTTGACGATTTTTCTCCAATTTAACGCTTGCGCGTTCATTGGCCGCTACACTGGTGACTTGTTGGCACTCTTCTCTGAGAGGTGGATTGGATATGTTCACCGCTTTGGTAAAAGCAAAGTTGTTGCTCTAGGTATGTATCTCAAAGGTGTTTGATAGAGTCTGGCACGAGGCTCTCATTTTCAAACTAGCTGCCTTTGGTGTCGGTGACCATTTTTGTAGTTTTATAACCCAACCATCTGTGACTATGGGTAATATAAATATCGCGGAGGCGGATGCTCTTGATGTTCTGGGCATGATAATTAATTGTGATGTCCGTTGGAATGATCACATATTTCGAGTGTCAAAAGAAGCTATCAAGTGCGTTGGCTTTTTAAAGGGTGCAAGAAATATTTTATCCTATCTGACCTCCTAAATATTTACAAGACCTATACCCGACCTAGACTGGAATACAACTCTTATGTATAGGCCGGTGCTTCAAAGTCTATTTTGCGGCTTCTCGACTGTGTACAGTAAAGGGCGAATGTGCTTATCAGCGATGGTAAGGTATCGATTCGTTGCAGCATCAACGCAATGTGGCGTGCGTTTCATTGCTCTATCAGAACTACTATGAGAGGTGCTCTGATGAAAATAAGGACTTGATTCCCAGTAGTCGCATATTTTACGGACCACTTGAGCACATCATTTTGTAGTTGATTGTCCAGTGAACCGTACAATGAATTATAAATAGAGTTCTTTCTTTAGCCGCACCACCCGTTTATGAAACAATAAACGATATTAATAAGTTTAACTCAAACGTCCACAAGCACTATTCTCTCTTTCCCACTTCACATAGCATATTTTCCTAGGCCAGCACAGTATACGGCATGAGTAGGGGTCGTCCGGTTAGTGCTGGCTTTTATAAATTAAAAAAAATTTTGACGATTTATGGAAGTAAGGAGGCTTTTTCCAAAATAGTTCATATGAACGATTTATTGTTATGTTTAAAATATTGTTACGAAAACATAATTTTATAAAGCAAAATGATCATTACAGTCTTTTGAAGTAGGTTTTGCTGTTATTATTACAAAAACAAATATATTAGGAACATTCTCAAATATGTGTATAAAATTATAAATCATTACAAAAACAAATATGCATGTAGGGGAAAAATGTATATAGAAACTCACAAACACAAATACATGTTGTTTTAAAATGTATATGAAAATTATATAAAATTAATAATTAAAAAAATGAAATTGTTGTTGTACAATTATGTAAAAACTAATACATAAAAACAATTGGAAATTACTAGAATAAAACATTAGAACTATAAATAGGGCTACACATTAAGGTTTACAGTTACAGTTACAGAAAAGTAACGGTGTTTTAGTTTACAAATATCGAATCCTTGAATAATAAAACGAATTATAAAGGACAATTCGTAACAATATTTTAAACTAGCTAAGAATCCCATTTTTAGAAAAGTCTCCTGACAAGTCTCTCCCCATAAGAAATGCATTTTGTTAAATGTAAATATTTTGGAATTAAGCACGAAAAATAGGAATAAATTGTGTTATTATTCAAAAAAATATTGTTACGAATTGTCCTTTATAATTCGTTTTATTATTCAAGGATTCGATATTTGTAAACTAAAACACCGTTACTTTTCGATTTAAAGCTTTATTAACACTCTATAACGTTTAAAATACAACTAACTACCTACTACTGTTTTTGTAATGATTTATAATTTTATAAACATATTTGAGAATGTTCCTATTATATTTGTGTTTGTAATAATAACAGCAAAACCTACTTTAAAAGACTGTAATGACGACTTTGCTTAATCAAATTATGTTTTCGTAACAATATGTATTTCATTTGAAAACATTTTTTTTATTTAATTAGAATATATAGATTGTAGTCGATTTTCCTAGCTTAAAATAGTCTTAAAATTTTCATTCAATTTATTTTTAAATGTGAAGATTTTTAATACTTTGTATTACCCTTTTATTTTTGAATGAAGTATTTTAATTCATTTTTGTTTGCAAAGTTAAATTTTGTATTAAATAAATAAGTATGTTATTTTGAAATAAATGAATTAACAATTTAAACATATATGCCCGTATTCATAAGAAATAAAACAGTTTTATTAATTCCTTATATGACAATTACTCCATAGAAATATGTCAAATAAGCACCCTATAAACCAATTATATTTTTTATGAATACGGGCAATAATCTACATATATTTCTTTTTATACCGGTATCGAAATTCGTTTCGATTGCCAACACAGAAATACATTTTCTTGAAATAATTCCAACTAACAAATTAATAAGTAAGTACTTAAGTACATACTTACTTAGATGGCCATAACAACCCGTTAACGGGTTTCGGCCTGCCTTAACACTAGTCTCCAGGCGTCTCTGCTAAGCGCGTGCGTTCTCCAGGTGGTCACACCAATTAACGACAGGGCTTCATCAACTTGGTCCTTCCAACGTAAACACGGTCGTCCTCTACGCCGAAGTTCAGTGACCTCCGCATCGAAAACTTTTCTCGCTGGAGCAGATTCATCCATCCGAATAATATGGCCGAGCCAGCGTAGACGATGGATGTTAATGCGCTGAACAACGCCCACATCGCCGAGGAGCTCATACAGTTCATGGTTGGTTCTAATGCGAGACTCATCGCCATGCCTTAGAGGACCAAAAATCTTACGAAGAACTTTTCTCTCGAATACTCTCAAGACCGCTGCATCGGCACAAGACAGCGTCCATGCTTCCGCACCATAGAGAAGCACCGGAAGAATAAGCGACTTATAGAGTGTTAATTTCGTCGCACGAGAGAGGTCTCTATTACTAAACTGTCTACTGAGACCGTAGTAGCACCTGTTGGCCAGTGTGATTCTTCGTTTGATCTCCAGATTGACATCATTCTTGCTGGTAATGGCCGTGCCAAGGTAGATGAACCTCTTGACCACATCGAATATATAGTTGCCGGCTGTAACCTGGGAGCCGATGCGATCAACATCCCTACTCGTCGACAACATGTACTTCGTCTTGCTCTCATTTACCGCCAGACCCATTTTTGCAGACTCTCGTTCAATAGCATTAAAGGCTGCGGTGACATCTCGCTTGGTATGCCCAATGATGTCTATATCGTCTGCATACGCAAGGAGCTGGAAACTTTTGTTAAATATAGTGCCATTTCGATGTACACCCGCAAAACACTCTCCATGACGAAATTGAAGAGGTCGCAAGATAAGGGATCGCCCTGTCTGAAACCTCGCACGGTATTAAAAGGTTCGGAGAGGTCTTTTCCTACCTTGACGGAGCTGCAGGAGTTGCTCAACGTCATTCTGCACAGTTTTACAAGCTTTGCAGGAATACCGAGCTCAGACATTGCGGCATATACGCGATCCCTAATCGGGCTATCGAACGCTGCCTTATAGTCGACAAAAAGGTGGTGAGTGTCGACTTGACTTTCATGGGTTGCTCTTGTAGTGGTGGACTGCAACGTTCTTCTGTAGGCAGCATTCTTTGCCGCAGTGGCCTCACGACACTCTTCATTGTACCATTGGTTTCTGCGCGGAGGACGCTCAAAACCAAGGACTGTTTCGGCAGCGTTGCGCATAGAGTGAGCAATGTGAGACCACTGTCCACCAATACTTTCGAGAGAGGACGGGATGCAATGGAGCTCATTAGAAAAACGATCGGAAAACGACCTGGCTGTCTCTTGTGATCGCAGCTTTTTGATGTCCAGCTTCCCTCGAACACTAGAACGTGCCAAGATAATGGTCCGAGACGACATTTGGACCTCTAAATGTGCGCACGTCTAGTATGCTGGATACATGCCTTCCATCAATCACAATGTGATCGATCTGGTTGTTGGTAGATCGATCAGGAGAAAGCCAGGTGGCCTTATGGATATCGAGATGCTGGAACTTGGTGCTACAAACTACCATGTTTCGCGCCGCGGCGCAATCGATCAGTCTCAAGCCGTTCGGCGAGGTGGAATTATGGAGACTGAACTGTCCGACAGTGGGGTCAAAGATACCTTCACGTCCAACTTTCGCTTTGAAATCGCCGAGGACAATTTTGGCGTCATGTGCCGGACACCTATCATATACATCCTCGAGCTTTGCGTAGAAAGCATCTTTGGTCGCATCATCCTTCTCTTCCGTCGGGGCGTGCACGCAGATGAGGCTGATATTATAAAACTTTTAATAAGTATAATTCAATTTTTTCAATTAAATTTTTAATTATTACAATTAATTTTTTAATAGCAGCACAAAAATAGAAATGTATGTGCGTTTAAAAACAACATCTTGTATTAAAAAATAATAATTTAAAACTTTAAGTAATTAAAAGTAGGTAATTAACCATAAAAATTTTTTGGATAAAAAAATCTAATATCACTACCATAAAAAGAAAAAAAATATGTATTCGTAAAATTTTTTTTTTGTTTTTTGTTGTATGTGTATGTGTCTGTTTTTTTTTTTTTTGTGAACATATATTTTTTGTGTACATATAAATATATATAATAGACATATGTATATATGTGTGGTCGACATGGTCTAGTGGTAATTATGTTGGCTTACTAAGACGAGAGCTCCAGGTTCAATCCCCCGGCTCTGACATCTTGAAGCAAAGAAATAATAAATATGTACTATATGCCAACATTTCGCAAGACGAGTTTGTTCAAACTATTGTCCGAATATAAAAGTCCTTATTCTTGGTAAGAATTCAATTAATTTTTTTCTCTATGTTCTGTTTTATAACTGATGCATACATTTTTAATTTAGATTGACATGGATGTCACAATAAGGTTTCAAATGGCAAGAAAAATACATAAACGCTGGTCATTTCCTCAGTTCCTCAGTTTTCTATTATTTTTTAATTTTACATAGACAAATCAAATATGCACTTGTATAAAAAATAATAATAAGTGGTTAATTTCCTTTGGTTAAATATGTAATCATCTCTGTATTTTTTATATTTATGTTCTTAGTTGTATATTTTTAATAAAAAAATTAATATAATTCGCAATTTTTTGCAAATTTGGGGGTTGCATTTAATATATCCGTATCATATTAATTTAGCGCGATCAAATAAAATTTTAATTCTATTAATTAATTTTTTAATCAGAGTAAAATTTCAGCGTCAATTAATTTTTTAATTATATCAATTAACTTATTTAATTAAAACGTGCCTGAGTTTTTAATTAAAAGATTAATTGTCCCAATTAAATATTTAATTGAAAAATTTTTTTTTGTGAAAAAGCTCGACACTATTAATTTTTTAATTGATATTATTAATACTGTTTGTAGGGGCAAAACTAGTAAACAATTTAATTGGTACTACAAATTTGTAAATTGAAATCGATTTTAAATTTTTTCTGTGAACCTTGCTGTTAATGCCAGTTATTAGTTTTACTTTTTTAATTTGTCAGCTATATCAACATCATTACCAAAGGACCCTATTTTCAGTATCAAACCCATTTTCTCTTTTTTCTGAGTCTGATAAAAGCCATGGATGGTTCCGACTGCTTTTTGTTCTAATAGCACTATAGATATATTTTTAACAAAATAGACAATAACACATTTTAATTTAGCATTTCATTTCTTTTTAAAGATGTCAGAGCTGAGATTTGAACCCAAAATCAATATTTCAATACAGCTCTTAGGAAGATTTTTACAATATGGTGGCGTAATAGTAACCACAATAAGCTGCTTTTCAGTTAGGGCCAGTATTTTCAGCAATTGTATCAAAATATTTATATTATTCCTAATAAAATCAGCTTATTAATCTTAAATACATAGTCGTAGACTGATTGAGCGACTGCAGCACCAATTTCATCTTTAATAAAAGGATTTTGTAACCATTATATGAATAACCCGATAAATAAAAGTCATTTATTAACTTTTTTTCATTATTCTTTTAAGTTCTGTAGTCACCGTTAAATTGTTAAAAGAAAAAAAAATAAATTTTCTTATCTTAACGGATGCAATTTAAAAAGTTTTCTTCTTTCTTTTTTTTTACTTTTTTGTTCCTTCTTTCGATTTTAAAGATTTTAAGTGCATAAATATGAAAAACATAAAAGGCAACGGAAGGAAATATTATGATACATATGAGAAAAAAAAGTATATCCGAAAGTCAGTAAATATGTAGTATGTAAGCTTGCATACACATATACGCAATATGAACGTCGAATCTTGTTGTAACAGTGTTTTAAAACCAAAAGATTTACCTTTTTTGTGAGTTTTTCGTTATGCAGCACAGTTGTTAATTTTTTCCTTTAGAAAAAAAGAACATTATTTTGGAAGTACATGCAATCTATTTCTAAAATTACCACAAGTTCAGTTCATAAACCGTCTTACCACCTTTTTTCGATGTATCGACGAGTATGATTTACTTCGAATTCGCGACGAGATGTATGTTCCTTCAAAAGTTATTTAAGTAAAACAAAAAAAAAAAAAAAACAAAAAAACAAAAAACAACAAAATTATTTGTAATCAGGGATATCACATACTCGTAAAAAGTAAAAATATCAGTTTTTACCAATAAAATTTTAATTTTCATTTATAAAGAAGGCTTATAAATCCATTCGGACTTACCAAATAAATGTGGACTAATAAATAAATTAAGGATATCATATTTTATTGACGACCTACAACCCCAAAAATTCATTAATAAAGCTGATGAAAGGTTTTTTTATTCAGATCTCTGAGTCTGTTGTCTATTTAGAACTGCGAACTAAGTAATGGAATTTGTCACGTACACAATCGGAATAAACATCCTGATTGGTAGCCAGGTTGCCATTACTGAACAAAATTATAAGAACAGAATCTTTTGGTCAATCTTAGCAGATTTGTTTTAATGAACTGTGACAGTATTTTAAATTCTTTTTAGTTTGATTGTGTTTTAGACAGGCTGTAAATGTCTTTAACGTATGCTGCTTGTAATTTACCTCTAGCATAATATATCACCTAATCACCATTCTATGTAACAACGATAAAGTATAGGAAACCAAATCTAAAGTAGTGCGCTAATAAAACCCTATTACGGTAAATGAGTGCCCACTTTTATTACAATAAAGAATGTACACGCTTTCGTAACACAAATCGTGTTTCACCACCAGCAAGACCATAAAAGTCAATCATATTTCGGTGACAACAATGCATGCTGCTCAATGTTATTGTGAGTTTTTGAAGCTGACTCTTACAAATCTAACAAACAGGGTTTATATGTATGTATGTTTAACAGTAATTGCATTAAAAAATTATTTACAGAATATATGCTGTTCAAACTAGTCGGACAATATTATTTTATATAAGAATATTATATATTTATCTATGAATTACTAATACTTTTTCAAATGAATTTTAAAAGTAAGAAATTGTTAATATCTTTTAACCGTTTAAAATTGTTACTTGCCCTCCCTGTAATTTAGATGTTTAATAATTGTAAATTTATTGATGTGCTTGATCAAGGTCAGCTCACTATTTTCCATTCCCATTTTCCAACATTACGAATATCTTCCAACTGCCGAGGTTTCTTAAAGTCCTTTTGGCACATATATGAGACATTTTTATATTTTATTGTCAACCAGCTAACAACTAAATTACAAGAAGGACATGTGCCTTTTGGCACATATATGAGACATTTTTATATTTTATTGTCAACCAGCTAACAACTAAATTACAAGAAGGACAAATAGCACATCAAACTAATTTACCAATTTTGTTAAATATTGAATTTAGGATCAGCAGTCATTTGGTAAAAATATTCAAGCATTTTTTTTTCTTAGTTTTGTAGTAGTGTTAAATTTCTCCTAACAGCTACTATAAGTATTATTACTCATAAGGTAATTAAAAAATATTAAATAAATTGATGTCTTACCTACACACCAAACATACTCGTATGCTCTCATCTTTCTTTTTTTCTAGGAAAGAATGAAGTCGGGATATTTTGTTGAAAATATAATAATGTATGTACTTAATAATATATGTACATATAAAAAAAGAATTCCTTCAGTTGAGCTTGATGAATTTATTTATTTTTACATTTTTAAACAAAATACAATATTTTTATTATTGTAAAGATAATAAAAAGGTAAGCAAAGCTCGTTTAGTGTGCGGAATCACAAATGACTCGTTCAGGGGAGTCATAAATGATTCGTTCAGCAGAGTCGCGGTAAGGGTACAATTTTCTCCCGACAAAACATTCATTTTCGACTCAAAAATGAGATCACAAGTGACTATTTTAATCGCTCTGAGGAGTCAAAAATGATTCAAAATTGGCCAAAAATGCTGACTGGGGAAGTATCGAAAAGATCAACAGACATTCGAGTTTTGTTTCAGTCCACATTCCATATTAGAACCATTAGTATAGACTGTAGTATGAAAACACCGGCCCATACATGAGAGTTATACTTCAACCGTTACGGAATATGAAACGCCAAAATGACAAATCTATATAATACGTATTGCACGGTTTTAAGCAACTGTCATAAAGAGCAACTGCTTTTCTTTTCTTCTGCAAATGTCGTCCTCTATAGAGGTAAACTAATAAATCCCACAGACTGATTATAATTAAAATGCCGCTAAATTGGCGCAAATTTGATTCTTTCAATTGCACACAAACATGATATATGATTTTAATATATAGGGATGATAGTAAAGCAATTTTTACAATATTTACATTTTTATTACCTTAAAAGACTTAAGAAATACACTCTTATTTTATATTTTAATATTATAGTTATCCTGTGGATTGCCAGCTTCTAAGTTTTATGAGATAAAAAAGAATTGACAAACACTTTAAGCACACAAAAATTGTTTTAGGATTTAAGTACAGAACACAAATGAAAATAAATCGCCACATGACTTCCTAACAAGTCAGAAAATGTGATAAAACACTGCAAAATAATGAAACCAAAACACTTGGTTAAATGAAAAACTTTTTTTGGCACAACTGTTCTTTATAATGGATGGCAACGGAAAAGGAGGAAACCTAAAACGCCAATACCAATTTCTCGAAAAAGTAGCCAAGAAAAGAAAAAAACAGAAATGCGAAATGATACATAGCCTTAAAGGTGTTCTACCTCTTTCCTAAATATTTTTAGAAAAATTGAAAATTGTTTTTTGAATTTCTTCAAGATTTATTTAAAGTTGTTTAATAAAAATAAACAAAAATTTTATGATTTATTTATTGAAATTTCACTTTAAGCAGAGCTATGCCTTTATTATGTTTTTTGCCCGTAAGTAGCTGCCGAAATAAATTCTATTTCTCACTTAATATTTAAATTTAATAATTTTCATACATTTAATATTTTTTAATTTCTTTTCATTTTGTGGCATTTTGAAGAACAATTGTTTAGTGTTTTCATTCTCAACAGTAATACTTACTTTAACAATAAAAATATTTAAGAATGCAATGTGTGTTCTGCTTTCAAATATGTACTTAAAAGATAACAGCAACACAACACACATACACAAATTTTTATATACAAATAACCCTGCAGGGAATGTCTATAGTCAAATTGTAGTGATTTACTAGTGACATTGTCACCTGTGCTAGTGACCAAGTGTAGACTTTAGACTAGTCTACCAGTAGACTTTAGCACTATTGATGAGCTAGTTCTTTTGCGATCATATAGAGACAATAGAACCAAATAGTCATTTTTATGACCCTGGTCTACAATTTTTTAAAATTCAAAAAAACCATTTCAAATTTTAAAAATAATCAGCCCTGCTACAAAAAATTAAAACTGACTTTAAAATGGATTTTGATTATAAACTTAAAAATTTTGGTTTCAGTATGTATTGATTTGGATTGAATTTAAGACTTTTGAACAGTGGAATGCTGTCAATGTTTATGTCCAATATTATCTCGTCATAGTTTTCCAGAACGTTTTCAACATTTCTTAATTGCGTTCCAATACCAATGTGACAGCAGCTTCCAGGGAGACACTTCTTACTAAAATTTGTTTTCTTTTGCCCAACAACGTTTCTCTGGATAGTAGACCTTCTTCTTTCAAAATCAGTAGCAGCTTTTCCAAACATTTTCTAGAAGGAGATGTTACGCTGCACCACTCTTTTAGCTTATCTGGCAACTTCAATTTTGTAACAGCAAAATCTTCTAAATGCTCCACAAAATCTTCACTTTCTTCCACATTTTCAATATCATGGTTTTCCTGCTCACCTTGCAAACTTCTGTTTTTGTATAACATTCTTTGTTTTTTAACAAGTCCTTTATAATTCCTTTTACTCATTTTTTGTATATAAAACAATTTAAAGCACCTTTTTTATTTAATTAAATTAAACACAAAACAATATTTTTCCAAAACACGTGTTTCTCGTACAAAAAGAACTGATGCAATAAAAAGAAACAATATAAAACAGAAATCTCTACACAGCGCAATAAAAAAAGATTGTTGACGCGTTCGTTGACAATGTCACCAGAAATACACTAGTACGGTTATCTCTAACGTATCTAAGGGCGAGTAGAGATAGGGAAGGGAAGCAGGTGACATTTTAACTAGTGCAATTGTCGCTAGAGAAATTGTGCTGACCAAATTTATTGGCAAAAGATTTTTAAATAAAAACAAAAAAAAAAAACAAACAAATCAAGGGAATGCTAACAAATCGGGAAAACTAAAGATTGATATTTGATACGATATTAGATCAAAGATCCACACTCTTTTTCCCTCTTCATTGCATGAGTAGGGGTCATCCCCTGAGTGCTGGCCTCATTAAAAAAATACAACTCTTTCAGTAAATGAAAAACTAAAAATATTTTTAATGTGTCTGTTCGAATATTTAATGTACGAGGCCGGATCAATAAGTCCGTAACTTTTCGAACTTCCCTTGTAGTTAAATGAAATGTAACACTGCTCCCATCAAATACCACCCGTGGATAGACTACTGTCAAATCTTGAGCAAGTTGCGTCATTTAACTTGCGTCTAAAGATATAACCACGTGTATTTTTTTAAAATGGTAAAAATGGAATTTCACGTGATCAGTTAACATTATATTTTGCGAAAAAAAAAACCGTTAATCAAACCATCCGTCAATGCACCATCGTTGTAATGGTAAAGAAGTGGTTTACTGATTTTCGTTGTCGTCGCAAAAGTGCAAATAACACTGAGTGTTCTGGAAAGCCAATTGAGGTGAATACAGCCGAAAATATCGAATAAATCCACGATATGATGTTGGCCGATCGCGGAGCAAAACTCCGTGAGATTGTTGCTACCATAGGCATTTCATGTGGTTTCGATCTTAAATGATCAGCTGGGTTTAAGAAAATTGTCTGCAAGATGGCTGCCGCTTTTGGTCTTTTCAATTGACTAAAAACGTGTGACCACTTCAAAGGGCTGCTTGGAGTTGTTTAATCGCAATTCTAATGAGTTTTTGCGGCGTTTTGTAGCTGTGGATGAAACATTGATCCATTACAAAACTCCGGAGATCAAGCAGCGGTCTAAACAATGGGTTTCTCAGAGTGAACCGACGCACAAGAAGGCTAATGTAAGTTTGTCGGCCAATAAGGTAATGAAAATAGTTATTTTGGGACGTACGCGGGATAATCGACATCGATTACCTTCAAAAAGGAATATAATGCCGACTTATTGACCGATTTAAAGAAAATTAAAAAATAAAGCGACCCCATATAGCCAAGAAAAAACTTCTTTTCATCAAGATAATGCTTGGCTGCACACGTGTGCAGTGTCAATGAAAAAATTACATGTATAGGACTACCAATTGGTACCTTATCCGCCATATTCTCCAGACTTAGCCCCAGTGACTATTCCCCCGGGGATACAGTAATGGCTGCTGGTTAGTACTCACGCCAGTAGCCTGTTTTCTCCGGGGAATATCGGATTTAACCTAGCCCTGAGTGGTCTGGCGCTTGATATAGGCAGAGAATGTCGGTAATGTTGGTGGTTATGTGGTGCATGGCCGTAATGCCACGCGTACTTGGG
The DNA here is from genome assembly GCA_963576795.1 of Metopia argyrocephala. Lineage (NCBI taxonomy): Eukaryota > Metazoa > Arthropoda > Insecta > Diptera > Sarcophagidae > Metopia > Metopia argyrocephala. The sequence continues at coordinate 98,773,553 of OY756209.1, read as the reverse complement.
GTGCTTGTCCCTTAAGTGCGCGTGGCTGGCATTTCTGGTGTTCTCAAGGACTGACCAGAGATGCCTTAATCTGGTACTACGGGCATCAGGAGCCCCCGGTTAGCCTGGGACTCCTTGTCATTCGGGAAGGTAGGCTAATCGGCCTGATGGTTTGGGTGCGGTCCTTCGGGAAGTACACGTAGTGGTTGTGGTAGTGCTAGGTAGAAACCCCAGTGACTATTTCCTATATCCAAAGCTAAGGAAATGGTGGAAAGAGATTAAATTATTGATCAAAAAATGCCTATTTTATAGACGTCAAAAATCTAATTTTTCAGAAGGGATACAATCGTATTGAGTTAAAAGGTGAAGCATTTTTTTTTTTTTTGCAAAAACTGTGGTTCATTCAAAAAATCATGGTCTATTGATCACTGTACAGTTACACTTTCATTAACTTATTTAATGCATCTATAAATGAAAGATAAGTCAAAATAAAACGAACGCCAACTTCGTTTTATTTTACTTTCTTTTTTTTAGATTAGAAAGGTAAGTAGAACGATTTATAGAACGATAATCTATTTTTTTGTAAAATAATGGCTTGGATTGGTACCGTCCCAATTTCTGCAATTTTATTTTTCTACGAAGAAATTCATCCCGAAATAGGCTGCACATTAAGATAGATATCTTAATTAGCCTTAACAGAGCAATAATTTCGATAAAACAATTTCTTTTCACCTGTTGTTGACTGTTATATCCTTCCATGCTAATTTGACAAAACAGACAGAACATATGAATAATAGTTTGACAGAGATAGTTTCACCAATATAGCGTTATCAAATGTTACATAAATTCAGAATTCTGTCTTGAAACACCCTACACAAATTATTAACAAAAAATAAACCTTTATTATTACACTCAAAAAAAGTATTTCATTAATAAATTAATTGTATATATCTTAATATGCAGGGATGCATATATTAAAGAACATATAACATTTTTAAATAAATAAATGAATGAATTATGTAAACATTTAGCATAGCTTTTAAGTAATGGGTAGTTTTCCCTCATATTTATGGAATAATAAAAAGCACAATGGAAAAATTTAAATAATGAATCCATATCTCTCCACTTATTTTCATGCAGTGTTGCCAAGTCCATATGGGCAAAAATTCCTACATGAAGAAAAATCAATCCCTAACCTTATATGGAACTATAATATAAAAACCATAAGCAATGGTCATACATAAGACGTTAAACGTTTGTGTTCTGTTATAAAAACATTCAGTTTAACTTTTAATTTAAACTGATTTTCTTAAATTTAATAGTATGGCTAGTCATTACTAAAATATTGTCATAATTTTTATCTTTTGCATACTTATTTGTCTAGAACCAAATAAAGCATTTTGAAAAGAGTGTAAAGAAAACTTGTCCTTTATAACTGGATTAAGTATCAAAATAACCATTCAATTTCGTAATTTATTTCTGATTTGACTTCACAAACCCTTATAAAATAGACTAGAGTATCTGCTATATCAGGTTTCTTCCTTTCGCACGAATAATTAATATTTTCCCAATTGTGTACATATGTTAACATTGTATCTTTGCTTTAGATAAAAAACTCATTAACTGGTACCTGAGATTTGTCTTAAAAAAATACACAAAATATGCCATTTTTGAACTCTTATGCGCTCGTAATCATCGTGCAATTTTACTAATTTTTCCTTAAGAGATTTTTATTAACCAAAATATCCCAAAGCCCAAAAAATGCCCCAAATTTAGGGTAAAAAACTCTAACTTGACAACACTTCTGTTAATCTGTGAATAATCTGTGAAATTATACAAGCGTATGTATGTAATGGGTGTTTTATATAGAGTGTCTCAACTTTGAGTTGGCATCACTTTATTGGACCACCCACTTAACAGCTGATAGTTGCTTTTTGTTAAGATTGGTTTGAAATTTAAATATGAATCCACTTGCACCAGAGCAACTCGTGCAAATTGTTGGAGTTTTTAATCGAAATAATTGTTCTATTCGTCAAACTCAAACTGATGTCGATTTTGAATTTCCATTCCAAATTTTATTTTCCATTTCTGGTTTAATGGTTACGTCAAGAAGCAGAGTTGTCGCATTTGGAGTGAGGAGAAGAAGCTTTTGTCTAAACACCATTCCATCCAGAAGAAATTACTGGTTGGTGCGCTTTGTGAGCCGGGACGTCATTGGCTCATATGTATTGAAAATAATTGGTGTTCCACATTGCGCTCGAGCCATGGCGGCCACATGGCAGAAATTCTATTAAAACATAATTTTAATAAAATTTTCTTTTCAATAAAGCCCGTTATGTTGAAATTAAAAATATATTTCATTGCTTTACAACGATTTAAACTTGTGTCACTCAATAAAAAACACCCTTTATATACATATATTTTGCACCACATACACACATTCTAGTACCTATAAATCAATACTTTCATTTATTCTCATACCACATATGGTGGCCATATATTTTAAGAATTGAAAAAAAAAATATCAAAGAAGAGAAAACTATCACTTTCACAACACTTTTAAAGAGTACTTGTATTGAGATTTTTGTTGTTTGATATTTAGAAGAGCATTGTAAGTACTCGTATAACTGTAGTTTGTTTTTGTTCTTTGTTATTTTTTGGTACCATTGTAAATATAAAAGCTTTTTTGTTTCTTTGTATTAGTAAAAACCACACAAGTACTTCTATTGTTTGTCATAAGGGAACTTAAGTGTTACTCAATAATGAATTGTTCTCACATAGCACATACGTACATACATAAAATAAATAGTTTTTTACACATCCCAAGTACCCAAAAAGCATTTTTGGCCAATTTTGAGTCTTTTTTGACTCCTCAGGGCGATTAAAATAGTCAGTTATGAGCTCATTTTTGAGTCGAAAATGAATGTTTTGTCTGGAGAAAATTGTACCCTTGCCTTGACTCCGCTGAACGAATCATTTATGAATCCCCTGAACGAGTCATTTGTCACTCCGCACACTAAACGATTACGATTCATGTTTGAGACTTTTTACAATCATTTGAACATCAATTGAGAGTATAATTCGATTTTGATTTTGATTTTTTCTGAATCATTTAAAACTTATATTGCTGATCATATGAGATTCAATTTTAACTTCGAGTTTTACATACCTTCCTATTATTATTACAATAATAAAAATATTGTATTTCGTTTAAAAATGTATAAAATAATTCATGATACTGTTACGAATTGTCCTTTATAATTCGTTTATTATTCAAGGGTTCGATATTTGTAAACTAAAACACCGTTACTTTTCGATTTAAAGCTTTATTTACACTCTATAACGTTTAAAATACAACTAACTACTGACTGTAAACCTTAATGTGTAGCCCTATTTATAGTTCTAATGTTTTATTCTAGTAATTTCCAATTGATTTTTATGTATTAGTTTTTAAATAATTATACAACAACAATTTCATTTTCAATTATTAATTTTATGTAATTTTCATATACATTTTAAACCAACATGTATTTGTGTTTGTGTGTTTTATATACATTTTTCCCCTACATGCATATTTGTTTTTGTAATAATAACAGCAAAACCTACTTTAAAAGACTGTAATGATGATTTTGCTTTATAAAATTATGTTTTCGTAACAATATTGTAATACCTTAAGTGCGCATCCGCACCACAAGTTCAACTGAAGGTATTATGCGCCTTTTTATTGATGAGATAAGTTTCTGGTGGAATAGACTGGAAAGTAAGGAACGGTTTCTTGAAGATGGACTTCTTGGAGGGGGTGGGTGGGGATCTCTTATTTTTTTGTTTTAATTGTAATTTAAAAAACTGCAAATTTTATTTTATAATTTTTCTGTGCGAGCGTTCTAACCACTATGCCACGACTTTACAATAAGTAATTGCATAACTCTTTTTCTTTAACATAAAATAAATCCCATTATAACGGAATGCAGAAGAAAACAATAAAATACGACGCAAAATAATTATAAAAGCAGTATCATTTCGAACGTCTGCACGATTAATTTATGATTCCGCACATTTTATCAGTTTTTGATCACCTAAGGGAGTCTTAAAAGACTCATTTTGGTGATTTTTGAAAAAACAATCTTCCAATTGCTGACAGGGTAAACTTTTATGTATGCACTCGTATGTATAAGGTATATATATACATGCAATAGTTTTTTTTAACTGTTAAGAGATTAAAAAATCTTTAGATGTGTTGATATGTTTGCTTTAAGTAAAATATAATCAAAAAACAATTTAGTAATGAATTACTTATAAAAAATTTGAATACAGAATTTCTGTTTATTTACGGGTATGTAAATATGTAAATATGCATAGAAGCCTGCAGGAAATTTTGGAGTACGTGATGCATTTAAGTTTATAGGGAGTAGTTACAAAATAGTCCATTGTAATGCAGACATGGACCATGTCATTTTAAAACATATAGTAATTGCTTGGCCGAAGATCATTCGTTTATTTACGAACGCATATTTTATACAAAAACGTAATATTCTTGGCAAATAAAAAAAACTGCACATTTTAAACTATTCCGTAGGGTATCAACATAAACTACTTTTAAAACTACCAACCGATTGTATTCAATTGAGTACTAACTACCGTGAAATAGTTACGAAGCTAACCTTATGTGTATACTCCATGTAGTAGTGACATAAACTAGTTTTTAGATTACTCTTCAGTAATGCATAGCTGGATAACGTAGTCCTCGCATAGGACATTGCACTATAAAACAAAACATGCATTGAGGTTATGTTTGGACTAATCCCAGTCTGTTATGTACTTCTCTTGACATGTGTGTACAGAGTAACCACATTTTCTGCATAGAAGTTCAATACTTGATGTGTAATAGTAATATTACTTACAATTCTGTGAATGGCAAAAATCATTAAACTGTGTTGGTATCTAAGGAAACTGAAACTTAAATGTGAAATGCAATAACAAATTTAAAGTTAGAAATTTTACGAGTATTATAACAAGAAAATAAATATATTTTTGATTTCTTCTTATTTATTTTCAGTTTACAGTACTCCCCGGACAATTGCCCCACGCTTAATTGCCTCTCACGGTTATTTACTTCAATTTCTAAATCCCCATATTTTTTCTTACCATTTTCTAATAAAATTCCACGGTTAATTAACTTCCGCCTAATTGCGTCATTCGGTTAATTACCTTAAATATATTTTCCTCAAAGAGAAATTTCCCTTAAAATTCCCTCGTTTAATTACCCAAAATAATTATTTTCTAAAAAGTGCAGCTTAACTCAACTATGTTTATATAGGCATCAAATGTCCGTTAAATTTTCTTTCAAACTACCTTTTTGATACAGCCTTACAATTAAAGTCTACCAAGTTTATGTATAAGTATAAAGTTACTTGCTTTTTACATGTATTGACGGCAGTGTATATAGGCAATTGGGCGTATTCGTTTAATTGCCTCAAATTTAAATAACATCCACGCATAATTGCCCAAAAATTTTGACATTTTTGTCGCGGCAATTATCCGTGGAACACTGTAATATGAAAATGCTATTTTAAATAAAAGGGATTTTAATTTAGAGTTTTAAAACACTTATATTTCATATATATTTCGTTCAAAAACAAATATATTTTTGCTTACCATCTTTGGGAAAAAGTCTCCTGAGGAGTCTCTTAAGCAGAGACGAAATGGATATAGAGACATGCTTATCCCGAAAGCAATACATTTCATATATTATATTTCATTTAAATAAAAAGTTTTTGTGGCAGGGAATTATAGCTTACATTAAAAAATATTAGTAATAGACTAGTAATCTGACTTAGGGCTAATAAATCGGTGAAGGTTTTAACGCTGGTTTAGTTAAACTTAACTGAAATTTTATTTGGTTTAAACTCAAAACCAGTAAATCAGTACTCAACATATTATTCAGAGTTTAAAAAGAAATAGTGTGGCAATATTACGATAAATGTCAAACAACTGCTTTCTTTCAATAAATTATCTATTCACAATAAAATTTTTTCAGCGGCAATAAAAAAGAAAAGTTAAACAACTTGAAAAAAATTTGAAAAAACTTTCAAACTTAGAAAACATTTTAGAATATTTAATAAAATTAGTAATTAAAATAAAAAATGTCAAAATCATATAGTTTAAACGTCCAATTGTATTCGTTTTAACTACAATCATATTGTGGTTTATTTGCTCACTGATTTATAGAATTATTCGCTAAAAAATATTTTAAACGAAATATTGAGAATCTTGAACTGATTTATTAGCCCTAAGAGGTAGTCACCGAAAGAAATATTTTTTTCAGATTTCTTTTTTTTCAAGATGTCAGAGCTTGGGTTTGAACACGGGGCTCTTGTATTAGAAAGGCATCACACTAACGACTAGGCAACTGTGACTACACACCTGACAATATTATTCATTAATTTAATGATAAGTAAGCTACATACGTTCCTTTTAAGTTAAGACAAATATTTTGCAATAAATTTAATTAAGCAACAGTTATTCGGGTAATTATGTTTATATTTTTCTTATTCGTTTGAATAAACGCTTACGCATATGCAACTCATATGTGTATGTATGTACACATCCAAAACAAATTGTATTTATTTTCTAGTTTTCAAATTACGCCATTTTTGCTTTATTGTGGTCACTTGCTTTATTAAAATTAATCATGCAACACATGGATTTGCTGCTGTTGCCACTGCACCAGTCATTGTAGGGATTTATAAATGCAAAATGTGTAGACTTTGTGTGTGTATTTGTGATAATGTACATACATATGTATATGGGAATGTGCACAGAAATTTCCTCAAACAACTAATATGCACGGTATGCGATTACAGTTACATACATATGTACATGCATATGTACATATACAATGAACTAAAGGTAAAATTTATTTATTTATTTTATTATTTACTGGTTTAAACCCGGCGTGCTTCGCTACTCCTACCACTATCATATGTCCACATTTTTCCACTGATGATTTTTAGTGACTACGGAGTAATTCAGACCAAATTCAAAAACTTTAACTGTTACTGATTTCAAGATGAACTCAATAGTTAGTATGTCTGGAAGCTACCACGTCTACTTGTCCGCCCTTTTTTCTACTGATAATTTTTAATGACTACCAAATCAATCACACCAAGATCAGAAACTTTAGCTTCAACACTTCTAAAGATACGTATTTATAGAGAAATTAATTTTTAGAATAGAGAATTTAATTTTAATTTTGCTCATGAAACCATTCAGACCCAATTTCGAAACTTAAGCTTTAACCTTGCTAAAGACATTTAACAATCAGTATTTAGAGATAAAAGAAAAAGTGGGCGTAAAAGTAGGCGTGGCAAATTATTCTCTCGGTGAAAACTTAAAATCGATTAATGCAAACATTTGAGAGAAAAATTAGTCAAATCGATAGAGCCGTTTTCTTATTTTAGGTAAATAAAAAAAGTGAGCGTAAATGTGGGCAGGGTAAAATTCTCTTTCCGTAAAAACATAAGTTAGATCACGACGATCATTAGAATGAAAAAGTCGTCAAAATCGGTATAACCGTTCTCAACTGATGGGATGACCAACGAACAACATTGATTTTTATTTATATAGATAGATGATATAAATTATAATACAATATTAATATTATATTTAATTATTGCAAAAGAGTGACTAAGACCTTTGCTCGGTGTAGTGTCACAGACCAGGGGCTCTGGTGGGAATCGAACCCACAACTCTCACACTAGCATTCTAGCACACTACCAACTAGACCACTGGGACATCCAAAAGGTAACATTTTTATTAAAATATACTTTAAATGGGCAATAAAAATGGGTTTTAAGTTATAGAAAGTTTATTTTTTTTTCAGAAAAAGAGAATTTGATTCAAAGTATGTAACTCGGTAAGATTGACTTAATGCTAGGCCAGTTTTTATGCCCGTATGGTCTCTCAACTCAGATCGTTCAATAAAGTGATCGCTCATTTTTGTTACACGTAATTATCATTGTATCAGAAATGAAACGGAAACGGAATTATCAATTTCATTTATTCTTTTGCATCATTTAATATCACATCGGTTTTATTTTTAAAAATATTCTAGAATTTTTAATGCGTTCAAATCGATGAATTATATTTTTTATGTTTTCTGGCTTCCATTTAATTTAAGGTCTTTTGCACTATAAATACCTATGTATGTATGTAATAGATTTTCGAAAAAAATATATTTGCATATATTTATAAGTACTTACTTGCTTACCTAGTTTCCCATAACAACCCGTTAACGGGTTTCAGCCTGCCTCAACACTAGTCTTCAGGCGTCTCTTCTAAGCGCACGCCTTCTCCAGTTCGTCACATCAATGGATAACAGGGCTTCATTAACTTAGTTGTTCCAATGTAAATACGGTCGTCTTCTACTCCGACATCCAGTGAACTTCGCTGGAGCAGATTTTTCCATCCGAACAATATGGCTGAGCCAGTGAAGTAGCTGGATGTTAATGCGCTGAACAACGCCCACATCGCAGAGGAGCCCATGGTTGGTTTTAATGCGAAACTCATCGCCATGTCTTAGAGGACCAAAAATCTTACGAAGAACTTTTCTCTCGAACACTCCCAATACCGCTACATCGGCACAAGACATACGTCCATGCTTCCGGGCCGTTCTTCTGTATGCAGCTTTCTTTGCTACAGTTGACTCACGACACTCTTTATCATACCATCGGTTTCTCCGGGAAGGACGCTCAAAATCAAGAACTGCTTTAGCAGTGGTGCGCAGTGAGTCAGATATGCAAGACCACTGTCCACCAATGCTTTCGAGAGAGGATGGGAAGCCATGAAGCTTATTAGAAAGACGATCGGAAAATGACTTAGCTATCTCCTATGATCGCAGTTTTCTGATGTCTAGCTTTTCCCGAATACTAAGGCATGTCGTATTCCATACGCATATGCATAAACGAATCTTGGCTGCTACAGATGGTGGTCTGAGTCGATGCTTGGACCTCTAAATGTTCGCACGTCTAGAATACTGTTAACATGCCTTCCATTAATTACAATGTGATCCATCTGGTTTTTGGTAGGCCTACCTACAAGTTTCGTATTTGTATTTACAAAAACTGTTGTTAGAGCAAAATTGAAAAACATTTTAATTGTATATATACAACAAAATTTATTATTGTATTTACAATCTAGTTTTTCTGTATAAAACAGGCCTGTGAAAAAATAAAAATTTCATAGACAATTGTTCCTTAACTTAACTCACATGTATTCTTACGTTCTTGCTTTCAGTCGTCACTGAAACAGGGACGAGTTAATATGCGTGTTGGATGTACGCTGATTTATTGTTTGCAGTGGGAACAAAATTAATAGCAATGCACACAAATATTTTATTATTATATATGCGTTAAGTAATCTCGAGTAGCTTATTTATCATAGAACATTTAAAAATATAATTTAAAAGTTTTTTAGCGACATTTTCATTATTTTCATAAAGTTGTTAATAAATTGAATGAAAATTAAAATATTTGTTAAAAAAATTATTTTTTTTTTGTATAATGTATTTATAAATTGTTCATACAGTAATTAAATTCTTAGATGAAATATTAGGTCTGTTTCTTTACTCTACATTGGGCGCCCGCGGGATCCCAATTTTACCAAAAAGCGTTCCCGTACACAAAATTTGGGTAAATGAGAGAATTTTTGAGAGAGTAACATTCTTCTTCTTCATGCACGAAATAGCCCGTACTTTTTCTTCGGGCTAGTTTGTGCAAGTAAACAAATAATCAGCTGTTTAAAAAATAATAGAAAAATGAAAGGTTCAAAAACTAAAAAAAATTTCAAAAGTTGAATTAAAAAATATTTATAAACCTGCAGTGAAAGGCTTATAGTATAATTTAATTCAATATTTATATAAAAAAGTTTATCTTTGCCTTAGTTAACATGTATAAGTATAATTATTGTCGTTTGTTTTTACGAAAGTACATGTTCAATATGCGTGTGTGTGTGACATAAAATTGTGTGTTTTCATATTTTTATGTGAATGGGTAAAATATTTGCTTTTTTGCGTTCCCGTACTTTTGGGCAAATTTGTCTCTTATAGAGAGAAATTATTGTTTACTCTCTATTTCCCGAACTTTACCCAAAAAGTAAAGAAACACACTTATTACATTCAATTTTTCCTTTAAAAAATTCCTACAGTTGCTAATACTGCTACTCTCAATTTCAGCACTGTAATTCTCAATTTCTCACCAACACAACTACATTTTAATTTTGCACAGGCCTGGTGTAAAAATTTCCTTATGCATGGGACGAATAATTTTCTCTCCATTGTTTTGGCTGATAATAGCTTTCAGTTCGAATATCACCGGTTTTTAACAGCACAATTTTTTTCAACAAAAATATAATTCACAAAACTTATTTAAAAAAAAAATAAGAAAAAACAAAAACAACTTTGCAGACTCTGTATGTATAATCTACTGAAATATTTTTGTTGACAATTAGTTGGCATTTCTGGAACATTTTCTAGTCCTCTACCATAAACAAATCCTATTCATATATTCAAATCCTTTAATTAAGAATTTTCTGTTGCAAAATCCAATAAAAACAGAGTTCGTGCTGAAATTTAACAAAATGTTAAATGCAGTTTCTATGAAAAGTCACATTTGATTAACAAAGTGTGCAATGCTAAGAGGCATTGAAAGTCTTGAGCAAATTTAACAACTTTATATGCATACATACATATATGTATACTCGTTTGTATTGTTCATATTAAAGACCATTATTTTGACTTTTTTTAACTAAATTTAATTTTGCTGAATTTTTATTTATTCATTATCATGGTCTTCCAAAACTTAACAAGCCAGGTGGTATAGATTTTATTAAATGCAAATATGTGTACACTCTGTTCAATGTAAATCCGTGCAAATGTTATAGAGAAAATTCCAAAAAACAAAAAATTATTAAATGTTTCAAATATTATATTTAGATGAGAACAATAAAGGAATAAAAGTGAGTTGAGGTTGGCTAATTGATACTGTAAAATCACAATTCTACTACAATTCTACGTACTTCTTCTTTCGCTTTAAATACATTCAAGGCTTCTAAACGCACCTAATTCTGTTTTTTTTTTCGCAAATTTAATTTAATGCGATTTTAAAAACATAATTCGGAAAATGTTCAGTCTTTGCCAGCCCTTAAGTTCAGAATATACGAATCATGAGCAAAAATAAATAAAAAATTAAAGCAAATATGAGAATCGCCCTATTTGACTGACCTTGTAGTTCAAAAATGAATGATTCATTTACAACTCTGGTATTTTTCTTAATATAATTATAATTTTGTATTTTCCTTTTTCCTATTAAAAATCTTTCTTTTTCGCGTTTTTAAATTCAATGCATTTTCGTTTTTTCTTTCGAATTATTCTTTGATTAATACCACGTATTCGTTGGGCGTAATTTGTTGTTTCTGTTTATATGAAAAGTTGAAAGTATAGGTACAATGACAGCGAATGAGAATAAAACAGTAGTAGTTAATGTAACAATTTTGACATCATTTCCTGCATTATAAACTCTTCTATCTCTGCCCATCAATCTGTCTCTCATTCTTGCTCAGTATGTCTTATGCTATTAGTGCGGCAAATTAAAACAAAAAGCCAACGGCATTCATCATTATCATCAACATCGCATTGTGATTATCATCATCACTGGTGACATGCACAGCCAAAAGGAAGCACTAATTCTTTCAAACACATGCTTCTTGTAAACATACTCCTATAAACTATGACACTGATGTGTGTATGTTTGACTAATTATGTTCAAGGATTAACAAATAGACTTGAACTCATATAAACACATGTTTAGAGATTAACAATAACAAAAACAACTGATACCAATATAGCAATTCAATGGCCACCCAGTTGAGAAAATAGTCGTGAACGATACTGTCGTTAATTTTGTTAATTTCCTCAAAGTTGTCTTTTATTTACGGGAATATTTCTGCAAATAGAGCTCAACGACAGATTGATTCATATTATGGCTCAGGTTAACGTGCATAATTGTTAAAACTTTCTGTTGAAAACGTGATTGTCAATTTACCTTAAGTGTCCATTAGGTGTCATACGGTATATTTTATTGACGTGCATCGTCGAGAATGTTTTAAGAACAATGCCAACTGGGCATCAAAACTAATTCAAGATGTGTGTTATAGGTTAAAGGCATGCACGCAGCGTATGGTAAACGGGTTCAGTTCACAGTAGAGTTGTGTAAAAATTATTTGCAGTGATGGACAAAAATAGACAATTACAATAGTTGTTTTTTATAATAAAAGTTTTAATACATATACGATGGAATTATGAAATATTCCTAACCGAACATAGTAACGGCAGTCTAAGCAGCTTTATATAGTGGGAACTTTCATCCGCCATATAAATGCACGTTCAATTTCGTTTAGATCCGGCAACTCTTTTGCATGGGAGTTTAAAAAAACGCGTTTTAATTTGTTTTTATATTGCAAAATTTGGAAACACGAGACCTGGGGCCAAATCGTCACATTCGTGATTGAGTAAGTTTTCGTATCGAATAAAATTTCGTGACGTATAAAAAATGGTATTGCGGCATTCGATAGCTTTCGAATCGAATTTTTTTAAAAATGTAATAGATTTTTTGTTTACATTAGTGTTTATATTAAATGTCAACAAAGAAAGAAGATTAAACAATAGAGGTAAGTCAATGTAAATATATTTAAATTAAATATTTTAGTTGATTTAAACTACTTACTTATTTTCTACAGTTAATGGATCCTTCATATTTATTTTATTTGTCTTCCTCTGATGAAGAAGAACAACCTACCACGAGTATTAGAAGACAAATGCGAATTAAAAGCGACCCTTTATCATTATCAGATACAGCGTAAGTAGAAAATGAACTCACAACCTACTCGTATGGTTTTTTATAAAAAATCTATATTGCTAGGTTTCGAACACGATTTAGGTTAACGAAGGAGGCATTCAACTTTGTACTGGATCAACTTGACTTGACAATATGTCAACAGCAGTGCCACCAAAACTGCAATTAGCGGCTATATTGTCGCTTTTAGCCGGCGGAAGTTTTCAGCACATCGTTGGAAACGATTATTTGCTGGGCATGTGCCAAAGTACAGTAAGTACGTTTACAGATGTATTGCAGAATTGGAGTCTAAACTGTGCCCAACATTCATAAGGTTTGACCCCCTAAACTAAAACTAAAACTAAAAAATTATTATTATATGTAAAGCAAACAGTAGGAATAATATAATTAAATAGATGTAAACAAAACACATACATATGTATTTTTAAATGTTGTCTACTTCTATTTAAAAAAAAAAAAACGTTACGTTGATATAGTACTTAGTAGCGTTAGATCGGTTTATTTTGTGTTAAATCGGCTTAATTGGCCATTAAAATAAAATATTGACAACATTAATTATTTTTACGAAAGCTCTAAATCTATCGTATAACTTTTCGAGTGAAATCATTCGATCAACTACTCGTTATCGAATGACAAAATCCTAAATTTCGATAGAAGACATTCGATCACGAATGCGGCGATTTGGCCCCTGATAAAATATTGCATAAAAAGGGTTTATCGGAATAAAAATTGATATCGATATGGCAATCTAAAATCTATAATACATGTTTAATTAGAAAATTATAAATAACTTTTCATATGCACACAACTTACATGTAATTCAATTTACATACAAGTCGTATCACATAAACATTATAGGTCTTAAACACTTCCTAACCTTAGTTCGTTTTAAATCGTACTTGTCTCCTTATCACCAACTATGTAGCGTTAAATGAACTAGAAACTATAAATATAACAATAAACTATTGTATTTGGAAAAGTATATTTTAACAATCGCAAAATTGTACGAAGTATGAATTGCCAACCTTAATTTACCGGCTTCTACCCGTTTACATATCTGAAAATATATTTCGTTGGAATGAAGATGAAATAGCTGTTGTAAACGATTATTTTGAGGAGCTTCAGAAAAATAATTTTAATCAAGGGATAGAATTGTTAGAAAAACATTGCATTTTGGTTATTAAGTTATTTGCATATCTATTGTATCTTCATAATTCCAATACAATGCACTGCATGAGTAAGGGGTATTGATTTAAAAAAAATATTTAAAAAAAGTATCTTTTGTTGTAACGTAAAGTTAAGAGTATTTACATTTGATTAAAATGGCTTCACAGTCAGTTCAAATCAACAGTGGGCAGAGTGAAATAAGTGGGCACAGTAGTACTCATTTAAAGTAAATATATGATTTTGTATATCTTGTGAACAGTAATAGCAGAATTTTTTAATTTTGGTCCAAATAGCTTCATGATTAATATAACCTATCAGTTAAAAATGCACTTAATTGGACAAGTAGTCATACTACCTCATATACGTAAGAAGCTTGTGTTATACCTTCGTAATAATATATTGACTAGTGAATTCTTAAAACAAAACAAGATATTTAATAAAAACAAAGTCGTGTGAAATCAACAAAATAAATAAAATAATGAAATAATTAATTGTAATTAATAAACGAAAGTAAATAATTTCTGTAATCTTATGAAAAATATCCATGAAATACATGCAGTATTTATTTCGTTCCATTAATGAAACAATTTCATAATGGATCAAAAAATTATTTCATAGCATATACATACGTATGTAGAGTGTTTGTGAAATAGTATTCCTTATTGGAATGAAGACTCCCGTTGGTTCCTGCTTAAAACGCAGATTTTTCTTTTAAGCGCATGGTGGCAAACCATCGAGGCTATATCACATAATGTAAAAATTATACCAGAAAAACTTCATATAAAAAGTTATTTGATATCATTTGAAATTCCCAATTAATTGTTTAGTTAATACAATTAATTTCTTTAATTGAAATACAAAAAATTATACAAAATCTTAGAAAATCTAAAAACATTTTCAAATGTAAGAAAACTAAAAGTACGTCATTACAGACCCCTACTCTTTAAGCAAATAATGTTTGTGAGTATGTTACCTCATTGCGAAGTTAAATTTAAAACTTCTAATTTAAACTAATTCTCAAATAAAATTAGGGAGCACGTTTGATTGAGAGTTCGTTAATGAAAACTTTTCATTTTTAAATTCAGTATGTGACGTAAACTGTTTCAACTTTTGTTCTTCGTCTTTAATTTCAAAAATAGAAATTCATACAAAAACACAAAAACAACTTTTAATTTATTTATTTAATATTTTTTATTTTTCTTTTTTTTATCCTACAAAAGAAGGAAGTCTCCCTAGTGAATATCATTTCTTGAGACATTTCAAATTAAATTATTCCCAATGCACTCGCTGTGTTATAATAAAACAAAAATATCAGCTAATAAATGACAAAATTCCCCAACTAATTTTCTAAAACAGAAGAAAACAGAAAAAAAGAGAGTATAATTTATATTTTACAGAATAAAAAATTTAAAAAACATTTTGAAATGCCTGGCCTTAAAACAATTTAAGAAAACCAAAATATGTAATTACAGATACCTACTCTGAAAATAGAGAAACGGCAAAAACATAATTTTTTATTGTCTGTAATTTTTATAGCATCTTTTTATATTATTTAATGGGGTCTTATTATATTGTCAGCACTGCACCAGTTCATTGTCACCAACAAAAATAGAAATTAGCCCAAGTTGGCAAAAAGCTACAACAGCAGTCGTGTAGTCAGTAGTCGGGTTACCGATAAAATAATTATTCTCATACGAACGCATGTTTTTCCTTTTTGACAGCTTGCAGTCGATGGTCGGTAGTCTTCAATGTGTTTCAAGCATAAATTTATAAGCAAGAATTTGCTCAAAACATCATATAAGAAGTATCGTTCTTTAGCACAAAATTTTTTCAGTTGTGGTCGAGAGTCCGCTGCTTTGAAGATTTTTTGAAATAGAATAGATTTACATACCACAATTAAATTTTCTTCTATACAAGATTTTAGCGTTCATTCGTCATTATTATCTGGCAATACTGAAACGTATATATTGTTGCCTAAAAATAATTTGTTCCACAGATTTATTTCGTACATTTCCCACATAAATTAACATCCTTAATGTACACCAAAGTATTTTGTAAAAGAACACTTCACTTGTTTGTATTCAGAATCAATGTATGCCCAGAAGGCATTTCGAAATAATGTTGACAAAATTATTTCAATGGAATATTGGGCATATCCAATAAAATGGTTCATGCACAGGTAGAGTGTATATAATTTACACTCAAAAATATGTTGTTCCTAAATCATTGATGATTCTTAAGGATTTTCATATACAAGTAAAAGCCTGTAATTTGATTACAAAGTTTATGCAAATTCTACTCTTTTCCACCTGCCATCTAAGAAGGAATGATCAGGAGAAAAATCGCCATTTACTGGGAAGATAACAGCTACATGGCAAAGATAATTACCAGTTTAGAATCAATATGCAGCGAAAGAAGAGGCAAGCGCTGCTGATCATTCAAAGGTGAAGGTATAACACTGGTATTTTACTGATCAAATTGACAGCAATTTTTCTCGGTCTCATTTATAAGGCCCTTAAAAGAAACTCAAAATCAATTCCAATACAATACACGCATAAGTAGGGGTTTAAACTCGTGTTGGTGTTGTTGTCCGAAAAAAAACTAACGGATAAATATGTGCCATTAGACTTACAATTCTCGATGTCTGGTTGAATGATCCGAGGAGTTCAAGGCTAATATCTAAAATCTTGCAAATAAACACTGTTCTGTAACCTCAATTCTCATAGGCACAGTCCAATTTAATTGGTACTCTTGTTTAAGTTTAATCACATTTTTGTCCAGTGGATCAACTACAAATCGGTAGTTTAAGTTAAGGCCTACCAGCTTTGAATTATCAGAAGTGTTTGGAAAGGAACAGCTGCTAAATAAAAAATAGGTTTTTACCGAATGAAATTAAGATGCCGAACACAAAAAACAAATAAATCAGTTAAAACTTCTGCTATGGAAAACGAAAAGTTAATGAAGCTCACTTATCTAGGAGAAACCAAATTGTGAACCACCTCAAAAAAGAAACGTTGCAGTATGTAAGAGCCAAAAAAAAAAAAAAGTTTTTGTAGAATCCATGGCTTTTGATTTCGAATTAGGAACCGATCGTTTAATTTCTAGTCCACAATAAGATAATCAGCCCAATTACAAATAAAAATTCCCAGGAATTTTTTCCCCTTGCAGTTTTACAATTGACTTTATATGGGAAAAACTGCCGGGCATATTTCATTCATAATTGGACTGAATTGTTGCCGATAAATTCTAGAGCACCAGAAAAAAAGAAAGACTTGCATTGTGTTAAGGCTTAAGCCATTGTCGATATCTGTCTCACAAAAATAGATGCTAATGATGACTCATCAACGGTGCATATAAAATATCTAATTTTGATTAAGATCATAGCGATTATAGAGAATTGAACACGACCTACCAGCAACGAGATATCAGCCGAAGATTCTCTTATAAAAACTTATTGGGGTCAGTAAAACAGTTTAAAGCTGATATATAGATGCTTATATAGAATCTTCAAAAAGCAGATGGAAGGACAACCTTTAACGTAATTAGGAGGGGTCGTGGTATAGTGGTTGAGCGCTCGCACAGAAGCTCACACGACAGAGGTTCAATCCCAGCGAAGCACATAATTATATAGAAATTTGCGGTTTTCTAAAATTATAATTTAAATTAAAAAAATAAGAGGGACCCCCACCCCCTCCAACAAGTCCATCTCCAAGAATCCGCTCCCTGACATTTCCAATAAATTCCACCAGCAACCAATAATCAGCAGTACAGCGCCACCTTCTGGGAAGATAACAGCTACTCTACTGAAGACGGTCACCATTCACATTCATCATCCACCGACATATGAGGCAATTGCTGTGTGATCATTCAAGAGTGAAGGTCTTGAGTGGTCGAATTGACAGCAACTTGTCCCATCAGCAAAAAAGGCGCATATTATACAAATATCTATGAAAAAAAAAATCTCTATCTATCAACCATCTTCACATTCCAATACAAGGAAATGCATGAGTATTGGTCTTAAAAAAAAAAAAGTTCTGAATGAGTCTAGTAACTGGCCAAGTGAAATCCAAGTTAGTGTAGTAAAGATTATAGAAAAATTCAAGTAACATTGAAATTGAATTGTGTTGGATGAAGTCAAGATGTACGAGGTGAATTTAATATCGAATTGCACACAATGTTTATCTGCGAAAGATCCAATAAGAAGACTCCGAAAGTAAATGCAGCAATACAACTCAGGTGGACCATTCTAGCGATTAGCGATGGATGTGCTTGCCACAACCTATTCTTCTCAGCAACAGTGATAGTGTTAATATTTTCACGGTAAAAGATTATTTTCAGCAAATGAACGGCATAGACAAACAAGAGGCAAAAACCTTTATGGAATAATTGTTTATGTCGCTACGGAATACCAACAAAAGTACGTTCTGACCAAGGTAAGGGTTTTGAGTTAATTGTGTTTGGAGTAATGTGTGAGGTCTATGGAATCAAGAATGACACTGTTTTATCTGCAGTACATTCTCATATTAGAGCGGTTTAATAAAACTCTTAAAAAATACCTGAATAACTGGTTAGAGAACAAACAAACAAAATTTGGTTCAATCACATGCCTAGATTTGTACTGGCATACCGTTCAGCATTACATGACTCAACATTAAGACCGCCTGCTACTCTTTTCTTTTGGATCAAACTTAAATTAATCGGTGATTTAAAAAATTTCCAGCAAGCCCACACAAGCCAATAAGGCGAAGTCAAATTGCAATAAAGCTCTGAACCAATTGAATAAGCTTGTGTGGTGATATATAAAAAACTACACTGATAAATTATAAATGCAATATGGTCGCATATGCTGAGAAAAGTTTGTGGAAATTAATGTTCCAAACTGCGCATTTTACATAGCAAACCTGGCAACCAACTGATCGAATTCATACCAGTATTTAAAAAATAATGAATCCAAACCACATTTTATTGATTTTAAGTAACAATACTTTTAACATCAAATTTTATTTTGAGTGAAATAAAAAAATATTTTCGAGTTTATAATAAGTATATTTCCATTTATTATTGTATGTACTATGCCTAAGGAGTTTTATAAATAAATAGAGAGAGAGTGTTACAAATTGCACCCAAAATAACTGGAATTTACGAACAAAATTGTGATATGTGATACCTGCGGATTATTAATTTAACGAAATTAGAAGGTGCAGCACAAACTAACATAATTCGAAATATTCTCTTGGCAAAAGATATTAAATTTGGATTTTATTTATTTTTTGAATAAAATTACAAACTTAATATTGTAATTTAATAATCACAAATGCAAAAATGTTTTTTTTTTAATTCATAATAGTTGTTCTATTTTTTTAAATACTTAAATAAAATAATTTAATTCTATTATCTGTTAAATAGAAAGTATTTTTTTTTTAATTATTGAAATAAAATTAATGTGATTTTATTTCCATTATGTCTGCTACTCTTTTGCTAAATTAATTACAGTTGAATTAATAAAATACTCGTACTTTCATTTGTACTTTCATTCCATAAAATAAAAAAAATAAAAACGCCTCAAACATACCGCAATGACAAATAGCAAAAAAAAAAACAACGATTAACAACAACACAAACAAACAATTATCAACATTGTATTTTCACAAAATGCGTTTACAAAGCCAACTTACTCACTCCTTCCTCCTTGCTTCAGTGCACATTAGAGTGTTCAGTAAGAAATATTTCTGTAACATTTTAGACACAAAATCTTTTAAAATTTTCGTAAGCAACTCTAAATTAGCGAAATAATTTTAAATTCGAAATGGATTAGAGGTGATTAGGGGTGATTAGGGCAAAGGTGGGGTTTGGGGTTTTTTCAAAATTATAATTTTAAAATAAGAGGTTCCCCCTCCATCTACAAAGTAACCGCTCCCTGACTACGCACTCTCTTCCACTTTACCATTTAAAACAAAGATCACCTATTGGGAAGTAGCAGATAAGAGCTAAGCCTGCTAAGCCTGAAGGTATAACATTTACCTTTGAATGATCGATTCACAGCAATTTGTCTCATTCCTAAGGTGCTTAATAACACGGTGCTACAAATGAGCAACTTTTTTTATACTTGGAAAGTGACCTAGTGTAAGTTATAGGCCTTATTGAGTAGATCATAAATTAATTTTTAAAAGTTCGGAAACACCCTCAAATTTCGGAGTTATTCCAAAAAAACTATTTTCGGGTAGGTTCGAGTACTTATGAACACGTAACTCAGTTGATTTTAACCCGATTTTTAATTTTTAAACTGTTTCGGAAAGAAGAAATATGTGCCTTTTTAAATATGTATACATTTTGGTACATATATTAAATTTTTGTAGTGTTATTTTTAATTATATCTGATTTTTATTTTATTTTTTTCCAAATTTTTTAACTTTGGCGCCATTTTTTAAATTAGATTGTTTAGAAACATACCCTTATGTATATACTTCAGGAAAGCTAATTTAGTTCTGAGTTAAACAAGCTTCTAATAAATAAAATTCAGTAAGAAATAAAAAAGTTATTAAGGTTTTTCAAAAGTTAAAAAGTTTGTTTTTACAAATATGTATTGATCAAGATACTACATTTTCTTTATTTTTTTAGTCTTATCATGATATGAGTATATAAATATTTTAAAATAACAGTATTCAAATTATTTTATTTAGAAATTTAGAATATTTGATAAAAGTGCTTGTACAGCAAATTGTCTGTTTCTCGCTTAAGTGACCAGAAGTAATTTGCAAACATTCATTGAAATCTATATGTGCATGCAGAAAATAAATTTTAATAGACATTCTGCATCTCATTTATGTATAAGCCGCAAGAAATTCATTTACTACATCAATATAATTTTCACTTTTTTCATTTCCCAAAAATTTTCACATAAACTAATAAAGCTTCTGCATGCTCTTTTTTACACACATTTAATTTCATTGTGAATTCTTCGTCAAGCATGATTTTATGGATTTGAGGTCCAACAAAAATACCTAAAAATAAAAAAATAACACAATTTAAGTATGTTTAGAAATCAATAAAGATTTGTACCTTCTTTTATTTTTGCTTCACTTATTCTTGGGAAAACTGATTTTAAGTGTAAAAAGGCATCGCTTTCCCTATCCAGGCGTTTTACGAACTGCGTCATGTATCCCAATTTGAGGTGTAATGGTGGCAATATTATTTATTTATAATCATAAGAATAAAAAAATAAAGAAAATGTAGTATCTTGATCAATACATATTTGTAAAAGCAAAATTTTTAACTTTTGAAAAACCTTAATAACTTTTTTATTTTTTACTCGATTTTATTTTTTGGTAGCTTGTTTAACTCAGAACTAAATTTGCTTTTAAGAAAATATATACTTTCCAAGTATATTTTCACTGTTGCACCGTGTAATTAACAAAAAAGTATATATATATGTATGTGCTGTACATTCCACAAAAATTCCAATACAATGCACAGCATTAGTAGGTGTTTACCCTTCAGTATTGGTCTCAATAAAAAAAATAATCTTTATGGCTCTACAAATATTCAAAGCGTGCAAAAATTCGTTTTTAATGCAGTACTGCCATTCAATATTTACCACAGCTAACTTAGCTAATCTTCGGCGTTTTGTTCTCTTACTGCATTCCATTATCTCCTTTCCATGTAGTACACTTTTAGAAGGCAAGTTACTTTCTGCAGGCTGACTGTCGAAGATAGTTTAAAGACTTTGATTTTGTCATGCCGGTCGGTTAACTTGTTTCCAGTAGGTTACCAATCATCCACAAAGATTGGTTATTTTAATTCTAAAACTGCCAATGTTTAAATGTTCCGCATCTGGAAGTACCTGCGGTAAAGTTTAAAACACAGGATTACGATGCTTACTTTCGGTCGAACTTTCCTTAATCGACAGCCAAGTATCAAATAAGTACAAACATTCTTGTAAAAGAACACTTAATAACAGCACCATAAATATGTTTAATAAATTTTTCTCAAAAAAGTAGAAAAAACATAATGCAATAATAATGGACGGTGCATACCTTCAATTTGAATATCCATTGTAAAACAATGGGTCGCAAATAGTTTTTCTTTGAAAAACTGGCACTATAGATTAACTTTATTAGCACTGCTGATCAAATGTTCGGTGAGTTTCGATCTTATGCGGGTTTCAATGTGGTTGGTAACAAACTTTGGAAAGAACTGAGCTGACAAATCTATGTCTGCCTACTATAAGTTAATATAGTTAATATTTCATGTGGAAAAGTTAGTGTTTTACAGTGAGTTGGCAACCCTGCAATTAAAATTACTCTGACAAAATTGTGAAGAACTACAGCATCAAAGCAAATCGTAAACATAAACTGTGCAGTTGGCAAATGTGTGAAAACAAACGGTAAGTGCAAAATATGTGCTACGAATCAAGTCCTAGAAATTTAGAGATATAGACTAAAGGCCTCGTTACTCAAACGCAAACGTAAACGTTGCGGATCAGCTGTTCCGTTTTGCTTACCAAGCCTATGTGTAAATGGTTAGTCATACGTAAACGTAACGTTGCGTTGAGGACGAATCCAATAAACTTAAAATTTTTCTACGTCTTTACGTATCAGCTGTATAAAAATATTAATCCAAAACAAACAGAATACAAAAAAAAAAGTGAAAATAAAGCTACACACAAACATTTTATTGTTAAAATTTAAATATACAATATGGATGACGAGAAACTTGTAGTATTAGAGCAGAAAAGAGAATTTTTTTATATAATAAATTTCATACAGACTATAAGAAGCCGGAAAAGAAGAAAGCGTCTTGGAAAGAGATTGAAATATTTTTTATTATAACTTAATAATAGTATGTAATAACAGAAAACTTTTTGTTGAAGGTGAGCTATGTTCAAAGAGGTGGGCGTCTCTTCGAGACCGCTACGCCAAAGAAAAGCAGTTGTGTGTCACTCCGTCTGGAAGAGGTGCGACCTCAGGTAAGCCTCAGTGGCATCTTTTTCCTGTGATGTACTTTCTGACTGCATATATTACATGCCGACCGTAAGAACGACTTAATTTCCGTTGCTGTTCGGAAAACTAACATCTCGGTATGTCATAACTTTATGTGTAGTATGAGGAGTTCTACAAACATTTTGGAGTTGTCATCGTCATTTTCCGACTCGACTCTTCCATCACCGAAATTTGGTTTTGGCAAGACCGAAGACCCTGTCATTGATCTAACAGTGGGCTTACATAGTTTTGATTTTAAAAATGTATCTAGCGAAGTACCGACGATTACTACAAAAAAAAAACGAAAGCGAAATCTTGATGACACGGTTTTTCTTTTTGTTGAAGCTGTAAACGCATTTAAAAAGTATGCGAAGATCATAGTTTAACCCTGGCTCTGGCACCAATTTTTTTCTACGAATTCTGGCACTATTTACATTTGTAAATACGTTGACTTTCGTATGTTTTTAGTTTATGATTTTGCAATTTGTTTTGGTTTTCATATTCTAGTATGTTTTAAAAAACACATGACGAATTTTATGTTGATATAGTCTGTATTTTGAAATACCGTTACATTTGATTTTGTTTCCATAAAGAGGCTGAGCTTTGTTATTCAGTATTTAACAGACAGTGCTTGTTAAAAATATCATAGACTTTCTTATGATATGCAAATAAGGTACTTGGATAACCTTGTAAATAATATTGAGTCCAATGAAGAAGAAATAGAAGCAGATGTGTTTCCTAACCCTTCAATCGATAAAGGTGATACGTCCATATTGTTTGATGAAAAAGATGATGGTGCCTCTGATATTGAAGTTGTGACAAAGTTCAAGCAGATGTTTCTCTTAGTGTGGAAGAAAATTATTTTTAGATTTACTAAAGATGAAACGAAATGGATCAAAATCCCGCCTGGATTTCAACGGATGAGGCAGCAAAACATATTTCGTGAAAGCCGTTTCGTTGGTCCTAATCCAAATTCAAAGAATTTAGGCACTGCTGATACATTTTTTGTTCTAATGCACCCATCAATTCAATCTATTATTTGTAGGATTTTGCTAAAGCTGAGTGTCAAAAAGTAAAAGCAGGCAGATCTTTTAAAAAAGTGCGCTCAAAACAATTTTCAGAAAATATACTTGGGAAGATATTACTGAAGAAGAGCTCAGTGCATATTTTGGCATATTGATAGGAGTTGGAAGCCATAATTCCAACAGCGAAAGACTTGAAACGCTTTGGCAAAAAAATGCTTTTCCGTTGTACAGAGCAACGATGTCGTTAAAACGATTTCTGAATATTTCAATATTTATTCTATTTAATCAGCAAAACACGAGAGACAAAAAAGTTCTCTAACTGACAAAGCTACACCAAAATCTGAAATTTTTAAAATGCTAAATGCAAATTTATGTCAAGCGAAAATATAACCGTAGATGAACAGCTATTTCCTTTCAGAGGGCGTCCCATATGTGAACTTGGTATATACCGTCGAAACCTGCCAAATACGGCATAAAATTGTGGTGGGTGTGCGATACAAATTCGTACTATCCGCTTACTGGGCAAATATATACTGACAAATCGGAAAACGTTAGAGAGACAAATCATGGAGAAAGAGTAGTAAAAAACTTGGTGAAGCAATATGAAAACACAGGACGGATGTCACCTGTGACAATATTTTTACAAATATTTTATTGGCCCATACACTGACAAGTTGGAAATTGTCTATGGTTCTAACAAAGAAAAATAAACCTTATTTGCCTACGTAGTTCAAGCCCTCCCCCCAAAGAGCAGAACATTCTACCATATTCGGTTATCGGGAGAACAGAACCATTTGTTCCTATGTTCCTAAAAAGAACAGGTCGGACCGAGGACATTCAAAAGTAAAAGCTATCTATACTACCTCGATGAAAACAAAAGAAAACGTGCTACTCGGCCATTGTAAAAAGCCTGTTTGTGTTGAAAACAGCAAAGTGCAAACGAAGTGCAGTCAATGTGTAAATGTTTGAACTCTTATTTTTTATTATAAATTCTGTAAAAATCTAATAAAATGACACGAATTTGATGCAAAAAACACATAATAGTAATATATTTACAAATGTAAATAGTGCCATATAACGAAGAAAAAATTACAAAGTCCCAAAAAATAACAATAAAAAAAAATTATTGGAACATTTGTTTACAACAGCATATAGAATATAAAAACTTAGCTACTGAGTCCATCCCATATCCAAATCGGACCATAAATTCACAAGTTATAGCCTATTTAAAATTGTCATATTTACATATGTAAATAGTGCCAGAGCTAGGGTTAAAAGATACATTGTCAGGCAATGAAGAGTTAAAAAGGTTCAGTAAAATGATTATATCCATTATTGGAGACATGAGACCAGCAAAGCAATCGAAGGGTATTCAAAGGCTGACTTCTTTAGTTATGGAGATAAGGCTAGAGCCCGAAACGTAGTTAAATTTAAAGGCCATTCCACCGACGTATACGACGCTTTTTCTTTAAATTTTTATATAAAATACATAAACAACAAAAACTTAAACTTATGAAAAGTCTGTTTTTGAAATCATCGTTATAAATTTATTAGAAAAATTTTCTGTTTTTTTTTTTTTTTGTACTTCAAAATCATATGATACGTTTACGTACTTATAGTAACTATTATTCGTTGAACTCGGCCGCAATGTTTACGTATCCTCAACGTTTACGTTTGAGTAAGGAGGCTTTAACATTTTGATATACTATAACTGAAACGCGTCATACGACGTCAACATAGTTAAAAGTTTCATTAAAAAAAATACGTTAAAAATCTACGTGAAAATTGAATTGGCGTAAAACCACTTTTAGCAAAATATGTCTTGCACAAAAAATTAATAAATACATAATAATAACGGTACACACCTTCAGCAGTTTTTTTATTTGAGTGAATTTTGTATATTTCGCTTGTATCAGTAGCTCAAGCAAGGCTGTGTAACGAGAAAATGAAAAAGCTTTGTTTTTCTTCCAGTGTTGCCAAAGTCTTCAGTAAAGTAAAGTAGCCAAATTAGTAAAAAAGTATTAAGTGTATTAAGGTTTATCCCAGCTCAGCCATAAAAATTCCTCTGCAGTGGAATTGACAAATATCGGTTGGCTTCATTAATACGTATTGGTCCTCGTATTTTATAAATATGGGTATATAAGTTCAGACCAAAGTCACTTCGGGTCAAATACTCAGCCCAAAGGCATGGCAGTTAAAAACGAAATTAAGTTCCTAATCGCTTCGTTAATAACGGACAAAAACTTTTGAGGTGTTTTCGTGAGAATCTTTGCTACCGAACATGATGATTCGATGATCACGCATAATTACGAATTGGTAATTAATTAATCAGGTTTACTGCTCGACATGTTTTCGTAGCCTTATTTACATCGAGGCAGGTAAGCCTCTGTATTTTGAGCAGAGCATTCAAAGCATAGAGTTTTAGTATTATTCTTTGTGAAAAACTCTCTGCTTTACTAAATACTTCCAGAACGACTTTTATATGCAGAATGGCTTGAGCATTTCGTCCTCTGTCTAGAAAGAAATATAGATAATATAGGATCGCTTTAGTAAAAGCCTGAATAAAAATTTCCTGCATTTTTAATTGTTTGAAGATTGTGAAACATCAGAAAATTGTGAAATTTAAATTTTAAAATTTTATGTAACTGAAACCTACGGCTTTTTAATGTAAAATTTTCTATAAACAGTTCTTTTATCCTTCTTGTGATTGCTATTGTTTTAAAGCAATTGTCCTTATCAGCGTAATGCCGCTTTAGTATTATTTTATGGTTCTGCTTTGTTCTTCTCTTCTTGTTTTTATTTTACAGGAAATATTGAGGTTTGTCACTGATTATGGTTAACAGAGGATAACAGAAAGCGGAAGTACGCGAAACCAAATAGCGATAACAACCAAAAATAAGCCATTTAAACTAATTATGGTATTCAATTTATAGCCGTTGTCTTTTGGTGGTGTTTGTATTATTATTATTTTTTTTTTTTTGTGGATTTTAGCTTTTTCTCTCATTTCAACACATTTTGAATGAAAAGCTTTATGCTAAAAAAAATACAATGTAAGTATATATTTTTCAGAACATTTTTACAGCATTTGAAATATCATGGGATACAATACAATAAAAACATGACTAAAATTGTAAAGAGACAGAAGAATTGATTTTTTAATCACTTTAAACCTATTTAAAACTATTACAAAGTGGTTCGATTTTGATACTGATTCGAAGCATGCCTGGTTACTCAAACTGCTACAAATGAACTTTCAGCCAATCGATCTAAGCATATACTCGTACATGTATGTATATGTGTAATTAAGAATTTGTCCAAAAATTTCTCTAAAAATAATAAATTACTTACGAGAGGTTTTGCAGACTGAAAAAGTACAATATTTCAAAGAATTGATGTCAATTCATTTAAATGCTTAAAAATTAACCTTAAAAAAAAGCCAATTCGAAAGAATTTAGTTCTATTGGAGTATTTCTTTATGTGCGTAAAACATAAATATAAAATAAATTATACAATACTTTAAAGAATTCTGGTCTAGCGGTTGGTGTGTTGGCTTACTAAGACAATAGGACAGGAAACAAACCTTAGCTCTGACATTTTGCAAAAAAGAAATATAGAAAAAAATATTTCTTTCGGCGATTACCTTTTAGCTCTGAGAGTAACTGATTGCCATGAAAAAGTTTCTCAAGTCTGTCGTTCAAGTCTGTCTGTACTTTAAAGGAATTAAAGTAGTAATATTATTTATTTTTAATAAAAAAAAATATCCTTCGAAAATGACAAATAGAGTTTAAGTACTTATACATACATGCTACCTGTATTAAATAGATATACACGATTATTTATTTAATCACTGTATATTAAACCAGAGTAAGTAAAAACGCAGCGCAGCGCCGCTCTTTTGGCTCTTTTTTGCTCTTTGCGCAATCTTTTTGTTGCTCTTGCTCTGCGCCATTTTTTTTGCTCTGCGCATTACAAGCGCTGCGCATAGAAGGCGCCTTTGAGTTTTGAGCTTTCTTGCTCCACTCTTTTTTTTGCGCAATGCGCAAAAGAGCCAAAAGAGTGCGCAATTGCGCATTGCTCTTTTACTGTGGTGTAAAATACCTTTCAAGTCAGTAATTTTAATATGAAAAAAGAAGAAATAATTAAATGTAAATAGAATATATAAAATTAAAAAGTGTAGAGGTAATAGGCATGAAGTATTTATTTAAATTACAATAAGCGTTCAAGAATTCTATTCGTAGCCAAAAACTCCTAAACTTAATTTATATATTTTTAGCGATAGAGTTTTAGCTTAGGAGAGTTACAGAATAAGGCCTCTGTTTATTTTTTTCTTCATGCACATAAATTAGTACAACAAAATTGTTTCTGAAAATCACACGCGAATATATGCATTTAAAAATTTCCTAAGTATACATATGTGAAGAATAAGTGAAAAAAAAATTTATTTTCTTCATGCAAATAAAGGAGTATCATAAATTTTTTTTTCTTAAAAGCACGCTAATGTCCCCATTTGAAATTTCCATCAGTAATACTGCATAATGTGATTTTCTGTAACGAAATGATTGACTGCACATAAAAAATTTTTCGAATGGCAAATTAAAAAAAATTTGTTGCTGACATGACACTGTAGATATAAAAAAGCGCATGCGCAATGCGCTACTCATTTTGCTCAATGTGTAGAGCAAAGCGCCAAATAAAAAATTTAAATGCGTAAAGCGCAAAGAGCAGCGCTTACAAAAAAGAGCAAGAGTCAAAAGAGCAAACAACTGCTCTTTTTTATCTGCTCCGCTCTTTACGCATAAGCAATTTTTCGAGGCGCAAGAAAAGAGTGCGCAATGTGCAATGAGCAAAAGAGCGAGCAAATTCTTACTCTGTATTAAACCACGGTTCACACCACAGTTGTGACATCTTAAAAAAAATTAATATGAAAAAATATTTCTTTCGACTACCTCCGGTCCCGGTACTCATGGATAAAAAATTAACACACACAACATGGGTGCTGCGAGAAGCTAGGCCGTAACCCTGACACAGGGTTGTAATCGCCAATTATGTATGTATGTATGTTTGTATATAAGACCGTACCTCAAAAAAAGTTTTTGCAAGCAGATTTCAAAAAACACATTTTTTGAGCCGAATGTAGGGATCTTCTTTTCAGTTTTTTTGTTATATCTAAAACATTTACAGACCGTTCTTAAAGTGTGATATATAAGATGAAATACAATGATATATCATTAAATATCTGACTGTATATGTCTAAGAAACAGCAGTGGTCAAAACATTTGCAACTCAGAAGACATATGTGGTTTTCTTAATTTTTTTTTTAATTACGCATTTTCAAAAATTTTTTATTCATTTCCTAATCATGTTTATTGATCCTGTCAAACGAAAACTGATTACGCTACTTTACAATAATTTGAAAATTAAAATCAAAAGTTTTTAAAGATTTAAAAAATGGACATTCTAAAAAAAAATTCTATAAAATATGACATTCATAAATCAACGGTTTGATTTATTTAATAATCAACTAATAGAGAAAATCAAAAAATTAAGATTTTTTTACGAAATGTCTATCAGCTGTTTTCAGGAAATAAAAAACAGAAATCCTGCTAGAGGCTAGTAAATCTGCTATAAAAAGAAGAGCACGAAATTACAGTCTTAGAAGGGGTAGATGCAGCAAGAAACCCTACGAGCTAGAAAAAACTGTAGATCTATCCTAAATTTAGCTAAAACAAATTTAAATTAGACTGCACAGCTAGCAGAATGCTCTCTAATCGGAGTTTATTCTCAGACGATCTGATCAAAGATCCCGTGTTCGACGAAAACAGTGAAAAAATTAACCCAAGGTTAATTATTACAATGACGGCCACCTCCACCTGATCTCATCCCGATTGAGAACATGTAGATGATTGCAAAACGTAATATTGGAAGGAGAGTATTCCAAAATGAAGAAGAACTTTTCATCGAATGGGTAAAGCAATCGAATGCAATCTCAAACGATTACACTGAAAAGCTTATTTCCTCCATGCCTACAATATGTTCGAAGTAATAAAAAACCAAGGATATGCCACAAAATATTAAAGTTTAATATTGTGTTTTTTAGTTTATTTAAGAGTTGCAAAGGTTTTGAACAAATAAATTCCGAATTATTTTGTTAAAACTATTCTCTTTTATTGCTTTAATTTATTGAAGAATAATTTTCGCTTTGTTTAAATATAAAAAAAGAACTGAATTTAATAAAAATTAAATAAAAAAAGCAGCTTAAGATATCAACGTTTAGTTAAAATATGGTTTCAGTAGCATGATATTTCAATGGTTTTGCCTGTGGATCTGAATGCCGTTTGCTCTTAATTGAATCTTTGTATTTTTCTAAGATTACAATAATCATTTACTATTCACGCTTAATTTTTGTTTGTTTGTTTTAAGACCAATACTCAGGTGTAAACCCCTACTAAATGCAGATGTGATGTGATGATGTTAACGCCTTATGTCAATGGGACAAATTGCTGTCAATTTGATCACTCAAAGGCCAGTGTTATACCTTCACCTTTGAATGATCAACAGCAATTGCCCCACCTGGATGTTAAATATGACTGGAGGGCATCTTTTATGTAGGTTAGCTGTTATCTGTCCAGAAGGTGGAGATGTACTTCTGATCATTCGTTTCTAGGTGGAATAGACTGGAAATGTCAGGGAGCATTTTCGAGAAGATGAACTTCTTGAAGGGGGGGGGACCTATTATTTTTTAAATTAAAAATATTAACAAAATTAAGTGGAATTGCTTATGGGAATAAGCTATTTCGTCAGTGCTTAGTCCTCTCCTCAGGTGACTTTATCTCAAATAAAGTTTATTTTTATCTAACGATTGTTATGTAAAATTTTTTGAACACTAAATGGGAACTATTTGCCCCATAAAATTTAAGCAACATATCGAAGTTTAAAAGCATAAGCAACTCATTAATTTGTTATGAATGTCTTTCACTTCCATGATATCCGTAAATTATATGATATTTTTCTGCTAAAATTTAGCTGTCATTCGTGCTTAACTTTAAGAGAATATTTTAAATTTTTATTCGACAACGGTAAGTACAATTTTTTAAAATATTTTATTTTTATCAAAAACTTTTTAAACTCACTTTTTATATCGATTTATTAAGAATTAAAGTTTGTTATTAAATTCAACGGCATCACACATACATACTTATGTATTATTTACATAAATAAATACTGAAAATTAATGAAAAAGCAAGAAAACCAGAAACATGAATAATAAAACACCCACCCACACCCCTAAAAATAGTCAAGGAATATAAAAAAGTGTCATAAAATTTAAGTACAAGAGAAAAACAAACAAAAATATTTTAAAAATAACGAACAACAAATTGGAGAGATGAATTCCCGCTGGAAGAATAAAGTGCATTTGTATGTGTCGTTTTGTGTGTTTGCAATTTATAAGTAGTCTTCAAAAACAATATGCCAGTTGTCCATGTCATGAGCATGTCAAACTTAACTGCGGTAATGCCTGTCATTCACTTGTCATGATATAAAAAAGGAACAGTATGTTCTCTCTATGTCGTATGGTTTCTTTACATATTAAGTTTAGACGATACCATATTAATCTAATTCTTTGCAAAAACTATCATAAACCAAATTTTTTAATAGCTTTACATGCAAGAAATTTTTAAACATTAACTGACAGTTGGTGAAGCTGCGCCGTCATTTAAATTATGGGTCTGTTTTCGTCGAGAGTCGTTTTTACTTAAAGAGTTTTCAAGATATCTTGGTTTAAAGTTAGTTTTAGATGAAGTTATACGCCAAAATCAGAAAATGTATCGGCTTTCTTTAAAAGTGTCAAATTTATGACTGTAGATAACAAGTTTGACTCTATGAAATAGTATATATTTATGCAGTGATGAACATTTTGAATTTGACTACAAAAACTGGATTTATCATTGGCATAAATTCAGATGTTTTAATAATAATACAAATGAATTAGATTGGTTTAAATCATACTTAACAAATAGAAAGCAAATTACGAAAGTGAATAATATTACCTCTTACACAATGATTAATGAATATGGCGTCCCCCAAGGATCTATTTTAGGAGCTCTTTTATTTATAATGTACATTAACGATTTACCAAATATATTACAAAGATGTGAAATAGTGATGTATGCTGACGACACCCTTATATTTACTGAATCCGAAACAGATGATCAATGCCAAAGATACCTAAACTGTGATATGATTAACGTTAATAAATGGTTAAAAATGAATAAACTCAAACTTAATGAAAATAAAACTAAGATAATGGAAATAAACATGAACAATGAAACAGTTTTCAAAATTAATAACCAAATAATTGAAAAAGTCAGTAACATAAAATATTTAGGTTTTTTAATAGACAGTAAATTGAACTTTAAAGATCATGTAGATTATATATGCAAAAAAATTGGCAAAAAAATTGGGTTTTTTAAAAGAATAAGAAACAGAATATCAACCACAACTGCAATAAATGTATACAATACTATGATTAAACCACATTTTGAATTTGGTTCAACAATATTATACACATGCTGCACAAATACACAAATAGGGAGGTTACAGAAACTCCAAAATAAAGCTATGAGGTCAATAATTAAATGCAGCAGATATACCTCAATACAGCATATGCTTGACACATTGAAATGGCTAAATATCAGACAGAGGCTTCAACTTAATACACTGACATTCATATATAAGATGAAAATGGGTAATGCACCAGAATACTTAACAGAACAAATAAGATATGTCAACGAAGGTCAACCGTACAATCTCCGGAACGCTAGCGACTTCAAAATACATAGAGCTACAAATAATTCAATGATGAGATGCTTGTTCTATAAGGGCCTTCAATTATTTAATTTATTACATGTAGATATTAAAAATGAGAGAAATTTTAACATATTTAAAAAAGGATGTGTAATTTTTGTAAAGAATAATGTTTATCAGAGCAATTAAAATGTTAAAAATTTTGAATATTTTATTAACTTTGTAAAAGAAAGTATTTGAAATACTACTAAATAAAAAAAAATATAAAATATAAATATAAAAATAAATATAAAAAAATACAAATGAAACTGTGGCTTAGTCGTTAAACATCATTGGCAAATCAAATAATTTCTTCAAAACTTTGTTAACTATGCCAACTCATCGCTCACGACCATTTTGCCAACTGGGTATACTTATTAATCTCCCAGTTCATACATCCATTTATATTTTCTTTACACATCCAAGAACATACATACATAGTGGCATCATACATGTTCACCCCTTGAAATTATTTTTCTTCATACTCTTTAAACAACAAAAGTAATACAAAAATCAAAAACACTTTTGTACTCGTATAATGCAATAACAATGTCATTAACGATTGCTTACGATTTTATTAACAACAATAAAACTATTGTCATAGTTTCAAAGTCATAGGCAATTTAAAGCCAACAGCAATAGGGCGTCATTAAAAGTTTTAGTGCAAAAGCATAACGACATGAGAAAACTTCTCAAATTAAGTATATGAAAATTTTAAAACAAAAACAAAAACATTGTTATCCTTTCAACACAAAAAAGAAACAAAATTTGTCTTAAAGTCACTTCCTACTTAGGGCAGCAATAAAAATTGCAATTTAATTTAATCACTTTGCACATCTTATCCTGTTTTTACATGGTTTTCCTTAGTAGTATGTATTTTGAATTAACACGCCCAAAACAACCCTAAACTACTTAGTTTTGTTGATTTGCTTGTAGACTTGTGTCTGTTTCAATTGAATAATATTCCTCATTCGATAGGCAAAATACACGACCATGTGTTTGTGAATGAATCCTTAGTTCGAGAAAACTTTATATATCGCTAACCATCAAGCAGCTAGGCAAAACATACATATTTAATGATATGATTTGACCTTCAAAAAAGCAGATTTTTGATTTGAATACAATTATGATGATGACAATTATGATTCTATAATTGGGATATTTTATGGCGGTTTATTCAATTGTTTTCCACTTTTAGTTCCAAACATTAAGAAAGAAAGGCTAGTGATCCCCTATGGATCTCAAAAGAACTTAAAAACTAAAAAAAAAAAATGATTTGGGATTATTCTGTCTACGGATCTTTATATAACTTATGAAATACTCAATATTATAAAAATTATTTTTTAAAGGTACGCACAAATTTCAAATCAAACACAAAATCATTTTTTGAATTTGTAAATTCAGAACGAAGAGTTTATGGATTACAATTAATGATAAAAACTGATATTCCTGAATCGTCTAATGCTCAAGGAATTAATGACATGTTTGCTGATTTTTTCTCATCCTCCTATTTAATTAGAATGTGGTAGACATTTAATGAATGTCCGCAACTACCATAATTTGTAAAGTGCCCAATATCATTAGTAAAAATAAAAAGTAATAAAGAGCTAATTTACTAACCTGAGGCACTTCTTAGGTGGCAATATGTGGTGAAAAAACAAAATTGTCTACCGAATTAGCATACTTGACATTCGTGAAAAGCCATTTTTTCAAGTTTAAGGCAAAACAAAAATAAAGCAACAACTTAATTATGTTTTTGAAGACTAATATACAAAAATGATCGCATTAGCAGATGTCGACCATCCAGAGAGAAAACTATGCTGCTCATCACAGATAAGTGTTCAAATATTTTAAAAATATTTGACAATTTGGCGATAGGTCTATATTTATAAACAACAGATTTATTTTTGTTTTTAAAAATTGTGGTGATAGAAGACACTTTTCAACTATCAAACAAAATACCCTCCATCAGAGGTCTATTAAAATCTTAAGGCAAATTTTTTTAACGGCAGTAAAGCCAACAATTCAAAAGAATAATACCAAAGTTCACATTAGGTTTTAAAAATTTTAATATATCTTATTTAATATATCTTAGCTGGCTGGCCCTTACGAACTGTTAATGCATTTCAGCCCGCCTCAGCACTAGTCTCCAAGCGCCTCTGCGCGCACGTCTTCTCTAGCTGGTCACACAAATTGATGATAGATCTCCATCGGAAGCATTAGCGACTTGTAGAGTATTGATATCAGTAAAAAGTTCATATTAAGAAATTGTTTTTTACATATCCATGAGAAATTTTTTGGTTGTTAAGACCAATAATCAGGGGTTTACATCCCTACTCATGCTTCGTATTACAATCACTAACCTGAAGATTAGAATAGAACAAGTGGTGCGATAAATTACTGTCTGACCCACATTCTTTCGGAGCACAAATATTTCCGTAAATACCTAGAAAAAATAGATAAGTGTCAGACCTCTTACTACCGAAGACGACGAGAACTTCGACGACACTAAAAATACTTACTTTAAGATCCAGAAGATAAAATAACTCAGATAATACAATAACAATAATACAGCCTTTCACTCTTATTTACTTTAATTTCTATATCTCCATATTTTTTCTTTCCATTTTCTAATAAAATTCCACCCTTAATTCACTTTCGCTTAATTGCGTTATTTGCTTAATTGGGTCAAATATATTTTCCCCAAAGAAAAATTTCCCTTAATTACCCCAAGTAATTATTTGCTAAAAATTGCCACTTAACTCCACTATGTTTATAAAAAATGTCCGTTAAATTTCCTTTTGAACTATTATTTGATACACCCTTGCAAATAAAGTTCACCAAATTTTTTTATAAATTTGCTATTCACATGTCGTCGTGCGGGAGTTTATGTGCTCTATCCGCCATTTCATATTTTTTATATATTTCGAGTTAATGATGCCACTTTTGGTTTTTGACTCTAAATTTTTTAAGTCTGCAATGCGTTTTCGGATATCTCGTCCAGTTTTTGAGATTAATAGCCGAAAACGGATTGCAGATTTTAAAAATTTTGGTGTCAGAGACCTAAAGTGCCATCATTAACTCGAGATATATAAAATGGCGGATAAAGCACATAAACTCCCTCACGACGATGTGTTACGTCGGTATTTTAAACATGACAATTATGAAGCGGACGAAAACGAATTTTTGGAAATACAAATTTTTAAAAACGAAGTTCGTATATATCTCAAAGGAAAAAAATAGGCATTATTTTCTTGCTTTTTATAGTAAAAAATTTACTGTGTGTCTACTGCTGTTACTATGTTCATACATACATACATACTCGTATGTGTTGTGTAACGTACCATCTAGAACGGTTAGCAATGTCCTTAAAGATGGAATAATTGATATTGTAGAAAAGTAGGTTGGGAGCCATTTATACACTAGCAACAGCCGGGCAGGGGGGTTCGTACCTTTTCTAAACCAAATCTGGTCCTTACAGATTATTTATTGTAGACTCCCTTGTCTTCACAAGATATAAATATGTATTTAAACTAAAATATTTTAAAATGACTACAAGCCCTATATTACCAAAAGCGAGCCCGCTCATAGTCATAATTGAGAACTATAGAAACAAAAAAAACTAATTAAACACATTCATGTTTTTAGAACCCCAATTGGATACCTAAACGTTTATCATCCTATGAAAACACACACATAACTTATTTACCTAGACATTAGTATTGTCTACTAATTTTTATTTTCAAAAAAATTCATTCCTTAAAAGTTAAAATTCTAAATATTGACATTTTAAATCACTATTCAAAATTATTAAATTCAAATTTATAAACATATTCTTAACTACTCCGATTTCAATTTTAAAACAGACTTAGATTTAATTAATTTTTATATTTAACTATTATTAAAAGTGAGTATTAATTATTAATTTCTCTAAGTGGAGATATACTATTCGTAGTCACTATTATTAAATTTGGTTGTAATGAATAAAAAAATAAAACGGTGTGTAAATCTGTTTACAGAAATATTGTCAGCAGCATAACTACTCAAAATAACATAATTAATTTAGTGAATGAAAGAAATTTTTAATATTACAATGATAATGAATTTGCTTTATGAATGATACTTATGCTGCTGCGCAGGATTACGGTAGACAGTTTCACAAATATATAAGTATTGGGTGTATGAAATAGTTTTAGACTCACCAAACATGTTGATTACCGATGTACTTGAAGGCCTTCCAGAACTCGATATGCATGTTGACGGGATGTTATTTTGTCTGATTTGCTGTAAAAATTTAATTAATTAATTACATCCAAATTTAGCTTATATTTGAATCAATCTCCCTTTACGCTGTATTACTACTCACAAAAATTAATGTAATACTTATAGGTATAGAATGTTTCATATGCAAAATTACAAAAAAAAAAAAAAAGACAACGCAATTAACATTAAAACTCTTTTTCGGTTTTTCTTTAAAATTAATAATGGATATTATGAAAGAAAATTTATAATAAGATTTCCATTTAGTTTCCTTTCTTATTCAACTAAGGTATTTAAATTTGTTTAAATAAATGAACTTGTTTTTTTTTTTCTTTTATCTAGTCGCGAGGTGTATAATAGTTTGTACAGAAATGCATAATTTAAATTAATATAATTGCAGGAGTATTTGAATTAAATTATATTTGATCATTTTAGTTTTTCTATTTTTCGAACTAAGACAACATTTTAAAATCCAAAAAATTTCCGTTATTAGGGGATTAATTCTCAATAAAAAATTACTTTTATAGGTTATATCAAATAAAAAAAAGAAATACCGGTATTACATTAGTTTACTGTTATTTCTGTTGTTGTAATACTTTGAATACAATGGTGCTCCCGATCCCATGTGACCCGTTAACCACGTGGGTGGCCACAGGAAGCCACTGCGGGAAGCACCAACTTGGATGCAACCTTTCACCAGCTGGTTGCACTTTCCCGACCGTGTTTTCAATCCTTCTTATTTTTATTTCAATTTTGATTTGACGAAGGTTATGTAGACTTAACCTATTGAAAAATATAAATGTGAAAAAAATACCTCATTCATATGCGTCCAAAATTTTACCTCCAATGAATAAAATCCTGATAAAGTGAGATTGTATCAGATATGGTTTCCAAAAGCAAGAAAAACTAATTTTACCCTTGGCTTCTATATATGTATATAAAAGAAAGTGGCGTTAGTTACTACGCTTATAACTCAAGAACGCCTGGACCGATTTCGATGATTCGTACCAATTCGGAATGGTCTCTGGCCAAATAAGAGAATAGCAAAAAAAAAAAATTTCTAAAATATTCCAGAAAAAAACAAAAAAAAAATTACGTGTGTACTTTTAAAATACGGGGTTCACACAATGCCTTTCATGACTGTTCACATTAGAGTTGCATGACTGTTCACACTATGTTTCAATGGTGTTTACACTAAAACCGATTTTGATGTTTCGTACCAATTCGGAATGGTCTCTGGCCAAATAAGAAGAATAACAAAAAAATTTTTTTAAATATTCCAGAAAAATGAAATAATGTAAGTGGGGGTTCATACAATGCCTGACTGTTCACACAATGTTGCGATGGTGTTCACATTGATAAGAATAATAGCAAAAAAAATTTCTATGTCGCAATGATGTTCACACTAGAGTTGCATGACTGTTTAAACT
The DNA here is from genome assembly GCA_963576795.1 of Metopia argyrocephala. NCBI lineage: Eukaryota > Metazoa > Arthropoda > Insecta > Diptera > Sarcophagidae > Metopia > Metopia argyrocephala. The sequence continues at coordinate 98,734,962 of OY756209.1, read as the reverse complement.
ATATTACAATTGTGTTCACACTAGAGTTGGATGACAGTTCACACTATGTAGGAATGGTGGTCTCACTAGAGTCATGACTTTTCACACCATGCTGTTGATCAAATTAACGCTTGCTTGAATTATAGGGATGCCAATCCTTAATTACGATACTGAAAATTATGATTTTCAGGATTTAGAAAATTTTTGATTTTAAGGTTTTTTGCTCTCATGTAAAAAAAAACTGTAGTTACGTCCGTTTGTATTTAATATGACGATATGTATAGAGCTTTCAGTTGGTGTCCACATTTTGTATTGTCGCCGACTTTTTCATCTGTTCGTTGTTGATATGTACGCAATCATTGAAACTGAACGACTAAATTTCATACGTTTTAATCAAAAAATATACACATTATTTGCGATCATTATTGCTACATGTTTTCCATCAAATCCACGTGAATTGTGGGATAAGTACAAGGATAACATGTCAGAAGACATTCTGCATCAAGTTCGTGTAGTTTCAGAAAATCCCCATTTTGAGATGAATGAAGAGATGCACAACCAGGCTTTGATTTTGATCGAAGACATGTGTTACCTTATATGCGGCAGTCTGTTAGCAAGATTAGGAATGCCATCGCCAGATCGTCGACCAAATGACGCTTTCGAACGAGAATTTCAGCGTGAATATGAATACGACACAAATGCATTAAGCGATTTGGTTCGAACTAATGTACCTTTACTAAATCCCCAACAAAAAGAAGTGTACGATACGGTGATGAACACAACTGATGGTGGAAATGCTGGCATGTTTTTACTTGATGCGCCTGGTGGCACTGGCAAGACATTCCTCATATCTCTGATTCTGGCTACAGTTCGTGCAAGGTCAGAAATTGCCATAGCAGCTGCTTCTTCTGGAATAGCGGCTACGCTGCTGGAAGGTTGTAGATCCGCTCATTCGGCATTGAAATTGCCATTAAACCTTCAAGCGGTTGAGGAACCAGGAACATGTAACATAGCGAAACATTCAGCAATGGCTAAAATTTTTACAACAAGCAAAATAATTATCTGGGACATATGCACAATGTCGCATAAACGTGCGTTAGAAGCTCTGAATCGCACCATGCAAAATCTGCGTAATGACGCAAGATATTTTGGCGGTGCGTTGATTTTACTCTCAGGTGATTTCCGGCAAACACTACCAGTATTAACACGATCGACCACAGCCGATGAGATCAATGCTTGCCTCAAATCATCGACATTGTGGCGTTATGTGAAGAAACTTCAGCTGACGACAAACATGCGAGTTGCATTGCAAAACGATCCATTTTCCGAAGTGTTCTCCAATCAACTGCTAACTATTGGTAATGGTCGTATTCCTGTCGACGCATCGAATGGATTGATATCCTTTCCTCCGAATTTTTGTAATTTCGTCTCAACGAAAGAGGAGCTCATCAACAAAGTGTTTCCTAATATAATTGCTAACCATAAGAACTACGATTGGTTGAGTGAAAGAGCAATTTTAGGTGCAAAGAACAAGGATGTGGATCACATAAACTTTAAAATTCAAGATAAAATCGTTCCCAGTTTTCTCACATGGTTCAAAACAACTCTTTTGTACATATATTTATGCCGAGAGTGCAAAAACTAAAAATATTGTGTATTTTCTTAAAAACCTAGCTGGGGTGAACCCGGCAATTTTATTCTTTTTTATTCTTTTTTACTGACCACTGACTGTACAAGTCGGTTTTATTTTGCACTTGACTTCTAACTAAGCTTTCGATTGATCTTTTACGTATTAGCACCAATGACAAAATGAACGAGCCGAGGTTTTCTTGTCATAATTAAAGTTTCAGGCAGAAAAGTTCAAGAATAACGGTATGAAAGAAAACGAAACACTAATACATTTGTCATACTACAATTATGTAGAAAAGAACAAAACCAGGGTAATGCTAAACACGCTGTACTATATCCAATGTTGCCGACAATAATTACGGTCAAAGTAAAACAAACAATAATTCCGTTTACTCATTATTCATTACTACTTTTTAATTCATAAAAAATTCATTGACAAAATATGTATTTAGATAATTACCTCTTCAAGAAATTTAAAAGCATTCGGTTAATTTGAAAAATACATACATACATACATACATACATACATACATACATACATACATACATACATACATACATACATACATAATTGGCCATTACAAATCTGTGCTTCTCGCAGCACTCATGTTGTGCGTGTAAATTTATTTTATCCATGAGTATAGGGACGTACAGTCGACTCCAAACGACAAATTTGAGAAGCTTTTTCATGGCAATCAATTACTCCTAGAGCTTTTGCCAGAAGATTGCTGTGAAAGTAGTCGCCTAAAGAAATATTTTTAGCAGATGTCAGAGACATCGTAAAAAAAAGAAATATGTAAAAAAAAATATTTGTTTCGGCGACTACCTCTCAGCAGTCTTCTGGCAAAAGCTCTGAGAGTAACTAATTGCCATGAACAAGCTTCTCAAGTCTGTCGTTCGGAGTCGACATTAAACTGTAGGTCCCGGTACTCATGGATAAAAATTGACACACACAACATGAGTGCTGCGAGAAGCTAGGCCGTAATCCTGACACAGGGTTGTAAAGGCCAGTTATGTATGTATGTATGTATATTACTAAGGCAAGAGCTGTGGGTTTAAACCCCCGACATCTTGAAAGAAAGAAATATAAAAAAATGTCTTTTGATGACCATCTTTTGGCAGCCTTCTGGCAAAATCTCTGAGAGTAACTGATTGCCATGAACAAGCTTCAAAAGTCTGTCGTTCGGAGTCGATTTTAAACTGTAGGTACAGGTACTCCTGGAAAAAAATTTACACACACCATATGGGTGCTGTGAGAAGCTTGAGTGAAACCCTGGAACAGGGTTGTAATGGTCAGTTATGTATGTACATATATATTTATATAGGAAATACTAATAAATAACTTCAAAAGATGCATTCATAAAGCTGATCCAAACATGGTAAATTTAGCCATAAATAAAAATAAGAATATCACCTCCTTAACATCTTCTAATATAATCAAATTTATGATTTATCAATATATTAATATTTTAATTTAAACGTATCTGCTTTATATACATACATACATACATATGTACATAAAAATATATTCAAACCTAAAATATTAAAATTTCTGTATTTGTATGTATTGCTTCTGATTAGTACTTTTTCATATAAAATAGTATCTTAAACGACCAAATCTTAATATTTTATGCTTTATTATTCATTCACTTACGCACGCATACATGTGATTTCTTTATACATATTCTTTTTATTATTGTTAAGAAAAATAAATTTGTTATTTATTTATTTCGTTTTAATATGTGTGTTAACTTTAAAACTAACCAAACAAACTTAATAACCAACATGTTTGAACATACTTAGTAAGACATCAAGCGGCAACCTGCTGGAATGTATGAATGATTTGGACAAAACACAACAAATTAAGACCAGTTTTTAGTATCGTTTAAACGGTTGTTGCTGATGTGCGTTGCAGACGGAATAAAATCGTTGTGTGGAAAAAAGTGAGAGAAAAAAAAAACAAATAAAAGCAAACAAGTTATTAAGGCATGCAAATGACGAGACGATACATATTTACCAGTTGTTGTGTTTAAAGAATAAATAAAAGAAATGCGTGTTTATTAATAATATTTTGTTTATACTAATATTGTTGTTGTGGTCATTGAAATGGTATTTTATTGTTTTTAACATAAATATGAATAATTTTTTTTTTACAAAAACAAAAGAAAACAGTTAATATTTATATGTTCGATTGTGTTTGTTAAAGTCGCTGCACTTGGAAAAAAGTATTGTTGTTATACAACTTCTCTCTTTGCCGTCTTTACAAGACGAGTTCTTATTTATGTTTTATTCTACGACTCTGGTCTATACTCTTTAACATTCCTAAACTTCGTTTACATGTGTTACGAGTATGTGTACTTAATGTTCGTGAAGTGGTGTTCGTTACTAAATATTTAAATTAATGTGTGCGTGTAACCCAGAATACATACGAGTATGCATGTGTTCAACACGCCGCCTTTTGTTTTCATCGTCACCATCAGGTTCCAATCAGTTTGTTTATAACCGGTCTTTGAAACACAATTAAAGCGTTGCGTTATACTTCTTTTGAGACGTATTCTTATTGTTCAAAAAAACGTTACATTTAAAGAAAATTTTATATAAAAAAAAGTCTGTTTAAAAATTTTTATTACAAAACCAACAAATCCAATTTGTTACAGTTTTTTGCACTTTTTTTATTATTTTTTAGAAAATAAAAAACCAGTTTGTATTTCTTCCAGTTTTCTTTTTTTTTTCAAAACAAAGTGCTTTAAATTCATCTGTAGGTGTTTTGTTGCAAATATTTGTTATCTTTTTAGCTGGCTTTGGTTTGCCTTTTTATTGTGTATTTGTGTGTGTGTCTCCAAGTGTTTATTTAGGCCTACTTTATTAAGTAATTTTATTTGTGGAATACCAAGAATCTTAATTCAAAGTGCTAAATAAATAAGACGAAGGAAAAATAAATAAATAAATGAAAAACAAAAAAAATTGAAAAACAAAAGCAAAAGAACAAGATTCTAAAAAAATATATAAAACAAAAATTAAGCATTAGGAAAAATAGATAATAAATGTTTAATAAAATTCTAAAGAAATAAGTAAAAAAGGCTAAGAAAAAGTATTTGGCGTAAAAAATAAATATTATAAATAAAATAAACAGAAATTACAAAAATAAAAAAAGGTAAAAATAAATAAAAAATAAAATAAAAAAGCTAAAAAAATAATAAAAATTAATTACAAAAATTCAAGAGGAACACATTTTCCATCGATAAGCCTTAAATGAAAAATAAAACATTTAAAAAGAAAAAAAACATAAGAATTTGGATTAGTAACTAAAAATAACCATACAAATATATAAAATTTTATAATGATATACAGATGTATAAAATTTAAATAAATGCATTGTATTTATTAAAAAAAAAGAATAAGTAAATAAATTATTTTTAATTTGAAGCCATAAAATATTATCAACTTACAAAACTGTCTTAAAGAAATACTGTAAATGAGAGTAACTGATTGTCAAAAGCTCAGAATACATTAAAAGAAAATATCGAAATATGAAAACTGGCATTTAACATTTACAGTGGTGGTCATATAATTAGAAACGTCTTACCAAGATACAAAGCTAAATATTTGGAATTGTAAAGTAATGTGGCGTGCGTTTCACTGTTTTATCGGCACTACCGTGTGACGTGCTCTGATTAAATAAAGGCCATGATTCCGAATAATCACATATCGTTGCGTACCACTTTTACTTCTCTTAGAGCACATCATTTTTTAGTTAATTGTCGAGTGAATCGCACATTGTATAACAGACAGAATTCGTTCTTTAGCCGAACTGTTCGTTTATAGAATAATCTCCACTCAGAAATTTTCTTGTCAATTACGATGTCAATGAGTTTAAATAAAATGTTCACAAGCACTAATACCACTTTCCTCTCTTACCATTATATATTTTCCAGACCAGCACAATATGCATATTGCATTTGTAGGGAGTCATCGCCTGAGTGCTGGCCTTAATATATATATATATAAACAAATAACTTTAAACAAAATATACTAATTATAAATAATACAAAAAAGGTTAAATTTTAACATTCAAAGAATAGGAATATCGCCAAAAAAAAATTGGTCGTAGCCAGAATATTGTAAGTAATTTTTTAAGAAATCAGTCCGATTACGGAAAAAACATGAAAGGGCGGAAGAAAAAAGCTACAACAGAAGCGGACAGAAGAGCTACTATAAGGGCTACCTCAAATTCGAGCGGTTCTGCTGCGAAAATTAGACAAAAATTCATTATCACAGGTAACATAAACACTGTAAGACATGTTATTCAAAGTTCTAAAACTAAAAATACCAATCTTAATGCTGCTCGTAAAGCTAAACGGCTGCAGTTTGCACGAGAACACATGACCGATAAAAATGAATGGTATCGCGTTGTCTTCTCAGACGAAAACAAGTTTAATTTTAAAGGTCCGGATAGATACAACTACTCTTTCCGCGACCTACGTAAGAAAAAATGCTACCATAGTCGTTTCAACAGCTGCGAGGGAAGTGTAATGATGTGAGAGGGCGATTTTATATTATGGTACATGTGAGCTTCAATTCCTCACATCAAAAATGAATGCGAATAACTACAAAACAGTACTTGAAAAGGCGTTTCCATATTTTTCTACTAGTTTTACACAAACTTCCTGGATATTTCAACAAAATAATGTCCCGCTAGATAATGCCAGGGTTGTAAATGCTTCGATTCAAAGCCAGAATGTCAATATGTTGGAGTGGCCACCATATTCCCCTTACTTAAATATTATAGAAAATGTTAGGGGCTTGCTTTCTCGCAAAGTCTACGAGTCTGGCAGACAATTCGAAAAAAAAGCAGCTTTAATTGGAGGAATTAAAAAAGCTTGGTCCGAAATTTCATTATCATTAATTGAAAATCTTTATAACTCCCTCTCAAATCGTATTCTTGAAGTTATATCGAATAAAGGAGGATTTACTTATTACTAAATCATCAAAACATTGTAAGAAATGTTAAAATATAAAAAAAGTTTTACAAAAAAGTAATTTTCTTCTTTAATTTTAAAAATTAATGATAGTGAACCTATTCAAATCGCACAAAAAATTGTGTTGAAAATCATATTAGCTTTTGGAAAAAAATAGTTATTGAATGTAATGAAAATAGTGAATCTGTTCTATTGAGAAGTATCGGATAACAGCTAAAAACCTACTAAGCGAAGGCACTCACTGCAATCAACATGCAACGATGGGGCGATTGTATAACACTGGCCTTTAAATGATCAATTCACAGCATTTAGTAGGGGTTTACCCCTGAGTATTGGTCTCAATAAAAAAATGGTCTGCAGTGTATGTATGTAATTGTATTACAATTTTTATAACCTTTTATTTTGAAAACTTTTTAGAAATGAAATTTCACTTTTATGAAACTTTTTATAAAATGCTTTCAGGGAATTGTATTTTGTATACAAACTTTTATTTATAATATGTATGCAAAAAATTCTAGAATATGTAAAGGCTGCATGAATTTTTAAGCGTTCTAATGCATACTTTCGAGAAAACCATCCATAGTCCAATGAAAACAAAACTCTCGATGCTATCTATTGATTACCAGCTGCATTGCTTTACAAGTTTTTGTTTTAAGAATACACACTTAATGTCATGAAATTATTAAGCTGTCCTCGTACTTTAACAGAAGTTTCTAAAAAATTTTTCTTTTTAAATCTCCACTGAGAACTTTTAAAAACAAACTTTGCTTGATTTATACAAATAAATTCTAAAAAATTCTCATTTACATGCTTATTTATTATTTATTTACATCCCAAATATTTTAATTCTTAGTTTATTGTGTATAAGAAATTACGAATTTCCTTTACCTTTCTTTGCAGATACATATTTTAAAATTACGAAAATATTTAAATGATTGTATTACAAATATACCTTAAAAAGGGATTTGAGGCATAAATTTGAATGAAAAAAATCAATAATAAAATTATAATAAAAAAACAAACAAATAAAATAAAAGCATTTAAAAGTATATATAAAAAATTAATATTGAAAAACAAAAAACAATTTAAATTTATAAAAAATAAATAAAAAAAGTGTTTAAAGTACTTGTGCGTTTTCAAAACATCAAATATTTAAAGTCAATTGAAATCCTAAAAACAGCAAAACTAGCAATCGAAGGATATAAAATTTATAAAAAGTGTGCTCAAAAAAAAAATTGTTTTAATAAAAAGACATGCTTGTTTAAAAGAAAAATATTTTAATTAAGTGTCGAAATCTGAATTCAAGCATAATCTATCAAATAAGGAATGAAATAGTAAAATACCAGAAATATTTTGCAAATTTGTGTAAATCTAATGAAATACCAAACAAAAAACAAAAATAGTAATTTGTTTTGAAAGCTTAGAGAAGAAATACATACTACTTATGTACACCAACTAAAAGAAAATATCATTAAATTAAAAACAAAACCATATCGTTGTAAAGGCACATTCCTTGTGCATAATTATTCGTCATTTATTTTTGAAATTGCTTTCTGCTGTATTTTAAAACTTATCTTAAAGATCTTATTTGGTCACTTTTAAAGCATAAAAACATTCCAATTAAAAGATTCAAAAACCACCAGAATTCGTTGAAAGAAGAAAGAGACAAAAACGAGTGGATAAAGACGCCGACATACAGCTGTAAATATCAAGGTAAGAAATTTATAACTACATACACTACCATTACGATTTAGGGATGCTCGATGTTTATCGATGCATCGCAAACATCGATGTTTTTAATTCGATGCATCGAATGATACGATATTATTCGATTCATCGAAAACCAGACTTATAGATTGAAAGAGTTTTCACCTGACAGCCCTGCTTTAACGCTGCTTATAATTGTGTATTATATCCATAATTTATTTATAAATATAATATAATAATAATAAATTTATAATATAAATATATATATACAATATATATAATATATTTGATACGATGCATCGAAAACATCGATGTTCGATAGATAGCAAAACATCGATGCAAGTTCACAATGCATCGCATCGGTAAACATCGATATATTTTTTTGTGAGCGTCCCCATTACAACCCTCTTTCAGAGTTCCGGTATAGTTTCTCACACTGCCCATATTGTGTGCGGAATCACACTCACTCGTTATTCAACTTCTTAGTTAGTTCAGATCTAATTCTATTAAATGAATTAAGATTAGTTTTGAATTGAATTCAAAAAGAAACAGCATCCACCAGTTGAACTGAACATGTATCATCAGAGTTCTTTCTGTTCACCACATGGACATGACAGTCATTAGCTATTCAACTCACACTTTTTTTTTATTGAGACCAATACTCAGGGGTAAACCCCTACTAAATGCTGTGCATGTATTGGAATATTTTGTGGATAGAACAGTACATTATGACAACAAAACATATATGTTTTTTCTTATATTATTAAGCTCCTTAGAAATGAGACAAATTGCTGTGAATTGATCATTCAAAGGCCAGTGTCATACCTTCACCCTTGAATGATCAACAGCAATCGCCCCAGAGTTGCATGTTGATTGTGGTGAGTGCCTTCACTAAGTAGGTGGCGCTTTTCTCCTGATTAATAGTTTTTCGTTGTCAAAAGTTAAGGTGGAATAGAGTAGAATGTCAAGGAGCGGTTACTTTGTAGATGAACTTCTTGGAGGGGGGGATCTCATATTTTTAAATTATAATTTAAAAAAAAACCGCTAACTAACCTTTACATTTTTCACCATTGCTGGTATTCGAAACTGGGCCATTTGAGTTTTTGTGTTTCTTTGTTAAAGAAATTATACATGATTTTTCTTCATACTTTGTAAAAGTCAGTCGAATTGATATCAAAAACATTACGTTTTATTTTCTCTGTCATGTTCAGTTCGGCTGGTTTACATTTCCTTTACGAATCATTATAGAATAAATTTAACCGAAATAGTTTTTTATAGAATAAACATTTACATCCCCCACTTAAGTATGTTCAAAACCTATATTCACGACCTTTTCTTCCATACCAACAACATTTGAATCAAGAAAATTACGTTGATAGTTAAAATCGTTTCGTAACATTTCCTAACCATGTATGAAACATTATGAAGCCTGAAGAAGGAAGAAGAGGTGCAACAACCTCAACTGCATACTCTGTTTGATGTGAACTAAGAAAAAGATCAAGTCTAGTATACCTGCACTCATCGACACAGGATACAAGGAGTCGATTTATTTATTTATTAATTGCAAAATACGATTGTGTGCAACAAAGAACTCATCCTAATGGCTTACGGCATTCGTGCTTGCATTATTTACTCAGTTTTCTGTTTCTTATGCGTCTTTAAACAGAGTCATAAAATATGCTTTAGAAATAAACGGACGTGGCGAAGATATTGAAAAGCATTCAAATATATGTATTTTAAAGCTTTAATTTCTTACGGCCGTATGTATAATGAAAACTTAGCAAATCGTTAGTATATGGGACAAAAAACATTCAAGTTTATCACCCGCTATAGACTGATATTATTAAAACTTTTCATACCCTCTATTTGATAACTAGTCAGATAATCCAAAAAATTAAATTTCTTGTATCTTTAAGTAAGAATTTCCTCGTATTAGAATGACAAACTTAGCCACTGTGTACAACGACCTGCTAATTGTTTTATTTTACATAAGGCTGTTAGAGTTTAAGAAATAGACAGCGTGTATAACAGCCTTCGTATGCAATTTAAATTCTGAACATAAAACTATAAAACAAAAGTTTGTTACTAATTTTTTTGTTGCAAAATAGCTTCTCTTGCAACATCTGTTATATGTGAAGGTAAGACTTTTCTTAAAGTTACGCTATCTTTCTTCATTTTTATTGTAGTTTTTAAACCTGTAAAATATCATTTTAAGAAACTTAAAATAATTAAATTTTTTGACAAATTCACTTTTATAATACCAAGTAAAAACAAAATTTAAAACTTCCCTCGTTCGTTTTAATTTCCGTTAAAAGTTTTACAAACAAAATTTTATTATTTACCTCCCCCTGTTGCACCTCTTGTCAACGATATTTTAATTACGTTATCATTTGTTTTACGAGTATTCATTTTCATTTTTTGTATTTTTTTTTCTTATTCAATAAAAAATAAAAATTATTTCACAATGTTTCTTTCTAACAGAAAAGGTGGGAACCTTTTAAAGAATTTTATTTTTTTTTTCTCTTTATTTAATGCAAAACACGTCTTTAGTTACTTACAAACGATTGATGTTTTTGTAGTTGGAAATACATACTTGTGGTTTTATTACAATAAATTTTTAAATTAAAAAATAAAAATGCCAATAGACAAACACTTGGAAGTTTGAAACCAACATTCGTTATTCGTTTTGTTTTACAACAACGACATAAAGTAATATTGTATGCCAATTACGTTAATGTTGTAAAAGGTTATGTTTTTATTGCATTTTTTTTAAAGAAAATAAGAATTGATTTTTGAATATTTTAGTTTCAAAATATTATTGCCGTTTTAGTATTTCCACTGCTTTATTTAGCAGCTTCCCACATTGCAGAGCATTTAATTTTTAAAAAATTTTTTGCTGAATGCTTTCCTAGCAAATCGTTATCAAATGTTTGCCTATTGCTGGGAAATATTTTCTTGAAGTACATTTATCGTGTGCTTCCAACTTAGCAGACATTCTAATGGGTGTTTTGTATAGAATGACACAAGTTTAAATCATAATAAAGCAATTAAATATATTTTTAATATCAATGTAACAGGCTTTATTAAAAGGAAATTTTATGAAATTAATTTTTATAAAAAATTTCTGCCATGTGGCCACAATCTGAAACACTAATTTTCAACGACTTTTCGCAGCATTTGCGTCCGCATTTTACCGATAACTCTTCGAATGTTGATTGTCAAGTTTTCAATTGTTTGTGGTTTATCGACGTTGACAAGTACCTTAGCATAACCCCAGAGAGAATAATCCAATGAGGTTAAATCACACGATCTTGGTGGCCAATTAGTTGGGCCATTATGTGAAATTATTCTTTCATCAAAAGTTTTTTTGCGTAAATCGATTATAGAGCGCGCTGTGTGGCATGTGGTTCCGTCTTGTTCGAACCGCAAGATTCATGCCACGCAATTGACGTACGAAAAAATTTCAAAGCATGTTCCTTTACCGTTCACCATTGACAGTAACATTCTGACCATCATCGTTTTGGAATACATATGGTCCAATGACTCCGCCGGGCCATAAAGTACACCTAAGAGTAATCTTCTGTGGATGTAACGGTGTTTCGACAAAAGCTTGTGGATTCTTCTCACTCCAAATGCGAAAATTCAGCTTATTTACGTACCGATTCAATCAGAAATGGCCTTCATCGGAAAATAAAATTTTGCATGGAAATTCAAAATCGACATCAATGGAATAGAATACTTATTTTGATTTTGCACGGGTTGCTCTGTTGTTAGTCGATTCATATTGAAATTTCAAAATCAACTTAACAAAAAGTTACTATCAGCTGTTAATTGGGTGGTCATATAATACAGTGACGCCAACTCAAAAAAAAAAAATGCTCTGTGTATTATGAATGTAAGTAAAATAGATTTCCTAATGTAAAATTCTGACGAGTTGAAAGAAAACACATACTTGAACATCTGGAATATATTGTAATGGATAAACAGCTGTTTTAATTAAAGTTCTTGAGTCATGAGTATGCCATTTTGGAAAATCAGATTTAATATGTATAATAATTGTATAAGTAATTCAAATAGTTGAATAGGAATCTACGCTGTATTAATAGACTTTAAATGTCGTTTCTTTCATTACAGGTAAATTTCTAGATAATAATACATAGAAATACATGCAAATTATAAAGATGTAAAGTTAATAAAATTTGTAAAAAACCCTTGATTACAGAGAAATACAATTTCGGGTCTTTAAGCTGGTGTAGCTTTTCCATAAAGTAAAGTACATTATATTACATAGCTTAAGTCCCTTAGTTTCGTTTTGGATAGCAGGAGTCAGCTCAGTAAGTTTAGAAAGTCATATTCTAAGGAAATATTTTGTCGATTTTTTGTGACCAGAGTTGGCTAATGTTGACATCAGTGACCTTTGGTTTCAGCGGGACGGCGCAAATTCAAAAACAATGCACAGCATGAGTAGGGGTTTACCCCTGAGTATTGGTTTAAAAAAAAGCAACACAACCGGCTAAAAAATTCAGTTATTAGATGAGAAATTTTCTGGCCGCATAATTTCTCGATCAGCGAGGTCAATTGCCTCACCGTTCTCGTGATTTAACGCCGCTGGATTATTTTCTCTAGAGGCATTTGAAAGACTGGGTTTACGTAAACGGACCACAATTAACAGACTCTCTGAAAGATGAAATGGCGCTGCATTGACGAGATAAGCGAAGATTTGTTGCAAAATGTGTTACAAAATGTAGAGAAGAGAGCGGACTCCAGTCGACATGTTGGAGATCGATATTTACCAGATATCATAATCCGTTATTGATTTCCGTATTTCGTAGTCGTCGTGGTCTAGAGGTTAGTATGTTGGCTTACTAAGACAAGAGCTCTGTGTTCAAGCCCCAGCTCTGACATATTGAAAAAAAAAACAGAAATGTGAAAAAATATTTCTGGTCGCCGAAAGAAATACTTTTTTATACATACTTGCGGAGCACTCGTCTTATTAAGCTAACACACTACATACTAGGCAATAACAACCAAAATTTTATCAATTGCTTTTAATTAAAAGACTCTTTTTAGGACTAAAACATTTATTCAAACTATTTTATTTTTCTTTAAATGTCTACGATTTACGAACAGTTTTTCGAATATTACCAATTGATTTCACTGTACAAAATCGTAAAAAGATAATTCTTTATAAAGGAGTTAACAAAATAATAATAAATATTCCAAAAACCTTCTCTACTTTTCTGTTAAATTTACTTTCTTTTATTTAAATTAAAAGAACAAAATTATCAAATGCTATAGAAATTTCTTTTTTTGTAAATTTTTCCATTAAATTTTATTGCTAAGCAACTACATAAATAGTAAAAGAAATTTCAAATTTTAATGGAAAATCAGATAAACTAGATTGTCCAAAAATTTACTGGCAAAATTTTTATTTTAATTTATCCAGTTTTTCTTTTATTAAAAAAAAATATTACAAATACTGTTTTTCATTTTAATTATCTTCAGTTGCATTGACTTGCCTTTGTTTTAAATAGATATTTAAATAAATACGTATCTACAGACGTACGTAAGTATAGTATCTATAGAGAATGTGTGTATATTAACCAGAAAAACAAGCATAATAAAACTAATGATTATTTAAGATATTCATTAAAAAATAAAAATTAAATTAAATACGAGTAAAGAGAAAATATGTATATGAAATTATGCCAAAATTGTTTAAATAATTTAAAAAGTAATGGAAAAAGAACAGATATTTTCTCAATTGGAATTGAAAAAATTGGTGATAGAAAACACTAAAGGTGAAGCTATTAAAACCTTTTAATGATTTGTTGGTTCAAATAAAACAAAAAAGAAAAAATGGGGTATTAACGCGGCTGGCAATAGAACCCGAAGACTTCATTTTGTGACTTCATTTATGTTGAATGCAAATTATTGTGAAATTTCTACCGACATGTTTTTTCAAGGATGTATTTCCTTCTATTTATCTGATCTATTCATATATGATTGCTGAGTTCTTTCAGTCTATGTGAACGTATCGGCATATTATACATATTTATATTCTATACTTTACGATATTCATACATTTAGTGTGGAATTCATTTTTGGAATTCATTACAAATCTTACTAACATGTGCCTCCGGGGCACATATCGTCGCAAAAATTAAAGAACGCTGTAACTGACAAGAAATCGAAAATACGTTTTTTGCATTATTTTTATCAGAAAGAAAATACGCGTCGATTGGTCCCGGTCCCAGATTTCAACGATGAAAATAAATTCACTTACGAGGTCTGAGTTTTGAAAAATACCAGTGTTTTTGTTCTACTTTCATAGAGGTTTTTTGGCTCTGGTGAACATTTACGGTTTTGTCAGTTACAGCGTTCTTTAATTCCATCGACGATATGTATATAAAAACTTTAATAAAAGGGTATTAAAAAATAACAAACAATTGTATATTAAGAAAAGTCGTTTTCAGTACAATGTTTATATAAAACAGTTTTGTAAGATTGTTCATTGAATTGCTTTGGTATATTTTGTATTACAAATATGTATCGCAACTAATGTTCTTACATACCACTTGATTTCTAACATAAATAAATGGGGATTTCCCAAAATTTTAAAAACCAAAGAGAAAGATCAGCTTTTGCATATGAAAGATTACTACTGTATATGAGAAATACATACTGAAAGACGACTAATTCTGAAAAGTATTTGAAGAAAAATACAAACTATTTGGTATGTGCTTCTGAGACACTTGTCAGTAGTTAATGTTACAATTTTATATTTTGATCTTTAATTGATGGAAGAATTTAATATTGTGTGATTTTTTTTTACCAAAATATGCAAAATAGATGCAAAATAAAAGTAAAAAATTTTTACATTGGAATGAATATCAAATTGTGCTTCAGAGGCTCATGTCAGTAAGATTAGGGTTAAATTAAATTCCACACACTTACCAGGGCTTAGTGAAGTTACTGTCAATGTTTAAAGTACTTGTATTGTGGTTTTAAGTATGATATTTATTTTTAAGAGGGATTTAGAGAGACATAAATTTTCTCCTATTTTAAAGGGCCGTCGAACTTTGTGCCAATGCCTGTTTAGGATAAATTTTTAAATGGTAAACCGAATATTAAGTGCCTGCTTAAATTTACTAGGCAGGTATTTAGCGAAATTAATGTTGGGATATAAACTGATTAGAAATCAACTCAATTGTTAATCAGAAAATGTTGCATCATAAGCTTGAAATGATTGATATTTTTCATTTACTTTTTAGTTGGATTTGCTTCTAATATTCTCTTAGCACGCAAAAAGTACTATCTATGACTGTTAAATTTTTTTTTTGGGCTCTACAAGGTAAAGACTACATTCCGCTACCGTTGATTTTTACTTTTTGTCAGCATTAAAAATGTGAGTTCTGACTTTTATAATTCTTTTAAGATGATAAAGGTAATGAACGTAAAAAAAGTGTAAACATATGTTGGCTTACTAAGACGATAGCGCCGGGTTCAAATCTCAGCTCTGACATCTTGAAAAAAGAAATATGAACAAATTATTTCTTTTGGCGACTACCTCTCAGCAGTCTTCTGGCATTCTGGCAAAAGTAATTGATTGCCTTGAAAAAGCTTCCCAAACCGTTCGGAGTTGACTTTAAACTGTGGGTCCCGGAACTCATGGATAAAAATTAACACACACAACGTGGGTGCTGTTGTTGTGTTATTTTGGGCGAAAAAAATAAAAATCATAAATAATGTTTATTTTTGAGTTTTATTTCTTTTGCTCAAAAATAATGATTATGGCTGATTTTTTGTAATTATTCTCAAAAATTATCATTACCATTGAAGAAAATCCTTAAAACTCATAATATAATCATTATTCTGTAATTTCTGTTATAAAACTCATAATAATTACGGTCCCTGGTATATATTCATTGAGATAATGTACTCTTTAACTCACAGTCTATCGGAATAGATTTTGTGAATTATAACGTTTTTCCTCTTGGGAATTAAAATTCTAACCAGTTTTTTGTGTTGACTTACTTTTTATTTACAACTACATATCGTTGTCCCGAAGTTATCTTGACGTAACTCCAAAATAATTTTTTTGGGAAATTGTATTTAAAGTTTTATCAGTTTATAAAAAAAAATTGAGTCGAATCAGATATAGTGCTAATAATCCTTTATCAAATAGTACAAAAAGTTCTTAAGTCATAGAGAAAATTTTTGAAGTTTTAAAAATTTTAGCTTCAAATAAAAAATAACATTTTGCCGTATAAGCCACTTTTTGGGAACATTTTCTTTATTTATGGCACATACGTCAAGATAACACCGATAGAAATTTTGGATTGTGTTCTTTCTGAAATTATCTTGACGTATATGCGCCATACTTGAGTAAGCACAATTCTTACAATTAGTATTTACTATGTACTACATTTAGTAATGGAAAAGTACGAAAAAATACTCCACTCCTTATTTTTGCATATTTTTTTGTTAACAATTCAATATGTATTCTTTTCAAGGCTATCTCTTTATAAGCACACTATTGCTGTGTTATTTCAAAATGAATTTTCGGTGCCCGCAATTGCTACTGCTTTCTAAAATCAACTAAATTTTCAGAACGTTCCATTTACTAAAATTAAAGCAATTCATTATAATAAATTCAATTTATGTATTTTTTTACTCTATAAAACATCTGTAAGTGAAGATGAATTTCAGTCATCAAATTAAAAAAACAAGCGAGAAAAGGAGTTTTTTCAAAATTAGAAGCAATGTTTGATATTAAAAGGCTTTTCCCATATCTTCCACATAATGATGTTTAATTTTATTCAAAACTATTTACATAAGTTATAACATATTTTAAGATAGATTTTGAAAACGAATACTTATGCCTAATTAAAAGTAATTTATTTTTAAATGCCATTTAAGAACGAAAGTCAGTTTTCAGTAGAAGTGTAAAGACATTTAAATTGAAACTTAAATGATGATTCTTCTACACTTAAGATTCATTTAAGTTTTGCATATAAATATGTATATGTTTACGCCATGTTGTTTTTATGTTATATAAAACACTCCACAGTGGTTTTCACTTTTTTATAAAAATGGGCTTATTATGAATAAAATTGGTCTTTAAATTACTATATTAATATTTATTAATTATATTTTTCATTATTAATAATTGATTTTATTAATATTATTTTCATTTTATTTCTTGTGTTTTGTTTGGGTAAAGCCAATAACAGCTGTTTCTGGAAAGAATTATGGAAAATTTGTTTACATTTGATGGTGTTACCGTATTTTTGTCTCAATTAAATACAAACTTAAATTTATGACTGAAAAACTGAAACTGTATTTAAATACCATTTAAGTTTAAGTTAAAATTAACTATATAATTTCATACTTAAATATGAATTTAAAAACTTGGCCATATTCTTGAATTATCTGTGATAAAAAAACATACTTTTGATTCATAAAAGTTTTATGAAACAAATTTTGAATTAAAATTTATTTTATATACCTTTAAAAATCGTAATTAGTTATTTATTAATTTAGTCCTTTAATTTTAATGCAACAACAATTAAGTGAAATTAAAGAAATCTACTCTTTATGGTTTTTTGATTATGTTTTATCTTTCTTTCTTTTAAAAAATCCTTTAAATATATTCATTTACGTACGTACGTCAAGAAAACGCAAAACTTTTTTATTTGAAAAATTCCATAAATTTTTTGCCGTATATCCACGAAAGTGGCGCGTACGTCCTTATAACATAAAATTTTTTTACCAAACGTGGATATACGGCAAAATGGCTCTTAAATATCTCATAAAATTTAAAAGATAAATTCCTAGTGATTGAACACGTCGAAAGATCTAATAATTTAATCTTCAAAAATAGTCGTAACTCATTTTGTTTTTTGATTTTGTGATATATGTCCAGATAACTTCGGGACGTCGATATGCTGAAAATATTTTTGTAAATTTAATTTTTTTTCAGTGTAACCATTACAACATCGGGTAACGAGAAATTACACATATTTTCTTATATTTCGACATATAATAATTACAGATTTATAAAGGTAAAGATCCAAAGTGATTTCAATTAAGAACTCAACAAATATATGATTTATAAAATATGCAATATAACTCCTAATAATCCAACACCAACCATCTAGAAATAATAAAAACTATTCTAATATCCTGCTCATTACAGGTACTAAAAAAAAACATTTTGTAGGCTGGCGTAAATGTATTCTATTTCGTCCGAAATAAGTGCTGGCTATGTTATTTCGTACGAAAATAAAAATATTGCTAGAAACTTGTTGCAGTTAGAATAAATGTTGGTATATAGATAACATATGTATGCTTTTCTCAACAACAGAAGACTACTTTAGCAAGTATCTCATACGAAATATTTTTGTATGTAATTTGACAGTGTACTAATTGCACAACGATAACCCTAATCCTTCCACTTCACAAGTTATCTAAAGCCGAGTGTCCACTAGCAAGTTACTTGCGAAAGAACTTCTGCAAGTATTTGCTGAAGTGTTTCCACTGAAACCAAAACTTGCGGAAGTTTGATTCCAGAAGTAGTTTGTAGAAGTTTTACGACGAACTTGCAGCAAGAACTTGCAGACGTGTTTACACACAATGTGAGTACAGGTTGCAGTAGAGTTAGCTTTTTTAAACAGTGACAGTATAAAAATGTCTGGTGCAAAATAAGAGTGGCAGCTGCCATCGCAGCATATTTAATAGGAAAGAAACAACTAATTACAAAAAAAAAAAAAAATGTTCTCAGTTTCTTTGGGTACATGAGATGTCGTCATGTATTTCATGTCATGATAAAACTCCCACTTGCTAACGTATCGTGGTGCGGGAGTTTAAGTGCTCTATACGCCATTTTTTAAATCTCTCGTTAATGATGCTAATTTAGGTTTTTGACACCAAAATTTTTAAAATCTGCAATCCGTTTTCGGCTGTTTATTTCCGAAACTTGACGAGCTATCCGAAAACGGATTGCAGATTTGAAAAATTTGGGGTCGAAAACCTAAAGTGGCATCATTAACTCGAGATATATAAAAAATATGAAATAGCGGATAGAGCACTTAAACTCCGATACGATACGTTAGCAAGTGGGAGTTTTATCATGACATGAAATACATGACGACATCTCATGTACCGTCGCCGTGGTCTAGTAGTAAGCGTGTTGGCTTATTAAGGCATGACCTCTTGACCGAACTGCGTTCGGAGGTCGTGTAATTTTCTTTTCATCTCTTCTTCGGGCTCGTCTATAGCATTGGCTATTGCCTTTACAGCGTGTTGTTTCTTAATTTTATTTTTATATTCTTTTGAAGACGTGTCCCATAGTTCTGGGTAACTTTCCTTACTTCAAATAAATTTATTATTTTCCATTTTTATTTAATTAGTCAAAAATAAAAGAAAAAAAAAACACTAAACAAAACCCGACATATACCTGATTTCTTCCGCAAGTCTTAAAAACACTTGCAGTTCACAGCAAGTTGCGCAAGTCACTTCCAGCAAGCAACGAACATGTGTTTCCATATAATTTCTGCAAGTTTTTCTTGCAAGCAAAAACTTCTGGAAGTCGACTTCTAATATGTGTTTACATGACAAAAACTTCTGGAAGTCACTTCTGGAAGCAACTTCCGCAAGAAAACTTGCTAGTGGACACTCGGCTTAATCAATGTACAAATTCTAATGGATAAATTATACAACAACAATAATGTACAAGTTTAAATATGTAAACAAATTTTACACTAACAAAAATGTATTTTAATCAGAGTTGTGCGTAATCAATTATTTTGTGTAATTAATTACATGTAAATTACACAATTACATGTAATTGTAATTCTTTTTTTTCAATTACATTTACTTTTCAAGTAATTGTACATTTACTTTTCAAGTAATTGTAATTGTAATTACGCAAGTCGATTACATTTGTAAGTAATTGTAATTCAAAAAACTCAATTACAAATTACAAGTAATGGTAATTGAAAAAACTCAATTAACAATTACATGTAATTGTAATTGGAAAAATTCCAATTATAATTACAAGTAATTGAAAAAATTTAATTGGCTTCATGAAGTAATGGTGGAAAATAAGGTAATCATTAGTTTTTGAAGTAATCATTAAAAAAATTTATTTAATTACAATTACTTTTAATTATATTTACATTTTTATAACAATAAGTCAATATACATTTTAGTTACATAATTTGTTTTACTTATATTTGAATTGCTCATCCACCTCAATAACATCAGTTTTATTTATGATAATAAATATAATGCGTAATATGAGTTTTTTATAAATGGCAAAACAATTCAAACAATCTCTTTAATACCATTTTCTAAAATTTATCATTCATTTGAGATACAAAATTACATTGATCTTATTTTTTAAAGTAAAATGAGGTGTAATATGTTGAAAAATTTCATTAAAAAAATAATATTTATAAAAAGAATCACAAACATTTACATTTTTCATTCAGTATTTTTATCAAAAAAAATATTTTTTTTTTCCCATTACAAGTAACTATTTTGTGTAAATTACAATTGTAATTACTTAGTAATGGTAATTGAATTTTTTCAATTACAATTACTTTTAATTTGTAATTGAAAATTTTCAATTATAATTACATGTAATTGTAATTCAAAAAATGTAATTGCATCAATTACAATCAAATGTAATTGTAATTGAAAATTTTTCAATTACAATTACTCGTAATTGTAACTGAACAAATCTCAATTACAAATTACATGTAATTGTAATTGTAATTGTAATTTAATTGGCCGGAACAACTCTGATTTTAATAAGTAAGTGCAGTTAATTTTGTAACATATAAATGGATGCGAAAAAATAAAATAAATTATTATTAATCTAGCCGAGCTTTAATTGGTTTCCTGATTAAAAAGCAAATTCTTTTTATTTAAAAGTCTGGCTTATCAAGCAGCCGACTAAGTTTTTGGACCAGTGACTTTATTAAGAGCCGGTCACCCTTAAATTAAACTATTATTTATCACATCCAAGAAGGAAAACATTACAGACAGCTTTTCGAAATTTTGAACATAATACCAGGCTAAAGATTTGTATATGTAATTTGACAATATCCATATGTAAACATGGTCGTCCTCTACGCCGACGTCCAGTGACCTTTGTATCGAAAATCATTTTTGCTGGAGTAGATTCTTCCATCCGAACAATATGGATGAGTCATCGTTGTCGCTTTGTGAGCCGATACGTGCAACCTTCCTACTCGCCGACAACACATACTTCGTCTTGCTCTCACTTACCACCAGGTCCATTTTACCAGACTCGCTGAGTAGCATTAAAGGATGCGGTGACATTTTGCTTGGTATACTCATTGATGT
Source organism: Metopia argyrocephala (assembly GCA_963576795.1). Lineage (NCBI taxonomy): Eukaryota > Metazoa > Arthropoda > Insecta > Diptera > Sarcophagidae > Metopia > Metopia argyrocephala. Next base: position 98,713,291 of record OY756209.1, on the reverse strand, counting down.
GTATGTCGTCTGCGTACGCAAGGAACTGGAGACTTTTATTAAAAATTGTTCCAAATACATATAATATATTAATTATAATTTGGCCTTATGTCGATTTAAGCTATTATTGCATATTATCTCAGAATGAGTAAATACGCCAGTTTTATTAACGTTTCCTAGTCCTTTCAATAGTGAAATTTACTGGTCCCACATATTAAGATTGGACTGTTTGCCAACAACAACAAAGAAAACTTGTTTTTCATCTTCTTACCGTATTTACTCACTGTCTGCCTTTGTTACTCAGGCAAACAGTGCTCAGAATCAGTGTTGTCAGATTAGGGGATTTATCCCCAAAATGGGGATTTATAATCTGAAATGGGGATGAAAAAATTCATTTGGGGATGGGGATTTTATTGGGGATGATCGAGAAGTTTTCGGCGATATTTAAAATTTGTTTGTGTGTTCTTGGATTTAGTTTGATTAATTTTCTCGTATAAATAATAACATCCACATATCATTATGTTGCCGCCACTTTTTTTAATGGTTTTTATTGCGGAGGAATTCAGTATTAGAGGGTCATCTTACAACTAAATTACTTTTTTTGTAGATAAACAAACTAATTTTAGTTTCGTCCGACCACAATTATTTCTCCACTTATACTTTATGGTATGGGAATGTTTTCCATACTATGACAGAGGACATCTAATAAGAATTAAGATACAATAGATGCCGTATACTATACAAATATTGCCAACGACATCATGATGTCTTATGCTGAATATGAAATGGCACAGCGATCAATATTTCAACAAAATAATTACCCGAAACACATATCGAAGCTGGCAAGAGGTTGGTTTAAAAAGAATGTCCTCAAGATTTTAAGTTGATAACAGTCTTCAAATTTAAAATTTACATATCAAATGAAACATATGTACATACATTTAAAATTATTGATGCAGTTTATGTGGGGACTTTTGGGGATGAACTTATCAAGATTTTGGGGATTTTTGGGGATATGAATTTCGAAATTGGGGATAAAAATTGAAAACTATCTGACAACCCTGCTCAGAATAAAATAAAATTATCGTCATGCAAATGCATTTTTAAATGAATCATACAGGCACACATACTCATAAAAATATTCGTACTTATCATGCGAGAACAATATAAACCCATACATATGCATGTTGAAAAAGTAAATTAATTTCATTTAAGGCATGAACATATTTTATAGCCAATGTTGGTGTTGTTGATGCTGTTAAGGTTGTTATTATTGTAATTTTAGATTTACTCTTTTTGTTGTTGTTTTCTTTTTTGTGGTTTCTAGAGTTTTGTCGCTTAATTTTTTATAACAGCAAACAGCAAGAGTGGAACTGACACCAACATAGAGTGATAATGTCCCAACAAACACAAATTTCAATTAACTCGTTTGAAGTTAAGTTTGGATTTCTCTTTTAATATACATTCATGGCAATTTGAGAATGAACAATAATTCAATATTAAATAGATTATAATTTCTGTCGCAATTTTTATACACAAATCATTAAAAAATGTCAAAATAATTTGCATCATCACATTCCTCCTGTCCAGGTTCAATTGAGAGCATTTTTTGATCGCCTAAACCTCCGCCTGAAAAATTTTAGCGAGTGTCCCCATGGATTCAGAACATTTCGTCTCAGTTCCAAATATTCCCGTTCCTTTGCCGCCTTCAGAGTTTGATCCCTCCGTGTATCATCGAATAATTCTCTCCCTAAAATAGTATGCAGCTTCTATCCTCCTCCATTTTATTTATTACACAGTTCAGCCTTGTAATGCAGTTTAAGTTTCCAGCCGGGGTATAACTCCAGTTGTCCAGGTTCAGAGTCAAAGGTCTGCTTCCTTCGAAACGAAACACAATCGGATACTTTGTGTTAATTACATGAACAAAGCTTTATTTACGAAACCTAATACTAAATCCTTGTACTTATACTTAAAATCTACTTACCTACAATAACTGACGTTCTCGGGATTCGGATTTGCGTTCAGACTTCGGATGATTGTTCGGTTGGAAGTCGAATTACGGTGGTTGCCTTCAGAAATCGGCGGATCGATTTGGGTTTCTTGTTAAAGCGAAATTATATTTGGCAACCCTACGGTAAAAATAATAACGACGGCAAGAAGAATTCAGGAGCTCTTCTCGTCGGCTACGGTTAGTACGAATGTAAGAAGAATTCGGGAGCTCTTACACTCGGAAAATCTACGGTAATAAAATTAACTCCGACACGTGTCGGTTCCCTAAGGAGTCTGCATCGGGCTATTGACCGTCAACGAACTCGCTTTTCGTTGGGTAAAACTCAACCTTTTATGTATTTATTTTCATCAACTCGATAAGAATTATACTACGATATTGTTAATAGGTTAATATATGTAAATATACTGGCATGTTGTTAATAGGTAAAAAACTTATTATGTGACGTCACGTCACACCTTTAAATCGTTTCTTAAAGTCATGAAGTTTCCCGATTCTGTTTAAGAGAAATTCAGGGAATTAGTTGCCAACCCATCGGTTAACCAGGTCGCTACATCTTCCCAAAAGTCGAAAATTTGAGCCTGTTGCCACCACAATATGCATTGGGCTTAAAAATTCTTAATAATATCCTCCTCGTGCATGGTTGTTACATTTTTCAAAAACTATACTGATTCCATATTTGGAGAATTTTGTAGCAGTACTGCCAGTTGTTTGTAAAAAAAATATTTGGTTCAAATTGTTGATGCCAAATTTTGCGTTTAGAACGATTGATTTTGGTTATGTGACAGTGATGCACAACTTCTGTATTTACGAACTTACTGTTAATATTAAAAACAAACTTATTACTTAAAAAACTTGCTGTTTTTTTATAAACTGTTTATGGAAAAAAAATTCCTATATAGAAACGAGCTTATTTCCAATAAAAAAATGAATGCTGTTTTACTAAATTGTACTGTTGTTTTTGTTCAACATGTACTGTTCTTCTGAATTTCAAACCAGATTACATATTACACATGACTTTTAGTTAAGCAGCTGAAAATATGCAGATCCCTTTTATAGAATTATGGTGGTATTTTTATTGCAGATAACATAAGTTGTGCTGGTTTTAAGTATTGCTGCAGTTTTTAGCTTATTGCAACTTACGAAAACCCAAAGAGAATTTTAATATCCCGATTTTGATGGTCGGTTCACATTACCTCCACGTGCAATGAATATGTTGTCAAGTTTACTAAATTTAAATTATCTCCAGTTTAAAATCATGCCCTTGTGGTTGTTGGGGTAAAACTCCGAAGAGGTTATACTCTCATAACAAATAGTGTTGCAAATGCAAATTCCATAGTACATGCATACGCTTTCACTCTTGAACACTTTTAACACACTTAAACCCATGCACACACGGTTTGAAATCAAAACACAACCATCTTTTTTGAAGTTAATGAAAACAAAAAAGCTAAAAACCAACAAAAATTACATTGTCGTGCTTCATCTTGTAGTTTTATTGTTGTGACATCAAAAAAAAAACAAAACAATTTTGAAAGTGTTTTAAAGAACACAGACAAAAAGATAAAAGAAAAGTATTTAATTTTTAGTTGACATTTATGATTTAAATTGCGTTTGTTACTCCCCAAAAACACAGTTGTATACTTCTCTTTTATCATACTGTTTGACTTTTTGATTCACGACTACCTCTCCCGCTATATGATCATGTAATTTGCTTTGAGCTCTTTCATACCAGAAACTTGCATATGCCACCCTACATTGTAATACAGGGTATCAACCAGACTGGTTTGTCTGTAACCAGTTGTTTCTTGTACTTTAGACATGTTAATGTTAATAGAAAAAAAATTAATTTAATTTTTAAATGTGTTGTATTGAGAAGATCATGGCAAATAATTTTTAAGAGGGCATCAGCATTTGGAAAATTGTCAAGTTTTTTCCGTCTAGCTTAGGTGATCAACAGACTAATTATTTACACGTTCAAGAAGTAAGACGAAACGAGTTGCGCTTACGTTTAAAGTATTTAATTTAAAATACACTAACAAATCGTACAGTAAGCATGAATTAATCATTCAGGTGTTTAAAATTGGAGTGTTTAGTATTTTGTTCGTCTAGGAGATTGAACACCATTTGATTAAAAAATGATGATTAAATTCTAATTGCAATAAATAATTGAATAGACAGGAGTTTTATTTTTAAAAATAAATGAATGTTCAGTAAATATCATTTAAATGTTTTTTTGTAATTTACATTTATACTAAAAAATAATTAATTTAATAAAAAAAAAATCAAATCTGGCTAAAGACATCAAATAAGCCATAAATTAGCTCAGCTAGTCAATTGGTTTTTGTTTCATGGAAAGCCTACTGAAAGAGTGTCATATGCGGCCGATAACCTGTTCGACAAAAAAATCACTACTGAAGTAAATATGATTGATAAGTGACTGACAAAATATTTGAAAAGGAAATGGTGAAAAAAGACTCTAAGCTACCAAGAAAAACAATCATCATTGACTCAGCAAGAGAGTTGCCTATAGGTACAATTTTCTCCCGACGGAAGTGAGAACAAAAGTTAAAAAAAAAAACTCGTATGTATGTAAGCTTTTAAACAACCCCGTTGGCACAATCGTCGTGTACGACATTGTCGTCAAGTGTGTCTTTCAGGCATGTCACTAACGATTGTCGACAGCATCGCAGATGAGGTCGCGCACGATATTTACTATAAGCTTGTTTAGTTTACACAATGTGCGGTCGACGACAAGTTCAGTGAAATTGTCGCTCCACCAATCGTGCACGACTTTGGCGACATTTGTTTGAAAATCTAGCTGACGAATTGTTCTGGCTGTCATCCATACTTCGTGCAGGATAGTCTATGATCGTGCACCCATCCCCGACGATGTTTTTAAGTCAGGGCCAACTGGGAATTTCTAAAACAAATACTACAACAAAACTATCACCTTTTCAGTTTCATTAATTGGGAGTGTAAATTTAAAAAATGGAATCTTAAATTTCAAATATCAAAAAGTACATTTAAAGAAAGTTCTTAATACTGAAGTGCTGGATAGGTTTTAAATGCATCGTTCCTTTATTTCAATAAAGTCATTAAAAAAATGTTGCGCTATATTGAGCACATTGACTTTGTCACTCTGTATTTTAATAAGAAAATAAACAAATTTGTTTACCTTTAACGAAATATTGTAATTTCGACACATATTTCATATATTCAAACATTGTTAACACATTCAACCAAAATGAATTTGTATTGCTGGATTGAAAGTTTTATTATTATTGTACTGCCTCCAAATATACAATCCATAAAAATAAGACACCTTTTTAATTTAATTTTTTAGATCTATGTATGTATTATTAAAAAGGTGTTTTATTTTTATGGATTGTATATCTGGAGGCAGGGCAGAAATAACAATAAAAAAATAATTTTATTTATATAAACTTTCGAGAAAAAGTCTAAAAAAAAGTCGTAATAAAAATTCACAATTATCTATCTAAGTCTACTCTATCCAAACATATTGTACATCAATCGAAGGGATCCTTTTTTTTGTTTTATATGGTATAGTGGTTAGAGCGCTCGCACAAAAACTCAAATGACCTAGGTTCGAATCCCAGAAGAGGTGAAAAATGAAAAAGTTAGTTTGCGGTTTTTTCAAAATTATAATTTAAAAATAGGAGGCCCCACCTCCAGGAAAACCATATACAAATAAACCGCTCCCCGACATTCCACTCTATTCCACCTTAACCAATGTCAAAAAAAAAAAACGAATGATCTGGAAAAAAAAAGCGCCACCTATTGGGAAGTAGCAGATAACAGCTAAACCTACTTAGCGAAGGCACACTTACCACATAATCAACATGCAACGATGAGGCAATTGCTGTTGATCATTCAAGGGTGAGAGTAAAGCAGTGGCCTGTGAATAATCAATTCACAGCAATTTGTCTCATTCCTAAGGCGCTTCATAATAATATAATAATTAATAATATTATATGTACTGTCCTTTCCAGAACTCCAATACAATGCACAGCATTTAGTAATATACTTATGCATACATATATGTTTTCACCAGCAAATTATAACATTGTTATAACTTTTTTTTTAAGACCAATACTCAGGGGTAAACCCATATTCGTGCAGTGCATTGTATTAGAATCTGAAGATAAGTATATACATTTTTTGTATTTCTTTTTTCATATTACGCGCCTTTTTGTTGAGACAAGTTGCTTTCAATTTGACCACTCAAAGGCCAGTGTTAAACCTTCACCCTTGTATGATCAACAGCAATTGCCTCATCTCGGTGGATGTTGAATGTGAGTGGTGAGCATCTTTAACAAGGTTAGTTGTTATCTTCCCAGAAGGTGGCGCTGTTCTCCTTATCATTCGTTTTTCTGGTGGAATAGACTGGAAATGTCAGGAAGCGGTTTCTTGAAGATGGACTTCTTAGAAGTGGGGGGAGGGGGGGAACCTCTTATTTTTTTTTAAATTACAATTTAGAAAAACCACAAATTTTTATTTTATAATTTTTGTCCTTCGCTGGGATTAAACCTCGGTCGTTTGAGTTTCTGTGCGAGCGCTCTATCCACTTTACACAAATTAAATTTTTTTACTTTTCTAGCAGCTTCGCATATTTCTTTTCCTATTTTCTCACCGATGATCTGCAGTAAAAACAAGAAAAAAACACTTGAATGCTAAAATAAACGTCATAAAAATTGTAAAAACCATTTTGCAAGAAAAAAAAATTGAATAAAAATAATTTCACTAAATTTAGCAACTCCGCTGCAATTTCCGACTCGTTGTTACCCCTTAAACGCCTAAGTAATCCTCTTTGTATGCATTTGTAGGTTGGTGGCTGTATTTACTCGTAAGTGTTAGACTGTTTTTTTTTTTCTTACCATTGTTTTTGATGTTGTTATTGCTTCTTTTTTAAATGTCCTTACCTGTGTATGCTGTTATTGTTTTAAGAAAGATTTACGTGCTATAAGTGCTTGTGCAGCACACAAACACTTACAAACACACCTTTTTGACACGTTCGCCAATTAAATTTTTATTTTCGTAGTTTAAAAAAAATATTAGGAAAAAAAAGCTGTTTTACATATGGACATACACATTACATACACAATACATATTTTGCATATGTAGGTATAAATTACATGCATACGTACTTTTATGAACTTTTCATTATGCAGAAAGTATTTTTTCATTATCATCATTGTGTGTTATTTGTTTAATTCTAAGTTTTTTATTTGCAATTTATGTCTGTCCTTAGAATGGTGTGCATTAAATTTTAATATGACGAATAAAAAATAAAATTAAAAAAAAAAAAAAACAGACTGCAATTTCAGAAACACAAACTGTTCTTATATGAAAGACTTGACGTGTGCAGTAGCATAACGTGATTGTATGTTAGTGGGGATTACTGCTTTATTAAGGGGATAAAATAAGTAATTTGTACAAACTGGAAGACTGCACAAGCTTAATTTGATTGGCTTATAAACAAACACATTCATTTTGTAGTACTGACTCTGTTGTGTTCTTAAACAGATATTTATGTACTTCAATAAAAAAATCTTCTAATTGACAAGAAGATAATCAACTACAAACTAGTGTTGGAATAGAATACAAAAGATAGCAGAACTCTTTTTCTTATGGTTTCTTTCTATGGTATTTGTATTGAAATACAAAAATTTAAAAATAATAGCGGTAATCATTTTTCATTGTAAACGCCTTTGGAAGTATTACAAACGTAGGAAACCATGTCAAACAATAACAAAATGTAGGCACATATGAAACGATTGCTTGTTTTCTAGGCTAGCAAAAGCGTTTGCAACGAAGAGTGAATACCCCTATTGATAATTATTGATTCAAATACAATATTATTTTCCTTCCCAGAATTTCACTGCTATCTATTAGATGATAGTTATCATTACATTTTAAGCAAATCTGCTGAATGTAATCGGTAATATTTCAATTCTAAAGTTGAGATCCGAGAAGGCCGATCAGGAGCATTGAAAACAATTTTGTTCAAGAGAAACTCGGAATCAACATCCGAACATAAACAAAACACTTAGCATTACTCTCCGGCCTTTCCTTCCATATAAGGGAAATACCAACCAAGTCCTTTTAGTCAAAAAAGTAGGAATTGTTTCAACACTGGTTTAAATTAAAAACGCGCAAGACTTAAAGTTGTTTCCTTACACATAGTCCTGATAGTGATGATACAATATTGTTGTTTGTAACAATTATTAAGAAGGGAGACGATCTTGATGTTCTGGGCATATATCGTATTAAATTGCCTTGATTTTTTTTATACTGTGTAAGCAATACCTTATTCCATCTGACTTTTTTAATATTTACAACAAAATGTATTCAACCCAAGATGGAATGCAACTTTTACGTATGAGTCGGTGCTTAAAAGTCTATTTTGAGGCTTCTTGACTGCGCACAGTATAGGTTGTATGTGTTTATAGTGTATAACGGCAGGGTATCGATTTATAGACGCATCGGCACAATGTAGCTTGCATTGCATTGTTCTATCGCTACTATCCTGGGAGTGATTAGTTCTTACACATTACCCGGACCTCTATTAGAGCACTTGCTTTCGTAGTTGATAGTCGAGTGAATCGCATAATTCACTATAGAAAGAATTCGTTCTTTAGTTCTTGAACTCTCGTCATATTCTCTTTGTCGTATCATAAAAAACACCTTTTAAAGAAGTAACGCATGTTTATAAAAAAACCTATGACACATATATAAATTTTTTTTTAAATCCTTGACTTTTATAACCCCAATATGTATTTGCCTTTTAATCTTTAATTTTGGGATTTTTCCTGTTGCCCTATTATTTCCCATTAAATTATGAATACAACTCTGCATTCGCAGATTGGCTTTCTATTTGAAAAATACATTCGAATACCAATTTATTATGGTAGAATTCCAGTTGTAAGAAATAAAACAATAATAAGAAGAAAGAGGTTTTTTTAAACATTTGAGCCTCCCTAATATAACTGATTGTAAATAGTTAATATTGCCTGCATGTATGGTATGGTATATACATATGCATGTGTGTACATATTTTAGCCCTAAAGCCAGTCATTTATATGCAGACATACTTAAAAAATAAATTTTTTTAATACAGTCGTTTGCTGCATTATTGTTTTATATGTTAAGGTACAACAACAACAACTGTCACAAATAAAAAGTCTCATTTTGTTGCAAAAAAAAAAAAATTATTATTTTTTTTACTCCTTCTGCGGTTGCTTTTCAATGTTTTTGTTGCCTACATCAAGGCAAGGCCGTGTGCGTTTGTACTCATCCTATTCAGTTTAATTGTCTATATTTGTATCGGTTAAGTTAGTGGGTTTTAAAAGAGTGATGCCAAATTAATTAAAATGTAAAATAAAAGGGTTTTTGGTTTTTAATATGATTTTTATAGGGCTCTATGGGGAGTGTCAGACATGCCGACAAAATTAAGAACGAACTTATTTTATAGGCACCCCGAATATTATTTTTTATTTTTTTTCGAATAGTGTGTTATAATTATTTTATGTGAAAAAAAATATTTCTAAAATATTTTATTTCGTCTTCTTCATAATTATCATCTGTTTTTTATATGAAAACCATCCATCTGGCATCTCGATTTTTACCAGGCTTATGGGTTGCTGTGTTCGTTTGTTTTTTTTTTTTTTGTTTTTTTTTTGTAATCTTTGTTCTTTGTATATTGCTCTTTGTACGAGTATCTTTTTATTTCAGATTTTATACAACCATTGAGCCCAACAAGTTGTTTGGCTTATTGCCGTGCTAAACTGATGTTGTAGCCTTCTATTTTCCTTTTTCTTGTATTTTTTGTTGTCGCTTGCCATTGATAAACTGTTACTATAGCTAAATATTGTACCTTGTACATACATACTTAGTGTTGGCTTTCCGTAATAACGTGGTTGCTGCTACAGAAATACCGTGTTTTTATCTTATTTTTGCTGGTTTGTTTGCCAATGTTTTGTTATACGATACATACATATTTCATATTTTAAAGTTTCCTTTTCTGCTGTGTTAAGGATGTTGCACACACGAACACATACACCCAAATAAACTCTCATACACACAACAAATCTGCTTTAGGCAATAGAAATACAAAAAGAAGAGCAACAGTAAATCTAACGTTAAGAGTGAACAGAGGATTAGACACTCAGTGTTAATGTAAAATCCAAGGTAAAGACAAATTTAAGAATGTAGCTTTGGGTTGTCATTTTTTACTTCCATTGTTATCTGTTTTTAAATAAAAAACAACAAAAAACAAGAAAAAAATTAAAACGAACTAACAGTTACTTAGCTTACACGTATAAGCTTTTGTCAATAAATTGTTGATGAGTGTACAATGTACCTACTTGTTATTGTTTGCACTATTTTCTCTTTTTTTTTGTAATGCTCTCGTTGTTTGCAAGAGAATTGTTCAGTTAATTTCGTTATAAAAATGGGAATTATTTTACCATTGTTGTTGTATCTTATGTATTTACGAGTAGTATAACAATAACAGCTCAGCTACAAAAAACTACAAAATAAGTAGTTTCGTTACAGAAAAGAAAAATAACAATACAGAAGAGTATTACAACAATAAATAAGTAGTTAAGAAGACAAAATAGAATAAAAGTCAAATTGAGTAGAGGTTTTTAATAAACAAAAAAAAAAAAAAAAGTCAATGAAATTATGAGAGTGTTTACTTACTTATAACAACAGTGATGAACTGAAAAGTGTTGCATCGAGGGATGGTAACTAGAAGTTGTACTTTTCGTACAATTTAATGTAAAATAATACATCAAGTCGTATTTAGTACAATTTATATTTAAAATATTATAACAATTGTGTGAGTAGTGCTTTCTCGCAAAGTGTACAAGTTTGGAAGAAAAAAAATGGGTATACAGTGGAACCACGAATTTATGACAGAACATGTAAAGTGTTTAATTACTATAACTTTTAAAACCTCGCAACATAAAATTAATTTTATTAATTTTTTAGTGTATCCTGTAATGCTAAGAAAACGAAGCGGTATTTGGTTGTACTATTATTGTAAAAACACGCAATTCGAACATTGTTACGATGGTTACGTTGCACACGACCTCGCAAGTCTTGCAGGTCAAACACTCATACATACTCAGGCAAAATATACGTACAATAAAAGTTTAAAAAGGGCTATTAGTATATCTACTGCCAGTATAATTTTGTGTCGATTGTAAGAAATTGTTCATCTTTTTAAATAGAAGAAAACGAATTTGTCACCTGACTTTTGGAAAAAAGCAATTTCTTCTTATAAAGGCAAATTTGTATATTTGAAGTAAAGAATAGACAGATGGTGTAAGGAAATATAGGAACTGCCTTAAATAAAGAAAATTTGCTGTTCACAGAAATTATAGTGGTGGAGACATATTCAGTGGGTAATGTTAAATATTTAGATTCAAAAATGGACACATTAGCATATTGGTACAATTTTAAAGTAAATATAAAAACAAAGTGACAGAAAACTAAAGTTGTTCTACGATTATTACTTCCAACATAAAAACGAATAAGGTAATCAAGACGATGCATACATTTCTTCAGTCAGCGGATATAAATCCTAAAAATTCGACAGTGTACTATTATAGCAAATCAATACGTTATTAAGGAAGAGTGGGAGGATATTGAATTCGTGTGGACCACTTGGTTAACTCGATGCAAAGCAGTTAACCAGTATTTACAATAAATACCGGTTCTGAAATTCCGGTACTAATTTATTATTTGTCTTTTTTCTTTTACATATTTTATTTTTATGTTTTTGCAATCATAAATGGAAAGATTAATTTATTACTTTTGTAAGGGGCAATACTTAATTAAGAAAAAGTGTATTTAATTTTAAAAATTTAAATTATTTTAATTTGTTTACTATCACTGGAACATATTAAACACTTCATTAGCGCGTAAACTTGTAATGTCTGGTGTAAATAGGTTTTTATAATTAAATTAAGTAGAAAGAGATCTTTTGAATATCATTGGTATTATTTTCAAATTCCTACTGCCTTCATCGATTTTAACATAAATTTTGCACAGTGAGTATTCGTAGGTTAAACTTTTTACGAGACGTTTAAAAGTGAACAAGAGAAAGAATGAGACAGAAAATAATTTATTTTTAAATAGTAAAGAAAGGAATGAATTGCATAACAAAAAGTAGAAAAAGTAGATAAATAGATTTTCTTACACACTTTTAAGTTAAATGTAATTTTTCTATCAGTAAATAAAATAAAATTCATAATTTTCTTGTTCTTTTCAGGTAATTGAATCGATTCCTGTTCATCATTTTTAATCAAATAAGTACTCCTTCAGCCAGGTTTGTATTTTATTAATATTCCTAAAAAATGTTTATGTTTTTTTTCCAATGGAAAGTGTCCAGTAAGTACAGCTTCGAACAATTTCTCTTCCAACAAATATATTTGTTGCTTTGTTTTTAAAAGAAATCAACTGCCTTTTTTAGAAATCTATAAATAAATATTCACTTATTTTAAAAAACAATACGTCACTAAAAAAAGGTAATTTTAAAATGTTAAATATTTTTTTTTGTTTTCGGTTTTAATAATCATTCTTTTTTAATATTTTCTTAGTAACCGGTTGTATTTAAAGTTGCGTTCAGATAACATAGAGCCTGAAAAAGTAAATTCTATAGTAAGTCTGGATTTAAAATGTAGCAATTGAAAAGCAGACATTTTTCCAATTATTTTTTGGTCTTGCCGAAAGCCTTTACAATGTCGAAATTAGAAGACAGACAGAAAGGTTTAATATCTCTTTCTTTCATACACAACACTATTCAAAACACAATGAAATAAAAAAAATATGAATCAACAACAGGGTTGTCAGATAGTTTTCAATTTTTATCCCCAATTTCGAAATTCATATCCCCAAAAATCCCCAGAACCCTGATTAGTTCATCCCCAAAAATCCCCACATAAACTGCATCAATAATTTTGAATGCATGTACATATGTTTAATTTGATATGTAAATTTTAAATTCGGAGACTGTTATCAGCTTAAAATCTTGAGGATATTCTTTTTAAACCAACCTCTTGCTGCCTTCGATATGTGTTTCGGGTCATTATTTTGTTGAAATATTGATCGCTGTGCCATTTCATATTCAGCATAAGACATCATGATGTCGTTGGAAATATTTGTATAGTATACGGCATCTATTGTATCTTAATTCTTATTAGATGTCCTCTGTCATAGTATGGGAAACATTCCCACACCATAAAGTATAAGTGGAGAAGTAATTGTGGTCGGACAAAACTAAAATTAGTTTGTTTATCTACAAAAGAAGTAGTTCAGTTGTAAGAAGACCCTATAATACTGAATTCCGCCGCAATAAAAAAGGTGGAGGAAACATAATGATATGAGGATGTTATTATTTATATGAGAAAATTAATCAAACTAAAACTAAGAGCACACGTTGCAAATATTTTATATGAAAGTATGAGTTTTAAACAAGTTTATAAGAAAGTATTGAAAATTGAAACTCTATTGAAATGCTTATATCGTGTGTTCCGAATGTATGAAATCTATATTATATAATTAACCTAGCAAACAAATTTTAAAAATCGCCGAAAACTTGTCGATCATCCCCAATAAAATCCCCATCCCCAAATGAATTTTTTCATCCCCATTTCAGAAAAAAATGCCCATTTTGGGGATAAATCCCCTAATCTGACAACACTGATCAACAAGCAAAAATTACTAAAAGAAGAGAGAAGAAAAAAGAAAAATGATAGGCACAAACATTCATATATTGCTGCTCTCACTTCTTCGACAGGTCACGTGCTACACGTTTCGAGTTCTGTCCCCCAATCTCTACATTGGTAATCCTGACTAATTGTTTTTAAGAATGTTGGCTAAATATGCTTCAAATTTGTAAGCGATAAATAAGTACTAAGTGTAACTGTGTAAAGAATAAATGGCATGTGTGTGGGTGTATGTAACAACAACTAAATTATTTTTTCATGGAATTCTTTTCGTCCTCTGTGCCATCTTTTGTAGTTTATGATTAATAAGAGAAATAATAGCATAATAATACGGCATTTTAATAATACAATACATACTACTTGTGAAGGTGTGTACATGTATGTGCTTTTACATATTTTATTACAACTTATGATTGAGTGAATTATAATATGTTTCTAATTCTGCTGTTATTATACACACTTAAGACTGTAAAAAAGTATAGGCTTTCTTATTAATAAGTATTTAATTAGAATGTAGTTGAAGGGTGGAAATATTACCGAAAGCTAAAATTTAATTAATAAAACAGTTTGTAGATAATCCAGGCAGAAGTACAAAATGTTTCTTATTTTCTAAAGAAACCTTGCACATCCAAATGGGAATTTTAAAATTGAAATAAAAAAATATTTGTCGAAAAACAGAGTGCAACCAATTAAAGATAAATAATGGAGCGTATATTTATTCAAAACTCAAAGATTTCTTTAAAAAAATTCTATAAATAAAACTCTACTACGTATTTAACTTTAAAGTCATAAACGATATAAAAAGGAGCATTAAAAAATGTTTACTTTAAAAATGTATGTACTGTTGTATTCATAAAAACTAAATATGCTTTTAAAAGAAGTTATGAAGTAAATTAATATCGTGTGTTCAATCTCTTTTTATTTTGTAAAGGCCCCATATTTTTACAGCTGGGATATTTTCCAATACTTTCAATATAACCACAAAATAATTCGATACCATGTGCTTAATCAACTCGTTTACTCAGCTAACCACCTCAATTTTTATGGGATTATTGTCAAAGTTTTGGAAGTTGGTTTAGTAACAGGAAGGGCATATTTAGCAACCAGTATCCCACACAATAAGCCTTGTATGGTAACATATCTGTCCGCCCACCCGACCAAATTTTAGATTTTTTAAGAGTAACTCTTGATAGGGCAATTTTTTCGTCGATTTTTACTTTTTGAAGAAACGTAATGTTCCTCGACGAACCTTCTTTTAAACAGTTTCATATGCGTATGTGATTTTATTCTAAAAAGAATAGTACACAAATTTTATAGTCTAAAGATTAGGAAGAGAATTCCAGACAGGATGGGGTGATCTATTTTTTTTTTTTTTTTTTTTATTATTATTTGTTTTGTCGGACATCTCCTTAATTAGATCCAAAACTAAAAAAAGAAATATATTACAAAAATTTAAAAAAAATGGAGCTACCTGTTTAATTTCCTGTGTTGTCAATAAGGATGTTCGCAACGATATAAAGTGGTTAATTTAATACGTATCGTTTTTCACAATATTGTATGTAGTGAGATCCGCTAGCCTGACGTCATTTAGTATTTAATGGAATACAAATTTTCCGGAAGCCGCGCATTAGAGAGAAGAAAGGAAGGCACGATTGGTTTCGAATAGAAAAATTATTGTAACATGAAAAAGAAATTTAAGAAAATGCTTTCTTTCGATGAGCATCTCACAGCAGTCTTCTGGCAAAAGCTCTGAGAGTAACTGATTGCATGAACAAGTTCGGAGTCGACATTACATTTATATTATATTATATTTATAGGTCCTGGTACTCATGGATAAAAATTGATGCACACAATATGGCTGGTGTGAGAAGCTAGGCCGTAACTAGTTTTAATATTCTCCGGTTAGTGAGTCTGGTTTTTATGCAAAATTTTAGTCATTTTCCTTTTTGTTTAAACATCTCTTTTTTCTTATTCTTTTTCAATTTCAATGTCTGTTTTTTAGTTTTGTTAAATATTTCTCGTAATAATTCTGGCCAAAAATAACAACAATAAACAAATAACTAAAAGTATGTATAACACGTGCAGTTTTATCTAATGGTTTCCAATAAATATTGACATAACAAACACGAAAGTTATATATTGCCTGGCCACGAGAAATATTGCAACATCATACAATGCTGTGTTGCCAAGTAGTGAAAACATTTTTTTTTGCATATTTTGCTGTCGAAAACAATAAAATTAAAGAAAATATTTGCTGTTCAAGCTTTCTGAATATTTTTGGAAAAAGGAGAAAAATCGTTTAATGATTGATAGGGTTGTAACTTTTAAAAGAAATTTAAGAACTATAAGTAATAAGGACATTGTGATAAAGCTAACATTTCATTAAAATATTTCTCTTTTTTACCTTCTCATCAGCTTTTTAATCATAAAAACAATTTATTTTAAATGATAATTATAAACGGATTTTGAAAATGTTCTAATGACATCAAAATTATGATTAAATTTATTGTGAATCATAAATTATTTTTATTTTTTATAATTACAATTATTAAATTAAAGTTTGAGAGCAACAACTACAGAATTTATAATATTAATTAATGACAAGAAGTCAATTATAAAATGACAGAAAGCAAAAACCGAACATGTTTTCATCACATTTAAAACGAAAAAGCAAATTTGTTTTCTAAAATTGCAGTTTAAATATATTTTTAAATGCCTTAGGAAAATTACAAAAATTGCAGTTGAATGGCATCATTTGCTGCTATAAAATATGTGTTTTATTATTTTTATTTTCTTGATGAAAAAAAAAAAAAAAAATATGGAAAATATGACAATTCGTGTTTTGCTGTTGTCTTTTTATGTGATTTAACAGAGAAATATTTAATCAATACATATTTTGCTTTCTTTAATTCTTTAAAGAGAAATTAAACAAAACTATTAATTTAATTAAAAACGCAAAAAAAATTATCTTGGTGTATGTTTTATTGTGTCTCTATTACAACTGAACTAAGAAACGTTTACAACATTAATTGGACCACAAAATAATTCAAAAATATGTAAAACACAAAAATGTGACCCGTTATAAAAGAACTACAATTATCATTAAAATTTGAGAAGAAATTACTATATACAATTAAGGTATAGGTTTTTTTAAAACTATAAATAAATTCCATCAACTACGGACACGACACAAAAGGGAATAAGGAAATATTGCAAAACAATTTGTTGTAAATATTTATTAAATATACATATGTACATACATATGTATGTAACAACTAGGGTTTTTGTCCCGGGAATTCCCGGGACGGGATTCCCGGGAATCCCGCTTAATTTTCATTCCCGTAGTCCCGGGATTTAGTGCGGGATTTCCCGGGATATATATTTTTTTTATTTTTACATTAAAGGATTTTTTATATTATGGCAGCTCTTTCTGAAATGATGACAAACAGCTGTTCGTGAGCTAAACATTATTGCTGATCACAAAATTTTATTTTTTGAGATTTAAAATCGTAATTTCTTAAAAAGGAAAATATATTTCAGTTATTGTTATTAAATGAATATTAAGAATTTGTTTACTCTTATTAGATGAAGAAGTCTTACGTATGGAAATACTTTAAAAATAAAACCGTGGATACAGCAGATTCAACCTTGTGCACCAAATTAATTTTTTGTAGAGGAAAAAGTACAAGCGGCCTTCTACGGCATTTAAAAAATATTCATAATATGCAGAAATATGTAAAAGCTGAGCAAAATAAGGAGGTGTCAGTTGATTGAGACATAGTTATTCGGTGAAATTCTATGGTTCCTATGATTGAAAAATTTTTACTTCTGAAAACATGCATAAAAAAAGCTTAATTGAGTTAGATCTTGGAGAATTGTGGTGTGAAAATAATATAATGATTCTAAATAACTTATTAAACGTTTTAAACCCGATTAAGATAGCAGGAAGCACTATGTCGTCGAAATATGAATTTATTAAAAGCTGATGTTACAGCTAAAACTTTATGCCAAGAACTTTCGTCAAATCACACTTGTCTTCTTCAACAAATGTTCAAAGCCCTTAAAACTAGAATTGGAGAAAGACGAGAAAAAATTTTGTACAAATTGATGCAATTTTTAACTGATCCTGATATATTTAACAATGTTAGTGAAAACAATTTATTTCCGTACGCTTCAAAAATTCAGTAATTTCTTACGCAGAATGTCTCCATAATCGGCTTTTTGGAGAGCCTATTATAGGGAAGAAATGGAAGACACATGTGATGAGAAAACATTAAAAGATATTTTGAATACTGCAATAAATAACGTTAATAATACAAGAGCCAAATCTAAAAAATCATCAACATATTCTATTAAAAAGGACTTGAAAGTTTTTAAAGGTTGTGGCAAAAAAATCGAAAACCTACAAAATTTTTCGCTGCGCTATTTACAATACGTTCAACCAAAGAATATAAATCATATAGAATGTGCATCACGTACAAGTAAAATTTCTTATGGCGGGTCGTAATGTTGGAACCCGCAAAAAGAATTGTTACTCTCTTACTCAGCAAAGAGAATTCGTTTACTCTCTTACTTTGCACACACAACATCACAGTGTATAAGACGATAGCCACAACAAAATTTGTACTTCGTGTCTTTTTTTTTGCTTAAGTACAGATACGGTTTCATGCTAACAACAATATTCACATACAATACAATTTATGTGTTTGTGTTTCTTATTCATTGTGAGCTGTTTTCGTTTTTAAATTTTAAAACTTAGAGAATGTTGTTGGTTCAAATATGTATTTTTGTGTAATAAAGAATACAGTGCTCCGATACGACTATATATGCTAGTGTAGGGCAAAGCATATTTAATTTGTAGTTGCGCGAAGGAAAATACATTAATCTACATCGGATATATGGCGCCCTATTTAATATCGTAATAAAAGTGTAGTTAGAAATATATTTTATTATTATTATTTATTTAAGCTCAACAATTGATTTTATATTTATTTGAAATAAAAGGTTAACTAAACCTAAAAATGTACTTCCAAAAATATAACAAAAAACAAGTATACATATATTCATTAATGACAATTTTACGAATGATAAATTGATGATCTTTCAATTATAAGAAAATTCAATTTTTATTTTTAATTTATATATGTATGTACGCTTGGGGCTGTTAGAAAAAAAAAATAATCTGCATATATATTACTGTCGAAATCAACGTCATCAATTTTATTGTAACTTGGTTCTTTATATTCATTATATAAATCTGCTTCAAAGTTGGCATCAGCTTGCGTTATCTCGTCTTTTAAATGCAGACAATTGCTGGACGAACTTGACTGAATTATTTAAGTTACCATTAATTTTGCCAAAATGTTATTCAATTCGGCTACGGAAGGGTTGTTATTGTTGCCACCTTTTTGCCGTAATACAGAAAAAGTGCTTTCTAATTTGTCTTGATTGAGGGACTTTGTCATTAAGAAATATAAATCACCACCTTCCTTTAAAATTTCATTTGTTAACATAAGAATTGAATTTAGGGTGAGTTTCATTTTATTTGAAAAGAAAATACGCTTGTTTTGATCTACAAACTCCACCTTTTTTAAATATTCTAAAAAGAACTGAATATATTTATATACTTCATTGTTAATCTGAATTGCAGATCTGTAGCAATTACCTCGATAAAGGGAGCCACTATTAAGACAATCAAAAATTTAGCCATTTTTTCCAATTCTGCGGAACATGTCTTAAATTTTGTGGTTTCAGACGTTGTTTTCATAGCAGCAGAAACAGGCCTGCTGAAAATTTGTGTGGTAAATATTACACGCATTTTTCAAAAATGTTAGGAAAAATATGTTGCCGTGTTAGTTTTGGGCACATTTTTGTTTTTGCATTTGCTTCTATTTCTTACATCCGGGGTTTTTATGTCACATTTTAGCCACCCCTTCCGCAAAGGTTTAATTGAGTGTGGAAAATTATAAAGTCAAAAAACTTATTGATCACTTAATTTAAAAAACGGTTTTTTAGCAGGTACTTTAAGATTGGAAAAGCATTTTCGGTTAGTCGAGCACATATAAGGGCACAAATATTAATACCAATGCTTTTTAAAATATTAATATTTTCTTTAACAATTTTACTTAAAGAATCTGCAGATAAATCATTTTGGGAAGTAATATAATTTAGAATGATAGCAAAATGGATGCAAGCAAAAAACACATTTCAATATTTCATAATGTCTTTAATTCGGAATCTAAAAAATTGGTATAAAATCTATTATTGAGTCATGTAAACCACTGATCCCAGAGTGGTTTGCCGAGACTTGTTCTTAACACAGAATAGAGGTATTGGATTTTCTACACTCAAAAAAATTTTATTAACTCATTCCGAGGAAAAAAAAATACTTGTTTTTAGTACAAAAATTGTATTGTTGTAAGTAAACTTTTCCTCAAACTAAGTAATTTTTTAAGAAAGGTTCTAAATTTATTAGTTTTGAGTAAAAATAAAATAGTTTATAAACTAGAAAACGGTAAATTAATTTAATTGAAAGCATTTTCAATTCCTAAGAAAAAAATGCTTATATTTGAATAAAAATTAACTATAATTTGGGAAACACAATTTTACTTTATGAAAATTTTTTGATAAAAATAAGTAAATTGTTTTTTAGTTTACAAAAGTGTTTTCAGTTAATAATTTCCTTAAAAATACTTCCCAAAATTTGGCTTGTTAAAAACAGGTAAAAAATTTTCTCTTATTCGAATATATATTTAACACAAATTTCTATCAATATTACTTATTTTGGAAGAAAAATTAACTGAATAAATATTTTGTAATAATTTTTGAATTTTTATGAAAATTTTCCTTAAATTTAGTTTATTTTAAAAATATATACTTTTTTTTTAAAAAAAATTTTCTTTTTTAACAACGTTCGCTTTGTTTTCAGTGTTTTATTTTTTTTTTCAACCAAAAATAATTAAAAAAAAAAGAATTCGTGAAATAAATATAAAAAGTTATATGTATATATAGTGGTCAAATATGTGTAATAACTATAAGGAGAGCTGTTATTAATATATTGCGTCGCGACTGGTAAGCTTTTAAATTTTATCTTAATTATTTGTATGTATATACAAATTTACATACATATTTTATTATTCGTTTAAATTTTTTAAATGCAAATCGAATAAAGGTATTGTTTCGTGGTTCTTCCAAAATTTGTATATTATTTTTAGATCAATTAACATATGTATGTGCATATAGTTATGGAACCAGAGGATAAATTTAAAGATCTATTAACCGATTTGGAAAATCTGTTTTTAAATTTATTCGTCGAAAAATTGAAAGTTGCCTTTCAACTTATCTTATTGAAAATAATATTAAGCCCACTCCAAGGTATTTTGAATATATTTCTAAATTAATTATGCCAATTTTACAACAGAAAATAAAGTAAGTCTTTTATCTAAAGGGTCCGACTATTTTTAATGTTAAATAATAATAATGTTCAGAATTTGTACTTTATAAAGAAAAAGGAAAGAAGCCTATGCAGCAAGTACAATAACTTTATTTTTAATCTTAGAAAAGAAGGACTTAATAAAGGACTTAATAAAGAAGTGAGTTAGAGATAGAAGGTATTTTTTTTAAACTAAGGTGTTAAAATTTCTAAAAACTAACCAAATAAATTTTAAATTTGAGCTTTTGTGCAATATTTGTTTATTGTCAAAAATGCTTAATGTAAAATATTATACTTTTAAATATTTATTGAAAATTATTTTATCATATTTTAAGTTAATTGCTTTTACGGCTGTTAGAGTTTGGTTAAAATAAGTAATAAAACTAATTACGTTGGTTTTGATTATTTGCAATTCCTATGCAATTAGTAAACGGTAATGTTATGTTTACTAAGTACTACTACACAGATATATTATTATATTTCTATATTATGCATTTTTGCAATAACTTCCTTAAAAAAGGTAAAATGGAAGCCTAAATGACCTCTAGTGTTCCTTAGCCATAGTAGCTGTGCGTCACCAAGGGTGTCTCTTCCAAGTAATTCTTTCTAGGAGAATCAATTTTATCTTTATTTAAGGATTTGAATTTTTCACAAATTATTGCGCTTCAGAATTTTCTGTAGTACATTTTTTTAATTTATTTGGTTTGTTTAAATAGCAATTTTATAAATTAGTTGATAAAAACAGAAAATTAAAAATTAGTATTAAAGATTTTAGCTCTTCTCCAATGTCAGAGGTTTTAAAAAAGTGAGAAAACACTTTTAGAATAAGAAAGGATTTTCTTTAATCATCTAACTATAATTTGCTTCAGATTTTTAATGACTGACAAATTTGGACAAACTTTAGTTAGTACATTAATCGATATTTTAAGTAGATAATCATATATGTATACATATATAGATACCCGAGGATTTTTGCAGAATGTTTCCAAAAAAAGAACATCTGATTAAAAATAAACCTGAGACTTTTTCCAAAAGATGTTAAAAATTATTAAACGTGAGGCTAAAGATAAAGTGGGATTATACATATTATAAAAATTTAGCTAATCTAAAAATAATCCTTGTAAAATTTTGTTTTTCATATTATTTTTTCAGTATTCATTACTTTCTATTATATTATTTAATTCTATTTTGTACTCCATATATATTTTAATTCTTCTTCTTTTGACAGATGTAAGAGATCGCATTGTTTTGGAACTAATACATTCCGTTTTAAAACTGAATCAAAAAAATTAATTTTTATTGAGAAAATAAAGGAAGAAACTAAAAATCATCAACAGAAGATTCATCAAAATCGTTTTCATTACATGCAACAAATAGTTGCGAATTAAATCAAATTAAGGTCTTAGTGGATGATCGTTTTTCGAAAAACCAAACTGTTGTTTGCTTGTTGTGCAATTGGCCCATCACTTTTTGATTTGTTTCACTCTTTTGTAAATTTATTGTAAAAAAATTGTACAGATAACAGTTCAGTTTTTATTTAAATAAAGAATTTTTTTATAAAAATATTGTCTTATTTATTTGCTCAAATCAAGGAAAATTTTATAGTTTTTGGTTCAAAATTATTTGAAAACTAAGCAAATTTTTGCTTATTTTTAGAAAGCATTTTCTCCTGATAAGGTATTTTTTTCTTATTTTTTATAATAAATTTATAAAACTGAAGTAAATTTTTGTTCGTAAAAAAGAAAATATCCTAAATTTTAGTTAAATTTTAATTTTTGTGTAGGAAATTTTTTATAAAAGTAAAGAAATATATAACTAAATTACAAACTAGATTTTAGTAAATTTTTTCTCTCTTTTGGGATGAATTTTAGAAAAATTAAATAATCTTTTACTCAAATGAAGTAATATTTCTATACATTTAGTAAATTTTATTTCCTACAATGAAGGAAATATTTTTTTAAGAAAGGTACAAAACGGCTTTGGCGCCATACGACAACCTTAATTTACCTAATTTTAGGAAAATTTCCTAAAATTTAGTTAAAAAATTTTTTGAGTGTATTATTGGTACTTCTTCAAAAACATTGATCTTGAAGTAAAGAAAAAGGAAGTTCCAAAAAAGAAAATTAGATATTTTATCCAATAAATAATCTTTAAAAAAAGTAACTTTATTAGCCTTTTTATAAAGAAGTAAGAAATAATTTTAATCTTGATTATTCTTTATTTATTATGTATTTATTTTTAACATACAAAAATTGAAGTGTCTTTTCTTTTAAAAATGTATATATACATATATGTACATATATATAATACATACATACATACATATATAAATTAAAAATAAAAATTGAATTTTTTTATAATTGAAAGATCATCAATTTATCATTCGAAAATTTGTCATTAATGAATATACATATACATATGTACTTGTTTTTTTTAATATTTTTGGAATTACATTCTTTGGTTTAGTTAACCTTTTATTTCAAATAAATATAAAATTAATTGTTGAGCTTAAATAAATAATAATAATAAAATATATTTCTAACTACACTTTTATTACGATATTAAATAGGGCGCTATATATTCGATGTAGATTAATGTATTTTCCTTCGCGCAACTACAAATTAAATATGCTTTGCCCTACACTAGCATATATAGTCGTATCGGAGCACTGTATTCTTTATTACACAAAAATATTTGAACCAACAATATTATTCTTTAAGTTTTAAAATTTAAAAAACGAAAACAGCTCACAATGAATAAGAAACACAAACACATAAATTGTATTGTATGTGAATATTGTTGTTAGCATGAAACCGTTTCTGTACTTAAGCAAAAAAAAACACGAAGTAAAAATTTTGTTGTGGCTATCGTCTTATACACTGTGATGTTGTGTGTGCAAAAATTTTGTTGTGGCTATCTTGCTGTGTGATGTTCTTGTTATAGTTGTTGGAGTTTCGTCACTGTATGTACTGTGGCTGAACGAAAAAACTAAACAACAATGCAAAAGAAATAAAACACACATTAGCACAGTGCATACACTGTGACATTAGTTTCTCTTATTTTGTTACGCTCTTTTCTTTTGTTTTGCCTTTTGCCCTTCCTTCCCGCGTCTGAAAAAATTTTGACAAAATATTTGGATAAGTGTTGAGATGCGCATTCTATATGATTTATATTCTTTGGTTCAACTTCTATTGAGAGCGAACGAGTGTTTTGAATTTCAGAAGTTTTTGTAAATAAAATTAGAAACAGACTCTCAGACGAGTCCATAAATGCATATTCTGTTTTAAAAATATATTTCGAAAACCAAAATTAACATGTTTATATCAATTACATATATTTAATTATTTTTGCCCGTATTTATAAAAAATTAAATTGGTTTATAGAATGCTTATTTGACATATTTCTATGGAGTAATTGTATGTAAGCAATTAATAAAACTGTTTTATTTTTTATGCATACGGGCATTTATGTTTATCTATTGTTAAAAAGTAGCTGAATTATTTTTATTTTTATATTATTTTAATGTAATACATACATAATTTTTGTAACGTTTTGGTCTAAAAAAACTTAATCTCATGAATTAGTTTTATGTTTAGTATAAAAATATAATCTTTAAACCCAGTTGTAGTTGTTTATATTACCTTTTTGTTTCGAGCGGGAAATCCCGGGATCCCGGGAAATTGAAAAATAAATCCCGCTGTCCCGGGAAATGAAAAAGTCCGGGAAAAAAAAACCCTAGTAACAACAAACACATCAAGGGAGTGAGACTGTCTACTGAAATAAAATAAACGGTATAATGAGAGTGACGACACTTTAAACATTGATGGTATGGTAAAGCGATCTTATCCCACAAAATACTTTTTTTATTTCTCAAAAATATTCTAGTATAGCCATGAACTCCTTTAGCAAAGCCATCTTGTGTACGAACCAATGTAGGGTTTTTGTATTTTGCTAAAAAATATCTTTTGGGAATATAGTGAGGGTGAAAAAACATAAACTTAAAAACCAATCGTGAGCCCTTTTTTCCTGGAAATATTTTCCTTTTTCCCAAAATGGCATTCGTAAATAACTTTACTCTTAAAATGTTTTCATTTTATTTTTAGATAATTCAATGGGTATCCCTGAAGAAAGTTCACATTCAATGTAATTTACATAATAAACTGGGGTTCAAATCCCTGCTCTGATATTTTGAAATAAAGAAATATGAAAAAATAAGTCTTTTTATAATCACCTAGCAGTCTTCTTGAAAAAGTTCTAAGAGTAAATGATTGCCATGATCAAGCTTCTCAAATCTGTTGTTCGGAGTCAATTTTAAACTGCAGATCCCGGTACTCACGAATAAAAATTAACACACAAAACATGGGTGCTGCGAGAAGCTAGACCGTAAGCCTGAATCAAGGTTGTAATGGACAATTACGCATGTACAATATGTATGCATGTGATGGGCGTGGTTGATTTCGATGAAATTTCAATATTTTTTTAATTAATATTTATTAATAATCAATATTTCCTTAACTCCCAATAAGTACCATTAGCTATGCTTACATGGGGATGACATTGACTAATAACATGTGATATGCAATTTCACTGACGATGTTGTTATAACAAACACTTTCTTGCTGAAAGAGATCTGTTCTGTTTTTATTATTCCATTTTATTATCGACTAAATAACATGTTTGAATAGTGTTTCAAACATTACTTTATTGTGTCTTTACATTTTTACAAAATCCCTTCAATAAGATTCAAAATCTGACCTAAAATCCAATTTTTTTACATTTGGCAAGTTTTTGTCTTAATGACAAAACCAGCAGCACTTCTTTTAATTAAAAATTTGCACTTCACTTGCGTTTTTAATATTATTTGTGTCATACATACATACATACATAATTGGCCATACGGCCTAGCTTCTCGCACCACTCATGTTGTGTGTGTTAATTTTTATCCATGAGTACTGGAATCTACGGTTTAATGTCGACTCCGAACGACAGATTTGAGAAAATTTTTCATGGCAATGAATTACTACCAGAGCTTTTGCCAGAAGACTGCTGAGAGGTAGTCCCTGAAAGAAATAATTTTTTCATATTTCTTTTTTTAAGATGTCAGAGCTGAGATTTGAACCCAGCAATATCGCCTTAGTAAGCCAACACAATAACAACTAGACCACGGCGACTACGTACTACATTTTATTTATTAATTTATTTAGTTTTCTTCTAGTTTTCTTCGAGGACGTTATTTCAAATATTTTTCGCTTTGTTTTCTCGTACAGTGTTGTATTTTTAATATCAAAAAAATTATTTTTAGCATAAAACATAGAGTTACAAAACCTATTAAATTTCAGCAAAACTTAATAGCAAAGTGGATTTTCTTTTGCATGGGAAATCTCGTTGAAATCTATTAGATTTTAATCAAAATCTTAAAACCAGAGAATATTGTGCATATGTATTCGTAAATGCACCCATCGTTCAGTTTATATTATTCCACATTTTCTTTTGTATCGCTTAACAGCGTTTTGTTAACTTCCTACTAACAGAGCTCTTTTACACTAATGTGGTTTGTGTCTCAAATTAAAAATTTAAAAATTTATTTTCATAATCAGACGATATTTATGTAGATTCTTACGACTACTTTTGCGAAACCTTTCACACTAAATCCAATATGAAAACTTCTTTTGGCATTAAAATAAAAAAATATTCTAATTTTTATAGCCCTTCAGAATTTTAAAGAATTAAATTTTTTTCGTTTATTTCTCTTTTTTTTATTTTATTTGTGGTCAATGCGATACTTCTTAATTAATAAGAGTTAGTTTAATTAAAAAGACAGAATAAAACTATAAAAGAAGAAAAATAAATCGAAAAATATAAAAAGATACTGACAAAAATGAAAAACAGTGGTTCACATTCGTTTAAAAGCATTTGATTATTATTTTTTTAATTCGTTTTCATTTGCTTTATTACAGTTAAAGGGATTTTAGACTATCCCCAAAAAGTTATATGATTTCCAAAGATTTTGTTTTCAGGCGCAACACAGCGAAGTGTAAATATAGTACGTATTACTTAGTATAGAATTCAATTGTCTTCAGACTATAACATATTACTTAACAACATCTGTCCTTTTTTTACTTTTTACTTTAAAATATTATTTAAAGCATTTCAACATCGTTATTAAATTCGTGTTTTGTCTACTAAATGCAATAGGGTTTTATATAAATTTTTAATTATTGCAAATAATTAAAATTCACAGGGAGCATTACCATTTCCTTTGACTGAAAATAATATGAAAAATTAATATAAAATAAGAACAAATATTTTTTTCTTTAAATTAAAATTGAAATCACTAATTAGGTGTTTTAAAGAAAAAGCACATGCCATAAAACTTGGACTGCTTTTGGAATAACAGAATACTAGAACAAGTAACACAAAGCTTCTGCCAAGAGGTGGTCGCAGAAGGAGATAGTTTTTCATATGTCTTTCTTTCAAGATGTCAGAACTGGGGTTTGAACCCGGGTTTTTCGTCTAATAAGCCAACACACTACATACTAGACTACGGTAACCATATAACAAATAACGTTAATATAAACTATCCAAAATATATTTTGGTAACCCTCTTTTAGTTCGCACTAAACGTTCTGAAGACTTCCTCAATACACAGTGGTCTGTTAGTACGAATAGTTTGCACAGGGCACCCAAATTATAACATATAACGGGTGATTCAATAGCCCTTTTCTGACAGATCACATGTGGGTCGTGTCATGCTGTCATTTTATTCTTGTTTATTTGCATTTCATAATGGAAAGACTAACGCCTGAACAACGTTTACAAATCGTTCAACTTTATTACGAAAATTCACGTTCTGTGAGGAATGTGTTTCGTGCACTTCGCTCAACTTATGGTCAACATAATCGACCCAGCATTCATTATTGGATTATATTCGACCGAATAGACCACGTGCAGCACGCTGTGAAGAAACTATAGCGTCCGTAGCTGAGAGTGTACAGGAATACCGTGGAGAGTCGATTCGTCGTTAACCGACTATTTGATGCCTGAAATTGAAGCTCGTGATCTCGGCGACATTTGGTTTCAGCAAGACGGTGCCACTTCACGCACATGGCATCAATCAATGGACTAATTGAGAGAACATTTCGGTGAGCACATAATTTCACGTTTTGGGCCGGTCGATTGGCCACCAAGATCGTGGGTATATGTAAAGTCTAAAGTTTATGCGGACAAACCTGCTTCTATTCAGACCTTGGAGGAAAACATCACGCGTGTCATCCGTCAGTTACCAGTCGAAATGCTCGAACGAGTCATTGAAAATTGGGCTCAACGGGTGAACCATCTGCGACGTAGCAACGGCAAACATTTGATAATCATAATCTTCAAAAAATAAATGCCAAAGAATGTTCTTTCAAATGATAATAAACATTCCCCATTAAATTTGAATTTTCTTTTTTTTTAAGTAAGGAGTCTCGAAATGGATCACGTTTTACTATAAATATTATTTATCAACTGGGCCATAAAACCCTATTTTGCCACTAGGTGTCTAATCAAACAAATTTCCCCTTAATTTAATTTTTAAAATAATAAAAAAAAAGACTTTACAAAAGCAATTTTAGTGTCAAAAAAGTTTTTAAACTATGTAGCTGCCAAACAGACATCTATCACTGTACATATGTATGTATATACTGAGCTAAAAATACATATATATTTTTTAAGAATTAAAATAATCAACGTATCAGGTTAACAAAACTACAGCAGAGTCACGCCGAGTGATTCAACCACAAAAAAACGTGTTTAATTTGAAAACGAAAAACTATTGGCAAAAACAATAGCGTCATTGCCATTTAAACATAAAAACAAAACAAAAAAAAAGCACAGAGAGTAAGGATAACAAATAGCGGAATGATTTTTTTTTTTTTTTTGAAAATTAGAAATGTTTCTTTCTTTATTTATGTATAGGTCATGTACTAGAAAATTAAATTTCGGTTATTTTTTGTTTTAACTTTATTAAACTGCAACTGGCAGATACCGAAATCATAAATACATTTGTACAAACGGTTTGAGAATCTCAAACATATTAAACCGATTGTTTGTTATTTAAATACAAAAAAAGATTTTAAAATTAGTTTCTTTTGTACTTCTTTAGGTCAGTAGTAACATACTGAAAATCGTTCGATATATTTCAGTGGAACTCATGTGAAGTTTAAAATAGGTTCACCAACGTATGTATGGATGCAATAAAAGGCTAACATGCTGTTCTATTATTAAATAATTCGTTGGGATATGCATTAAAAACCAGGCATACAACATCTAAATGAATCAAATTATATAGTTTGCACATACCTAAATACTATAATCCACTCATTTTGGTTAGAAAACACTACGCTAAACTGTATGGATTAAGAAAGATTATAAGAGTCATCACAATAAGCGAGTTTGCTAAGGCCCTTTTTGTACCATCATTGAGAATAGCCACATAATGGGATATTATGTGAACCAAAATGCTTTAGTCTAAGCTTTTAGAAAACTGTGCAGTCACAAAGAAGGTATTGTAGCGATTTATTCTTTTTTTCATCCGGGCAATTCTTACAATAACAATGTTTTATTATTTTGAATTTACTGCGCTTCATTGATCACATCAATTAACTAAATATCACATCAGCGCAACTGTTTAAATGGCGATCACCACTCTATCTGTGTTTTGTGGATTTTAAAGAGGCATTCGACTTGAAGTGCTTTATATGTAAATGTATCCCGCCCAGGCTAATCTTCCTTATCCAAAGCTTACACCATCAAGAAACCTACCGAATTCCGTATGGAAACAAACTAAGTGGGCAAATCCGAGTGGGCATCTTCGAACGCCAATAATGTGTTCTCTCACCACTTCTTTTTAAGATAGTCCTTGAATCTATTGTAGCCAAGACGATGGCAGAGGAATAAGGTGGGATGTGAATGCAAATCTAAGCGACTTTGAGTTCGCAGACGATATCTGTATTATGGCACAAAACTTAGAGAATATGGCAGAAAAGATGAGAAAGTTAACGAGTTTAACGGAAAACGGTGGTGGAGGATTTACACAAACACTACGAAAACATTTCGTATTAATGTTTCTAGGTAAAAACAGTTCCGCATCAAAGATTACAATTACGAAAAAGTGCACTTGTTCTGCTACTTATAACAAAGATGGAAAGTTCAAAAGAAGATATAGAAAATAGCATTATTAGGTTAAAAACAAAAAACTTTGTTCACTTAAAAACTGTCTGAAGATTCCGAAATTTATTGCGCTGGCTGAAACTAAAAATATTCAATACCAATCAGAGCTACTTTAAATCTTTTGGCAGAATTTAATAACAACAATAATTAATAACAGTTTAAGACATTTTCAGAAATTCTATATTCTGGAATCCGCAAGGAAACCAAAGATTCCTGCGCGTACATGCAGGTACCAAATCGATACCGAAATTGCGGTCATGAATAAAAGTTGGAGCGAAAAAAGTTTCCTGCACTGGATAAATGGGTAGTTCGTGGTATAGTGGTTAAAGCAAATCCCAACAAAAGCAAAAAAAAGTTAGTTTGCGGTTTTTTCCAAATTATAATTTAAAAATAAAAGGTCGCCTCCCTTCTAAGAAGTCCATCTTCAAAAATCCTCTCCTTGATATTCCATTCTATTCCACCTTAACCATGGACAACAAACAACGAATGATCAATAGAAAAGCGCCACCTATTGGGAAGTAGCAGAGATAACAACTAAGCCTACTTAGCGAATGTACTCACCACACACAATCAACATGTAACGATGAAGCAATTGCTGTTAATCATTTAAATGTGAAGGTACAGCACCGGCCTTTAAATGATCAATTCATAGCAATTTGTCTCATTCCTATGTATACTGCCTTTCCAAAAAATGCCAATACAATGTACTGGTATTGGTCTCAAAAATAAAAAACGTGTGTGTTGAAGCCAGAGTTTTAATTCTGAGGACTCTTCGAAATTGAGTCAATAGCGAGGATTAAACGTAAACGCCTTTTTTTTGTTTACAATACCAATTACCAAAATTTTAAAGGGTGTATGATAGTGATGATAGTGGTTACGCATTAAACTTTAAATCATTTTGTCATAAAAAAGTTTTAAAAATGTTTCTTCTTTTTTAATAAAGGTTAAATAACAGCCGAAAAAAGTTCTTACATAAACAACTTAATGAGAATTATACAAATAAAGTTTCTTTCCTCTATCCATGCTTAAACTTTAGCCCAGAAAATTTTGTATTAAGAAAAGAAAATGAAAAGATTGAAGCATCTTTTAATGCCTTAAGTACACGGATCGATAGATGGAAGTATAGCAGGTGAATTTCTTAAAATACTTTTCTACTGATACTTTGTTTTTTATGTTCATCTTCTTTTATCCCAACTAAAGAAGTACTTTCAACGAATTTTTTTTTTCAAACGAAAATTTTAATTCCTAAAAGGCTTATTTGAACACGAGTTTAGATTTTTTTCTCATACGCATAAACTGACCACAATGACAAGAAATTTAAAACCAAAAAGTTGTATCTCTTCTTAAGCCAACATAAACGATTTAAAGTATTTGTGTAACCTTTGGTGAGTGTTTATAGGGGACTGTGTGTTTGTGTGTGTATTCAAGAGATATTTAATGCCTTTGCAATTGTACGCTCGTAAACGAAGAAATATTTGAAACTGTTTTTGCTGCTGTTGCTGGTGCTGTTGATGTATTGCATGGAAATCATAGAAATGCCTTTAAGAATAAAAAGAGATAGAAAATAAGAAAGAGAAACCACAATTTGTGGTTTTGGTTTCATATTAAACACACACGCACACATACATACATATGTACGTGGCTATGTACACTCTTACACATCTGTTTAGGAAATGAATTGCTCTTTTGAATTGTAATTTATTGATTTAAAATTAAATTGATTTTTTAAATTTGTTGTCTTGAAAATATTAGCAATAAATATTATTTGAGATCCGGTTAATTTAAACATTTATTTAAGCCAAATAATTAAATTAAGTTTCAAAGAGTACGTGGTAATTAATTTTTAAATATATATGGGCAATTTCAATAATTTTCAACATTTGTTGAAACTGAGTTCAGATGCTTATTATTTCTCCAGTTTTTCGAATTGACCAAAACGGTCAAAAGGGAATGGTAGGCCACACTAGAAAACTGGGAAATTCAAAATTTCAGACCATCAGTTCTTTATTTTTAAAAGTTATGGGCACTCAAATATCGAAAAACTCAAAAAAGGCTTGAAATTTACAAGAGTTTTTTCATATTTCATCACTTTTCTACTTTTAGTTTTAACATTTACTTAGTTTACAACATTTATTAAAATAAACCAATAAATTTAACTTAAAATTTTTTTAAAGAAATTTTAGCTTAAAACCTCCATAACTTTCGCGCCGTTTTCAATAAATGATTAACGCGAACTGTTTTGGTATGCTAAAATATCACCCTTCACGTGACCAAAACGTCATTCGTGTTATCCAAAAAAAAAAAAAAATAGAAAAAAAATATCAAAATGTCGATAATTTTTGAAATTGCCCATATATAAGATATAAGAAAACATTTAATAAAATTATTAAAAATAATGGCCCATAATCATAGTCAACAATAAAGTACACTTTAAGAAATAAAAAGTTTACTTTTGTTAAAAGTAACAACTTTGTTAACTATAGACAAGTAAAAGTATACTATTAACTCAAAAGCATGTTTTAAAATTAAAACAAGCTGAAGTTCTTTTTAACCAATTTAGCGTCATTCTAAATCACACAGCTGATTGCCGCATAAGACAAAAACTAAAAAAAAAACAAAAAAGTAATATTTAGAAGTTTTTTATGTTTTTTATTCCATAAATTCATATGTATTTATACATTGCCGCAAATATTTTTTTTTTTAATTTTAGTTATTGTTTTATTTAATTTTACAATATATGTAAATAATAAAAAAGAAAAAGTAAACAAATTTTTGTGGCCTTTTTTCTGTTTTTTCTTTTTGTTTAGAGATGCCATCTGCTTATATTTTATTGCAGATTGTATGAAAACATTTCTTGTTTTTGATGTGGCACCCACTTAAAGTTGGTGTAAGGTTAAATATGCTTTAATTTTGACTATAGTTGCCAACTCATTTAAAGCAGTTCTTTAATTTAAATTTGTTTTTAAAAAGAACCGACTTTAGTGTTTGACTATGATTATGGGCCAATATATGGAAAAAGTGGATACTAAAACCGGATGTTAAACTGAAAAATGGTACATGAATGGCTGTCATATGTTGACATGTCTAGAATTGAGCTGTCATCCCCTGATATTTATTTAGTGAAAAGTCGTGAAATTTTAACCCTGGAAGGCTACACTTTTGAACAAAAAATTTTAATTGTAAAAATTTAGTCTCAAAATGGTGAACATTTTACCGTATCACTTCGTAAAATTCGATCGTATTACCTTGGCGTATTGCCTACGGCTATAGATACTTTATTATCATCAGAAAGTAGAAAAATTACTATGAATTTAAAAAATTATCAAAGGAAATATTGCAGTCACAAGATCTGAAAACAGCCATAAATTGGCTAATTAAAAAAGTCATCAATTCACTTAAAACTACTACCAATTTGAAATACTTCGGTATTAGAGAACTCTGTTACATTCACTTAAATATACGATGACATCTGTCACTTATTGAGTCACGTGTTTCAATCCTAGACTTTTGTTCTTGTAATGTATTTAATCTGTTATATATACCCTACAGCTAAAGTTAGAACTAGAAACGTTTTGAGACAGTCTTATTATTCGACGTAAAAAGACTGTCATAAAATTTACAGTTATTAACTAGTCCAAAAGGGACAAAAATAAAAACAATGGTGAGCTCTGTTACATATGAAAAAGCTTTGATTTTAATTAATTGAACACTTATACCAGTTTACAATCTTTAACAATGCAACTGGTTTAGGACGAAAGGGTAAGCATTAGTAAATAATGCAAATAGTAGGAAGTTGTCTTAAAAATACTAGTTTAAATATTAATATTTACGATTATAGTAAATGGTCTAGTCAATAATTACTCGTATAATACTAGTACGTAACTATGCACAAGTCAACTAGTTGGGCTCCTATGACAACCTAATGTTAAAATCGATAATTTGATATATAAAAAAACACAGATAGGCAACTAGTCCCAAGTAAAAAGAAACTAGTATTCTTCTAATCACATACTAGTTATTTTGTCTGCAGGCTAATTGTGAAGCCAAAAAAAAAAAAAAAAAAAATTAAACAACAACAACAAAAATATTTTCATTTGTTGCACAGCTCGGTATTGCAGTGTGTATGGGTCGCAGTATGATGAGACAATTTATTTCGAGTAAACTTATATTTTGTAATGCAATAAATTTTTCAAATTATCCAAAAAATTTTTGACTGCATTAAATTATCTGTGACAAATATACAAAAGAATATAAGAGAAGACATTTACTTCGACAACAAGAAATAACTCGAGTACAACAAATGTGGAATTTTTATTGAAACTTGCAATTACAGTATCTACCATTACGCCCAATTAAATATCCTTTTTAATGCCTCCTTAGTACATGTGTATGTATGTATAGTACATCTATACGTATATTTGTTTTACAAGAATACAAATTGCAAAAATAAAAAACAAACCCATAAAATTTATAAATATTTTCATTTTATTTTATATTTACATGGCGGTTTTGTTTACAACTCTCTGGGGTACCATAAAAAAACCAATGAAAGGCTTAAAATTTTATAAAATTTCAACGGCAAAAATAAAAGTTTATTATATAAAATTTAAATGTTAAAATATTATTTGAATAATAAAATGGAAGTGATGAATTAATTAAATATTAAAATTAATTATAATCCTCAAATAAAGCAAAAGCATTGGGAAAAATAATTTCATATATTGAAAATAAATACAAATCATATTTTGACGATACATAACATATGTAGTATAGCAGTATTCATAAAAAAATATTATAGGTTTACTCAGAGCTTATTCGACAAGTATTGTATAGAAATTTGTCAAATAAGCCCTACAAAAATTTTTATGAAATCAACACTAAATCATTAAATACAGGGTGTCTGCCGGCAAGGTATACTACTTTGTTTTGGCGCCATTCTTGTAAACATTTGTCTTGACAGTTCAGGCTTGGCAGTCGTGAACTAGAGACGTTGCAAATTTATTATGGAAATATATTCGGTGAACCAACATGCTTTAATCGTTAAAACATTTTATCAAAATCAATCATCGATTACTGTGGCGATGAGAAAGTTACGTGAAATTTTTGGAAGAAACAACGTGTCAACAAAGCGCACTATTTATAGTGTAGGGAATGATTTTGAAGAAAGAGGGACTGTAGCTGATAGGCCCAGGCATAGATCACAACGTACTGCAAGATCGGCTGAAAACATTATTGTTGTCCAAGAAAGTGTTCAAAACAATACATCAATATCAATTTATTTTAAAAGAAGAAGAAATTTAATAAATCGAAGACTGAATAAAAAAGAAATAAAAATAATAAAATTTTAACGCATTTATTTTCATTTAAAAAGAAACTATATTGACTTAAGCCTTTATTTATGTTAAAAATAAAAACCCCAGTCGAACCCGAGTCCTCAGCACTTAAAAAAAAAATTATTATAATTTGATTGATTTTGTGAGAAAAATCGCTGTAAAAACAAAACTCACTGCATTCTCCAGTGTTTTTATGTGTCACTTTGCATGTAAAAATCGTTATGCCCCAGTTCTATTACATCATTTAGGCACTTGAGCGCCTACATGGCCAGCCATGCATTAGGCTATAGTTCATTTACAATATATACGCAAAAGACAGTTCTTCCATTTTGAAAGTTTATCTGAGTCAGACATCGTATTTCACACTGTTCTTGTGTGTGTGTGTGTGAGTAGACATTATTCATAATTGCATTCATTAAACGTGATTTTTATTCTTAATACTCATTTTTCTTTCTTATATAAAATATTAATCAGTTAAGACGGCCAATTTAGCAGCATAACGAATTAAATTTATTGCAAAAAAACAAATACTTCAGTTGTTGTTGGTATTTTTAAACACAGAATTTCAACGAGAATTTACAGTTTTTAAGAATTTTTCTCATATTTTTGTTGGTTTTTAAAGTCTTCTTAAGAAGGCAGACTACTTTTATATTTTCTTAACCTCAAATTCATTAACCAGATACATAATTAATGATGGAGATGGAGGAGCCTTATGCATAAGAAGTTACAGCACTCAGGCAGTCAGTTATAAAAGTAGGAAAAATGGAACAGACATACAAGCAAAAGGTACACGCACCACGAAATGTTTACTTATAAAAACATATTTAAAGGAATAAATTCGTTAAAATAAAGTTATATTAAGGAAATAATTCGTGAAAGAAGCGTAACTAATAATGTAATGATTTTCATCGAAAGCCATTACAAGCCTGTTTCAGCGTGCGTCAATTTTTACCCACGAGTACCGGGACCTACAGTATAATATCGAATTATTAAGAAGCTTTTTCATGGCAAGTGGTTACTCTCAGAGCTTTTGCCAGAAAACTGCTAAGAAATATTTTTAATTTTTCTTTCTGTCAAGATGTCAGAGATGGGGTTGAACCCGAAAATTTTGTCTAGTAAGCCAACACACTGCATACTAGACAACTTCGATCACAACTGATTACTTTAGTTTAAATCGTTTAAATCTTCTGACCTCATTAGTCTCATCTAATAGTGTGATTTCTAATAAATTCTCTAAGTAAGTAATTGCCTTTAAATTTGTTTATTTTATACTTCAAAAAAGTAATTTTGAAGTCCTTGAGTATAATTTTACTATCGACATAAAACGGTGATTTAGCAATAGAGCGTAAGACTCAGTCTAAGGTCGCGGTAAAATTTCTATACTTAAATACAGGGATTTTTAACAGGGATGCTACAAAAGTAGAGCGACAGAGGCAGCAAAGGACGCCATATTTCTAGCCGCTCTTTTGACATTTCTCTTCAGTAAGGTTTGTCATTTCTTGATGAAAAGATATGAGAGCAAACAACGAGTCGAAATTATTAAAACTTACTACGGAAATTCGGAGTCAGTAGCCTCAATGCCGATTGTTCCGATGAGGTTTCGGTTGAAGAAAGCTCAAATGTGTCTCTCACACGTCGTTCTCAAGCGTTGGGCATCTCTGCGACGCCCTTGTGGCGAATATTGCGAATTTATCTTGGCCTACATCCTTAAAAGATCAAATTGGCGCAAGAACTAAAGCCGCTTGACCACCACAAGGGACGTATGTTCGTGAATTGGGCTGAGCAACAACTTGAAAATGATTCGGATCATCGAAAAATCATCTTCAGCGATGAGGCTCATTTCTGGCTGAATGGCTTCCTCAATAAACAAAATATGCGTTTTTGGTCAGGCAGCAATCCAAACGTACTCCATGAGTCATCATTGCATCCCAAAAAAATTACGGTTTGGTGCGGTTTATGGGCCGGCGGCGTCATTGGGCCGTACTTCTTCCGTGATGATCAAGACCGGCACGTTAATGGAATGATAACCGAATATTTCTGGCCCCAATTGGATGATATGGACTTGAAGGATATATCAAGCCTAACAAGCCACAGAGCGAATGTCACAATCAATTTATTGGAAATCAAGTTTGGAGAACGTGTTATCTCACGAAATGGTCCAGTCGATTGGCCGCCTCGGTCATGCTATTTGACGCTGTTAGACTATTTCCTGTGAGGCTACGCCAAGTCTATGGTCTATGCCAACAAGCCAGCGACAATTGATGAACTTCGTACGAATATCGAAAGTGGAATTGCAGCAGTATCGGCGATTTATGCTTGAAAACTGTCAAAAATTGGGTTCAGAGTCTGGACTTCTGCAAGCGTGCCCATGGTGGCCATGCAAAAGAAATCGAGTTCCACACATAATGGCATCTAACGTACTTTTACAGGAATAAAGAATTTCATTGATATCTAAAACCGTTTTTGTTTTGTTTAAAAAAAAGCTTTTGTAGCGCTCTTATAGAAAAACCCGATACTATCAGTTCATTAAAATTCTATTCTGTAGGTACAGACAGGTTTTTATATAGTTTTGTATGGCAATAGTTTAATCTTTATTGAAACTTTGATTCAACTACCGAAAGTGCAACAGTTTAAGTGTTTTATAGTTTAAGTTATTCTGCATCAATAAAAGAGGTTTTTTTATTTACCTGTCATAAACCAAGTATTTTGAATGAATACGTTAACAGCTTACTTGAAATATTTAGTAACGTTGTATAATTCATATCCCTTATGACTATTTTGTGGAATCAATTGAAATAAGTATTGATTTCTTTCTTTTTTTTTTTGTCCTTTACAGTATAGTTTTGAGTAGTTATTAATGTTTGTTCAATACAAACGAGTACTAAATTATGCATCCCATTGGTATAACCCCTCTACACAATATCTGTTTTAGAGATCCCAATTCAAACATTTAGTATTACGCTATTCGTACTTTAATTGTTGGTTTTATTGCTATTGTGCATACCTTTTCTTTGCGTATAATTTTGTGGATTTTATTTTTGGCTTTTAAGTGCACTTTATTATTCTTAATAAATGATTGTTATTGTTCAAGGGGGTGTTATAAGCTCCCACGATACAGTCAAAAAGGAGCAAATAAACAGCTGAAATAAAATTAAAAAATAGAGATTTTACTGTTTTAATTTAGAATTTCATTTTTCAATGCTCATAATATACACTCCTATACTACGAGTATAACCCATAGTAGTGGTGATATTTAGTATGTGTACACAAATAAATAACATATCCTGACTATATGACGGTAAGTTACAGCTTCCTTGAATTAAAAAGAAATACGAAATCACGCCTGATCACTGCATTAGAAGTGTGATGCGTAGGACTAATTCTATTTACAGTCCAAGAGATAAAATGGTTTCACTTAGGCTCATTATTACAACTTGCCTATAAAGTGTCCGATAGTTAAAGGTGTAAAGGTTGTGGGCAAAATAAAAAAGTGGGTATAAGTTTCCCTACCTAATTTTTTATGTTCTGGCGCTACTAAACGCAACGGTACTAAAAGGGTTTTTAATTGCTGGCAGTTTCATGTGCCAAAAATCAAAAGACTAAATGTCGATTTAAAGGCTAAGATCATATTGATTTCTTTATTGATTTTTCTCTTGTTTTTATACAAAACTAACGGTAAAATCAAACTACAAATGTTTCCAGTAGAAATAAAATGATAATTAGAGTAGTACTTATAATAAAACATTTGGTATACGAACAATAATTAATTTAGTTTTATACTATTAACTTAATACTATTAATAATAATAATTATTACTTATATTAATACACTACAAAGATAACATTTTTTAACGGGAGGAATAAAGTGACCTTTATATTATTTTCGTTATTACAACTTAGCTTTAAGATCAAAGTTATACATTTTAACCCTTCATTGCATTGTGATGGAAATTTCCATCATAAATTTTTTTGAAGAAAAAGAAAAGAAATGTAAAAAAACTTTAGTGTAAATTGGTCGCTGCTAAAATATTTCGGCATTAGATTATACTCATTGTACTGTAGTTTCAGATATGCATAATAAAATATTTTTAAATATTTTTCCTTAAAATTGTGCATGAATTTTATCAGTGGCTTATATTAGAAAAAAAAAATTCATGCAATTAAGGGTTAATATACGGCAATACCAGAAGAAGAACCGATTACTTTTTGCATTAAAGTTGTAATAATGGGCCTTAGAAACTTAAATATTGGCATTGACGCACAGACGACATTATTATTTTATTTAATTATTTCTCTCAATGTTTACCATGCCCACTTGTCCAATTCCGCTCACTTTTTACGTGATAATTTTATTGACTAATAAATTATTTACACAAAATTTAGTTTTGAAATTGGAAAATGTTCCTTTTAGACACAGACACAGAGATAATATAAAGTATAGAATAAATAGTAAAATTTTACTACCTAAAGCGTTGGAACGCTGAGTTTACCCAAAAGGTATCAAAATTTAAATTTGTTCCACTAAATATAGACATAAAATCCCTGCCTAGAGTCAAGATTAGTACTCACGTAGGACACAACTATCTTCAACAGAACACTTTTAAAAATTATTTATAAAGGCGGTGCAGTATACTTTACGGGTATGGGGAGAGGATGCGTATTTACCAACCGAATCCTAATGGTTTTAGTTTCTTTTCTCTTTTTTTTTTAATTTTAAGGATTATTCTGAGATTCTTACAAAAAAATGTATTTGTTTTGTCAGAAAATTAATTTCTAACAAAACAACAACAAATTATTTTACGTTTACTTGGGATTTGTTCACATCAACGGTAATCACGCCATTGAGAAAATTTAATATTTATTAAGGAGAGGGGTGGAGTTACTTCATTTTGTTTATGTTTTGTTTAGAGATTTCATCATCATCCTAATAAAACGAAAATAAAAATATAAC
Source organism: Metopia argyrocephala (assembly GCA_963576795.1). Taxonomy (NCBI): domain Eukaryota; kingdom Metazoa; phylum Arthropoda; class Insecta; order Diptera; family Sarcophagidae; genus Metopia; species Metopia argyrocephala. The sequence goes on along the minus strand of OY756209.1, from coordinate 98,672,623 downwards.
GAAGTCATCGTAGTAATAGTTTTTGTTCTTAAGGGTTTATATAAAACTCGTAATGACATTATTTTTCATATATTTAATGACCAAAAAAGTGGGGATAAAATAATTTTTTTTTTGTATACAGATTTTGTGGTTTCATAAATATTTAAATACAAAAAAGTGCCTCTTCAAACTAAAAACACAATTTTATTAATTTTTTAAAACTTTTTTGTAGTTTTACCAAAAAAAAAAAGGAAATTAAAAATATGCATTAAGTTTTGTTTTTGTGTTTATTTTCATATTTAAGTGAGAGGGAAAAAAAGGATTAATTTTTTTGTGGTAAATTTTTAATGATATTTTTATGGCTTTAATTTAAATATTTTATTATATTGAAGGCAAACGCACATATACAAATATAGCCATACATACAGTTGGGCATTGTATGAATAAAAACATAAAAAAAAGGATCTATCTTATTAAAATAATTGCATATAAGGGGTGGGTAAATTTTAAGGCCCGATGTTAATATGAAATAAAATATCGGCCAAATGGCCGCCGCGACCTCAGCGGCACACCTCCATCCGATGGTCCAAATATTTGATGATGCTGAGGTATAATTGAGATTCTATGCCGTTAATGTGCCAAATTATCTCATCCTTTAGCTTTCGAATTGTTGATGGCTTATCAACGTGCACATTTTCTTCCAAATAAACCCAAAGAAAGAAGTCCAACGGTGTCAAATCACATGATCTTACCACCACGTAAGATAACACGGCCATTGAATTTGAGGCGCAAAAAAGCCATTGTTTCCTTAGCTGTGTGACAAGTGGCACCGTCCTGTTGAAACCACATATCGTTCACACCATAATGGTTATCAAAGACGAGCGTGACAGGTGCAATTGTTGGTCATGAGGAAGAGTTCAGGTGGACGGCTCTTCAGCCACACTATCGCTAACAGCAGCAATATTTTCTGCAGTACGAGTTGTTCGAGCATGCACTGGTGTTTTCATATCTACTAAAGACCGGGGTAGCTCAAATTTTTACGATTGTACGCACATTTTCATAATAAGCCTGAATAACTTTAGCACGTGGCTCGATTGTGTATCTTTCCATGGTTCAAATTGAGTTAGTCTGAAATTGAAAAATGTCAAATGAGATGCAGAAAAACTTGATGCTGAGGGGTGGTTGACATTCAACATCGGCCCTTAAAATTTAACCACCCGTTATATAGGTAAACACATATGTACATATATACAGTGCCCTCCAATAAACGCTTCCGAATTTCGAATGTTGATAACGGCCAGATAAATCTGCCAAATTAGTTGTGATTAATTCAGTATGTTTTGAGAAAACATCATGGAGAGACACATGCAAATAATAAAATTGTTTTATCAAAATGACAGCTACCAGCTGACAACTGACCCTCATTTTCATGAAATAACCCTCATCAGTGTTCAGTCCAATTTCTGAGTGAAATAAACAAACAAACTGGTCTGATGACTTGTAGAATCAGTAGACCGCTTTTGTGGTTTATTTCCTTGAAATTGTCGATGATAAAGAGAATATTGACGACAGGCTTATATAGTTCCTACAATCTTGGTTCGACGACAAGCTCAATGACAAGGTGCTCATACAGATGTATACCATTCTTACTAGATTTGTTTGAAACTGAAGTTGACTACAAAATCCTCCAATTCTGGGCCTGCTTAAGGCCAGTTTCCTTTATTTCACTCTTTATTACGACATGTCAAAAAACGCACGATGTAAATCATAAAACGTCAAAAAAATAGTATAGACATTTGACAATAAATGGCTCTCATCATTTGTAAAAGAATTTCTAAACAATTCGGTTTCCCTTTTGACCAGAGTTGTATTTTTACAAAGCACAAAAATGATTTCAAGGATGGAAAATTGAATTTTTGTACAAAAAATATTTCTTTTATCCCTTTTTATAAATAACTTTTTATAATAATCCGGTGAGTTACGCTGCACCTACCATTTGACGAAATTTTTCGACTGGTAATTTTTAGTGAGTGCTAAGAAATTCAGATACATTGAAGTCAATAGTTAGTTTATGTAGGAGTTACCACCCCTTCTTTTACGCCCTTTTTCCTACTGATAATTTTTATTGAATACGAAATCTATTACACAAAATTCAGTAACTTTAGCACCAACACTTTTCAAGATATAAAAAAAATCAATACTTAACTTCTATTGGAGGTAAAACGCTCACTTGTAAAATTCCGCACACTTTCTGACTGAATTCAGACCGATTTCAGAAACAATTAGCTTTAACCCTTCGCAGTATTTAGTCTGTATGAGAAGTGCCACGCACCATTTCCAATTCCGCCAACTTCAAGCCTTGGCTTGAAGTCATTCAGACTAAATTCAGAAACTTTAGCTTTAACTGTTGTCAAGATATACAAAAATCAGTACTAAGTGTGTAGAAAAGTACCACGCCCTTGTACAATTGTGAAAAGCAAACATACCCTATTACACTTTTCGTCGTTGAGTCTATTTATGTTCCACATTTCAATGAAATCGATTCTGTCGTTTAGAGTTGACAAAGAAACCAACACCACTGTAGTTATTTGATATGGAAGCGTATATTTTTATTTAAACTGAAAAACTGAATTAAAACTGTTGTTGGTACCAATTTGGCTACGGGCCTTGTATCAAAAAAAACAAAAAAAAAAAATACAAACAAACATTAACAAAAAAAGCTGTCGATTTTATTTGGATTCAAAGCAATGAAAGGAAAAAGTAAATTTTTTTTTTGGTTTTTAGTTTTTAGAGTACAAAAACTAAGCTTTTTAGCATTAAATGTTTTACAATTTTTTTATGGGAATTATTAAATCATATTTTGTTGTTGTTATAAAAGCTGTTCTTTTCATGTTTAACATCGTTTGTTAATGTTTTTGCTGACCTGATAAAATGTGAGTGTCAGTGTCACTTTAAATAAAATTTTTGTCGTTTTTCAGTTTCATTTTCTCTTTTGTAGTGGCTGGCTATTAAAAATCCCTCAGTATGTGCGTGGGTCTATTTCTTTCATATCTTTGATACCCACACAGGGAGCATATATCGTAAAATAGAAATATGCCTGCAACAAAAAAAAAAAAAAAAAAAAAAAAAAATCAAAAAAGAAAGAATAAAAAGTAGCATCTAAATATGAACACCAACTCTCTGTCAACTGAACTGGCATGATTTTTTCTCCAAACAAAATTTTTTAAGCACTCATCTAAAAGGGATTTTATACAGTTTTTGGGCAAAAGTAACCAAAAATGTTTTTTTTCAGACGCACTACAATTTTTAAGATTAAAAAAAATCTTTAAATAGCCCCCCTTATAAACTCATAAAATATCTCTAAATAAGTGAAATGACAATTTTGAGAATTGAGAAATATTTTTTTAACCTCAGACTATGGATATCGTATGCTAAATACTATAACGGCACAACTCAAAATCTTTTTATAAGAAAGGCATGTCTTAAACCATTCGTCTTCTGGAAACAGGCTGTAAGTTTTAAATGATTGAAGACGAATGGTTTGTCTTTTGGAAACAGGCTGTTAAAATCTAAAAATGCTATTATTTATTAAAAACATTTAAAAGATATCTAAAAAGTTGTCTCCGTTTTTAACCAAACTCTCTGCTTATCAGCATAAAATTTAAAATACTTTTTACATTTTCAAATGCTACAATATTATTAAAATTCTTTGATTTCTTTACAGGTATGTCACAATCACACACCCTTATAAATTTAATGTTACACCCTTATAAATTTATGTAAGTACGTTTCATTAGCAAAATTTTTTATTGATTCTTTTATAACTTTAAAGATTCAAAGCAGACGGCCCTATTCCCGTTGGCGTTCTTATTTTAAAACGAAATAAAAACGACAACTTGGCATTACCGTTGTCATTATCGGCATTAATCGAAAAATTTGGGTATTCTTTATTTAAAAACGAAGATAGAAAAGATAAAGGAACGCCTGTTTTCGGAAATTAAGAAAAATCGTGAATATAAGGAAATGGAATACAGAAACAATTTTGTTTTGAAACACATCTGGACTGAAACTAATTTTGTGAATAATTTTAGCGTCACTAAGAAGTGAAGATTTTGGACAACCCCTGCATCTAAATATTTTAGGCTAATTTAGGCATGTAGCATTGTTTTTATCTACATGTTCAAAATACTTCCATACCTTCGACGACATCTGGCTAAAAAATAGAACTTTATTTTCATTCTATAGTTTGATTAAATTTGCTATGTTCTTTTCTATACTACTCGTATAAATAAATAAAAAAAATTTATATATTTTGTTACTTAAAAAAACGTGTATTTTTGTTAATTTAACCTACTCTTCTGGCCATTATTAAAACTTGCCTATAAAGTGTCCGATAGTTAAAGGTAACTTTCGTTATCGGGAGGAATAATGTGACCTTTAAAAGCTTTTTAAATAAAATTAAATTTAAAATAAAAGTTATATTTTTTAAAATAAGGCAATACCAGAACAAGAACCGACTACTTTTGGCATTAAGTTTGTTTAAAAGAGACCAAGTGGCAACAACATGCATGCTTACATAAATAAATAAATAAACAAAATTTCTTTTATAAATAATTTATTTCTCTGTTGACAAAATAAAGAAAATATTTTTGTTTATAATTCCACGAAAAAAAAATATGGCAGTCTTAATAAAATATGGATAGCTCAAACGTTAAAACTTCACGTTAAAAATTAAAGTCTAAGGCAATTTTCCCAATAACTTTATCGGTCACTTTTGTAATAACAAAAAGCCGTTTACCTGTCCGATAACAGCTTACCTCTAACTAAAGGCAAGTTGAAATAATGGACCTTAACTCTAGAACCTAATGTACATAAATTTTACGTGCACTTTTTATTAAAATTTTCCAAAATTGTATGGACAACGATAACTGAATAATGTAATTATACTAAAAATTCTTTTCTTTTTATAATAAATGAATTATAATTAATAAATTAATTTAATTAAAATAGATAAATTGAAAATTTTCTGACTTGCAAAATTGCCTAAAAATTATCGTTATGATTCTAGGGTTAATACATTATGCTTCTTCTCACATACATATGTATGTATTATGCATACATTTATTCTCCTTATACGTGTATTATTTACTGCAACAGCTGTTTTTTTCAAAGTTGCCAGAGTAAGAAAAAATATACAACTAAGTAAATTCTCTATTTAAAAACGACAAAATAACGGTTTTTTCAATATTTGGAACTAAGGATTTAAAAAAAAAACGAAAACCAAGTACCCATAAAAATTGGAGAAAATCGAATACTAAAAAAAGTATCGATCACTCTATAAAGGTATTTATGGTCATAGAAATATGTTTTGAATATCATACATTTAAAATCACATTATTAACGGTTCTTACTGGTTTTTTTTTTTTTGTTTTTTGCCAGCTATTGTGACATACCGAACTTAGGATGATGACACTTTTGACCCATTTTGATTATTATTTTAAAAGTTAAATCCGTTTCAAATTCATAAAACACTTTTTCTGTCAAGTTTAGCTATTTTTTTAAAAAATAAAACGCAAAAAATCATCAAAGAACACAAAAACATGAGTTATCTGACAAGAACTTATTCGGACCATACACGTCTCAAGTGTGTTGAGCAGCATTTCAAAACCAAAAAAACATTTTGGCGGCAGTTGAACGAAATATCAAGTTTGATATCTTTCAAGTTATACAACAAATTGAAATATGTATGGAATGTACCAGTTCATGTTAGTGGGCAACATGCATATATTTTGTGACTTTTTGATATCAGAAAAAAAAATGTGATTTTGTGTATAATGTCCCAGTAAACAACAAATCTAGCGCTTTGAATACAGTCTTGCGTTTGCGAGTTACTTTGTTTAAGACCAAAAATTAAGCCTCTTTACAAGTTAAATTTAGATTTAGTTTTCTAATAAAAGTCTAGAAAATGGCCAATTCTAAATAAGAGGTTATTCCCCATCTTCCCCTCCAGTAAGCCCATCTTCAAGAAACCGCTTCCTGACATTTCCAATCTATTCCACCAAAAACCAAGGATCAGGAGTACAGCGCCACCTTCTGGGAAGATAACAGCTAATCTATTGAAGACGCTCACCATTCACATTCAACATCCAACATTAAATGACCGAGGTTCAAATCCCAGCGAAGGAGAAAAAAATTACAAAATTAATTTGTGGTATTTCAAAAATTATAATTAAAAAAAAAAAGAGGTTACCCCCCCGTCCTCCAAGAGGACCATCTTCACTAAATCGCTCCCTGACATTTCCAGTCTATTCCACCGAGAAACGAATGATCAGGAGTACAATGCCACCTTCTGGGAAGATAACAGCTAACCTTCAAAAAAGAGATGCTCACCACTCACATTCAACATCCAGATGCGGCAATTGCTGTAGATCTCTCAATGGTGAAGATATAAATAACACTGGCCATTAAGTGATCAAATTGACAGCAATTTGTCCCATAGACTTAAGGCGCTTAATATATATCTCTATCTATACATATTTTCAACAACAATTCAATAATTTCCATATTCCTCCAATGAAATAATAATAGGGTGTAAGAAACACCAAGAAAGCCACACTATTTTTCTGATAACCAGATTTTAAAATTTTGCGAACACATTAATTTTTATATTTTAACTATACTGGTAATATAGTCCAATTTCACACTCGTAAAAATATTCAAAAAGAAGTGTCTGAGACCGACTGATATGCCTATTGCTAAAGTAAATCTGGCATTAAATTTTAATCCAAACTTTATTTCTGGCATACAATCATGGCATTTTTGATGAAGCCTTGATACTTTTATTTATTTTTTTTTCGATTACCTACCTTTACGTGTTTATAAACCTCAGTAGGATTACACAGAGATAAGGCCAAAAATTCTGAAAGATCAAATGTATAGTATTTTATTTAAGTGTCTTTAAGTTTTTTATTAAGGTCGCTAGGTTTTTTTCATTTTTATTAAGCGCATCGCGTCTTGAAAAACTACTGAACTCTAGTCATCTTTAAATTTTAAATTAATTTTGCGTGTTTGATGGGATACGTCCCAACTGCTTGTTTGTACAGGTATGCGTCAGTACACATGAATACTGCTGCTATAACACAGCAGCAACAGCACCAATTTTGAAGTGACAATATTTTTTTCCTTCATACCCGCTATACAATGCAATCTCATACAAGCCATTCATGAGAATTTTTATGGTTTTTTATTTTTCCTGATTTTTTGATTATTTACGTACATGCATACATATAGGAATACATATATATATATATATGTATGTACATAAAAACCAAAAAAGTTTTCAGGTTTTAAATCGTTTTGTTTGCTTTAGTTTTTTATGTTTTTTTTAAGTGTCCCATTTACGGCACATGCAACATGCTGCAATAATGAATGCAGAAACAACACAAAACGACAATGAAGTCAGTTTGTTTCAGAAAAACTCTTTTTTGGCGCCGCATTCGTTTAATTTTTTTTTTTTTTTTGATAAACGATTCTTTTTATTACTAGAAAAGTTTTTCTTCAATTCAAATAAAAGAAAACAAGTTATAGGTAGAAAAAAATGTTTAGAGTCAATTCCTACACAGCACTGCACATAAAAATATTTTTTGATTTACATCCTACATCTAATCCTGTATATGCGGTATATTTTATTTTTATACTTTAGTGTTCTTTTACACTGGCAAGTGGTGTCATATACACAAAAAAAATATCAATACAAATAATATTTGTAATATCAATTACATTTTCAATTGATTCTGGAGCAATACCTGAATTTATTATATCAATTAAAAGATTTTAATTGAACATAATTTTTATTAAACTTTTAATAATATAAATTAAAAACTTTAATTGAAAACAAAATCAAAAATCAATTAAAGCTTTTATGGAATCAATCAAAATAGTGTTTAAAATTACTATTTTTACTGAAAATAAAAATGTGATTATGAAAACTAAAACGTATTTCTATTTGATAAAGTATTACCTTACAATTGGCATCATTCTTTCAATATAGCCCCATAAAACAATTAATTGAAAAATTATAGTCGAAATCAAAATCAATTGAGTGTTTAAGAAACATCAAATATGAAATATACCTATTTTCTGTGTACTTCACCTAACTTCTAGAAGTTGTCGAAATGGGTAACTTGCAGTTTACATACATACCTGTTAAAAATTAAATTAATTTTTTTTTATATTTTAAAAAGTTTTTGTTTCCGTTTTATACCTTTAAAAATTATGTAATCAATGTATGTGCTCGAATTAAATTCGAATATTTAATGGATCTATAGTATACTTCTTGTATGAATTATAATAGCCTAAGATCCTAGTACTTGTATATCTATAACGAAAATTAACATCCGTTAAGGAGTACGAAAGGTCTCATCAGAGTTCTTTACAACATTATATAAGAGCTTCTTACATACATTTTAAAAGTGTTTTTTGTTAAGACCAATACACATGCTGTGCATTGTATTGGAATGTTGAAGATTTAGATAGATAGGTATTAAGCGCCTTATATCAATGGGACAAGTTGCCCATTGTCATTTTATCACTCAAAGCAAAGTGTCCCAACTGTCGGTGGATGTTGATTGTAAGTGGTGAGCGTCATCACTAAGTAGGTTAGCTGTTATCTTACCAGAAGGTAGGGCTGTACTCCTGAGCATTCGTTTCTGATGGTGGATTAGACTGGAATGTCAGGAAGTGGTTTCTTGAAGATGGACTTCTTGGACTTTGACAAATAATAACTGCCATCGTGTTGAAGCTACATCTGTTAAATTACCCGTAGTTGTCATTAATTCAGTTTATTCTGCCAAATCACCAAAGAAAGATATAGCATTCAACAATAATACAATCATTTTATCAAAATGGGTGTCGTTTTTGGTCAACGTAAAAAAATATTTTTTTCGAAAAATCCAAGGATAGGCCAATTTCTGATTGAAAGGCCATCACTGCAAAGCATGCGCTATAGGTCCATATTATGAACTTTATATGGTGTGAATTAGATGATGTGATGTGATGTGGGCTACAGTGGTATTCTGGTGTTCTCACATATATGTAGGTGTGTAAACTGGATTGTTTTTTTGAATTAAATAGAAAATACTTAATAAAAGTCCTTAATGAAGACCACTGAGTTTGAATAGTTGCTGATTGCAACCAAAATATGCCTAGAATTTACTTTTTAAAGTCAGAATGTCTATTTACTTAAAAAAAAAATATTTTATATTTTTGTACTTCTTACAAAACCAGTTTATAAGCCGTTTAATGTGGGTCAATTGTACAATTTGTCTCTTAAATACTTAATGAATAAAATCAACAAGAAGGCAAAAAATATTTCCAATATATTAAATTCTCAATATGTCAATAAAACAACAATAAATATGATTAAGTGTGTTATCTCAGTATTTTATTAAATGGCAAATTTATTTTATTTTTTTTTTTTAGAAAAGGGAAGCAATTGACATATAAATTTCATGAGTAAATAATGAATCACACGCTTGTACGCACGTATTTAGTATTCACACTCACACATACATTGATAAGTATATGTATGTGTATGCAAACAATATACAATGCGTACATAGAAAGACATTAATTAGGAAGTGACATGATTGTCACATAATGACTAAATTTAAGTTGACATCTTACCGTAATAAATCATTCAGTGTGATAGTGAGTAAACAGTAAACACGTATCTTTAAATGAATCTAAAATTAGCGAAAATATAGAAAGCAGAATGGGCAAACAAACAAAACATTTCGCAAAAGTTACAACAAAGTCATACACTTTTCCAAAATTTTTTAATGGTATTGTACATGGCAAAACCAAAACAAATACTTTCTAAATGAGAAAGAGCGCAAGTGAAACAATTAGCTTTTCGCTCTTGTGCTTGCTTTATTATTCCGTTACATTCGTATAATTTGCTCTTCTTCTTTTCTTTTTCTTCTCATTAATTTTTTGTTGTACCTAAGCACATTTGAGTTAGTGTATTTGTAGTACTCCAAACAAAAACAATATACAAAATTAAATGGGGCAATCTTTCTCACTGTTTCTGTTTTATTTTTGTTTTACTCATTGTACATTGACATACAACAAAATGAGATCAAACGTTCAGTTTTGTTTATTTTCCTACTCTGATAGAAAGTGGCCCAGTATAGAAAACTTGTGAAAAAGTAATATAATTTAACATGTTTTCTTTAATTACTTACTGAATAAAATATATTTCGTGTAGAAATATCTCTCTATGAACTCATTTAAACTCCGCTTGTAGTGTTGCTAGAAAGTTATTTTTTTATTTATTTGTTTTTATTTAGGTCTATGGACAATACTTCCGTACAGACTAAAGTAAATTATATAATTTTAAGCAAGTTTAAGTATTCAAATACAATATAATTTTCCTTTTTACAATATAAAAAAGAACTCTATGAAAGATCTACAAGATAGTAACAATTATTAAAATTTACACATATACACCGAAAAGGATCATTATTGGCATAAATAGATCTGTAAACTAATCAGTTGAAAATTACGAGTTTGTCTAACTGGAACGCAAAAGTTAATTCTACTCAGCAGGAATTCAGAATCAACCTCTTCACGAATTAATCCAAGAAGAAAAGTGACACTAAGCATAATTCGGCGACTTTTTTAAGTTGGTAACTTAATAAGAGCAAGCCTACTTGTATACGATGGAAATACATATGAATTCCATGTAAGACTTCTCAAGCAAAACAATAAAAAACTGCTTTTGCACTGACTCAATTCTATTCATATAAATGGTATAGTAAGAATCACAGATAATTGATCCATATTCTAGGATCGGGCGTACTAGTGATGCATATAATTGTTTGGTAATATAAGGATCCGAAAATTCTTTAGACCATTTTTTCATGAAGCCAAAAACGCCACTAGCGCAATGAGGTCACTAAAATTAAGCCTTTGATCCAACATATTTCCTAGATCAATAATTTTATCCACCTTGTCAAGGAATGTATCACAGATGTAATTAGAATTTACTTTATTGGAACGAAAGAAAGACATATGTTTATATTTCTTAATATTAAGATCCATAAAATTCTTGTGACAACACTGACAGAGTATATCAATATCTGACTGCAACAAAATATGATCAGAAGGATTAAGCTACGGTCACATTGGGGAAATATTTGATGAAAAAAACGTAACCACTATCTTATAAAAATATTTATTTTTTAATTTTTCATTTTTTAAAGTTTAATTAATTACACATATATCAAAATTATGTAGTAGCCGTGGTCTAGTGGTTAGTGTGTTCGCTTACTAAGATATGAGCCCTGGGTTTGACACCCAGCTCCGGCATCTTTAAAAAAAAACATGAAAAAAATATTTCTTTCGGCGACTACCTCTCAGCAGTCTTCTGGCAAAAGCTCTGAGAGTAATTAATTGCCATGAACAAGCTTCTCAAGTCTGTCGTTCGGAGTCGACATTAAACTGTAGGTCCCGGTACTCATGGATAAAAATTTACACACACAACATGATTGCTGCGAGAAGCTAGGCCGTAATCCTGACACAGGGTTGTAAAGGCCAGTTATGTATGTATGTATGTATATCAAAATAATTTTTCTAAATATCGTTTTTAAAAATTTTTTGAAGAAATGTATACATAAAAAGAAATATTTGCATAATATATTTTCAATAAACTAGTGGTTACGTTTTTTTCGTCAAAGTTTTAAAAATTAAAAATATTACGAAACACTAGTACATGGATTCGTATACAGTAAGAAAATAACAAAGATTTATACAAAACGTAATAGATATCGAATAAACGAAAATAAAATTGGCTATTAAGGAACGCAATAAAATTTTATTGCAAAGTTCTCTCAATAATCAATAGGGAGCAGCAAATCGTCGTGCGGGAGTTTAAGTGCTCTATACGCCATTTTATATTTTTTATATATCTCGAGTTAATTATGCGACTTTAGGTTTCCGACCCCAAATTTTTCAAGTCTGCAATTTGTTTTCGGATATCTCGTCCAGTTTCGGAGATAAATAGCTAAAAGCGGATTGCATATTTTAAATTTGTTGATGTAAAAAACCTAAAGTGGCATCATTAACTCGAGAAATATGAAATTGCGGATAGAGCACATAAACTCCCACACGACGAAATGTCGGCCACATAAATATTGTAACGAATTGTTCTTTATAAGAATAATTAATTTTATATTCAAGAGGTTCGATATTTGTAAACTAAAACACATGATACCTTTTGATTTTAAGGCTTTATTTACTCTTACTATAACACCTTAAATACAAATTTGTCAGTGACTATTTATAACCAATAAATAAAAAATTTTGGCAAAAAGACAACAATAAAGAGTAAAAAAGCATTTTAATTGACGAACATGTTTTCTTAATAAAAAAAAACCATGTAATGTTGTTTGTTTTTTCTTTTTGAACTTCATATTCCTTTAAACTAACTCTAATGAACGCAGTAGACTTGGATTTTATCTTGCTCTGTAATTTCAAAATCGCCGTGGCTCTCCAAAAAGTATAACCATGTACTAGATACATATCGTCGCAAGAATTAAAGAACGCTATAACTGACAAAAAATTGAAAATACATTTTTTTTGCATCATTTTTATCAGAAAAAAAATACGCGTCTATTGGTCCCAGTCCCAGATTTCTATGATGAAAAGAAATTCACTTACGCCGTCTGCGTTTTGAAAAATGCCAGTGTCTTCTCTCTACTATCATGCAGGATTTTTGGCTCTGGTGAACATTAAATGTTTTGTCAGTTACAGCGTTCTTTAATTCTTGCGACGATATATTGCTTCTTTTAAAGTTAGTTTAGGAACAATTAAATTATTCTCACCAGACTCTTCTGATTTATTTTCACTCTCATGTTCATCTGAAGCAATGTGGCATTTGTCATGTGGACAATTTTTTCATCTGATAAAACGGCGAATAGAAAACTTATCAAATGCGGAAATGAAACATTGGCATCACTTATTAGCTTTTTCTGCCTCAAAAAATAGAAATTAGCCTAGTTGCGCAGCAGTAGCGAAGGTTTTTGCCTAGGCTTTTGCTGTACTGCCATATATAAACGCGTATATTCTAGATCGTTTTGACAATTTGCTATCTGCTGCTACCCTCTATGTGTTTATAGCCTATATAAGTATTTATGTACATTCGATTTTCAGTCGATTTAAAATGCTTGTGAATGATTTTAAGTTCAAATAAAGGGGAAGCATTTCTTGCGTCGCTTCAAAACACCCAGACAATTTTGACGTTTTCCTGCATAGCAATTTGTTCTGTATTTTCCTTTTAAATGTTCTGGTGTGTTCTTTGCTAAAGTTATAGAAGACAAATTTTATGAAGAAAAAAATAAGGAACACAGTTTCTTTTTTCGTCTTTTTAAAATTTCTGTTTAATAAATAACACTCGGAAGAACATATTATACAAAGTTTTATTGCCCATCGTTTTAAAATCTAAAATGTTTATGTGATGCTTTAAATTTGTCAAAAATATTAACCTAATTTTTTTTTTTTACTAAAGGTGTCTTTTTATTTCCAATTACATATATTCTTTTATTGACATTTTTTCATTATTCTTAACTAATGACATTCAACCATCCAACAAACATACATACATACTTACATATGTATGTATGCATAGATGTTTAAAATATATTTGATTTTGGCGAATTACAAAAAAAATGAAAGATAAATGCATAATAAAATTGTGTCAATACTCGTATAATGTATTTTTATATATTTCGTCATTAGTCAGTCAGTCCGTCATTTGTTTAGTGATGTACAAACTCAAACACTCATCTATCCATCCATCCATCCACTTCTTTATTCTGTCATTAAAATACATTTTCAGTCACACTTTTTATTTTAAAATTTTTTTAAATATTTTTCAATCGTATTTCGTTTAAAATGTTTGGGGATTTGGAGTGATAAATGTTTGTTTTAAAAGAGAGAAATTAAATTTTCATTTTCATTTTATGAATCATAACATTTTACCTCACGAGCGAAAAAATTTAAAACAAAAAAATGGCTTGTTTTTTAAATTTAGATTCTCTTCTTTTTTATTCATGTTATTGAATTTAATAACATATGTATGTACGAGTATAAATATGTTTAGCATTTAATAAAAAGATGACTTATCAACCAGAGTTTTGGGAAATGTTATGGGAGCCATATTTTCCTCAATTAAAGAAGTAGCAGTAATCAAACTTCGCTGCATATGCTTAGCAAGTCTTGAAAATCTATACAAATTGTTTAAAAGATTTGTTTGACCTATTTTAATAAATACAAGATTATGGAAAAATCATTGATTAGAATAAAGCTAGTCATTTTAGTCAAATATATATTTGACTCAAATCTACCATATGGGCATTTCCACAGAAATGTCTACTCTGATCGAAAATTAATAAGTAAAGAAACAAATGACTTTTATTAAAAATTAAACAATAATCACTTTTCTTTTCGAATACCCTTGCAAATCTAACAAACGCAGATGTCGTAGCAGAAATGCCTACAATTTATTAGTGTTTGACATGGTTTGTAAGACTTGTAAAGGTCAAATCAAAATTTAGATCTGGTGTTACTTTCGTGCCCATTTGATCCTATGATTTAAATATTCAAGGTCAAAATATTTTCCCAATTAAATTTTTTCAACTGAAACACATTCTTATGTAGAAATGTTTTTGTGATTGTTGTGTAGCATTGCATTATTTTTGATTGAAACATTTAAAATCTGAATTGACCTGAAATTATTAATCCGTTAATTGCTACTGGCAAACAAATTAATTGGTGGTACAAATTTGAAAACGATTTTCTTTTAAGATCCAACTTATAAACCAGGTTATGAATTATAGCAATAATATACAAAATATCTGCAAGTATGTATACAATACCAGTTATATCTTTAAACTGATATTTGGTTTATACTTTTCAATTCTAAACTGATATGAAAGTTATTAAATTTTGGGTTGATATGTACCTTCAAATTTTTATTGGCATTTCTAGATCTCAAAATCTTTACATTTTTTAACATTTACATATTGTGCAAAATTATGTAATTTTCAACAGAAAAAGACCGACAAAATGAATTTTGACTGTTTGACAGATAATATACGGGAGCCAATTCATTGCTTATTAATTTGCAAGCATTTAATTAAAAATTAATTTTAATTATTTGTTATAAATTTGTTGTTGTTAAAGTAGTATGTATACATACTTACATGCAACAATACATAGATATGTATGTATGAATGTAAATATTTTATATTATATTTTATATTTATATTATTTTATATATGTATATACATATATTAGGGTGAGTCAAAATGTGTAGATGAAAAGAAAAAAACTGAAAAATCTTATAGCAAATATTGGTAATAAATTTATCTGTACAGTATTTACTACTATTTCACTTAACTGAATGGCAACCCGAAAAGCTTTAATATGTCTCACACTTTATGTTTTTTCCTCTCATTACTTTTACATTATATTTTGTTAATTTTTTCTACTTTTAATCAGTTGTAGTGAAACAGTTATCATAGCTTTACTTCTAATAAATATTTGTATTGAAGTTCAACTATAAATTTGTATGTTGTTTCTTTTAAAAACTTCATGATAATTTGTTTATGGATTGCGCTATCCTTACTTTGCTAACAGCAAAAGTAAAATTTACAGAAATTTGCCGCCGTGCTATTGGCAACATAAATATTTTAAAGGCAGCAGCAGCAAATAACAACAAAATACAAAAGCAATTGATATAATGTTGATATCATTTTAAAGTAACTACTTAATATCAATATCTAAATATATTGTCAAAACTTTTTAATTGTTATTGTAAATATTGATAATTAAAATGTATTGATTTTTTTGTTTCATAAATATTAAAAAAAATACAGGGTTATGCAACAGGGACGCTACAGAAGTAGAGCGACAGGCACAGCAAACGAGGCCATACTCGTACTCCATGAGCCATCATTGCATCCCGGAAAAATTACGGTTTCATGCGGTTTATGGGCCGATGGCGTCGTTGGGCCGTACTTCTTCCGTGAATGGGAATCACTATCGTTCAATGATAACAGAATATTTTTGGCCCCAATTGGATGATATGGACGGCACCACAAGCCCCACAGCGAATGTCAAAATCAATTTATTGAAAACCAAGCTTGGAGAACGTGTTATCTCACGAATTGGGCTAGTCGACTGGCCGCCTAGGTCGTGCAATTTGATGCTGTTAGACTATTTCCTGTGGAGCTACGTCAAGTCTATGGTCTCAAAAACCGTTTTTGTTTTATTAAAAAAAAAACTTTTGTAGAGCTCTTATTGAAAATCCCGATAAATAAGGCTCAAATTTGTTAAACATTTTATATTGCACTGGTTTCAATAAAAAGATATTAGCCTAAGTTGGGCAAGTGCAGCAAAGGTTTTTGTCTAAACTTTTGCAGTGCTGTTTTGATATAATCGTGTATTTATACATAAATGTGTGAAATCTAATTTTGAAAACTTACTGTCTGCTACTGGCTATCGCCATTTTTTTAATGCTTTATAAGTAACTTTTCAAACAAAAATTAAAAATTAAAATAAATTAAATCCTGTTCTGCACAATTCGACAAAAAGATTTGATTCGATAATAATGGACTAGTTGTATTACTTACTTACTTACTTACTTAGCTGGCCATAGCAACCCGTTAACGGATGCATATGTACATAAAGTACCATAACGTTGTCAATTTTTGCATAGATTTTAACAAACGAAGTCTCATTTTACTCAGAAATTCGCAATTTTTTATTTTTTAATAATGTTTCTTTAAAGGAAAAGAAAAAATACAATTCCCTAATGCGTGCAAAACATCGTTAATTAGCAATCAAGCAGCTTAGATCCTTTACATATAAGTATTACTCGTTCATCGCATATAGAAGTTGTTTAAGGATGTTGGTTTTAAAGATCAAAATGGGCAACTATTCGTTATCGATAAGTTTAAAGTAGATGTCGAAAAATTTAAAAGCAGGGGAATAGGTTTATAAAATGCAGTATTACGACTAATATTTGCTAGAATTTTCTTTTGATGGGAGACAAAACTACTGTTCAAACGAGACAAGATATAATTAGAAAATATCATCCAGAACTTAAAAAACAATCCCACATATTAATTCTTAAAGAGCTGGAAAATAAATTGTAGGGTCATGCTAAAGTTGACAGTGCAAACACCAACACAAGACAAATTAAACTATACAAAAGGTTTTCAGGAAAACAAAATCAATCAATTACTTAATAAAGATTTGCTACGATAGAGATTCTACTAATATTGACATTAAAAATGGCATAATAAGGGGATTTGAAATCTATTAGACAAATCGTTATGCTGTTGGCCGGTTGTATTTTAATAAACTTCCACTGCGTCATCTATTTAATACATTGGAAATGTCTCCTACAAGTGGACCACGTACTGAAATATTAAGTGGATACACAAAAACAAATAGTATGTTGGATATTTTATATTTTTTGAATAATGTGAGATTTTGTTGTTGTTTATTTTTTAATAAATCTATACTACTTTCAGAATAATGGGAGTGTAATTGCTCAAATTTCTTAGATAATTCGCGTAGCTTACGTTTTTGTTATACGATCTTTGACGAAAAAAATTCACCCACCCTAATGTATATTGTATATACATATGTATGTATATACATATATGTCCATTTTAACATATATTTACATACAAAACTAGTTTAATTAAAAAATATATCACGTGCAATAACAATACATTGGCTGAATAGAGACGTGGAAGGAAGTGTAAATAATACGTTTTTAATGCCTGAATAGGCACATGAGGCATTCTACAATGAATTGGAGCATGACATTTACAATGAAGTAAAATAAATATGAAATTGAAAAACTAAAACTAATGAATGATTTTATTTCCACAACACAAGGGTTATTGCATTGATTTTATACGAGGGGTGAGGGCAAATATTTTCTCTGTATATGATCTTGTTTGTCCCAGGTTTCTTGAGGTTTCAACGATATCTTTTAGCACTTTAACTGGAAACTTTGCTTTTTCAATTCAAATGTTGATGCCATGGCAGAAATGGCTTTGAGCACAATAAAGTTGGGGATGGGTATCTTAATTATGTCAAAAAATATTTCGATTAAACAAGAATATAAATTCTGTTTTAATCACACGTGCAAATTGGCAGTCAGATCCAGAGAGGAAGCGTTTAGGTATTGTTGCAACGATAGTGTGCCGCAGTACTAAGACATGATAAAGCTCGTTCTTTTTTGCGGGGAAGGAAGAGCTTCTGATTTTTGTTTAATATGCTAATTCAATACCAACTTTTATACCAAATGACGCATCATTCACGAGCATAAATTCAAAATGGGTTAGGTTAGATTAAAATTGACAGTCATCTCAAGGAAAAGCACACTTAGTCCCGTTTTTTTTTTATCACTATATCCAATCCACATGTACACGACCATTGGCTTTTCTCCAACAAACCTAACAATTTCACAAAGGGATGAATTGTATTCGTCAGGTTTTTTCTGGGCACCCAAAAGTGTTTCTTTTAAGGTCGCGAAGTAAGGGACAGTGACAGATACAACTTCAATGTTCCAGGGGGGTTATTCCGTAAAAGAACCGTGCGGCTAAAAAACGTATTCTCTCTATAATTCATTGTACCATTTAGTGGACAAAAGGATGTGACCTAAGAGAGGTACGGATAGTAGTTGAGAGTATGTGATTATTTGGCGCCTCACATGGTAGTACCTAGAGAACAGTGAATGGGAGTGTGGAACATATTACTATTATAATTTTTTGCGTCTTTTATTTACGAAATTTTTATTGATATGTAAGATTTTTTCTGGAACATGGCTATCGTGTAAATCGAGGGATAGGAGTACATACGTAAATATAAGTATATATATTGTGTATTGTATATACTATATATATGGTAAAAGTATGGAATGATCCATACATACGTAAGTAGTTTTTTTATTCATTAGTAAGAGTTTTAATTACGTTGTTGTTTTTTTTTTTTTTTGTTATTATTGTTTATATTGTTGCAATCTTTGTTGTTTTTTTCATACTTTTTTGCTATATTTGTTGCTGTTGATGATTCTGTTGGCGGAATAAGTTGATTAAAAACTAATTTAAATTAAATTCACAAGTAAAAAATGGCAACAAAAATCACTTAAATATACCGACACAATAAATTGAATGACATTCAGTGAAGGATTATTTTAATTTTAATTATTTATTAAATTAAAACAAAAAAGAAAAAAGAAAATTAAATGAAATTTTTAATATTAAAAAATTGTTTTTGCTCTTATTGGAAATGAAATGAAATGAAATGAAATGAAATGAAATGAAATGAAATGAAATGAAATGAAATGAAATGAAATGAAATGAAATGAAATGAAATGAAATGAAATGAAATGAAATGAAATGAAATGAATGAGTTAAAGAACAAAATTAATATGAAAATATTTGGAAAAAATTTTAAACCAACTGATGATGACACATGTTAGTGAGGTAAACAAATCACATTTTGTTAAAAGCAAATTAACGTAAAAGCCTAAACAAAAGAACGTATTCTTGTTTAGAAATTAAAACATTTTTGTTGAATATATTTTTTTTTCTTTTAATATATCTTGAGGGATTGCTAACCTCACTCAAGATATGCATACATACATGCATACATACATACATAATTTGACATTACAACCCTATTTTAGGGTTACGGCCTAGATTCTCGCAGCACACATGTTCTGTGTGTCAATTTTTATCCATGAGTACCGTCATCTACAGTTTAATGTCGACTGTTTTAAAACGATGCAAGAAAAACTTCACTCCAACTGATCTTCATAATATTTAGAAGGTATTTACACATTCCAAGATGGAATACAGCTCTAATGTATAGGCCGGTGCTTCAAAGTTTATATTAAGGCTCTCGAATGAGTACAGGAAATGGCAATGTTGTCGATTTTTAAGAACACCGTCTCAATGTGGCGTGCACTTCATTGTTCTTTCGGTACTGCCTTGGGAGGTGCTCTGTTGGAATATAAGAATTTGATTCCCGATAGTCGCATATTCTTACGAACTACACGTACTTCTCTTAGAGCACATCCTTTTATAGATGATTGTACAGTGAAGCCGCACTTTTCGTTTTTGGAATGCTTTTCTTGCCACTTACGATATTGAGTTTAAATCAAATGTCTATAAACACTACTCCCTCTTTCGCCCTTCCCAAAACATATCTTCTTAGACCAGCACAGTCTTCATGATTAGTGGTCATCACCTAAGTGCTGGCCTCAATAAAAAATAAAGTTTGTTTAAAAGTACTACGCTTAGTTATTCGCTTAGTTTGACTGTTGAGTTTTAGAGACTACGAAATAATTCAGACTAAATTCAGAAACTTTATAAAACAAACAATATTTAGTTTCTATCAGACATAACTCGCACACTCTTTCAATTCCCCCACTTTTGGGTTTAAAATTTGTGTTGACCACGAAGTCATTCAGACCAAACTCAGAAGATTTTGCTTTAACCGTTCTAAAGAAATAAATCAATAGTTTGCATTAAATGCACCATGCTTACTTGTCCTATTCCACTTTTTGGCTTTGACTTTTAGTGTCTACGAAGCAATTCAGATCAAATTCAAAAACTTTAGCCGTTCTGAGGATATACGGAAGCCAATAGTTAATTTAACTGGTAGGTACCCAACCCGGTTTTCTAATTCCGTCAAGTTTTTAACTGATAATTTACATTTTCTGTTAATCTACTTGGACCAAATTTGGAGAATCGTACACTTACATTATTGAAGATACAAACAAGATGAATAGATTTTTTTTTAATTTGTGTTGTCTTTTAGTGCCTTTCGGGTGACTTTAGACAGTCTGGTGAAACTGAATCGGCTGGTCAGGGAGAATAAAGTCAGCCTATGCAGGATCCCAAGTCATGTGGGTATTCATCAGTATGAAACGGCAGATCAACTTGCCAGAAAGGGAGCATACATTCCACTGGAAGGGCCAGAATTCTTTTGTGCGACGGGAAGGGGAGTTTGGAAGGGCATACTGAAGGAAAAAGAGTACAAGGAGAGACGTTTACTCTTCTTAAGCCAAACTGGCTTTAGACTTTCCAAACTTTTACTCGGTAACTATGATATGGGGAGATTTGAGTTATGCAATAAATTCTCTAGGTATAATCTGCAGACTCAAACGACATTCGAATATGATAGGAATCGTTTCGAGCGACATGTGCAGAACATGAACAAATCTGCGTCATTTGTAATTCAAAAATAAAAAATTAAAATTTTTTTGTGTGTTCAGGCATATAAAACATTAACAGCCTTAAGTATAATGAAAAATTAGAAGGTTGTTGTACACAGTGGCTAAGTTTGTCATTCCAATACGTGGAAATTCTTACTCAAAAGTACAAAGTATTTAATTTTTTGGATTCTTTGACTAGTTATTAAATAGAAAGTATGGAAAGTAATTATAATATCAGTCAATAGTGGGTGATAAAGTTGCCAGTTTTTTGTTCAATATACTAACGAATTGCTAATTTTTCATTATACATACGGCCGTAAATGTTTTTTATTATAATAATGTCTTTAAGCTTTTTTAAAATTATACTGGACAAATATACACACACTTGTGTGTGCTTGTCATTCTAACACTTACTCTTGTTAATTAAATTTCATAATTTTGTAACTAATTTGTCATCTATTTTTCATCTCAATAAATCATATTTCTCTACTTGTTTGCTTCTGATTTTTGTAAAATTAATTACATATTTAATCGTATTATCAGCCCTTTAACTCCTTTTTTTTGCAACGAGCAAACAACGCCTTCTTCTTTATTTGAAAATGAAAAATTGTAATAAATTATGTCATGACATGATATGGTATGTGACTGATATGTGGTTGTAGAAAAAAACATGAAATTAAAACAAAAACAAGTACTTTTTATTTGCAGTTTCTAAATTGAACCACAATATCAATAAAGGCAAAGAGAAAAGGAAAAGAAAAAATATTTTTGGGTTTCTCATAATAATTAATTTATATGTATATCGCTGTTGGATTCAATGACAACAGTGCCATTAACAGCATATGACGGCTTTGTCAACATGAACTGTAAAACCAAAATTATTACGGCCCTGAATAAATTATTTGGGTTATTCTATAACAATAACCCGATAAAGTACGACTATTGTAAACTGGCTCTTAGTGTGGTGTTTTATCTTTAAGTCCGATGGGTTTATGCGGATACTCATAAAGCAAACAGGATGTGTTTTGAAGCAATTATTCAGTTCATTGATTCGACCAATCTGAAATAGTACGCTTCAGTCGTTTAGGACCCCTCTCTAGAGCTGCAAAACAATCGATAGTACTATCGATAGCATCGCTAGTTTTATTTTTGGCCGACTATCGATGCAAATACTCATAAAGCAAACAGGATGTGTTTTGAAGCAATTATTCAGTTCATTGATTCGACCAATCTGAAATAGTACGCTTCAGTCGTTTAGGACCCCTCTCTAGAGCTGCAAAACAATCGATAGTACTATCGATAGCATCGCTAGTTTTATTTTTGGCCGACTATCGACTGTCGGTAGCGATACTATCGGAAAATTTTAAAAGTAAACTTTTTCAACGCAGGTTTTTTGTCGCCGGTAAATTTTTGTATGTATGTTCTAATTTTAAATAAAAATAATATATTTGCATTTATTTATTGTAAAATCAAATAGAGTCAATATTTCAAAATAGTCTTATCCTATTAAGCTACTTAGGATAATTAATTTTATTTAAACTTAGTTATTTTTATTCAGCGGCAACGGCTGGCTACCTTAATATAACAACAGCGGCGAATTATTGACGGCACAAAAACAATACAAAGAAGTTTTAAAGTAAAAGTTTCTGGTATTATTAATAGTATTTCTGAAAGAATAAAGAATATTTAAATAAAAAACAGTTTTAAAAAGAGATTCCTATAAACATCCAATGGACACATCCATAGGAGTGTCTATGTCTGTCTGTGTTTAATAGAAACTGGCAACGAAAACATTGAGGTAGACAACGATGTAGAAGAGGAGGGTATTCAAAAAAGATACGTAGGACGTATTCAGATGTTTGGACTTATTTTGAAATAATCAAAGATAAAAATTGTGCCAAATGCCGTTTATGTGGCAAATATTATAAAACTAGAGGCAATACCACATATTTATTAGATCACCTTAAACTTTCGCACCCTAGTTTTAGAGAAGCAGAAAAGCCAATTAAGACCAAAAACGGTCGATAAACTCTTGTTCATTAACAAAAAGTATTGGGTAAACCTGGTATCACTTATAAATACCTAAATTTAACGCTTCTGTACCTAATTTTATTTATGAATTGTTTTTTATAATCCTTTTTAATTAGAATATTGATATTTACATATGTAGAATGTATGTTTTACGTTTTGAACGTTAAAGCCTTTTACGGTTAACGTTAATTTAAAAAAATTATCTCAAATTAACAGCTTCAATAATTTATTTTTTTTTTGTCTGAAAACGCTTTAATTAGATCAAAGTTAACTGCAATGAATATTTTTTGGTAATTAAAGAAGAAATGATGTCCGTGAAGGAATAGTACACTAGCCAAACTGAACAATTGTTTTCGACTCCAGCTACGGTAGTCTCATCAGAGTTCTTTGTGTCCTGTGCATATTCAAGACCAAACATCAACTATTTAACTCACACTTTTTTGGAAATCGCATACTGAAATTATTACCGTATGTACATACATTTGTATGAGTTAGTCGAAGTAAAGTAATTAAAGCGTTTTCTGATAAAAACAAAATTAAAATTGACCACACCTTTCCTGGGGCTCGAACCCGAGTCTTCAGCACTTAACATAAATTGCGCCCGGCTATGGCGCTGCGCTCTAACCACCACGACCACCGTCGTACATATCATTCATGTCGACTAATGTGGAATAAAGGGCAAAAACAAAATAAAAATTGTAATTCTGTTTCATCCGAATGGGATGACAATTACAAGAACAGCAATGATGGTAAGAAAAGGAGAATATGATAGAAACTGTTGTGTGACTTTACTTCGACTAACTCATACAAGTATATGTACATACGGTAATAATTTCAGTATGCGATTTCCAAAAAAGTATGAGTTAAATAGTTGATGTTTGGTCTTGAATATACACAGGACACAAAGAACTCTGATGAGACTACCGTAGCTGGAGTCGAAAACAATTGTTCAGTTTGGCTAGTGTACAAAAACAAAATTAAAATTGATCACACCTTTCCTGGGGCTCGAACCCGAGTCTTCAGCACTTAAAATTTTTTTTTTGTTTGGCAAATAATTTTCGTTTTTTTTTTTTTGTTATTTTGTAATAAAATTGAAATTTATGTTACAATAGTATACATATGTACTTATGTCTTTTATTTAAATTAATACATTTATTATGAAGGACAGTTGAAAGCGAATAATAACCCATATACATATATGGTACTTGCTATATTTTAATAGTGTTTTACTTACTGGACTTCCGATACAAATTGAATTGTACTTCTCCACTAGATTTTAGAAGAACCTAGTAGAAATATATCCAAAAATTCGTATTGCGATTCTAATTTTCTCAGAAAAATAGAAAACCGATAGTATCGATAGTATGGGATGGGGCCGACTATCGATAGTTTTGCAGCTTTACCCCTCCCCCCAAATGTGATATTCATGTCGTCGCAAGAATTAAAGAACGCTATAACTGACAAGTTGTAGTCGCCGTGGTCTAGTGGTTAGTGTGTTGGCTTACGAAGACGATAGTGCTGGGTTCAAATCTCAGCTCCGACATCTTTAAAAAAAAAAGAAATATGAAACAATTATTTCTTTCGGCGACTACCTCTCAGCAGTCTTCTGGCAAAAGCTCTGAGAGTAACTGATTGCCATGAAAAAGCTTCTCAAATCTGTCGTTCGGAGTCGACTTTAAACTGTAGGTCCCGGTACTCATGGGAAAAAATTAACACACACAACATGAGTGCTGCGAGAAGCTAGGCCGTAATCCTGACACAGGGTTGTAATGGCCAATTATGTATGTATGTATGTATGTATAACTGACAAAACATTTAATGTTCACCAGAGCCAAAAATCCTGCATGATAGTAGAGAGAAGGCACTGGCATTTTTCAAAACGCAGACGGCGTAAGTGAATTTCTTTTCATCGTAGAAATCTGGGACCGGGACAAATAGACGCGTATTTTGTTTCTGATAAAAATGATGCAAACACGTATTTTCGATTTTTTTTCAGTTACAGCGTTCTTTAATTCCATCGACGATATAACCAAATTAAATGTGTTCAAAATCAATCAATGCTAAATTCTGTTAAGAATTTATAACCTTCTTTGCAATGATTTTTGATAATCAAAGGGTTAAATGGTATCCGTAAGGAAATGTACACAAGCGGAACTGAACATATATTCGACAACAGCTACGGTAGTATCATAAAAGTTCTAATTGGAATTATATTTGTTGTATATACTTGTAAGGAGTTAGTCGAAGTTTCGTTTTATACAAAACATTCTATATGATCATTCTACGTCTTAATAAGAGTTGTACGTTATCAATTTACCAAGTCACTTTCTAGATGTATTATGCATACCAATCGAAAGATCTCTTTATATTACCATATTCACTATGATTACCATTTAACTTTTCCAATATAGGCCGATCAATAGTTGTAACTAATAGGCCTACATCTAGGAAACCAGAATTTGCCGCTTAATAGTTTCGTATCATTAGTTTTGAACAAATTTCGTTGTGACTTAGGAATTAAAAGCATATTATGAAAATAGCCTGAAAGAACTCGTTTCATAGTCTTAATAAAAATAAAAAAAATAACAGATAAATAACTATAAAACCGATATTAAAAAGATAATAATACGAAATTTCCGGTCTTTTTGTCCCTTCATGTCTATATTGACATTTCTTTACATATTTTTGTTCAGTTCTTTTGGAAAATATTACTTTCGGCGAACAGCTCTTAGCAGTCTTCAGGTAAAAACTCTGAGAGTATCAGCTATGAACGAGCTTCCCAAATCTGTTGTTTGAAATCGACTTTAAACTGTAGGTACCGGTACTCATGGGTAAAAATTGACACACAAAACATGGGTGCTGCGAGAAGCTAGTACGTAACTCTGAAAAAGGGTTGTAATGGCCAATTATGTGTTATGTTGTGTGTATGTATAATTTTGTTGTTGTTAGACTTAGTGTACAGATTTGATTTCTTTTATGTTAACGTTGTATTATAAGCTCTCATTATAGCAACTAAAAAACCAAATAAATGTTTAAATTTAATTTCAAAAAGTTGGGAAACAGCAGGCAATCAACTGTTGTGATAGCCGCTTGTATTAATTTTTGACAGCAAAATTGACGCGGTAGATAAAAGCGACATGCTTTATAAGAACATTTTAAATTTAAAAAATTTGGAAGAAATAACGTATTTTCCATCACCAAATCGATTAATTTTTCTTAAATTTTTATTAAATAATTAAATTTATTTTATTTTTATATTTTTTTTTATTTTTCTCTTATATATATTTTTAAAGATTTTTGCCCATGTTCGTAAAAAATAAATTTGGTTTATAGAATGCTATTTTGACATATTTCTATGGAGTAATTGTCAAATAAGCAATTAATATAACTGTTTTATTTTTGATGAATACGGGCATTATATTTTTAAACTCAAATAAAAAACGTAATAATTGACAAAAAGTATTATTAAGAGCCTTGAACGATAGAATGGAAATAGGGATTTTATTTTTTAAAGAGTATGCCATTCAGATGTCTTTCGTCGAGTTGAACACTCTGTTCAAAACGGAGCCTTGTGTTCTGTGCCACATGCTGCAGTAAACTTGGTTCAATTGAGCTGATTTCTCGCTGAATATTTTTCTTTAAAGCCGTAAGAGATTGCAAAGGTAGCCCAATAAAAAAATCCCTGAGAGTTAGGTCGGGCCACCTCGGTGGCCATGGGATGTCCCCAAAGCGACCAATCACTTTTTGGGGAAAATTATTCCGAAGTAAATTCATCGAAGCTCTGGCTGTGTGTGCAGTCGCCCCATCCTGTTAAAAACACGTATGTGAAGAGTACGAGGGATAAGCTCGCTGGTTTGGCAAAAATATTTTCTTAATCATGGGTCGATAATTTTCACCATTGACATTTGTCGTCTAGCCACGGGAATTTTTGAAGAAAAATGTTCTGATTATCTCTCGCGTGGATAAGGCACACGAAACAGTTACCCTTGGGCAATGCAATAGTTTTTGATGTATCAATCGAATACTGCGAGTACTTTGAGACCAGTAACGGCAGTTTTGCTTGTTGACGTGACCGTTTATAAGTGAAAATGAGCCTCGTCGCTCCAAAAAATGGGATTTATAGTGCTAAAACGCTCCATCACAAAAATTTTTGCGAAAATCAAAATCACTTTCTTTCAGTTCTTAAACAATGGAATGGAACTTCAGGTCCTTTTTTTAAAATTTTATGAATAATCGCTCTTAGAAGTCCCAATGAGGCTTTTCCGTATTGAAAATCCCGGATTTTCATGTAAGCTGCTTTAAACCAGTTCAATGTTTTTGGGAGTCCTTGAAGATAGACTGGGCTCTAGCCATGTTACATTCATAGCTGAAGGAGTCTGCAACCACGAATTAAATAAATTTAGACACCGTCCATCACGTATTCGTCGAAAATCGAACTTTGAACAAAATTGTCGACGAGTATTTTCGGAAGAATCATTACTCTTACAAAATTTCACCACAGTGAATGCGCGATGCTCACTCGACTAATTCGACTTCTTGACTGACAAATCGGCACAATCGATAATTCCAACGACGCCACCGTCAGCATCGTTTATTACTTTTTGAAATAATTGTATTTACAAATATATATCTTCTACGCGAAACTCTGTATATTTAATTTAAGGGCGTGGCCGCTTCCAGCAGCATTGCCAAATTAAATGAAATGTAATATGTCAAATCTTTTGAAAGGCTATTTTTGTAAACAAATTATTCTTTTAAAATTTGGTAATATTGTTGGTGCGCATTGGCCTTTTCTTATAATTACTTAATTAAGTCACTTAAGCAAATATTATAAAATTAACAACCTGCTTGAAGTAGTTCGAGTATTTTCATTCCTTGGTCAAATCGTAACCATACACTTACCAATCGGGCATAGTTCGCTTCACCAATATCTGTAATAAGCAACTGTATTTTCCATACGATTACGGTGGCTATAAAAAAAGTCAGTTTACATTTGATAATAATCACAAAAAATATAAGTATATATGTATGTGTATATAAAAAATATTAAAATTTTTTCATCATACTTATTTGAATCAAATATTTTCTCAAAATATATTTTATCTTTCAATTTTTTTTTTTTGTTTGATTTAAAATAATTTTTTTTAAGCATGATTATTTAAACAAAAGGTAAAGCAAAACAAACACACACAAAAAAAATAAAAAAAGATTATATATACATAAGTATATATACTATATACTCTAATATATATGTATGTCTATACATACACACGTTTTTAAAGAAATAACAACAACATTAACAATCGCTAT
Source organism: Metopia argyrocephala (assembly GCA_963576795.1). Lineage (NCBI taxonomy): Eukaryota > Metazoa > Arthropoda > Insecta > Diptera > Sarcophagidae > Metopia > Metopia argyrocephala. The sequence continues at coordinate 98,643,999 of OY756209.1, read as the reverse complement.
AATTGTTTTTCTTTATGGGTCTCAAAAACTATTTTCAACAAAAGCCATCATTTTGTTAAAAATGAAATGAAAACTCATGAACTGAAACCAAAAACGGTTGACATTTTTCATTAAGAAAACATGTCAATGACATCCACTGGTTGTACAAAAGAGCGTTTGTGAGTTTTGCTGAGTGTGTGAAATATCAAAAGCCTCCATTTAAACAGATACTCATTCATAAACCGTCACTCAAATAAAAAATTTTAAACAGAATGTTTGACATGAAAATGTTGATGAATGTTGAAACACACGTGGTTTGTTTTAAAAATATATAAATAAATATCATCCAATATGAATCGTGTTCAAATATACTTTCTTTTTTATTTTTTTAATTCCTATACACGTTTCAAACTTAATGCTACAGATATATTTAAGGTTCTCGGTAATGTTCTGCATTTAAAAATAACGGCATAAGCCAATTTCCATCAACTGACTTATGTCTACTCTTTGAATGCTCTCATTTTGTACTTTGAAACAAAGTTACTACCAAGTCGCAATTTAGGTCTGAATAACCTTTTGGTTAAGGGCTAGGGAACTATTTATACGTCCACTTTATCCTAGAGAAATCCTTTCCTTTCTCTTTCTTCCTGATGCCAGAAACTAGTTTTTGGTCATACCTCACCAAACTTTTTCCACCTATTCGATCACCCTATTACTTATGGTTAGATGACCTCTCTAAACTACAATAGCCGAAGTAGGTAAGAGCCAACAAAATAAATAGTTTAACAAGCTGGCTATTTTATGTATGTAGTTTATCGAATCCCTTTAGCAATTGTAGTTTTTAAGTATTACGAGTATTATTATTTCATCTAGACCGAGCACAATGGCAACTGTGATCTTTGAGATTTTTTTGGTACTTTTTAATCTACTGTTTGTAGAGCAGGCCTACTGGTTTTTTTTTATGAACACTAGCAGGTGTTAGACTTTATTGGTGGATATGTCCACCATTGAGAGCATATGACTACTTAAGGACATCGATCCTTGTGCACACAATCTACAAATATCTACATTTGTAGTCTTCATTTTCTGTAAGTACGTTTCACACCACAATGACTGGTAAGAAAATCTGTTAGAAGTTTAAAGTTCGGCCTTCTATACTTTAGAATATCAGAACTGCGCCAACTGATTATTGAATGATCACAGTTTTAGCGCATCTAAGGTCAACTTGAGCGTTTGCCAGAATTTCGTTCTTTTATCAAATTGAGTATATGATGATGATTACCATGATCCATATGAATATAGAATATCATGAATTACTCGCTAACCAATGCATCCGCAGCCCCATATATTGGATTGCATTTGTAATCACTAGTCTTAGCAACATGTAGAAACATTTAACAAGTTACATACATACATATATAATTGGGCATTACAACCCTGTATCAGGTTTACAGCCTAGCTTCTTCCAGCACTCATGTTGTGTGTTTTAATTTTTATCCATGAGTACCAGGACTTACAGTTTAAAGTCGACTTCCAATGACAGATTTGAGAAGCTTTTTCAATCAATAATTTTTTTGGCAATCAATTACTCCCAGAGCTTTTGCCATAATACTGCTCAGAGATAGTCGTCGAAAGAAATAATTTTTCATATTTATTTTTTCAAGATGTCAGAGCTGAGATTTGAAGCCAGCACTATCGTCCTAGTAAGGTAACACACTAACCACTAGACCTCCGCTACTACACATTTAACAAGTTTCTCAGAAGAAAAACCGAATAAAAATATCTCACAATCAATTAAATGAAAACAGTGAAAGACCACCGATATAAGTATTCCACCACCATCAGTAGGGTAATGACATAAGAAATAGAACATTGTTGTATGCTCTTCTACATTCTGATGTTCAAAACAGAACTCATTATAACAGAGAGCCATTCTCTCCGCACCATCAATCGAGTAGCTTAACCAAACCCAATAACAGATTTTTGAGTTTATGCGTTATTTAATTAAGGTTTTGCTCAATTGTTTTATCTTTGGCAGATAAGAACTTTATTTTTAAAAAGTGTTTAATTCTAAAAATGTTTTGAATATAGAAAAGTGCTTTGGTTTGAATGTATTTGACAAGTTATTGGTTTTGAGAATATACCTTCGCATTATTATTTGATTTTTGAGCAAACCTCGCTTTTTTCGCAGTGGAATAACCACTTAAAATCCACGAAATATTTGACAAGTTGGTTGCCTTTATGATGCCGTTATTTCTTTTCATAGTGTGATAGACATCTAATGTTAGAATCTAAAAAAACACGTTTTAATCACCATTTTTTTTTAATTTTTAATATTTTATTTTATTTTTAATTTATTTTTTTTTTAATTTTAGTTTATTTGTTTATAAAAATAATTTTAAAATAAAAACAATAATTTAAAAATAAAATTTTAATAGAACTTCTATTTATTTTTTAAATTCGGTCTAATAGCTTTAAACACATAATACTTTTTTAATGAATTCTCTGTGTATTTTGTAGAGTTTTATTGTGTGTGTTTGCCAGATTTATTTTTAAAGTATTGCAACATTTTAAATGAATATTTAATAATTTCCGTTGTTTCCTGATTAAAAACAACAATTAAATTATAATTAAATATACAGGATCCTTTTGATGTTTTCATTGTATTCAATATTGACTTTTAAATACATTTTAGGGCAATAACAGTTATTAATAATGTAAACACATGCTTGCATATGCAACATCGCAGACCACATACATACTTGCGTATACAATGAAAACAGGAAATGACTTAAAATATCCAGGAATTTTTATTGTTCGTGTGGTTACAGCACTGTGTACAAAAGAATGAGGGAGATAGACAGTATATACATATATACAGCTTGGGACATACATAAATATTTGTACACCCCTATTTAGTAAATCTTTAAAAATTTATAAAAGAAATACTTTAAATCATTATACATAAATACATACATAACTGGCCATTACCACCCTGTTTCAGAGTTACGGCCTAGCTTCTCGCAGCACTCATGTTTTGTGTGTTAATTTTTATTCATGAGTACCGGGACCTACAGTTTAAAGTCGACTCCGAACGATAGTTTTGAGAAGCTTTTTCATGGCAATCAATTCCTCTCAGAACTTTTGCCAGAAGACTGCTGAGAGAAAATATAATTTCTTCATATTTCTTTTTTTTTTTTCAAGATGTCAGCGCTGAGATTTGAACCCGGCGCTATCGTTTTAGTAAGCCAACACACTAACCACTAGACCACGGCGACATTATATGCCGTTTTATTTCACATCCATTTTTGTTTTATTAACTATTAAGATATATATCAGTATCTAATTGGGGACAAAATTATTAGTACTTCCCACAATTATTTGTACAATGAAATTCTGTGTGCTTACACTTCTTCTCAAAAACCATTTACATTTATTTTTTTTCGTATATACAAGTATTGTTTATTATAAAATAATTCCATGGCTTTAAAGTTTTAAGCAATAATCTTTCTTTCCAAAAATGAGCAAGGAAAAGTATTTGAGCTTGAGTATAAAGAATTTAGTTTTTGAGGAACATAAAATAGAAAAATTCCTCCGCAATATATGTACGTCGTTTGGTGAATTTACATCACTCCACAGTCAATATATTGGAAACATCTATAAAAGCAGTAGATACATTGAATATACGCCAAGATAAGGACGGCCAGAAAAGGTGTTTAGACGGGAAGTGAGTTTGGTGTTGGTTAGTTGGTTCTCGCGGAGATCCAAAGGTCTACTTAGTACTCTCGCGCCGTTTTGAAGCTACATCCAACTTGTTAAAAAAGAAACAGCTATGCACTACGTAACTATATCCAGTTTGTAAGAATTAAAAGTTGATCAAGCGGGCTTACCAAAGTTGACAATCCTCCCTCCATAGGGCAGGGTATTCCCAAAGAAAATAAAATATCGTCTATCTTTGCTCGGGTTGTTTACAGCTGTGACAACACATATTAAATGGAATATTCATCGTTTCTACTTGCTCTCCAATTCCCCAGAAACCAGTCAGCACTGCAATAATTCTACTGATATTTCCACATTTCATGCTTAACAATGATCTGGTTCTCTCCGGGTCATATTTTTGGCAAAAACGATCTGCAAGTCGTCAGACCACTCCACCTTTGACCTGTGATTCAATAACACCGCGTTACAAAAACGAGCTTATTTTCGGTTTTTTAACGAACTGAAACCGTATCAAGAAAAGTTCATGAAAATCTGAGAATTGACAAAAATCTATTTTTTTAAAAATTTGACGTGATACAGACATTTTCACGAGCCGACACATTCAGCATGATTGGATCACGGGAAAAGGGTTAAAAATTGATCCAAAGTCTATCACCCAGGCGGACACTACGAGCTTTATACTTTATACTTAAAAAAAACTCTGACGTGTAGATTAAGATCGCCGATACACGTGTATTTTAATTTTTTTCCCCTTTCCAAAAAAGTATATTTGGTTCATAGGACAGAATGCGTGTAACGCGGTGAAATATTTTATATCATCCTACCCTTTATAACTCCCATTGAGAAGAGGACCGGTTCTGCCTCGACAGCTCATCTGCCATTTTGTTACCTTCTATGTTTCTGTGCCTCGGCACCCATATTAAAGTAACATTATGTCACATACTCAAGGTGTTAAGGCCGCTTCTACTCCGCTTCACCAGTTTGGATTTAATTACAGCCGATTCTAATACCCAAAGTCACTGTCCTAACCCTTGCTATCCGCATAATATATAGATCAATCAGGATAACATGTGTATGTACATCTCTTTTGGTGTTAAAAGATCTGCAAAAATTTCATGAGAGACACGGAAAAAATTACGAGTTACGATATCATTTATTAATGATACGAAAGTAAGTCTTTTCAGAAATGATAGCAGAGGAAAAATATGACGCAAGAAAAGTACAGCGTTAGATATGAACAATTTGGTTCCAAGAGTGCAGTATGGTGTTAAAAATGTTATGGTATGAGGTGCAATGGCAGCCAATCTTTATTGAAATCTGAGGTAAACTTTGAACGGTTCGCTACCTAGGGACCTAAACACGGAAAAAAAGGTAAAACAGATTGAATTCTTAAAGTTTTTTTTGATTTTATTTGTTGACAAGAGCTACACTTTGTCTTAGAAAGTAAATCCAAGTCCGGAAGGGTTTGTAAGATACGACCCTGGGAAAATGATCACTTTTTTGCAAAAATGACATCGAGACCCCAAATGTTTGAAAACCCTTAAAAAAATTTTATGACTTTGGGCAAAATTGGGAGACACGGGTCTTATTTTTTTTTTTTTTTTTGTCTTTTATCTTTTATCTTTATTTTTATATGGTTATTTTTTTTCGTGTTACACTGTTCTGTTTTATTGAAATACATTATGCTGTTCTTCCAAAATATATTTTTTTATTCGTATCTGTATGGCAGCATTTATTTGTTTTAGAATTTTTTTCAAGCCTTTTTAACATCAGAACAATGTTGTTGTAAATTAACATGACTGAACTGAAATGTCTATTATATTTCAATAAAATAAAACAAAATATATTAATTTACAATCCTTTCACATATATTGCATTTCACCCCAAACAAAGCAAATTGTTTGTATCAAAGTTCGAAAGTTTGTTTATAAAGCTTGCCTTTTATTTGTCACATACATAATCTTTATAGCATCACGGTTTTAATTATTATTATGAAGGCCAGCACTGTGGGGACAACCCTTAATTCATGCAGTACATTGTGCTGGTCTAAAAACATATGTTATGGGAAGGGGGAAAGAGGGAGTAGTGCTTGTGGACATTTGATTTAAACCTATAGATATCGTAATTGTCAGGAAATACATTTGCTGAAATATTATTCCATAAACGGGCGGTACGGCTAAAGAACGAATTCCATCTATAAAACATCGTGCAAATCACTGGACAATCAAATACAATAGGATGTGCTCTGAGAGAGGGGTGAGTAGTCCGAAGAAATATGCCATTATCCGGAAACAAGTTCTTTATTAACCGCTAGTCTCTAGCAGCATTTGTAAAGTTTAGATGTCACACAATGAGAGCCAAACGCTCGAAATGTTCTTTGACTGCCCGACAAACCCACTATGCAGAAAAACCATACCAACCTAGTAAACACTCAGTCAAGTCCCAAGTAATAATCTCAGTGTATTTATAAACAAACTATCGATACACTAGTTGAAATAAAACTTTCTCCCTATTAAAACCAGTAGACCCTGCCTGAGAAGAATGATCGAAAAACTGTGTTGCCAACCATGATTTCGTCACCTCAGCACAAAAACGTGAAACGCTATTTTCCAAATTTTAATTAAATATTTATTTAAGTGTAGCGAAAGCGGTGTTATACTCGCTTACTTACTTGCATACATCACTGGCCATTACAACCCTGTGTCAGAGTTACGGCCTAACTTCCCGCAAAACTCATGTTATATGTGTTAATTTTAATCCATGAGTACCGGGACCTACAGTTTAAAGTCTACTCCGAACGGCAGATTTTAGAAGCTTTTTGATGGCAATCAATTACTCCCAGAGCTTTTGCATGAAGACTGCTGAGGGGTAGTCGCCGAAAGAAATAATTTTTTCATATTTCTTTTTTTCAAGATGTCAGAGCTGAGATTTGAACCCGGCGCTATCCTTTTAGTAAGCTAACACCACGACGACTACTTACTTACTCGCTTACTTACAATGCAAATAATTCTTTATTTTACAGAGCACTGAGCAAAACAAACAAAACACTTCTTTTACACTTCAATAAAGTAAATTTTCTGAATACGACCAGTAATAACAAAAGTAGTGAATAACAGTTCAAGAACTTCGTTCTCTTTTTTACTCGATATTGAAAATTAGAATCTCATACTACGAATCTGGAGGCAAATTAGAACATTCGATATCAACAAATCGTCGTGCGGGAGTTTAAGTGCTCTATACGCCATTTTTTAAATCTCGAGTTAATGATGCTAATTTAGGTTTTTGACACCAAAATTTTTAAAATCTGTAATCCGTTTTCGGCTATTTATCTCCGAAACTGGACGAGATATCCGAAAACTAATTACAAATTTGTAAAATTTGGGGTCGAAAACCTAAAGTGGCATCATTAACTCGAGATATATAAAAAATATGAAATGGCGGATAGAGCACTTAAACTCCCGCACGACGAAATGTCAAACAGTTACATAGAAATTTCGTTCGATATCGACTGCCGTAATTTGCTCCCTTTTTTATTGAACACCGTGTTGGTAACCCTAAAAGTTTTAAATATTATGCTCCAAGAACTTAATTATTCTGAGTGTTGTCATTAATTTGTATTTTTCTTCTATCTTTATAAATTCCTTTTTCACTAGAACATTTTATAACTTCTTAAATTTTCATTTTAATTTTCCCTTTTAGATTTTGGATTCAATATTTTAAATAAATGGTATCCATTTATTTCTTCTAAAACCATTTATAACTTCCTTTTTTTTCAATCTTTCCCCTCATACCCCAAAATAAGTTTTGAAACTTGAATGGGCATTAAAGAATTTTCAATTTTCAAATACTTGGAAATCCCTGTAACTTTTATTTTTATTAACACTCAAATATACATGCACATACACACACAAGCAACACTTATTTTTCTTTCTGTTTCTTATACTTTATCGTTCATTTACTAGCATATGCAACATCGTCGATACCATAAATTTTAACACATGACTGGTTGCCACAATGCCACTCATTGGAAGCATTTATGTTGTTAATGCTGTAGTTGCAATATGAATTATTTTTGCTTTTCTCTTATCATTTATTGCCCACCACCCAATGCGTTGCTTGTGAATTCTAGTTCGCGAATAATTTCGTCCCATGCCACATCATATAAATCATATACGAGTATAACAAGAAGAGTGTGTTGTTAAGACTTGTGTTTAAACTCCATATCCTTGTAAATCTTTCTTAGGGTCCTCATGAAAGTATTCCTTCTTAACTTTACAAGTTGGATATGATAGTAAAGCTGGTACCAGAAGTGGAGTTGTTGACTATTCTGTTATGGCTTTTGGCGTGTCACATTTTGCGACAAGTGTTTTTAATTTACTTTTCCCTCTCTCTCTCTCTCTCTCCGTTATGTATTGTCGAAATTTTTACTTGAGATTTTTAAACATAGTTTTATACTCAATATTTCTTTTAGCTTTTATTTTTCATAATGATTTTGATTTTCTTTTGTGTTTTCTTAAGACATAAATTTTAACCACAAGACTTGATTTATACAAATTCTCGAGTATACAGAGAAAATTCGCAGTTTGCATAAAAGCTAACGCTTACATCTACAACAACACCAGGCACTTTTTAGGATAAAACAGAGACTTTTTTCTGATTGAGGCGGCAACCCCTACTCATGCAGTACATTATGCTGGTCCAAGAAAAAATGAGAAGAAGGGGGCAAGAGTGTGCGAACCTTTGATTTAAACTTACTTATGTCGTATCTAATATCAGTCAGAAAAAAAATGAGAACCGCAAAGAAATTGGTTGCTGTTGATTCAGTGGCCAATGTTATACCTTCATCACTAAATAATCCAACAGCAATCAACCCCAAGAAGCCACCACAGTAAAATTTTAATTAGGGGAGAAGTAAAAGATGACAATGAAGATGATTTTGTTGTTGTAGGCTTCGATTCAGCCCTTGGGGTAATTCTTAGTTACTGCTCCTCAACTGTTATTCTGAAACGAGAGACCCTGCCAGAAAGCTATTGCACTTCTCCAGCCCAACAGTCCTTTTGACACTCATATTAGTAAAATTGTTATATTTTATATACAATAAAAATTAAAATTCAGTTGAAATTGTTCTTTAATCATGTACGTAATCCCAACTGACTCATTGTCAACATTTTGCAATAAAAAACCATTTATAAAGAATATTAATGAGATACTCAGATTACAAAGTAAACCACAAGGTACACATAAATATGCACGTTTTTGGATATAGAACTGAGTTAAAATTAGTTTTTGTATTATCAAGCCCCACATTATTGCACAGTATGTTGCTAAAGAAAGTTGATGCAAACCTCAGCTATGACAAGTTAAAAGAAATAAATATGAAAAAAATACTTCTTTCGGTAACTACCTCTTAGAAGTCTTCTGGCAAAATTTCTCAGAGTAACTGACTGATTTTCATTCAGATTCGACTTTAAACTTCAAGTACCAGTACTCGTGGATACACAAACACCCACAACATGGTAGCTGCGGGAAGCTGGGTCGTAATCCTAAAATATAATGGCCAATTATGAACATATCGTCGCAAGAATTAAAGAACGCTGCAACTGACAAAAAATCGAAAATACGTTTTTTGCATCATTTTTATCAGAAAAAAATACGCGTCGATTTATTTATTTTATTTTATTTATTTATTTATTTTATTTATTTATTTATTTATTTAATATCAATACAAAGAAAGCCCTCATGGCCAATTTATATGTATTGTAAGTGAAATTGGTCCCGGTTCCAGATTTCTATGATGAAAATAAATTCACTTACGCCGTCTGCGTTTTAAAAAATATCAGTGTATTTGTTCTACTTTCATACAGGTTTTTTGGCTCTGTTGAACATTTAAGGTTTAGTCAGTTACAGCGTTCTTTAATTCCATCGACGATATGTTCTAGACGTAGACCAATGACTACACATATCCCCATAGAAACTAGTAGAGCACACAATTTTGGAGATGATTCGCGGGTGCGTTAGACAGTCGGCGCTAAACAAATTTTGCTTACAAAATTTGGGATCAACGGCAATCTTATTTTAAGACCAAAGTAGGCTTTGCCTAGTATTTCAATTACCGAAAGAAGTGCTGCGAGCTTAAATTTCTATACCTCTATGAGAAACACCCAATATAATAAAACAAAGCTTTTTTTGATTAAATGAAGATCCTACTGTCTGGAAATAATAAATTTCATAACGGATGTTTTTTTAAATAAATAGAGTTATTCTGACCGCATTGCTCCACAATCTCTATAGAGTTGAATACTGAAAAATTGTATTTCCGATTAAAACTGTTCAGGGATTCACACATTTTGTATGGGAACACCACACCATCACAAAAGGTTGTGTATAACGTAAATCCTTAGATGTTTATTGATGTTTTTTTTCAGCTAACAACGAAAGTAGAGCTGCTTGATGATTGAATGTTGTTCGAGCTGCGAAAGTTTTAAATATAGGACAACTTATTTGTAAATATCAAATATGAAAATATAAAAACGGGTACACAGATTAATTAAAATGAATATACGCATTAATTTTTTGTTTTAAATTTTATTCATCAAATTTTGTGAAATTGAGATACCGCTCCATGACATTCCACTTTATTCCACCTTAACCATCGACAACAAAAACAAATGATCAGGATAAAAGCGCCAGACAATTGCTGTTGATCATTCAAAGGTGATGGTATTACACTAACCTTTGAATAATCCAGTCACAGCAATTTGTCTTATTCCTAAGGGGCTTAATAATAATATAAGAAAAAGAAAGTAAAACAATATACTGTTCTTTCCAAAAAATGTCTATAGAATGACTAGCATTAGTAGAGGTTTACCATTGAGTATTGGTTAACTTAAACAAAAAAAAAATCATCCTTTTGTCTATTTTTTTTTTTTTTTTGTTTATAAAAAAGAGGCCAATTAAAAAAATTGGTGCTAAAAGTGGTGTTATTTATTCGGTTTTCTAAGATCTTAAACTGCATATATTTGCATACTGCCAATAATTTCAAATTTACAAAAAAAGTCAATGCAATACCTAGGAAAACTGTGGCTTAAGTTTGTTACATGCCCTTAACTTATTACAATTTGTTTTTGAAAGACACTTTTTTTTAATGGAAATTTTTTTTTCTGATTTTCAGTGAATTTTTGCCATTTTATGTGCAATTCTTAAATATAAAAATTCTTTCGCTACATATTTTTAATGTTAAATATATAGAAAAATTCTATTGTTTAAAAGCCTATTGATACCATTATGTGTGTCATAAATATGTCAAGGCTTCTATGGGTAGAGCACTTTCGAAATCGTATGGTTAAAGGACATCTGTGGCTCTTTTGCATGCCCCTGTGACTTGAGTAAATCCCGCAGGAAAAAGCTTAACCTGATTAAATGGCACGATCTGGCCAGTTCACATTACCTCTACGTGAGATAACTATGCTACGAAATTGCTTGTGCAGAATATAGAAAGTGGTATGAGCTATGGCCATGCTTTTGATACCAGAAGCCATTGGTATGTCATAATCTTCTAGCGTTTACCGTTGACAGTAAAAGCCTTGTCAATCAAAAATCCACACCAAAGAATAATATTTTAAAAATGCATAGATTACTCTTGGATCTCAGATGAATTTAGTTTGTTCACTTACTTATTCATAAAGAATTAGGCCTCATCGCTAAAGAATATTTTTCAATAAAATTTTGTGTTACGTTACCTCAACAGAACAGCTATCCCCGACTATGTTGATTTGGCATAAAATATTTCTTTGGTTGTTGGAAGACCCTGCAAAACAAACAAACATATAAACCAAAACTAAATAGAAATGCGTTTAAATTTATATTAAATTATTAATCTTTAAATATGTAAAATGACTTTTATTAAACGTTTATTTGAATTTAATTTTTTGTTTTTTCTGTTTTTCTAATAACACTTCTAAAATATTTAAATATTTTTTTTTTTTTTTTTTTGCCCAAAAGTTGCATTATTATTTAATTGTTTTTATTTAATATTCTTTTCTACTTTCAGAGTTATTATCTACTAATAAAAAAACCTTTTTAAACGCCATAGAGCTTAAATGCTAAAAGAGGATTTTGCTGCAGAAATTATAAGCAGCCATACAGAAGCAGACATTTTTATTGAAGAAAAACGACAGGTAAAAAAATATTTAAATCAAGAACAATAACAAAAATCTACATGAATAAAATTAATAATCAACTAGGGACTTAAACAAGGATATAAAGACTAAAAATAATAAAATTTTAAAGTAGTTTAAGAGAAATTATATTATTTTAGCGCTATCTAAGCAGAAACAGCAAACTTGTTTGCTATCCAGCACTTAAGCCCACGTAACATATTTAAACTAAAGACATAAAACTTAAAAATTGGGATTGAAAAAGAAAACAAATCTCTCTGTAAAGTTAGCTCACACAGAAACTAACAATTTTTAATAAGGAATGTACGTAGTATAGTAGTTAGAGCGCAAGCACAATAACTCAAACAACCCAGGTTCCAATTTTTGCAAAGGAGAAAAATTAAGAATAAAAAATTTGAGGTTTTTCGAAATATTAATTTAAATAAATACGAGGGGGGAAACCACTAAGTAGTCCATCCTCAAGAAACCCTTCCTTCGCTGACATTCCACTCTATTCCACCATTGATGTCAAAAAACGAATGATGAGGAGAAAAGCGCCCCCTACTGGAAAATAGTAAATAACAGCTAAATACTTAGCGACGATCATTACCACAAATCAATATCCAATGACAGATGAAGCAATTGCTGCTGATCATTCGAGGATGAAGGTATAACACTGACTTTTCAGGGATCATCAAATTCACAGCAACTTGTCTTATTCGTAAGGCGCTTAATAAGAAACCTATTCTATCCTTTCCCAAAACCTTCCAATACAATGATCGTATGCTTAGGGGTTTACTTCCCTGAGTATTGGTCTCAATAAAAAAAAATTTATTAATGATCTGAAAATTCGAATTCGTACCCCAGGAAGATTGTTGATAATTTTTTATTAATTAATTTCTACTTCGTTATTGAATGCCTTAATTATAAATAGATCAGAATTAAACTCTTTTAAATGGATTTTAGATTTTTTTCTTAAATTATTTCTCAATTGAAACAGAAAACGACAGCCGCAAACTAAATGTATGTATACCAGATGAACTGAACATGCTATCATGACTCCAGCTACTAAAGATTCATTCGAGTTTTATGTGTTCTGTACATATATAAATTTCAACTATTTAACCCACACTTTTCTATAATAATCGTATATTTTAATTATATTTTCTACTCTATATGTAATTAAAACTGTCAAAGTTTAGGGTCTTGATTGATATGTAAAGTCATTCACTTTTCTATAAAGTAATATACAACACAGTACAGAATTTTTCAGCTCATTGATTTGGGATCAGAACTCTGAGAATTGCACATTAAAGAAGCCCAGTTGGCTACATTAATAATTTAATGGTCATTTTTTGCTAAATGTGGATTTTTATCACTTCTATTTCAATATTTTAAAAGGGGTATATCTCGGTATACTGTACGAAATAATTTGTTTGTATCTGAAGCATACTAGATATTGGATAGAGCGGAAAAATGCGGAACAAATCTACCCGAAAAAAGTGTTTGTAGTGCCTTAAAGGCGAAAAGACGCCCATTTGTGATATTTCTGCTCAATAAGTGGACTAAAAATCTACAAATATTCTCTTTTTTTCACGTTTAATTCTCATAACTGAGTTCCAAAATCATCTGTTGTACTGTGCAATTCAATTTCACAATTTCAATTGTAGCGCAATTCGCTGAGTTCTACAGTGCCTTGGCTAACCAGAAATTTATTTTTTAATATTCCATAAAATAGGTTATAACTGCCATTAGAAATTATATTTAAGCCCATTATTACAATTTTTCGTTAGTTAGTTTTTGTTATTACAAATAAATTTTAACTTAAAGTGACCGATAAAGTTATTGGAAGATTACCTTACCTTCAGGTTAAAGTTAACTTGTAATAACAAAAACCATTTTATCGGTTTGATAAAATCATACCTTTAACTAACGGTAATAATGGACCTTAAATTTTTATTTTCATTCTAAAATAATTAGTTAAACTGGTCGTATTATTAATTTTAATATCCCCTAACTTATACTTCGTAGAAATAACAGAAAAGCAAATAACGGTGGCGTATGATTGATTTTCCCATAAATCATTGCAAATAATATCCACTTCTACAAACACTTTCCTACATACATGTGCACTAAATAAATTGAAAAATCTTCAATTGTATTGCAGTTTCTAGCGTAAACAACACTACTGCTGTGAAGTAATTTATATCATGAAGATGTAAGTGAGAGAGAGAGAGAGAGAGAAGGAGAGGAAGACTTTAAAAAAGGGACTTTACTTACGAGTGAAAATTGAGTCTTGTGTTGATTGAGTAGTTGTTCTTGTATTAATTTCAATTCCCTCTTTAATCTCATTCTCTTAAAAGAGCTTCATTAGTCTTTTTTAAATTGGTTTTGTTTTTATAACAAAAAGAAAACAAAAACAAAGTCAATTGCAATTAGAGAATACAAAAGAAAATGATTTAAGAATATAATAGAAAAGAAGAAAAAATAATGTCTTAAACAAATTTTAATTAAAAAAGATGTTAAATATTTTACAAAACAAACAAAATTAAGAATTAAATTAATAAAATTATTTTATTTTAATTATCATTAAAAAAAGTTCATATTTATTTAATGAAATGTTTTTTCAAAAAAGTAAAATTTTATTACAAGACACATTTTTCTTTCATTTGCATATCGCATTAGTTTTCTTGATATAAAAAATTTGTGTAACTTTGCCACCATTAACGAAGCTTAACCTGACATTGTCCATGACGTTTTTTAAACTTTTTATCGTTAATAATTTGATTTCGTTCTGTTTCAGCAACGCAAATGGAAATTCGGTTTGGGAAATCTTTAATTAAAGATTATCGAATTTCTTTCTTCAAATGATTGTGAATTGTTTGGTGATAAAAATGTAGTTCTCTAGTAAAATTTAAGTCGCATAGTGTAGTGGCTAAAGCGCTTAGCTACTACACCAAGCCAGGCTAAAATTGAGTACAGGACAAAAAATAATTAAAATGTGATATGAAAAAAATTAAGAAATAGTTATAAATTATATGACGCTGTCTCTTAATTCATTTCATTGAATTTTATTTTGCACTGTTTCGTGACCAGATTGAGATGTATTTCCACCATTAAAATTATTAGATTGGAAATGGGGAAACCACTTCACTGTTCAAAAAGTTTTTTAACAGCCCCTACTTATTTTTATTTATTTTTTATAACAGGAAGGCAAAGTAGAATATGACGGTATATTTCAGACATTTTAACTCATTTCTAAACGTAGATGACAAAATAACGCTATTTTAATAATTTTTCAAAATACGCTACAAATATGACCTTTAAAACAGACCATAGTGTTGTATGATGCAATTAATAGTACAAGAGATTACTTAGAATGACGTTAGATAGTAATTAGCCGCTGATGCGACTTTCAAACCACTTATTCCATCAAATGGCCTATTGTGATACCTCACCAGATAGTGACCCTGTCTCCATGTCAATTATTTTTATTTTTTATTTATTTATTATTACGATTGTTTTACAATCTAGATACATAATATACATTAATAGTTTTTACAATATTTTCTCAATAATTTCCTAAATAATCGCATATTTTCACAATTTTTTATGTTGCTTGGTAATTCATTATATAATTTAAGTCCCTTATACTCTAAACAGTTCATATCCCTTGTTGTTCTCATATATTGTAATCTGTAATCTTCTCTTCTTCTAGTATATAGTTATAATATAATTTCATTATTACATTGAAATTTGTCACTTAAATATTTAGGGCTATTTCCAAATCTAATATTATGTATAAATTTTATAGTGTGAAACATAATAATCTGTTTAACATTTAACCATCCTAATTCATTCAACATGCTAGATATATGTGTATCATAACTTTTGTTCTATATAAAACGCATAGCCCTATTTTGCAATTTCTGAAGTTTGTCAACCTGAGTTGTATTCAGAAGAAATAGTATAGAAGTACAATAAGTAAAATGTGGTAATATTATACTATTATATATTCTAGTTTTATAATTTCTATTTAATAACTTTGTTGACCTAGCTAATATTCCAATTTTCCTCATAATTGTATTTCTAATATAATTTAAATGATCATCAAAATTTCATTTATCATCTATTATTACACCTAAATATTTAATTACATTTACTCTGTCAATATACTCATTCTTTATTTTTAATATACAATTGTCAATATTCACACAATTTCTCCTTAATATCATAAATTTCGTTTTATTAATATTAAATTTCAATTTATTTTGGCATAGCCACACATAAAGAATAGTCACGTACTATATAGTCTCAAACCAGCTTCAGTTACAAAGGGACTCACATATCCCACCGCAACATTCAGTCGTGAACTGTCTTGTAATCACAGCCATCTCATCTGGTCAAAACCCAGACATATTCAATATAGACCGTCCACCAGACAGTGGTCAGAAAAAATAGCCTCACACAAAATATCTCCTACCTAGACATGTTAAATAGTCGTTTAGTAGTTGAGCTGTTTACAAAAAAAAAACTTAATCTTCATTTGTTTGAGAAAAATCGCTAGCCCAGCTTATACGACATAAAAGGGAGTAGGGTTCGTGCATACTAACACTTTCTGTTGCCAGAGCATGTATCTCTTTCGTCGGAAGTATTTTATATCCAAATCCGGAGAGTAGACATAATAATCCACCTTGTCACCCATTTTCTGCGCGTTGAACGACGGACGTACAAACAGATCCAACTTGAAGAAAATTTATGTATCAATTTTAATTTTTTGCATAGCTCTTTAAGATCAAACAGGAGTTGTGGAAGTAGCTTCACATATGGTTGCCTAATATTAACCAGTTTTAATTTTGTTTCGCCAGAAACGGTTTATTTAGTTCAAAATTAAATTCAACAATGTATTCACTTTTTCTCTGCACATAATTAACTAAAGTAAAAGTTTACTTATTAATTAATTAAATTGTTCCAATTTAAGCTGTGTAGTTATAAATTACTTTCAGTTTGTATAATGTATTGGAATGGAACAAGGTCATCTCTAGCAAAGTTTGAATGACACATTCACAAATTACCGGCAAACTATCTCTCAGTAGGGTCGATTTAGTGCAGTGTAATGAGTTCACTTATGGGCATGCATTTAACAATTTATAAAAAATATAATCGTTTGAACTCAACCAAGAAAGAAAAACCATTTAAATCCTTAAAAACTTATATCATATCTTTAAAAAATATTTCTCTTCTCAACTAAAATCAGTGAACCGTAGCAAATTTAACTATTTAGTTTTGAAAAATAAAAGTTTAATCTGTTAAAATGAGCAGCTTCCATTTAAAAGCTTAAACACACACCAGCTTGGTGAGAATAATAGTTACTCTTTAAATACTTAAAATAATTGAATAAATGAGTGATAATGTTTGAGTGTATGTGTCTATATTAAATTACGTTGATAATCGGATTTAAAAGGACCTTAAGAGGATACAAAAATAAAGGAAACAGAAGAAAAGCAACAGAAATAGACAAAAAATTAAAGTAAATTATTTATCTTTTCTAAAGCCTTTTATTATAAAAATATTTATCAATTAATTAAACTCGAGTTTTTTTACAAAATTTCTTATACTCTAAAAAAAAAAATCCAAATATTAAATTTAAGCGGTCGATTATGGATGATCACGTTATTGGTGTCATAATTTAAACACACTAGTGTTTAGTGTGTTGGATTACTAAGACGAAAGCGCCGTGTTCAAATCACAGCTTTGACATCTTGAAAAAAAAAATATGAAAAAATTATTTCTTTCGGCGACTAGCTCTCAGCAGTCTTCTGGCAAAAGCTCTGAGAGTAATTGATTGCCATGAACAAGCTTCTCAAATAGACATTTGGAGTCGACTTTAAAATGTTGGTCCCGGTACTCATGGATACAAATTAACACACACACAATATGAGTGCTGAGAAAAGCTAGACCGTAACACTGGCACAGAGTTGTAATGGCCAGTTATTTATGTATGTAATATTAATAAGTTATTGGTTTTTATTAAAAATTAAGTAATTTTAGCGAAACTATTATGCAAATGAAAACTAAATAAGAAATTGAATGACTCGCCAATAAAAATTCTAATATTATAAAAAATGTTTGTGATTATTGCCTAATTAAGCTACAATGCTAGTTGCGGGATGATTCATGCAGATCACACTTTTGGTCATAATATTTCTTACGTTTGAGTTAAGAAAAATAGTTTTCGCATTTTTCGCACATTTAGTCACTTGTTTTAATTTTTCTATGCTCATAATATTTTTTTTTTTTTGTTTTTGTTTGTATATTATTGATCAATGGCCTGTAATAAACACCTACGAAAACAAATACACTTAAAACTTTAATGATTTTTATTATTTATTTTTTTTTTTTTCAAAACAGTAGACTCTTTAGACTAATGGAAATTAATTTAAAATAAAAGGCAAATAAAAGCAGAATAAAGAAGAGCAACGAAATTGCAAAAAACTTTAAAATTAATTTTATCAAACACTTAACAGACTCGAAGAGATATATATATGTACTACAATATATACAAACTATCACACAACCATCCATATGCGAATACACAATAGAACAGTTACTAAAATTTAAAATACAGTCGAACTTCCATAACTCGAATTGCGATTATTCCAAAAAAGACTTCGACTTACGGAGACTTCAAGTTGTGGAATTCTTTTGTTATATACTTATTTTTATTTTCGTATATATGTATATGCAATAAACTATTTACAATGAAGTAAAATAATCTAAAAAAAAAAAAATTTTTTCTATTATTTTCGGTACAAAATGCCTCTGATTTGTGTGAATTGTCTGATTTGTGATGATAATTAGTTTTAGTTGTCATTCGTTTGCAAATATGCATATATCGTCGCAAAAATTAAAGAACGCTTGTAACTGACAAAACCTTAAATGTTCACCAGAGCCAAAAAACCTGTATGAAAGTAGAACAAAGACACTGGTATTTTTCAAAACGCAGACGGCGCAAACTGGGGATTTTTGTATGAAGGTGAGGAAAAAAATATATTTGTCAAAAAATGTAGTGATTTTATCACAAATTTAGTTTTATTTATATAGTAATGCACAAAAGTAATCAAAATAAAGAAAGTTAGAGAAATGTATATCGTTACCTACAATGTAAAAAGCCATAACTAACAAAAAAATTTAAATGATTTTTTTTAATTTTTAATTTATTATTTATTTTAAATCTATTTTTAAATTATTATTCTAAAAGAACTTATAACAGTATGCCTTTTCTGGCTAAATGCATTTTCTGAAGTGTCTAAGGCCATATTTTTGATAGTCTTTGTTACGCCTTTCTTGAGCCTTTACTGACTTGGTCTCTAGGACTCTTTTAGCAGTATGATCCAACAGATTTTGCAGAGGTACACTCCTCAAACGATTTACGTGGCCGACCAAGTGCAGAACTGGTAGGACATTCAGTCTAAGTAAACTTTATTGTAAACGTGCGTTCAAGCCAATTTGCATTTTTTGTTTTTTTTTCAAATCGCTAGTTCGCACGATTAGTATTGTTTGAAGTTAGAGTAAAAGCCTTTATATATTGTATCCAAATATCACATGCTTTAGTTACGTTTAAGCAAATGTGCGATTGTTGCCAAAACTATTTTAATTTTGTTCTGTCTTTGTCAAATTCCAGAAACTTCGGGCGTAAAACCCCATGTGAAATTTATTATCGCTTATTACTTTGCTACTGTAATCATAAAAATCAAATAATCTTTTGTTTACTACTTTTTTTTATAATTCTGCATATCATAAAAAAGTCCTCAATGTTTTTTCAAAAAAATTTTGTTCATATCTCGGGCAAATTTTTATATTCATACCTTTACTTAATTGTGAATAAAAGCGAAATGCGTTCATCGATTTTCATGATTTATGTCTCATTTTATTCACAGGTTATGCGACATTACGCGAAAGTAGTGGAACTTAATACGTTGTTACCGTTCTGGATTTTTAATGAATTAAAAAAAATTTTATTTTATAGGCACAAAAAAAAAATTGTTTTCCTTCATACATTTATTTATAACTGCGAAACTGTTGCTTAGATAGCGAAACATTATATAAACAGATGAAAGTAATTGTAATTCTTGATTTTTCTATATTTATTTCAACAAAATCCGACTAGTGGTTCTTGAGTTATGTTAAACAAAATAGCTTTATCAGAATTGAGTCGTGAATCAATCGGCTGAAAAATGTTGTACTGTGTAATGCAACAAATTGAGAGGTGGCACCTGGTGGCACTTGAAATTGATTAAAAATGTTAAAACACATATGAGACAATGTATTAGTAGTGATTTCCAACTGTAGGGAAGTATTGCTAAAATTGCAGGTCCAAATGTTTGAAGAAAAAAAGGATTTTTGTAATATGTTCATAAAAATAAACACACAAATAAAACTTAAATCTCTGCAAGATTTATTTTCCCAATTTTGGTATGATGAAATATCCTACTTTAAATAAAAAATAAAAAGAAAAACGTTAGCTCACATAATAAAAGAATATTCGCTTTGAAATTCTTAGGTTTAAATTAAGTTGGTTCGGTAAAACATACAAGTACTGAGTTTGAGACGGCTATAAAAAAAAAACTCGCAGTCAGATCGGAGTAATTCTTTTTAATTTGATTGTACCATTTAGTCTAAAATGTCAAAATATCACTGAATATTGCATGAAGAGTATGTTGAAAATTTGACTTTTTTCCTCAAAATCCCCAATGTGCGGCGTAAGTGAATTCCTTTTCATCATAGAAATCTGGAACCGGGGCCAATCGACGCGTATTTTTTTTTTTCTCTGAAGAAGTTCGACTGTAATAACAATTGAAAAACGACATATACATATATGTACGTACATGTATAGTATGTGTGCTTTATAATTTTTATACACTTAAGTATATGAAAGAGAGAATGTACTTGCCAAGAGTTGTGTTCTAAAATCTACCAATAAATTTTATACTACCTTGCATACACACACAGACACATAAAATTAAATACCAGCAATGTAGTGTTAATTTGTGCAAAATTATCATGAATGACAACTACATTCCACCACTCTTAAATACCACATACTTATGTACATATGCTGTAAAAAAAAATAAAAGAAAAAAAAATAAAGTGAGAAATGGTGAATCTAAGGGCAATATGTAGTAGCAAATGATTTGATAATTAAAAGCAACGTGTAGACAGGCACACACACAGGAATGCAATATTGGCAGAAGTACAGATTTATCTGTATTTTGAAGATTTCCTTTATCTAATAAGACTACTTGAACATTTTTACCCTAAAGATGAAAGGTTTTTTTTAAATTGTTTAATAAATAATAATAATATTAAATAAATAAATACTCGCACTGTTAACTTCGACGTCAACAGTTTAGTGGTTGCAGCGTTTGCCGTTTTGTGGTCCATTGTATTTGCCCGTCTGGTAACTTTATGGAAAAATTTGTGGTTCGTAGAGCACATGAACGGCAACCAACATTGCTTATGATTGAATCTAACAAAACTGTAACATGTGACAGTTTTCAAATAGAGTAAAAACAGGGCTTGTCTAGCGCATATCGTCGATGGAATTAAAGAACGCTGTAACTGACAAAATCTTAAATATTTACCAGAGCCAAAAAACTTTTAAACAAGTAGAACAAAGACACTGGTATTTTTCAAAACCCAGACGGCGTAAGCGAATTTATTTTCATCGTAGAAATCTAGGACCGGGACTAATCGACGCGTATTTTTTTTTCTGATAAAAATGATGGTCTAGTGGTTAGTGTGTTGGTTTACTAAGACATGAGCCCTGGGTTCGACACCCAGCTCCGACATCTTAAAAAAAAAATATGAAAAATATATTTCTTTCGGCGACTACCTCTCAGCAATCTTCTGGCAAAAGCTCTGAGAGTAATTAATTGCCATGAACAAGCTTCTCAAGTCTGTCGTTCGTGTCTGACACAGGATTGTAAAGGCCAGTTATGTATGTATGTATGTAAAATGATGCAAAAAAACGTATTTTCGATTTTTTGTCAGTTACAGCGTTCTTTAAGTCTTTCGATGATATATTTTTTAAGCCATGCATATTAAAATTAAAAATTTTAAGTGAAATAATTGGATATTTTATTACAAAAAAGGCTAATAATACAATGTAAACAACAAGTTGGTGTCTTAAAATAAAAGGTGGTATAATCAGTGATTTCGAACAATTTCTGACGACACCAGCGACACCAGTCATCACCTCGGGTTATCCGATTTTAGTACAACACATAAAAATGTATGATACTTTAAAGAAAAATCATGAATATCTGAAAAATAATTATATGGAAGACATAGCCTTTTCAAAGAAACAGCAATAGCGTAACTAAATATGCATAAATAAATACACAAAAAAATAGGGTTATAATAACGTGAGTTACGACAGGGAATATTGAATTTACCAGATTTTAATAGATATTCACAGCAAATATTTCTATTGATCAAATTGAACATAAATGATATGTTTAACGTCATTCAACGACTCTGAAGAGTAGAGACAATCCGCTTACATATGAAAGCAATACCAGGTGGTTTCACCCAAGGCCAGGTAAAAAAAAGAACAGCAATTGTTTTTGCACAGATTCAATGTGATCAATAAGGACGTTATAGTAGAGATCCCATACAATTGAACTAAATTAGTTTGATGAGTGAAACACTACTATTTTGCTCAATACTTAATATAGACAAGAACACGTGTAGTCTTATTTATAGTCATAGTGATATGATCAATGAATGAGTCAACCAACTCTAAATGATGGTCAACAAGTGAGTAATTGACATCAATAGAATTACTTCTTCTTGGAAACAGCATATATTTACACTTCTTAATATTCAGCTCCATCATGATATATTTTTAGTTATTGAGATCATTTTGAAGATGATTATGCATCGATATTATTATAGAAAATACAAAATTTCACATCGTCAACACACATACACACTTTATTAGGTGAATTAATAACATTAGGAAGATCGTAAATAAATACCAAAAAAAGAAGCGATCCCAGTTGACTACTTTGCAGAACACAAGACAGTACAGTCTGCTTTTTACCACTAAAATATGACCTCAGCCAGCTTAAATTTTTCTGATTTACTCTCAGAAACTCCAATTACTTGGAAATTTAATATGACCCCTAGTTTCTACCTTTATTCGTATGGCATATATTTTGCCTGTGCTTTCATCGGAGACGGTTGTATGTCCTACATAACATTTGTGCGTAATTCGATAATGTCAAAATTCTCATCCATCAAGCCTTGACAACGACAACAACAACAAAAATATCCTTAAGTTTAAACTTTGAAAAAAAAATGTTTAAGAAAAACAAAAAACAAGACCTACAATTTACCGATTCAATTACAATTACTTGTAATTTGTAATTTTTTCAATTACCATTACTTGTAATTTGTAATTGAAAATTTTCAATTATAATTACATGTAATTGTAATTCAAAAAATGTAATTGCATCAATTACAATCAAATGTAATTGTAATTGAAAAAAAAAGAATTACAATTACATGTAATTGTGTAATTTACATGTAATTAATTACACAAAATAATTGCTTACGCACAACTCTGATTATAAGTAAACTTTAAAAAAGAAAACAAATATGAAAATTATTTCTTTCAGTGACTATCTCGTAGCAGTCTCCTGGAAAATACTCTGAGAATAACAGTTTGCCGTGAACAAGGTCCACAAGTATGTCATTCGGAGTCGACATTAAACTGTAGGTCCCAGTACTCGTCGATAAAAATTGACACATACAATATGGATGCTGCGAGAGGCTAGACTGTAAATGATTTTAAAGACTTTTTGAAGATTTACAAAATAAACTGTAGATTTTTTAGTTTTTTTCCTGAAGTACTGGTAAATTTTATAGATTTTATTTTTAAAAAGTCAGGCAGTACTGCAGGGGTGTCACAATTTTGGTAGTCAAGTACTATGACGTATGATTAATATTGATTACACTTTAGAAATTTCTCTAGTTTATGTACTGATAGATGTTGACTTTTTAATGAGATGTGTACGACTTAATCTATTTTCATTTAAAAGTAAAGATTGCTTCCATATTTTAAATTCTGTATGATAAAATATAAAATAATATTAAAATAAAACTATTAACCCATTAATCGCCAAAATAAAACAAGAAGAGATAGTTAACAAAAAAGTTTATTTTTTAGTTCATCGAGCTTTTGTTTGCACGTTTTGGCGTAAATAATATCTTGCAATGGAACGTCTAAATAAAAGTTGGTCCATGTTATCGCTGTGACTCATAAC
The DNA here is from genome assembly GCA_963576795.1 of Metopia argyrocephala. Lineage (NCBI taxonomy): Eukaryota > Metazoa > Arthropoda > Insecta > Diptera > Sarcophagidae > Metopia > Metopia argyrocephala. The sequence continues at coordinate 98,619,812 of OY756209.1, read as the reverse complement.
GTGTAATCTCCAAGCATTTGAAATGGCCATATCTATAATATAGGTAAGCAAAACCCACCACCATTTCTTACCATGAATGGCTATTCTATAAAGTGAAATAGACTGGTCTAATACATCTACTCCTCCCAGATGTTTATTGTAAGACTAAAATACTTTTGGAATACTGACATAAATTTTTTGCCGTTATGTAGCAGACCAACGTTTGACAACTCCTAATGGCTCAATTGTATCATAATTTTTTGCCGTTGTACATACAGTATTTTCATTCCATTTTACCAAAAGAACTTCATTTTGCTTTGTCGCTCTTCTTTTTTCATTTCTTTAGACCGTTTTAATGGAAATTTTTTAGTTCTGTTCTCTCTAATTGTTCCAGTGGCATTAAATCAGTTCTTCATCATATATTTTCTCAAATACTTGTACTAGATTGAGATTACCAAGCAAATTCTTTACATTTTCTTGCCTTTCGAATACATCAGTCATGGCTATTCTCGCTATCATCACATAAAATGGTATTATTGTGGCATCTAAATACCTTGATGCTACCTGGCACATCTCTCGGCAAGTTGTCAACTACTATGTCCTCATCAACACATTCCTCTTCGTCTGTCAATACACTCAATTCTGGTGGAATAATTGCAACATAATGCAACGAATAGCTGTCACTATTTTCCAATATTGCGTTACCAGCTTCATCTAATCCTTTGAAATTATTGCAAACTTTAAAACGTTCAGTACTCATAATTAAATTTTATACTTACTTTCAACACTTAATAACTTAATTCAAATCAAACACAACAAGTGGAATTGAGACAAGTGGAATTAAGACACAACAAGTGGAATTGAGACATTTATATTTTGGGAATCTCTTTTTACGAATGTGGAAGAGCCAACAAGTATGTTATTTCTGTAACAGTGTTGCCACAATTTTTATATGGATTCTGCCGCTGTACTCAATTGAGTACAGTTGAAATTGAAATTGTGTAACTTTGTCAAATTATCTAGCAGGCCATTTGTTGTTTGCTCAGTTTATGAAGAAAAATGTTAGCTTTCTGGTAAATAAAGCAGAAAAGATATCAGTGATATTGTGAAAACTGATAAACGGCAAAATTAGTACTCATCTCGGCACACAAACTTTCTGTAAGTTTAACAGTCAATTTTGGAGAGTAGATGTGTAATCTAAAAAATCTTCTTTATTTTTTTAAGGGTTATAGCCTTCTTTTAGCATAGAAATGCAAAAAATTCACAAAAATTTTTAAGCTTTTAAAATATATGCCTATGTTTAGCTGTACTCAATTGAGTACATCGGCGCCAAATGGGTTAAAATCAGAGTTGGGTTTATTGCATTAGATTTAATTTTTCACTAAATTTAGTGGTAGTGGAAAAATAGTGCATTATCGCCTATAATATTTAGTGGTAGTGGAAATTTAATGCATTAAATAAAACCATTTTAGTGGTAGTGGAAATTTAGTGCATTGAATCAAACAAATTTAGTTGTAGTGGAAATTTAATGCATTAAAAAAACAAATTTAGTGGTAGTGGAAATTTATTGCATTAAATAAAAAAAATTAGTGGTAGTGGAAATTTAGTGCATTGGTTTAGTGGTAGTGGAAACGATAATGCATTATAAATTCAATGCAATAAACCCAACTCTGGTTAAAATAACAAAAATTAGACATGTTTATATCTAAATTTTAGAAGTTACTTATAAATTTCGTAACTGTTTCATTTCATGCAGAAAAAGTGTGTGTGTTGCTGTAAAGCTGTGTGACTTTAATAAATTGATGAATTTAATAAATTTTTAATAAAAGTCGGAACTGCAGAGCAATAACATTAAAAAATCAAGGAATCAAAAAAGCTGAAAATTTTTCTCAAGTTGACTGAACATATTTTCGATCCAAGCTACGGTAGTCTCAACAGAGTTCTCGATTATTTTCATATTTTCAATATGCTTACCTTCAAAACGGGACCTTGTGCTAATTGTAGTTGATCAAGTTTTCGGATTAACTGGCCATTTGACCTATATGCTTACTAAAGGGCTAGTCAACGTACTATAAGTTTTTCTTTTTTTATTGGTAATTTTTTCCATTATTCCCCTAACCCCATAGCCGGGTTGGTTAGAGAGCATGTGACAAGCAACTTTTTGTCGTTGAAAAATGTTGATCAGAAAATTCGAGTTCAAATCACAGAAAGGTTAATTGTGACTTTTAACTAATTCTATTTCATCATAAAATGACTTAATCAGATCAATAAATTCCATTGAAGATGATAAAGTCAAAAACGGAGAAATTCTGGATGAATTCTATTTTCGTCTCGTAAATATCACATTGACGGTCGCAGACCACTAACGCATACTCTAGGTTTGATCTCAATAGGGAATTGAAAATTTGTTTTAAAAAAATATGAATCAACATAATGAACTCCAAATACGCCACAAGGTGATGATTAGTCATATTCTCTTTAAGCGTGGAGAGTGTTGAACAGACTACTCCCACTTTTTAGAAATAGTCGTTTATACCAGTGCAATAAGCCGCACAACCCCATTGAAAAGGTTACTTCCCCAAGAAAAATTAATAGCTTTAGCAGAAAGACGCTGCTCGTGTACATCTTTTTCACGTCTTAGTGAGTTAAATTAGTATTTTGGCTATTCATATTACAATACTCAAATGTATTGGTATTAAAATATATATATTATTAAAATCTTAAAGGAGAAAAAAAGATATTAACAGCCTGTTTTTAGAACACGAATGGTTTTTGACATTCGTCTTTTTATATGAGAAACACTAACAAATTTTAGTGTTTTTGTTGTTGTTTTACATATAAAAAGACGAATGTCAAAAACCATTCGTGTTCTAAAAACAGGCTGTAAACAATTAGTGTCGTATTTGTAATTTTGATGTAATTCGAAAAAGTCACATAAGTATATTATTTAAAAAATAAGCCAAAAAATTATCACTCAGTTTCTATTAAAATGCACAATTTTTAGTCACAATACAAGTTTTAAGATATTTAATAAAAATTTAAAGATATGCTTTTCAAAAAAAATATTGATTTTGTTTTTTTAATTACTTCGCTGCGGGCAATTTCGAGATTATTCTGCTGTTCCAAAATATGCCAAACACTCCAAATTCGTTAGTTTGCCTTGTGGTGTCAAACAAAAATTTTAAAATGATGGCAACAGAAAAAAATTGTTGAGTGGCCAACAATTCAATTACTTTCAAGCTAACAGAACAAAACCACAAAAGTTTCAAATCATATCTTTAGGCAAAGAAAAGCAATAATAGAGAAACTTTAGGAGGCACTTTAAACATCATTCTAAAACAATTTGTTACAAAAGGCCCCTTAAAAAAACTTGCTACTTCTTCTCTCACTCTAAATAAGTATATAAAACTATTTGAAAATTAACCCCTTTTATATGAGATGGTGTAGCAATAATAATGTTGCAGCTGTAATTTCTATTATTTGTTCACTGATATGTGAATTATAGATTTTTTTTTTATTTATTTCTGAAAATATAAATATGCACACTCAAAGGATACGATTTAGACTGTAATGAGCAAGAGAGGAAAGAAGTGCAATCAGCCCCCAACGGTGTAGCGGTAGAATTAATTTTTGTTTTTAATTACAACCACGCATATACGAGTATGTATAAATCAACATACGAGTATACAAATGTAACAAAATACATTCACATTTTGTGAATGAACATGCATATAAAGATAATGAAAAAATTCTTCATTGCATATTTTAAGGGGTTTAAAGGTGGAGTATTATTCTGCTTAAGATTCGTTGCAACTTTTTAGAAAAATTGGGTTACAACTTTGTTATAAATCATAAATTAGATTTTCTGTAAAACAGTTTTCATATCATTTTCGTGACAGCATGTTTTACAGAAAATGTCAATTAAACTACATAAGAGGGCAAAAAGGAAGGGCTGGAAGAAATATAACTTTCATAATTAATATTTTCACATATACATACATATGTATGTATGTGTCACTATTAAATTTATGCACTTTAAATTAATTAAAAAAACTAGGTATGTATATAAAGTTCATTAAGAATTATTAAAGAAATATCAATTTGTAGATTAAGATATTAACACAGTGCTCTGTTGAAAGAAAATGAAAGCCTTTGCGATGTTGAATGAGAAAATGAATTTATTTATTAAAAAGCAATTGCAACAAGCATATTTACGAGTACATCTCAGTGTTTACAAAACGCTTGATTATAAAAGCTGATTCAAAAAATAATTTTTTTTCTAAGACCATTACTCAGCGGAGTAAAGTGAGTTTTTTTTGGATTGAATTAGGCGCTTTACGTACAGTATGGAGGGCAATAAGATAAGTTACTGTCAACTGATCACTCATAGAGATAGAGACGACGCCGATTACGATAATGTTAATTGTAAATTTGTGAAGTGGTGAGGATATTTGCTAAGTTTGTAGGTTACAATCCTTGCTTAGTTCTGTCATCTACCACTTCCCAGTAGGTAGATAGGGTGGAATGTTAGGGACGACTTTATTTAAAACCTCGAAATACCGCAAATGGTTTTTTTATTTTTTGCTTTTGCTGGAACCTGGGCCGCTATAGCTCGAACCACTACACTACGCCACTACTGTGAGGTCTTGATCTATCAGTAGACTTAACATGCTCCAATAATATATTTTTTTAACATAAGGAAATACTTACCCCAGGACATGCCACATCACTCTGCTAAAAAATATAACTATGTATATATTTATACCTATATTTACATAACGTAAGTATATACATAATTGACCATTGCAATCCATTTTAAGTGTTACGACCTAGTTTCTCACTGCGACCATATTTATTTGTAATTTTTATCCATGAGTACCGGAACTTTAAGTTTAATGTCGAATCCGAACAATAGACTTAAGACGTTTGTTTTGGCAATCAGCTACTCTCAGAGCTTTAGCCAGAAGGCTGCTAGGAGGTTGTAGGAGAAACAAATATTTATTATATGTCTTTTTTCAAGATGTCAAAGTTGGAGTTTGCACACAGAGGTCTTGTCTAATTAGCCAATACACTGCATTGTACAGTACGGCAGAAGAACTATGGGAAAGTGCACAAGCTCGTCAGTTATAACAATAATCTGTGCAGGTCTGATCAACCTTATACTCGGCCAATCAGTTCTCACACAAATATTAAACCTCAAAATAATCTCTGATATTGTCGTTATTGCAGGGCATAGTAATTAAGAAGACTTTAGGGACTTCACCGACTGCAAATTTTAAAACATGAATTTACTATACATACTATACTATACAGGAGAGGGAAACTCCCTTAAAACTACTAAGGCACCAGCTTCATTCTAGCAGCTATAATACCATTGATATGCCCAAACTTTACAAATGTAACAGCAAAATACGCTAATGAGAGCGATGAGATTTAATATACTAGCAGTGAAAACCCTAGGATCAGTAAACTTAACAGAAAGATCTCAAGAATTTTCGTAATACTCAGAGCCATAAAGAGATGAGACGTATAAAAGAATAGTGTACAACGTTCTTTCCAACTAATTTCTACAGACCTTTACTTTGAGCAATGTTGCAAAATCATCATCTAAAGCACTCTGGCCAGATCGAGTATCTACGCTCATGTTAAAAAGCCTGAATATGCCTGTCCTTTAATACCTCATTCTGACTGACAAATTAAACATTGGCAGAGTATATTCCATTCCTATACAATGGTAATATATCAATTTAGCAGAATCATATCGTTTAATAACATTATTGGAGGCATTACTTTCCCCTAATCTGACAAAACGCCATGGATGCTGTAGGCTTTACAGCAAACCACAGCTCATGCTGCCAGAGTCAAAGATACATTGGTTGTATTTAAATGCTCCACAGCCCGAAACTGGATGAAAACACCTCTTAGAAATAATAAAACAACATAACAAAGTATGTTACTTTTTTTAATTCTTTGAATTCTTCTTTGTGTTTGCCCAGGTATTAGAAGTTTTTTGGGGTGTCTTTTCTCAATAACCTTGTCAGTGCGCTAACCTGGACACCCTTGTTTTACTCCATTACAGAGACAGCTTTAATTAATTGGGTCAATTCAGTGTGATCCATCCTGTAGTGATGTCAAAACGGCTCTTTGTGCTACTTGTAATAGATTGCGTATTTGGTTCTCTACCTCTTTGACCTACATATGTATCTATCTAGACCCCGGGCTCTTTTTTTTATTATAATTTGTTGTTCGAAACTGTCTCTTTGTAGTAACTGTGAAAACGAGCTTTTCCTAACAGAAGCAGCTGTTGCTTAAACATTAACAATACTGTTACAAAATACGTTAATAGAATATGAATACAACATCCTCAAATGACCTGCAAACAATCTCTGAGTGTGGTCTCGCGAACAGGGTACTATTTAATGCGCGCCAAACCCAATGTTGTTTTATCCGCACAGGTGTGGTGGTGATGATACAATTCTACCATCCGTGACTATGGATATTGTAAATATTGAGGAGGACGCTCTTGATATTCTGGGCTCGAGAATTAGTTGTAATGTTCGTGGGAATGATCACATATATCCAGTGTCGAAAGAAGCATTCAAGTGCCTCGGCTTTTTAAAACGGTGCAAGTAATGCTTCACTCCATCTGACCTTAATATTTGGAAGACATTTATCCGACCAAAGATAGAACACATCTGTCATACATAAGCCGGTGCTTCAAAGTCTATTTTGAGACTTCTCGACCGAGTACAGGAAAGAGGGAAAATGCTTATTAATGACGGTCGGGTATCCAACTCTACCGATTGATTGGAGAATCGGCGCAATGTGACGTGTGTTTCGCTGTTCCATCGATACTATCACGAGAGGGAGAAGAAAAAGGAGCATTAATTTCTAGTACTCACATATTCTTACGGACTACTCGTATCTCTCTCAGAGCACATCCTTTTGTAGTTAATTGGCGAGTAAATCGCACAATGCATTATAGAGTAAATCCCCTGTATATTTCGATATTAGTAAGTTTAAATCCAATGTCCACAAATACTACCCACTCTAGACCAGCACAATGTGGTGCATGAGTAGAGATCATCCCGTAAGTGCTGTCCTTGAAAAATAATGATTCACTTGAAAAATAATGATTAATTTAAATTATTACTTAATTCAGTATTTTGTCCACAACTCTTTTGTTTTTAAAAATATATTTTCTAAATAAATATTTAGAGATCTTAAACCCTAATCGCTTCTATTAAAAATGAAAATCTCAAACAGCTCTTATTAACTCTTTTAAAACCAGGAGATTGGTGGTAATAAAATATTTCAATATTTTTATTTTTGCTGATATAAAAACTACTTCAAATGCAATTCTCTACTTGGAAATTTATATTAAATTTAACAAATTGTTTCATATTTTGTTGTTGTTGGAAAAAAGTAGATAATGTCATAAATCATATGAACCATTATCCTTAGTAGCTTTTAAACATAAATTCTCTCTTTTATTTCAAAATACAATAATAACTTACTTTTCAAATATCTTTAGAAAGAAATCTAAACCATAAATATGAAAGCATTCACACAAACGGAAATAGAAATAAGCAAATATGAAAGCAGACAACTGGAAATAAAGTCTTTAAGGGAAAAAAGAAACAGAAAATATGGAAAAAAATATGTTGATGAATTTGAGAGATAGAGAGGCAATAACTTTGAGTTGAACTACTATGTTTTTATCAAAGGAATATGAAAATCAAAACCGAATTGAAGGACTCAACACATTTACTATATAGAGATATTCTTTTACACAAATATGGGGCGGGGAAAGGGGATATTATAGTAAATCTGTGTTTGTGTTAAACAAACTTTATAAAGAAAAAGAAAATACACAAAATGTGTTTCAGTGTATGTATATGAGTATTTTTTGTTTAGAATTTACTATACTTGAGACCATTGAGTCTCTTACTCACTATCTTTTTCTCTCTGTCTCTCTCTTGCACTCTCTATATCTTAATGATAAGACAGACAAAGTGTTTCTTTTTATTACAATTCCGTCAACAGTTTCTACACTTTCTCTTCCCGTTTTTTACGTCCCATCTTTTCCATTGTCAGCATTTTCATCATCATCAGTGATGTGACACAACAATTTAATTTTTCTCTCTCTCTCTCTCTCTCTCTCTCTCTCTCTATTAGTTTTCTTCTCTATATGTGTGTAAGTGGGAATATCTCAATAACTGTATAGTATTCTAAACTACGTTTATAATTTATTTTGATTTTTTTATCTCAGCAAACAGTGATTTTCTAAGAACTTTGTTTGTCGGCGTTTATTGTTCTTCATTGAATTATAATTGTACATGATACGTGCTTTGTAATAAATTTCTTGCTGCAATTAATAATAAACCTGTCATAAGTTGTTGTATTCTGGGATTTTAAATAAAAGTATTGCACAAATTTAAAGCCGATTGAGGACATCAATTTCAAGCTTTGACAAAAAGAAGAGAAAATGTTATTTGAAAATATGAAAAGTCCTGAAGTGCTTAAAATTCAGTATTTTTTAAGGCAGTGCTAAGAAACATAACATCAGTGTTTTACATACATATGAGGGCGTGTCTTTAACTTCATAGGTTCTTGAATGAAATATGGGTTTATTATTTTAGTTTTCAGGCTTTTTTTATCGTATTCATTTTTCGTATTTGTTTTTAAATAAAACAAAGTCTAGATATCATCCAAATGTTTAACTCGTTTGAAAGGCCTTAATGATACCATTATGTGTGGAATATAACATTCTTTAATTGCCCGCTGCGGCTTCTCTGCCACTCAAAATCCATGTCTCTGAAGCATACATACATAAATACATAATTGGCCATTACAACCCTGTGTCAGGGTTACGGCCTAGCTTCTCGCAGCACTCATGTTGTGTGTGTTAATTTTTATCTATGAGTACAGGGACCTACAGTTTAAAGTCGGCTCCGAAGAAGCTTTTTGAGAAGCTCTTTCATAGCAATCAATTACTCCCAGAGCTTTTGCCAGAAGACTGCTGCGAGGTAGTCGCCGAAAGATATAATTTTTTCACATTTCATTCTTTCAAGATGCCAGAGCTGAGATGTCGGATCAAAACGGCAACGCTGGTGCTAAGTGCTCTATATGTGTATTATAATACACATCCTATAGTAAAGCGCGTTTACAAAAACAAATGAGCACCCAGAGCATAGGGCTTGGGCACCATTGTTTTAAATTATATTGTACGCCATCGAACTGCCCACCATACATTATTTTGCAATTATTCCTGTCTACTAAGCTTCGCTAACCAACATTTGTTTAGTAACACAGAGGCCTTATTCAGTAATTCTCTTAAGCTAAACTGCTAAAATTTTGGGTTTTTGAAGCAGGCTGGGCGTTAGTATGGGTAAAATTAAAAAGTTTAGAAGTAATAGGTACACAGTTTTTAAATTACAATAAGCGTTCAAGAATTCTATTCGTAGCCAAAAAGTCCTAAATCAAGTTATAAATTTTTAGCGATAGAGTTTTAGCTTAGGAGAGTTACAGAATAAGGCCTCAGGGAGGTCAACATTTTAAATTAAAAAATATAAATAAAGAAATTTAATAATTTTTTCTGTTTTTAAAAGATTAGTGCTATAATTAGTAGTTGGTCAAAATTTTAAAAAATTGTGATATTTGCGATATGAAAAATTAAAAAAAATACAAGAGTGACTCTAAAACACCCTCTGGCACTTAAAAACACTGTAAAATGTCCCACCTCTAACGTTGTAGAATTTTATATATTTTATTTCTTTGTTTGACAAACGAATCTGTTTCAAAAGATAAATATTTTATTGAGCATCTGAATATCACTGCAAAGTGTGTGCATTTAAGTTCACAGGCAATATGCCAAAATATATTCCTGTAACCAAGTGCAACTTTGAGAAATTGTTAAATACATGCTGGGAAATATTATATTTCTAAGGAACCCATAAATAAATCTTAAATAGTTGCCATTATTTTTAAATAAAATTCTTTGTTTTTTCTCAATACCATTTAATATTTAAATATTGAATTTCAAAAAACCATCTTTTTTATTGTCTGCAGTAGTTTATGGTGTACACTCAAACACTTATTGAGTAAATAATTGTAATACTTTGGAAAATACAAAAAAAGGGAAAATGTTGTACATCATACAGACAACAAGACTCGTAAATTGTAAAAAAATAAAAATATAAAAATGTAAGTATAAATAAACAAAAAGTATGCAAATTTATTTTATATGGATTTGCATATTTTTAGTAAGAATTTACATATTTATTGCAGCAGCAGCATAAAAGAGAAAATAATGGAGAGAAAATATGAACTGACTGTAATACCACTACTTCTGTTGCTATTAAACCAGTCATACACACAAATTTTAGTCTTAAAGTGCTAAAGCTATGAGAAGAATGGAAAATATATATATTTTTCATTTTATTTTGTTTTCTAATAATATTATTGCATTTTATTTTATTTAAGTGTGCATAAGTCTGGAAATACACAAATATATACAAATATACTTATTCATACAATTAAAATTATGCTCTTTTTTTCTATACGAAAATAAACGGTTTCGACATAAAGAAAATCTGTCATATTTATAAAAAAATTATAGTGCGATTAAAAAAATTGGGGATTGCTACTTGTGGCATTTTGACTTTTTAAATTAATAGTTTTGTTAGTCACATATTCAATCAAAAATAGTAAATTTTTTAAAAATCCCACCATCTTGGAAATTAAATCCCAGGTTATGGTTTATCCAAATATAAAGCCAATTTTAAAATTCCAGTATTTCTTAAGACACCATGAAATATTACGCACTGGTGGGCTCCATTAAAAGCGATGTTCTCAACGCGGTAAGTGACAATATCAGAAAACCCCCATCGCACAATAAGTATGATATGCTGAAATCTGCTCTGCTTACCGAATTTCAAAATTCTAAAGAAAACCGCTTACAGAAATTATTAGACAATATATAATTAGATAAGACGCGTTCGTTTTCATTGTTACAGTAAATGAGACAGTTGTCAGCTGATAAGATGTCGGACAATCTGCTCAAATCCTTATGATTTCTGCGTTTACCAGTAACTTTAAAAGCTGTGTTGGCCATAAGTTCCGATAGCGGAGACAAAATTAATGAACAATTAAATTATTCCACTATATGCCCAATAAATACAACCGGGTCATCACGTATTGAATAATTAGAAAATAATATCGTTAAATTTATAGAATGTATAGATGAGATAAAAGCATGCCGTCAAGTTCGTGAAAAAAACTGCTGTTCTAGTAGAAACAGAAGAAATAGCCAAAATCGAGAATCATCAAGGAACTTATGTTAGTATCAGTTTAATTTTGGTTCTAGAGCCACAAACTGTAGCCCACCGTGCTCACGGTAGTCGTAAAACTAAGAACTCCTTCATCTATGGCAGCGGACACAGGAGTTTGCAATATTAGCCATCTATTTTGGAGAGACAATGTTTAAAACTATAAATTTTTAATTGACACTGGTGCGGACATATCGCTATTTCCAGCCACAAATCAGCAAACCAGAATCGCTAGAACTCTTAGCTGCAAATACTTAATACTGTTCTTCGCTTACATTTTTGGGATGCGAAGAGATTTTGTGTGGAAGTTCATAATTACAGATGCTCGTCAGACAATCATAGGATACGATTTTCTTGTACATTTCGACTTGCTTGTTGATGCGAAAAAGCGTTGTCTTACCGATAAGAAAACCAATTTATTCGCAGTTGGTCCGATAGCTAAAGAACATTATAAAAGCTCAATTAAAGTCAGTCTATTTTTTCAAAATTCTCTGTTTTATTTGTTTTTAGAAGAATTTAAGCATATTGCAAAGCCTTTGAATAAAATACTAAGTACCAGAAACTACTGCAGGCAAAATAAAAATGGTCTCTTTTAAACTTACTATTTACATAAATATTAAATGCTATGGAAAAAAACGCAGGACTTTATTTAAAAATAATGGCAACTATTTAACCTTTACCTATGGGTTCTTTAGAAATATAATATATCCTATCATATGTTTAACAATTTCTCAATGTTTGACTGGGTCACAGGAATTATGTATGTATTTTGCGATATTGCCTTTAAACTTACATAAGAGCACACACATTGCAGTAATATTTAGATGCACAATAAAATATTTATCTTTTGAAACAGATACATTTGGCAAAGAAATAATAAAAAATTTAAAAAATCCACAACGTTATCTCCTACCCTATTTTTAATTTTCCTTAATGATCTTTTCCTCTTAACCTCAAATCCCATCTACTTCTTTGAAGTTGACAGTAACATTTGTCACTCCTATTCATTTGATCGGGGTATGAACGACATACTCTCAAATGGTCTCGCGAACGGGGTAGAATATTGGTAATGTAAATATTGAGGAGGGAGACGGCCTTGATGTTGTGGGCATGAGAATTAATTCTGACGTCCGTTGAAATAATCACATATTTCGAGTGTCGAAAGAAGCATTCAAATGCCTCGGTTTTTTAAAATGGTGCAAGAAATACTTCAATCCATCTAACCTTCTCAAAACCTATATCCGACGTAGGATGGAATACAACTCTCAACTTTCTCGTCTGCGTACAGGAAAGCTCGAAAGTGCTTATCAGCGACGGTAGAGTATCCAACTCTATCGTTTTATTGGAACATCAGAGCAATATGGCGTGTGTTTCCTTGTTCTATCGGTATTACCATGGGAGGTGGTCTGTTGAAATAAAGAATTTGACTCTCAATTATTGCATATTCTGAGGACTACACGTACTTCTCTCAGTGCACATCCATTTGTAGTTGATTGTCCTGTGAAAAGCACAATGCAATATAGAGAGAATTCGTTCTTTGGCCGCACCGATCGTTTAGGGAACATTCTTCCAGCGAATATTTTTTCTGTCAATTACGATATCAGTAAGTTTAAATCAAATGTCCACAAGAACTAATCCTTTTTTCACCCTTCCCATAACATATTTTCCTAGATCAGCACAATGAACTGTATGAGTAGGGGCCGTCCCCTGAGTGCTGACCTTAATAATAATAAAAACAGTGTGGGACTTTGACATACGGGGCTTTAACTAGGTGGGCGTTATCAACCGTGAAGTTCTGATAGTCAGGGTAAAATCAGTTGGTTGTTGTAGTCTATTGTATTGCCTTCGAGGACCGCTGAAATCTTTACAATGAAAAGTTTAACAGAATAAAATTGGACGATCTCTGTGGCCAATTTACATCACCTTAACGTGAGGTAACCTTGCCCTCAAATTGCTCTAGCAGAATGTCCAATGCGTCATGAGCTGTGATTATTCAATTCAGACCAAAAGAAGTTGTTAATCATAGGCCTATAGCGTTCGCCGTTGACAGTAATGGCCTGGTGCCAACATCGTTCTTGAAGAAATAGGGATCATATGTAAAACACTATGCCATCGATCAATTTTAGTTTGATTTATGCATCAGAGTCATAAATGTTGAACGCAAGAATGCAAAAATTTAAGTAAAGAAAAAATTCACTTTAGGAAAAGTTTTTCGTGTTGAAAGTTTTAAAAAGCTCTAAAAAGAGTGCGCGAAAGCGCTAAATTGACAACGATGCTAAACAAACTTTGCCTTCAGTTTTCATACAATTTGCGAAAGCCCTTCGCAATTTACTGATGATTTTTAATCCATATGGCCTTTTGTTTATTATTTGGAAACTTCTTATAACAACTTCCTCAATGATTTTTTCGACAGCTGGTAATGTAAGTACGATTTATTTAAATTATTAAATATTTTGTTTTATTCAGTTTACTTTAAAAAAAAAAATTTGTAAAACTATTAAACAATGTTTGCTTATTTAGTACCTAATTTTAGGTAAAAAGGTTTCTTATTTTTTCTTCTTTTAATTATGACTACCCAGTCGCATGACTGATATTAATTTTCTTTTTTTCTGTTATCCTTTCGTCTGTAAGCCTGTTTATTTTCAATAAAATAAAGAAAAAAAAACAAATTTTGTTTTCTGTGCGTTAAATAGACCGTCTAAAAGATATTTTGTTTTGCATACACAAAAGTCTTTAAACGACATTTCACTTTAGAAAACTGAAGGCATTTGTTTCTTTAGAACGCATCAGTTTGTCGGCATATAAACGACGCGTGTTTAGATTTGAAAAGATATACGAGTAATTTAAAAAAGTTAAACAAAAATTCTTATCCTATTCCTTAAATTATAAACAAACGTACGAGTACATACTGTATTTAAGTTTTCTTCCAAGTAATTCTTAGGTTCACATTACAATACACGAAGAATACAAACCAAACAATTGCGAACCCCTTTTCACTTCAGTTAATGTTCTTTCAGTTTTTGTCTGCTGGTAATTGAAAATGCAAAATGGAGGGCAGAATGTTTACACTACTTATGAAATAATTGTTGCTAAAGTAATATGTACTCTGTTCTTGGTGTTGAAAATATGTAAAATCTATAAATCAAAAGTTTTCAAAATTTCAACAAATTTCTAGCACCATTTTTATTTTTGTACACTGAAGCCTGGTACTCGGTACTCTGTTAATTTTTGTAAAAAAAAGCTCATCTGTTTTCGGTTCATTAGTTCATTAGTTTTCGGTAAGAACAATTTGACATGCAGCGAATATTCCTAAATGTATGCAACACCTTTTTAGGCAGCAAAGCGCACAGTTCAACAAAATATTTTCTCGTTGCTAATGAATAGAACTGATTTCGCATTCATTTGAAGGTCTGGTTCTTCATGAATTCAAATTTTTCTGCTCTATTTGATGAAGATCAATTACTCTGCTTTGTTTCAAGGCAGGATAAAAGGATATCTATATACAAGATAAACAGGCAGGTTTACGAAAGAAAGAGAAGTGCGAACACCAGGCCAATACCCTACGTTTCATAATGAGACAATCTCTGAAATGTCATACTCCCCTGTGTTTATTGTTCGTATATTTCAAGAAAGTCTGCGAACTACCATAAAGTCTTGAGAGACTAAGAGTACCCCAGAGAATAATACAAACAGACATAAATACTTATAGATAATAGACTCAACAAAGCCCCTATATGGAAACTCAAGAATATCAAGATAAAGCAAGTTTAATATCAAATAGCATCACCATCAAAAATTACAGGTGGATATTCTGACCAGATATGATCAGTAATTTAGATCTCTGTAGCTTATGAAGGTGAATCAGTTATACTTTTATAAAGAATCTCGATAGTTCAACTCGAATGGCACTAAGGTTAAATACTCAAGACTCGACAAGCTGTGGAGGGCTAAAAAATAGCGGGAGTAGTACCCTAATCTAGGATCTAAAAACCTTCACCCTTAAAAATTTTTTTTGACTGAGACTAATATTCAAGTTAGTATTGGAAATTTTTTAATAATTTATATAGAGTTTTTTATTTTTTAGTTGAATAAGACAAGTTGCTGGCACTTGATTTGATCACTCAAAGGCCACTGTTTGAACTTCACCCTTGAATGATGAACAGCAATTGTCCCATCTGTCGTTGAATGTTGATTGTAAAGTGGTGAGGATCTCTGCTAAGTATTATCTATTTCATCCCAATAGGTGGCACTTTCTCCTGATCATTGGTGTTTTTATGTCAAAGGTGGATAGAGTGGAATGTCAGACGGCTGTTTCTTGTAGAAAGGCTTCTGAAAGGGGAGGGACCTCTTTTTTTTTTAATTAAAGTCTCGAAAAACCCCAAATTTTTGTTTTTTATTTTTCTTCCTCCCTGGGATTGGAACGTGAGCTGCTTTGGGTTGTATGTGAGGAATTTACGACTATACTACCCCACGCCTCAAAGTGAGAAAAAATACTGCCAAGAGGAAAAATGAATAAAACCAACGGTGCCACACCTTTTTTTACTGCAAAAGGATTTGTCTAGTCACGGTTTACTTTGCTATTACCTTTAAGTATTATAAATACGTTACTTTTCATCTTCACTCCAATAACCCAATTATTTCTTTAAGTATTAGTGATTTAATTTTTCAATAATTTGCTCTGTTTATATGCACAATGTGTTGTTCTGAGTAAATTCCCAATTTGAACAATCCTCGTGAACCCAATTATCAATTTACGAAGTCCTGAAGAAAGGACTGAATTTGTCATTAAGGACCGTCGTCGATTTCCCTGATGACAATATTGCTGAAATCTTGATACACAATATTTCTCTAGTGTTCGATTATATAAAGGAATAGGTCAAACATTGTCAGTGAGATTATTGTGTATGAAATCTGCTTACAACTTGCTTTAAGTATTCATTATGTATCGTACTGGATGTTTTATTGTCGTACAAACATCGTTGAGGATATTTTAAGGTGAAAGGCCAACTGGGTTTATTTTTTACACATAGAACATTGCATGCTTGTAAAAGTTTGTTTGTTCGTTTTGAATCATTCGTTTTCTTGAGAAAAGTTTGTCAGCACAGTTTACGAGACGTATTACACGCATATTTTGCAAAGTGAATTTATTTTACTCACGTACTCTTTTGCAAACAAACAAAAGACAGTTTTTTTTTTTTTTTTTTTTTTTTTTGTATTTGAAGTTTTTGTATGTGTTTTTACATACCACTCTTTCCTGTTACCGTGACCCCTTTAAAAACATCAAGTACAGGAGTCGGGTACATGCCTTCAGACGTTTGTATAAATATTTAAATTACCATTAAAATTTTTGTATTAAACACTTACAGACATACACAAATTCATATACAAACTCAGAATTATATTAAAAATTGTAAAAACGTCCAGGATAAAGGCGTTTGGTTAAGAAAAAAATTTTCATTTTGTTCCCTCAAGGTATAATGTTTTTGGTTTTTTATTTATTAGTTGTATTATAAAATATAAAGTTATTAAAACAAAAATGAATGAAATAATTAACGTTAAAATAAAGTCATTAATAACACTGATAAATATATTTTTAAACAATGTGGGCCTCTTCTGATAAAACTAATACGAGCGCTCTGAATTATATACGAGTAGATAGAATCATTTTCAAAGTTAGTGCCTCGTAGACCCGACATAGTCTTAATCTAAACTTGTATTGCTTATATATCATTTTAAGAGTCACTTTCTGGTGCGGCATCACTATCCAATTCTCAAGTCTTTCGTTTGGAGTCGACCTTAAACTGTAGTTCCCGGTACTGATGAATAAAAATTGACGCACACAAAATGGATACTGCGGGAAGCAAGGCCGTAACCCTGAAACAGGGTTGTTATAAAAAATATATATAAATATAAACTTTAATACAATTAAGTAATTTGGGAGTAACTTCAAAAATCCCGCATTGCATTGTTTTTGATTGATGATGTACATATATTGACAATGAAATTCTAAAGATATAAAGAAATCAATATTTACTTTGTGTGGGAGCTATGATGTCCATTTACCCAATTCCGAGCACTATTATTGGTATTGAATATAAAACTGTTTTCAACTAATTTAGTGACACTTACTGTTAACATTATGAAGATACAGATAACTCACCATCTATTAAAAACCTTTAAATACATGTTTGTTCATATTACTACAAATTGTATGGTTATAATTTGTTTATTATGCCAGGGGTTCGTTTATTTTTAACAGAAACAGCGATAATTTTGTTTTAAAGTTTTATTGTCACTCTATAATGCTTCATATACCATTAAGGAAAAACATTAATCTGAAGCTCTATTTATAGTAAATAGAGCTCGGGAGCTTATTATTGTTACTTTATGTTGTTTAAATAATTCTACACCAACTCTATTTAGTCGCTATTTTCAATATAAAATTTGAAAGACAGACCGACGAATCTTGTAGAAATGGAGACGAATATGTGAAGAGTATAGTACACCAATTTTTGTACCGGACATTTTTCGTTTTTCCATTCTACTTTTTGTAATTATTGCCTATTCTGTTTATCTTCTAAGTTTTTGAAAAAGATTTGGGCAAGAGCAAAAGAAAATTGAAAAGAGTCTGCCTTTCAATTTCTACATTGTAAATGCCGACTTACAGTTCTTTTTAATTTCAAACATACTTGTATTTTGTTATTTTAATAAATCTAATTCTTTGCTCTACATTGGGCGCCCGCGAGATCCTAATTTTACCAAAAAGCGTTCCCGTACCAAAATTTGGGTAAATGAGAGAGATTTTGAGAGAGTAACATTCTTCTTATTTATGCACGAAATAGCCCGTACTTTTTCTTCGGGCTAGTTTGTGCAAGTAAACAAATAATCAGCTGTTAAAAAAATAATAGAAAAATGAAAGGCTTACTTAACGTGTATAAGTCGAATTATTGTCGAAAGCAGCGTTACCGCTGGGATTTTTCAAATAGTGGCACAAAAAGAGGATTTTAAAAAAAAGTGGAATAAAAAGAGGATTTTTTTTTTTTAAAGTTGCACAATTTTTTTTAACGTTTTTATTTAAACAAAAATTCATAGTTGGTTCGCTCCGGGAGCAAGGGCGTCTTCTTTATAATGTTTTTATAACTTTCTATATCTTTCTAATCTATTGTTAAGTTTGGTACTGTTAACACACATGTTTTTAAGACAATACATTAAAATCTTAAATGTTCTCTATTTAAATAATTTTGTAATGTATCTTTTATTGTTTTAAAAAAAGGCTCAATAAATAAATTAAATTGAATTGAAAAATTCATAGCACAAAAGCAAAAATAATTCAATAATTTTAAGAAATAAATAACAATTCATTTACAATGTCAAAGTCACATTTTTTTTAATATATATTCTAATAATATAATTATAACATATACAATGTATTAAAGTAAAAACAGATGCATTTTATTAAAATTCTACTTTTTGGAAGCTTCTCTTCTGTAAATTTCCACAAGGTCGTTAATAGGACTCCAATTTTCGATTTCTATATCAAGTAAATTTAGTGCCGATGACGGAGTTACAAGTTTCTACCTTCAATTTATTTGTGAAATTATTTTTTATTAAACTTAATTTGGAATAAGCCCGTTCAGCCCATACACCTCTGTGAGGTAAAGTTAATACATGCGCAGCCAGTTCGTATTAATTCAGGTACAATTATTATACAATATTAATTCAGGTACATTTAATGAATTTTTTTATACTACCTACTGTGTACCAAAAACTTTCACAAAAAATGTGTTCATATGATTTGTTATTTGTTTTACCTTCTAGTAATTTATAATCACTAATAACAGCCTCTTATAATATAATTAAATTGTGATAATTAATATTTTCATTGTAAGCAAAAGAAATTGGTTGAAAAAACCTTAAGGCACAAAGATTCTTATCACTAATATCAATGCACTACAATATTTCGTCGCAGAGTTTTCAATAAAACTTTAAAATATTTTATTAGATTGCTATGCAATATGTAACAAATAATTTATCAGAATTTATTGTTGCTTCAGCTTCGTGGCCTATATATACATATATCTTTAATATTTTTTATGTACAAAGTAAAAGGAAATGTCGAATTAAAAAAAGGAGAAAAAGTCGCGAAAACTTAGAAAAAGTGGCAAAATTTAGTGGCTTTTCAAAAGTCGCACAAAAAGTCGCTGGCCGCAGAAAAAGTTGCAAATTGCGACTTTAGTCGACCAACGGTAACACTGGTCGAAAGTACATATTCAATATGTGTGTGTGTGACATAAAGTTGTGTTTTTTCATATTTTTATGTGAATGGGTAAAATATTTGCTTCTTTGCGTTCCCGTACTTTTGGGGAAATTTGTCTCTTATTGAGAGAAACTATTGCTTACTCTCTATTTACCGAACTTTACCCAAAAAGTAAAGAAACACACCTAATATATTTGCCGAATTCACAAGACTTTCGTATTATTGTTTTAGGCTACAACAGTATATGCTTGCTGTTCGTAATATTTCATATATACAAAACAATTGCTTTCATTTTTCGTTATTGCAATTATTTATTAGAAAATCAATAATTTTTGATCTTTTCACTGCTTTTAGGCATCTTTATTTGTAATATATTAATTTTTTTTAATATGCAGTGTTTTTGATATTTCAGGGAAGATATGGTACATTTTTGTTGAATCGGTAAGACCGGCAGCACCAGGTCAAATAAATACTTGAAAAAAATACAATTAACTACAGGAGGACGGTCACGATCTATAGCCATTTGCACAAAGACAACGAAGTATATAAACACAGAAAAGAAATTAATATTGATAAAGTGATAAAAATATAAATTAAAGATACATTTTTTATTTGTGAATGGTGATTTTCTTCTTTTTATTTGATTTTTGACGTTTTCGACACAACGTACATGAATACAATGATACACTAGATCTTCACCAGCAAATAAACAAAAACTGCTTTCAATAAAGCATACAACGATACAAAAGCTTGTGAATTCGCCAATTATTTATATAAAATAATTGGTAGAACTAACAAAAAACAAATGTAAGGAAATACAATGAGTACTTTTCTTTATTAAATAAATAATAAGAGTGAAAATTTTTTCGATCTTTTAATAATTAAAATTAATTCACCTTGAGGTAAATTTTATTCAAGGTTCTATTTAATTATTTTCTAATGTGTAGGATTTTCTTTATATTTAAAATAAATATTATTAATTTCTGAATCTCAAATTGGAATCCCTGTTGAATCATTATTATGTAGATTTATTATATGAGTAAATATTGCTTATCCGTCAACAAGAAAACTAAAAGTTAAAAGTTTTCTCTTGAAAACAAAATCAGTAATCCCCTCTTAATAGATTTGCTATTTTAAAATTTTAATATGGTTTTACTAAAAGAAAACGAAATGGAAACAAAAAACAGAAACAGAAAATTGCAAATAATTAATGTTTTCTTTCATATTTTCAAACTCGAAAATATTGATGATGGCAATGCATGTGTAAACCAGCAAATACAGCAACAACAAAAACACATAGCTTATGAGTAGTTATTAAAGTTTTATGGAAAAATTTTATTTACACACACATACATCCACTCAAATATGCATAAACTGTTAGTCATCACCATAATTATTCATTTACTAAATGGTTTAGTTGTTATTGTATGTCGGAAAAAACGAAAAACACACACACATGAATGTTGTAAAACTGACTAATTGCCTGACATTTGTTAGGGCAGCAAGCAAGAAAAAAATGGAAAACAAATTTTATTTAAAAAAAATAACACACACATGAACGAAAAAAAAAACGAAAAAAATAGAAAGAGAGATTGAGAAAATAAAAGAATGCTTTAACTAAATGCAAGATAATGACAAAGAAGTAGAATAGTAAAGGGAAGTAAAAGAAAAAATAATTCCGATAGAGGAAATACTGATACCTGGAGAAGTACATCATACACAGAGAGAAAGATATATTAAAAAGTAAAAGCGGTCAATAACACAGGTTTATAAATTTTTAATTTGAAAAAATACCAAGAACGCCACATGCCTAGATAAGTTAATTGGGATCTCCTGAGCACGAAAAACGCAATTATAATTTTTTCCTAAGTACCGTTTTTTAGATAACGGTACTTTTGTGTTTTTCGGTGTATGGCCCCACTCAAACCCTTGTGGAGTCCAACCGAAAAGTCCGATCGAGATAAGTGGCATATCGATGGAAAAGTAATTGAATGCCTTTTCCGTATGTCACGGAAAAGAAAGAAAAGTTAACTTGAAACAAATTTAAATGCAAGCTGTTCAACAGAATTTATTACAAACTTTCAAGTTTAAACTTTTTTCTTGGCTGATTCGTTGCAAATATGAGAAACCATAATTCAAAATGATTGTGAACATTCTGACTACATTTATTACGGGGACTTCTTGTTTTACAATTTACTTCAATAAACAAATAATACATATTTTTTGTAACCCACTCTTGCTGTGCAATGCACTGTATTTTGTAGTGATAGATAGAGTTTTTTCCTATTAAGCGCCTTACGAATGAGACTAATTGCTGTCAATTTGATCACTCAAATGCCAGTGTTTATCGCTTCACCCTTGAATGATCAACAGCAATTACCCCATCTGTCGTTGGCTGTTGATTGTGGTGAAGGTCTTTACTATGTAGGTTGCTGTTATCTACTACTTCCCAATAGAGCCATTACAACCCTGATTCAGAGTTACAACATAGCTTCACCCAGCACCCAATTGTGCGTCAATTTTTTCTCTGAGCAGACAGACAGACTTGAGAAGCTGCTTCATGGCAATCAGTTTCTCTCAGTGCTTTTGCCAGAAGTCAATTAAGAGGTAGTCGCCTACAAAAATATTTGTTCATATTTCTTTGAACTCCTTATTCTTATTTCAAAGACTTCAATATCTTAAAATTAAAATTATATGTGTTGTAAATATAGCCTGTAAGAATCTATTCAGTGGTTAAAAAATAAAATACATACATACACATATATATATGATCTGTTTGCAGCCAAGATTTAAAACATCTGATTTAATACTCACATTTCAAATTTCTGGATGACTTACTGCTAACTGCTATAATATATTTAATCACAGGCGCAAAATATTTTCAAGTTCTTTTTAAAACAAGCAAGTTATTAAACAGTTTTTGATCATCAAAAATATTTAATGACCAAGAAAACAATATTTCAAATGCTATTTGGGTATAAATTTATAAAAATTCGGGTAAATTTTAAACATACATACGTACATATGACTTACTTACTTACTTACTTAGCTGGCCATAACAACCCGTTAACGGGTTTCGGCCTGCCTCAACAGTAGTCTCCAGGCGTCTCTGCTAAGCGCACGCCTTTTCCAGTTGGTCACACCAATTGATGACAGGGCTCCATCTACCTGGTCTTTCCAACGTAAACATGGACGTCCTCTACGCCGACGTCCAGTGACCTTCGCATCGAAAACCTTTTTCGCTGGAGCAGATTCTTCCATCCGAACAACATGGCCGAGCCAGCGCAGCCGCTGGATGTTAATGCGCTGGACAACATCTACGTCGCCGAGGAGCTCATACAGCTCATAGTTGGTCCTTATGCGAAACTCATCGCCTTGCTTCAGTGGACCAAAGATCTTGCGAAGAATTTTTCTCTCAAACACTCCCAGGACCGCTGCATCGGCACAAGACAGCGTCCATGCTTCCGCACCATAGAGAAGCACCGGAAGAATAAGCGACTTGTAGAGTGTTAACTTCGTCGCACGAGAGAGGTCTCTGTTACTAAACTGCCTACCGAGACCGTAGTAGCACCTGTTGGCCAGTGTAATTCTTCGCTTGATCTCCAGACTGACATCATTCTTGCTGGTAATGGCGGTGCCAAGGTAGATTAACTCCTTGACCACATCGAATGTATAGTTGCCGGCTGTAACCTGGGAGCCGATGCGATCAGCATCCCTACTCGTCGACAACATGTACTTCGTCTTGCTCTCATTTACCGCCAGACCCATTTTAGCAGACTCTCGTTCAATAGCATTAAAGGCTGCGGTGACATCTCGCTTGGTATGCCCAATGATGTCTATGTCAT
Source organism: Metopia argyrocephala (assembly GCA_963576795.1). Lineage (NCBI taxonomy): Eukaryota > Metazoa > Arthropoda > Insecta > Diptera > Sarcophagidae > Metopia > Metopia argyrocephala. Next base: position 98,596,401 of record OY756209.1, on the reverse strand, counting down.
CGGCATACGCAAGGAGCTGGACACTTTTATTAAAAATAGTGCCATTACGATGTACACCCGCCTTTCGCAGAACACTCTCCATGACGAAGTTGAAGAGGTCGCAGAATAAGGGATCGCCTTGTCTGAAACCTCGCACGGTATTAAAAGGCTCGGAGAGGTCTCTTCCTACCTTGACGGAGCTGCAGGAGTTGCTCAGCGTCATTCTGCATAGCCTTATCAGCTTAGCAGAAATACCGAGCTCAGACATTGCGGCATATACACGATCCCTTATCGGGCTATCGAACTCCGCCTTATAGTCGACAAAAAGATGGTGTGTGTCGACTTGACTTTCATGGGTCTTCTCCAGGATTTGGCGCAGTGTGAATATCTGGTCAATGGTGGACTTACCAGGTCTGAAGCCGCACTGATAAGGTCCAATCAGTGAGATGGCGAATGGCTTCAGTCGTTCACACAATACGCTCGTAAGAACCTTATATGCGATAGGGAGGAGGCTTATACCCCTGTAGTTGGTGCATATCGTGGGATCTCCCTTTTTCAGGATGGGACAGAGAGCACTAAGATTCCAATCGTTGGGCATACTTTCCTCCAGCCATACTCTGCAAATGAGCTGGTGCATGCACCTAACCAACTCATCGCCTCCATACTTGAAGAGTTCAGCTGGCAAACCATCAGGTCCAGCTGCTTTGTTGTTCTTCAGTCGCCATATGGCAACCTTGACCTCTTCATGGCTGGGGGACGGGATCTCGACGTCATCGTTAATGATTGGGTCCGGCACAGCATCTCTAGAGGCGGAATTTGTGTCGCCATCGCCCTGCAATAGATTAGAGAAGTGCTGTCTCCATAATCTTAGTGTTCCTTGTGCATCTGTAACCAGGTTACCATGTTCGTCTCTGCAGAAGGTTGCTCCGGGCTTTAAACCAGTAGTAAGACGCCTTATCTTTTTATAAAAATTTCGAGCATCATTTCTACTCCTGCATATCTCGATTTCCTCACGATCACGCCTTTCTTGCTCTCTTTTCTTCTTTCTAAATAGGCGTCTCTCTTCCCTCCTCTTTTCTCTATACGCCTCCACCGTTGCTCTTGTAGTGGTGGACTGCAATGTTCGTCTAAAGGCAGCGTTCTTTGCTGCAGTGGCCTCACGGCACTCTTCATCGTACCATTGGTTTCTGCGGGGAGGACGCTCAAAACCAAGAACTGTTTCGGCAGCGCTGCGCAGGGAGTGAGCGATGTGAGACCACTGTCCACCAATACTTTCGAGAGAGGATGGGATGTAATTGAGCTCGTTAGAAAGACGATCGGAAAACGACCTGGCTGTCTCTTGTGATCGCAGCTTTTTGATGTCCAGCTTCCCTTGCACACTAGAACGTGTCGTATTCGACGCGCATATACGCAGTCGCATCTTGGCTGCGACAAGATAATGGTCCGAGTCGACATTTGGACCTCTAAATGTGCGCACGTCTAGTATGCTGGATACATGCCTTCCATCAATCACAATGTGATCAATCTGGTTGTTGGTAGATCGATCAGGAGAGAGCCAGGTGGCCTTATGGATATCGAGATGCTGGAACCTGGTGCTACAAACTACCATGTTTCGCGCCGCGGCGAAATCGATCAATCTCATGCCGTTCAGTGAAGTGGAATTATGAAGACTGAACTGTCCGACAGTGGGGCCAAAGATACCTTCACGTCCAACTTTCGCATTGAAATCGCCGAGGACAATTTTGGCGTCATGTGCCGGACACCTATCGTATACGTCCTCGAGCTTTGCGTAGAAAGCATCTTTGACCGCATCATCCTTCTCTTCCGTCGGGGCGTGCACGCAAATAAGGCTGATATTATAAAACTTTGCCTTTATTCGGATCGTAGCAATTCTTTCGTTCACGGGGGTGAACTCCGAGACAAGATGGCGCAGTCTCTTACTTACTACGAATCCGCAGCCAAATTCGCGTCTCTTCTCATGGCAGCTGTAGTAGATGTCACATGTTGCTTGCCTCGTACAACCTTGTCCTATCCATCGCATTTCCTGGATGGCGGTGATGTCAGCCCTACATTTCGTGAGAGCATCCGCCAATTGGATAGAGGCACCTTCCCTATAAAGGGTTCTCACATTCCAGGTGCATATCCGTAAATCATAGTCCTTAAAACGTTTGCCAAGTTCGTCAACATAAAAGGGGGTCCGTTTAGAGGCTATTGTATTGGTTTTCATTGAAAAAATGTTTTTACGTGGTGGGTTTCAAGCCCTACGCACAACCCAAATTTAAAGTCCAGGGGATTGGACAATCGCGTACGTACATATGAACTTTCATTTAAAGCAGAGAGAAAAAAAATCAGCAACAAAAACAACAAATTATTATTACATATCTGGCATAAATACTCGTTTGTAAAGCGGTAGATGTTGAGTTGTTTTCGTCTGTAACTTGTTTTAACCCAATTTTTGTGATTTCTCATAGAAAAAAATAAAATAATAATGAAAGGAAAATGAAAAAATTTCACACACCTAGTCAGATGAAAGAGAGAGAGAGAGGAAAAGTGTGTATGTGATTGTATAGATGTAAGAGTGCTATAAAGTTTGTAGAGGCATATGTGTAATGCTTGTAAGTGAAAGCAAAAGTTTAAATTGCAAATACTCGTACAAACATATACTTTTTTATTTGGTAAGTTTTGGAATTAACGAATAAAGGAACAACAAACACTTGAAAATAATTATTTCTCTGAACTCAATGTACTTTTGTTTACAATTGAAGTGTATACGAGTATGTGTGTACTTATAAGAGCGTGCATGTGTAAAAGAATGTTTATGAATTTCAACAAAAACACACAACTATACTTAGTTGTTTGTCTCGTTATAGCATTAATAACACACATAAATCAAATAAAAAGCATTACCCAAAGAGAGTAAATAAAATTTGTTTCTACCTCTGCTATGATGTCCTTGCAAAATGCATGTAAAAACGAATTTTTTTTTAAATATTTAATAAGAGAGTGCGCCAGTCGTGGGTTCGATTCCCACTAGAGACTTTGTTTGTTGCACTACAACGAGCCTATGGTATTTGTCATCTTTCTCTTCAATTAGTTGGAATTAACCATGACACTAGTTTGTAGTATAGTAACAATTTAATAAAAACGCTGTTTTATTTTTTAATTTGGCAAAATCAATACTTAGTAAAGCATTACTAAAATAGAGGAAAATAAATGTGAACATAGCACTCAACAATTGTGCTTTGCTCACAAGAAGCAAAAAGATTGAATTTTCCTAAGTAAGAACTACGGCTTAATGTTCCTTTAGACTACACTTGTGTTTGGAATCTGTAAAACCAAAAATTTTCAAATTTCTAAAAAGGTAGTATATACTACTAATAAGATATATCATTGGTTTTTTTATTGAATGTTTTCTTTTTGGGTAGCAAATTACCAGTGTCTGGTGGGAATGGAACCCAAGGCTAAAATTTATCACAAAGAATCAAGAATGACAGTGGATTAGAAAAACCACATCGTATTGTTGTTTTTTTTCGGTATTTTTAATATGAAAATATATTTTGATGAGGAGTAAAAAGGGAGTAGTGTTTGTAGACATTTTATTTAAATTTTTTCATGTCGTAATGGATAGGAAAAACATTCGCTGGAAGATTGTTACATAAACGATCTGTGCTGCTAATGAAATAATTCTCTCTATAATGCGTTTTGCAATTCATTCGGCAATCAACTACAAAATAATGTATTCTAAGAGATGTATAGGTACTACGTAAGAATATGTAATTATTCGTAATTAAGGTTCTTATTTCACTTACAGATAGAACAGTGAAATGCACGTTGCTCTAGTGAATTAATATATTTAGAAATCCTACAAAATTTTCGCTCTTTCTTTTAGGCGGTCAAGAAGCCCCAAAATAGTGTTTAAAGCATCCATCTTGAGTTGGATTAATGTCTTGAAAATATTAAGAAGAAAATTGTAGTCGCCGTGGTCTAGTGGTTAGTGTGTTGGCTTACTAAGACATGGGCCCTGGGTTCGACTCCAGGCTCTGACATCTTCAAAAAAAAAGGAATATGAAAAAAATATTTCTTTCGGCGACTACCTCTCAGCAGTCTTCTAGCAAAAGCTCTGAGAGTAACTAATTGCCATGAACAAGCTTCTCAAGTCTGTCGTTCGGAGTCGACATTACACTGTAGGTCCCGGTACTCATGGATAAAAATTGACACACACAACATGAGTGCTGCGAGAAACTAGGCCGTAATCCTGACACAGGGTTGTAAAGGCCAGTTATGTATGTGTATGTATGTAATATTAAGAAGATGAGATGGAGTGAATGCTTACTTCGACAATTGAAAAAAATGATCATTCCAACGAACATCACAGTTAATTTTCATGCCCGAAATATTAAGAGCGTGTGCCTCCTCAATATTTTCATTACTTATAGTCATAGATGACAAGATTGCTTTATCCCTACCACGCCTATTCGTGATAAAACAACATTAAGTGTTACGCGCATTATATTTGTCCCTGTTCGCCCGACTCTCCTTACAGATTGTCTGCACGTTTTTTGTACATACATATGTCATTTAAATTTAGCCTTCTCATCCCAGTCTCCAAAAGGTTCATCCTACGACCAAGTGAATATGAATGACAAATGTTACTGTTAACTTCGAAAGAGTAGATAGGTTTTTAATCCAAAAAGAGAAGATCATTAAGAAAAATAAAAATAGAGAAAAAGACAGAAAATAACTTTGTGGTATTTTCGAGTTTAACCTGAACTGGTTTGAAGAGTCACCGTCTATAACCACTCTTATAGCATGGTCCCTGATGAAGCTCATTATAAAGGGTTATCCATTTTGTGGTTTCAAAAGTAAACGTAAATAAAACACGTATAAAATATTTTTTCATGATATTAATATTAGTAGTCGCCGTGGTCTAGTGGTTAGTGTGTTGGCTTACGAAGACGATAGTGCCGGGTTCAAATCTCAGCTCCGACATCTTTAAAAAAAAAAAGAAATATGAAAAAAATATTTCTTTCGGCGACTACCTCTCAGCAGTCTTCTGGCAAAAGCTCTGGGAGTAATTAATTGCCATGAAAAAGCTTCTCAAATCTGTCGTTCGGAGTCGACTTTAAAACTGTAGGTCCCAGTACTCATGGGTAAAAATTGACACACACAACATGAGTGCTGCGAGAAGCTAGGCCGTAATCCTGTCACAGGGTTGTAAAGGCCAGTTATGTATGTTATGTATGTATGATATTAATTTTTTATTATAAAGTTTGAACGTTGACATTACGAGTATATGTGAAACACTACATCATTTAAGTGACCTCCACGCGTAGTGTTGCAAGCATTGATTCTTTTGATGTAATTTTCGACCACTTTTTGACACATGTTGGGCTGTATCTCAACCATAACTTGACGAATGTTGATTTTTAAGTGCTCAAGAGTTGAACGTTTATCTGCATAAACACGGTATTTTGCGTAGCCCCCAGTTGATATCGCGACGACGAGAAATTATGCGGCCAGGAAATGTCTCTTGCAATAAAGCCATATTCGCTCGAGTTGTGTGGTATGTGGCATGTGGCACCGTCTTGTTGAAACCACATATTCTCCAAGTCGTATCCTTCAAAAATGTGCCGTAAGGCAGTCCTAATTCCTGAAAACGACGAGGAATCGACACATTCGGGTCTTTGGTTACGCTTTCACTTACAGCAGCGATATTTTCAGCGGAATGAGCGAAACGATGATGCACAGGCCTTACAATTTTTGTAACCGCTCCAGTCTCTTCAAATTTCTTCACAATTTTGCCAATTGCTTGCGTAGTAGGACGATTATGTAAACCATAATCTCCTCCTCTTAAAGCACGGTATGTGGCTGTGGTAGAATCACCATTTTTGTAGTAAGTTTTAATAATTTTTATGTGTTGTGTAATAGTTAAGAGATCCATTTTCGCCAATGTCAGACTTTCAACTGAAAAGAAAAAAATTGGTTTAACAACATAGTTTAACAGATGTCGAATTCCAGTCCCATACTTTTAAAACCACGAAATGGATAACCCGTTATAACTACAGAAATTATTACCGATACCAAAATCTGTAAATTTAGAAATGAAAGCTTTGTGCTAGACTCTATCAAACACTTTGGAGATATTTAAAGCGACAACTGTAATTTTACCAATTCCTCCACTTTCCGGAGAGGAATGCCAAAAGATTACCCGGGGAGCAGCCACTACAAAAGCTATACTAACGGTTGCTTAGTAAGTTATATACCTCACAAAGTTATGATTATTTACTCTTGATAAACTACTATTGGGCGATAATTTTCTGGATTACTACTCTCAGTCTTTTGAAAGATTGGCATTTCCTTAGCAACCTTCCAGTTAGATGAAAACACACCAGCACGAAAGGAAGCAATAAAAAGGTTTGCCAATGGACGCGCAAGCGTCAAAGAGGAATGACTCAGGACAAATGCTGGTATATCATCCGGCCCAGAAGACTTATGTATATTGTGATCTGCAAAACCCTTTTTGACAGTACGCGCTAGAAGAATCTATTAGGCATATTTACTGATATACTTTGAAGCTCGAGGAGTTGTTGAACGCTTTCCGGCAATTTCCGTGAATTTCTTGCAAATAATTCAGTTAAAAGGTTTACTTTTTCAACCGGGTTCGTGAATGCTTGGCCATTTTGTATAAGAATGGAAATCGAACTAAGTGGAAATCGAACCAAACTGCGTTTGGACTTCTATACGGACATCCCAAGTGCAAAAGGTCTGGTCTGATTTAGAACTTAACCCAAAGGCAATTAAATTGGACATTAAGCATGCCAAATGGTTATTGGCATTAGTAAAAAGTTAAGCTTCTCAAGTCTGTCGTTTAGAGTCGACATTAAACTGTAGGTCCCGGTACTCATGGAAAAAAAATTACACACTCAACATGAGTGCTGCGAGAAGCTAGGCCGTAATCCTGACACAGGGTTGTAAAGGCCAGTTATGTATGTATGTATGTAAAAAGTTATGCCCGCATTCATAAAAACTATTTTAGGTTTATTGAGGGTTTATTTGACAAGTATTGCATAGAAATTTGTCAAATAAGTCCTCAATAAACCTAAAATAGTTTTTAAGAATACGGGCATTAAACTTAAAGTTAAAATTTTCAACGAATTTCTTCGTTCTCCATCATGGTTTTGGTGACTTAGAAGCCCAGTTCTAATAGAAAATTATTTGTTCCAAAAATATACTCGTACTCTTCCCTACTACTACTTCCCCTTCTCACTCTGTTTCAACAGCTTAATTTAAAACCAAAAAACCTTTTTAATATTTCAAACAGAAGCAGTTAATTTATTATAAAATTATATTTTTCATAAAGCTGAAGAATTAAGAATTAAAAACAAAAAAAGTAAAATAACTTTCTGATAGCTAAGATCGTTCAATAACTCTCCAAGCCCCCCTCCTGTTTCTACTCTCTAAATGACTCTCTCAACCATATGCTATCTTTCGGAACTCTTTAGTCTTGTGTGCTACAATCGTATCGAATATCAGAAAACAAAGAATATAAGAATTTCTGGCATTAAAACTTTCGGGGGAAAAAATTAATGGCAGAATGATAACAGTATGTCAAGAGAAAAATTCCACACCAGCAGAGTAACTCATTTTAAATTTGTTATGAAGTTAGAGGGGTGGTAAAAACGTATTCTTATTTTTTTACCAATACTATTATACCAGTTAGCAATAAGTTTTCTATTGTAGAACATTGTCAATAAATAAAAGCTATTGGAAACCACAGCTAACAATAACAATAGTAATAACGTTTAGAGTACAGACCCTTTCGAGCTTTAAAAAAAAATCTCTGCACTGGTGTCATATTCAATTTGGTCTATTTTAACTTTCAAAATAAGTTCATTGTTGGTAAATGGGGTCCTAAGTAGTCGAGAAAAGACTTGGTGGTAATGGACTTGGCAAATACACTAATTGATGACACTGATTCTTAGTGTTATGACTTAACACTGTTCTCGATTAAAGACTTCTTCAGAAACTCTAAAATTAGTTTTTTTTTTTTTTTTTTTTTTTTTTTTATTATTAAGACCAATACTCAGGGGCGAACCCCTACTCATGCAGTGCTTTGTATTGGAATGTGAAGATAGTTAATAGGTTTTTTTTTCTTTTTTTTTTTTTCTTTTCTTTTCATAGGTGTTTTTTGTATATTTTGCGCCTTTTATTGTTGATGAAACAAGTTGCTGTAAACTCTAAAATTAGTTACTTAATAAAGAGTATTCTCGTAAACCATATTATTAACGTATGTTGTACAATGCCTTCTAGAAAGTAAACCATTTGATGAGACTTAGACATCTGGAATCCTCATTAGGAACTTTTTGACTTTCTGGAAAGAGAAATTCTAATTCAGAGTAGACTTATAATCAACCACTGTTTGAGTTTGGGAAGTAATTAAAGCGTTCTGCTTATTGGTACGAGTAAAAGGAAAGTCACCGCCAAATTTGAACCAAACGCTTAGAAGTAGTATCAGAGTTGCCAAGAACTATACCCAATACTTGATTACAATGGCCAAAGTTTAAATAGTCGTCAACATTTAAGCAAAAAATAAAAACTTCATCTACAGGTAAAGCACAGTGTCACCGAAAATTTCATATTGTATTTCGAAAAAAGCATATTTAAAAAGTACAAAAAAATGGTTTTTAAAATGCTTTTGTAGTCATCCTTGATTATATTTTTCAACGCTCTTTCTACATTTAATATACGGTTTTGTAGCCATATGCTGGCACCATAAATTTCAGTTCTTTAAAAAAAAAAAAAACAAAAGAAAGAGAAAAGAATCTTAAGAAACTATTTCCCATTATACTTTTAAGCTGATTTGTCGTCATCAAAATGCACGTCAAACAAAAACAAAATTTTAAATGACAACCATGCAGTTGCAAAGCTTGAATAAAACCAAGTGACGAAATAGTAGTAAGAGAAGGAGAGTGCAAAAAGTCAACAGAGGAAAGGGAACAAGAATAACATATTGACTTGACTTTTTGCAATACACACACGCACATTCATACATGCACTTAAAGAAAATAAATTGATGAAAAAAAGAGGAAGCAATGACAGGAAATTTATTGTGAAACAAACGTTTCATTCATTGTAAAAATAATATAATAAGTTAAAAACTAGTCAAGATAAAGACGACAAATTTATTTAAGAATATGCCTAAATTTAGACTATGGCTCAAAGCATTTTAACTTTTTTTTAATTTTCTTTAAAAGTCTTTCAAAATATTCTATATTAGGCATACAAAAGAAAAAAGAGAAGTACAAAAAAAATCACAGATAACAGAGTTTGTGTCTTTTTCCAGCCCGTCCGCGTTTTCTCTTCCCTTCACTGGTAAACAAAATACCCCTGAGAAACAAAGTCAACTCAAATTCAATACCAGCCAGGTACAGTAAGAAGTTTAAAAGAATAAAACAAAAAGAATTTCATTAAAATATATGGCATTTAATTCCATTCGCACTATATTATCCGTCATTAATTTGATTATAACATACACTCTGGTTCATAAGAACAGAATCAGCATATTTGAAATTAAAAAACTCTATAAATGGCAAATATAGAAAAAATACAAAAGTTGCCCCTGAAGACAAATAATTGAATTTAAGGGATGATTTGAGCACAAAAAGTATTGCATTCGCCAGGAATAGGAAATTTTCTACATATAGAGGGATTGGTCATATATTTATAGTCGGTTGAGGCACTTTAAATTAGTCAAAGTGGGATGTTTCAAAGTTTAACCTCTGGGTCGAAATAAGGAACATCATAATTCATTTTAGAGGTATGGTTCTTAGTACAAATTTTGATCCCTGTTACTTGAGCAATTTTTAATTTGACCCTCCCGAATATATTTATATATACATCTTAATATATAAAAACGTTTGTGCCGGATACGTGTTACAAAAACTCAAGAACCGCTGGACCGATTGACACCAAATATATAAGTTTAGTTAGGAGCCAGATTCCTCTTAAGTTTAACAACGATAGGTGGCGCTATTGTCGTAATATTTCAATTTTTTTACTTATAGTACGATTTGGCTCAAAGTCACAAAATATATTTATTAAACAAAAATAAGTATCCTTTTCTTTTATGGACATTCAGAAATAAAAAATTGTCAATATATTAAAAATTTTCTTAAAACAATTTATAAAAGAATTTAAGTTTCAATAAAAAATAATAATAATTCAAAATTCCGGAAAATCAGGGCAAAACAACGTTTGCCGGGTCAGCTAGTAGATATATATTTTTGTTAAGAATGCCTAAAAATATGCTATATTTATAGTACTTGTTTCTTTAGCAAACAATAGTACACCTTATCCTATTCCAGGATAAATACGTTCCAGCAAAAATCATCTAAAACGCGCCCAAGAAGACAGGCAGTAGATAATGTATTATATTGTTTACATCACTTGCAATAAATTGAAAAAAATTATACATGAAAAGTTTTCCATATGGCGCCTATTGTAATTATAAACAAAAAATAAAAGTGTGTTAACAAGTTTAATTTTGTCAAACGTGGTAATTTAAAATCGCGTAAAAAAGCTGTGTAAAAACAAAATACGGTGCTATTATTTATACAAAAAATTTGTTTTAAATACTTCGATTTTAACTGTCTTTGACAGTACAGTATCTACCTGAATTCAGTGTTTGAAAAGCTGCAGTCAAAGTAGCGAAAGTGGTGAACTTTTTTCATTTTCCATTGATCCAAAATAAACAGCAATGAACAATTATTAGTAATAAAAAATGAAGTACTTCGGTTGTATACATTATTAGTTAAATTTACATATAAAAAATTAGGAAACATTAGGCAATACGGCATTCATACTGCTTGACTTCCAACTCTCTTGACTCTCTTTAAGAAGCAGAGAAATAAAATAAAAAGAAAAGAGTGTATTAAATATTATGAAATACAACAAGCAAACACTTCAAAAAATAGAGTAAGAGAATAAAACAACAATTTTTAAACACACACACACAGGCAAAACAAGTCTTGTTTTACACAAGCAAAAAAAAATAAACAGATTTCACTCAAACACACAAAAAACACATTCAATTATTAAAATCCATAAAGCAACACCCGCTGATAGTTGTTGAACAAGCAATAGTAGTTGTTATTATTTAAGAAGAAAAAAAGAGAAGTAAGTAAAATACAGAAGCCATTTACAACATCGCCATCGTCTTTATATTGTAAAAGACGAATGGTTTTTTTTTTCTAATCCCTAAAAATAATAGTTTTGTTACAACGGAAAGTAAACGTAAAATAACAGACATACAAACACACCCATTTAGAACAACACAGTTACTCTCACTTGCAGGCACTCAAATTTCATTCAGAATCAAATAAAAAAAAATGAAACTGTGCCAAGATGGAAATATGCTCCTAAAACACAAGGATGAAGATTCAAATAAACAACTTGTACAAAAACAAATACATAAACGAGAATAAAACAAATGCAATAATAAAAAACAATAACAACAGCTATCAAAATACCCTGCAGGGAATGTCAATAAAGAAACGTTGTTGAATTTCTAGTGACGATGTCACCGGCTCTACTGACAAACTATATCCCTTTCAATGATGTCGTCTGTTGACATGCAGTCATACGCATTCATAGATATATATTATGCGCCTTTTTGTTGATTAGAACAGTTGCTGTCAATTTGACCACTCAAGGGCCAGTTGTTTACCTTCATCCTTGAATGATCAACAGCAATTGCCTCATCTTTCGTTAGATGTTGAGTGTGAATGGAGAGCGTCTTCAGTAGATTATCGATGTTAACTTCTCAGAAGATGGCTCTGTACTCTTGATCATTCGTTTGGTGGAATAGACTGGGAATGTCAGGGAACGGTTTCTTGAAGATGGACTTCATGAAGGGGGTAACCTCTTATTTTTTTTTTTAATTACAATTTAGAAAAACCACAAATTTTTATTTTTATAATTTTTGTCCTTCGCTGGGATTGAACCTCAGTCGTTTAAGTTTCTGTGCGAGCGTTTTAACCATTATACCTTTTTTTTGAAAATCCACCAGTGGACAAAGTCCTTACTGACTAGGTAGTTCTTTTGGGATGACATGGAGACTTTGGGACAAGAGAGTTACTAGCGCATTTCGTCACTATTTTCTTTTTTTTTCAATTAAATTTTATGTGTTTGAAATTACCCGAAATTTAAATTTTAAGTTTTAATTTAGTGAATTTTTTTAATGCAATTTGATTACCAAACTCTACAAAAACATTTTGTAATTTTGACATTTTGGTAGTTTGAATGGGCCTTGATTTTAGCTATCGCAATTGTCTCTAGACAAATGCTGGTGACATAGAATCATTTGGTCCCAGTTTGACAGCAGGGTAGCATTAAGTCATACATACCATTATATATACATATACACCAATAGGTGGCATTAGTAGCCTCCGAGGGACGTACATCTTCGGTTTGTCACACATATAAGGCAAGAATCTCAACACAGAACGAATAAAATTATAAAAATGCATCCAGAAAATTGCAAAGCCATGTGAAATAAAAAAAATGGAAATCAGACTTTAATTTAAAATTATTAATTAATTTTTTTTAATGAAATATATATGAAAATGTTCCTAATTATCCGCGTTACCTGCTCTTCAAAAAACTGTTGCCTTTTGAATTTTGTTAGCTTTCATCTTGTCAAAATTTTTAGCTCTTTTTCGAAAAAAGGCCTTTACAGTATACTTTAAAATAATTTAAAAATAAAATGATAAATGAAATTATCATGACAGATATCTTGTTGATGTCAATTAGATTAGATACTCAATTGATTAGATACTCAGTTTAGACATTTCATGAAAATTTTTTTGTTTTTTTTGAAAAGAAAAAACCTTCCGTCTCTATTATTTTTTCCACCACCGTAAATTTAAACGTACATATATATATATGTAGTTAAGTAAGTATAAGTATGTATTTACCCATACCGTTAAATCATTTTTTTTTTTAGCAGAAAAAGGAGAAATCATGAAAGGAGTAGCGAGAATAGTTTTTTTAAATCCATCACAAACCACACAACTTGGTGCTACATTTTTTTATTTCATATTTTAAGTGGCAAAAGGTCATTGTAAACTATAACAACAACAACATTAGCACAAGTAAAAACATTTCGTTGTCGTCGTTACGTTTCATTTGATTTTATAAGGGGTCTTTCATTGGTGTGTGAGACACAATAGAACGTTTCCATTCGTTTGAAAATCATACTGCTGCCATTATGTGTGGACCTCTTCAAATTTCCGTCACGGCTTCTCTAAATGAATCGCATCCGAAATGTCCAACTTTCCATTGAAAATGATAGCCTGCCCAATGTCATCCTCAAAGAAATATGGGCCGATGACACTGGTAGCTGAAAATCTACATCAAACATTGACTTTTTCGGTATGTATTGGACCCTCGTGGATGTCATGTAGACTGGTATCATCAGAAATATTTTTATTTTGTTAATTCCCTTCGTAGGTTGCTCAAGCAGAGCACTAATTGCAATAAAACAGCTTAATTATCTGCACCTACTGTAGAAGGCTTCTCAATTGCACAGACAGAGACTCAACAAAATGGTCGTTATCTATGGTCAAAATACAAAAGACCCTATACTGGCATGTATATATATATATAAATATATTAATATTATATGTACATGTATTTGTATGTGCATATAGTTTTTATTATATTTTTAAAATAAAAAACAAAACAATCCAATTTATTTAATGCCATCATCCATTAAAATTTATTAAAAAGTGCCACATGTTGCCTACTTAAAAAAATAGAAAAAAACTAAATCGACTACAATAGCTCAGCAATTAATAGCAACTGAATTAAACATGTGTGGCAATTTGCCAATTGGCTGTTTTTATATTTTCAAAAAAAAACAGCGTTCGTCCTCTCTCTTATGGCTTGAAAAATAAGAAAAATGAAGAAAATCCAAAAAGAATGCAGAAGATTAAATCCAGTGTTGCCGTTGCACGAAAAAAGTCACAATTTTCAACTATCTCAGCCACAGGTGACTTTTTGAGCCACTTTTTCTTAAACCTAAAAATGTTCCTACTTTTTTTTTGGAAGTTTTCTCTTACTCTTATTTTTTTAATTAGTACTCCTAGTAAATTCCTGTTTTTCACTTCAAAAATTATATCTTTAAAAAAAATATGTTTTTAAGTTTCTACTGAAAGATCGACCTGCCCGAATATCGGGGTATAGAAACCCAACCGAATTTTTCTGGATTTTATTACATTCTACTAAGGTCTATTAATAAAGTCAGAGCAACTGTACAAAAAAACTATCCCACAGAAAACGGCAGGTATTTTGTAGTTGTGTGGCGATAATAATATTATCAGAAATCGAAGGTGAATTTTACGTACTAATAAATTTTGGTTAAGTTTTGTATACCATAATTCGCACACAATTTTTTGTGATTGATTGAAAGCAGAATATAGGTTTTGATGAGCTAAACGCACATATGTATATAAACAATGTATGTATATAAAAAAAACCAAACTATCTGCACTTGGACTTCTCTCCTACATATGTATCTATATAACTACTTATCCAATGTCAAATTATATATAAACTAGTAGAAGGGTATTACATATAAATACATTATATTGAAAAGGTTAGAAATGGTTGATGAAAATTTTCTCAATTGTTTGTATCAGAATTATAACTTAACAATTTTGTTATTTTTATTGCATTTCGGTTAATTTTTTTCTGTAATTTGGTTACAAAAAATTAAAGGTGATGGCAACACTGGCTACATGACTACAGTAAGTTTCCTTGGCAATGCAAAAGATTGTATTGCAACAGCAGCAAGCAACCACTGCAGGCATATATTTTTTAGTTAACATTTACCTTTGGCTTCATCAATTAATCTTCAATAAGTCCAGCAATTTAAATTCCAAATCTAATGGCAATTCCTTTATACAGTACTCTTACAATGTATTATTTATTAGAATAGCTATGAATGTATGCATGTATGTAAATTGATACATACCAGTATCACAACATATCGACAAAGAAGCAAATGGTTATAACCTGCATTTCTGGCTCATTAGTTGCATATGTGTTGGTCGGTAACGTGAATTGTACATATGCATGCCTGCAAATGCTATTTTCATATTCTTGATACTGATATTCAAATATATTTACATACTTACATGCATGCCCACATATATGTATATGTATGCGAGTATGTTACTTGTATCCATAATCAACTATTTGGAACAAAATGTTGTAACTTGTGGCCAAAACCAATAACCCTCATCAATACTAATGCGCTCGCTCAACTATGGAAAGGGAGGAGCAGTTCCACTAAACAAACGGGTGAAAACATTATGGTTTTGCTACATAAATACGATTAATTACACCAATAAAAAAGAAATTACGAAAAGTATCAATAAAAGAAAAGTGGTCACATAAGAGAGAAAGTTACGTAAAGTAAATATTTACTCTCCCGTTACCATAAAAAGAAAGAGAAAAAGGGTATAATTAAAATGAACTACATCTAATATATAAAATTCTCCTGTCGCGGTGTTTGTTGCTAAACTCCTCCGAAATGGCTCGACCGATTTTCATGAAATTTTCTGTGCATTTCGGGTAGGTCTGAGAATCGGTCAACATCTATTTTTCATACTCCTAAATGTTAACGTACCCTCCCCAAAGGGAAATTTATGTCTTTACTTAAATAACGTACCGGCGTCAATGAAATTTTAAACTAGATATATCTGTGTACATAGAACAAATATGGTTTAGGTTTTTTTTTTATTAAGTAGTAATCAGAGGGGCAATACAGGGGATTTTTCTCCCTATCGCCAACTATCAAACTGAAGTACCGAAAATGGCGGATAATCGGTGAAGATTATCAAATATATTTGAATTAAAAAAATGTTTCCTAGAGAAAATTTATATGGCAAAACATCGTTTGCCGGTCAACTAGTTTATATATATTTTTTTAGATTTATATATTTATTATTTCGGTCTTAACATCCTAAAACTGGTAGTGTGTTAAGGAATACCGAACTTTGTATTGTGCATATTCATTTTTACATTATCTATTCAACATTTACTGAAATCAGATTATGTGAATTATAAGTTTCTGCTCTTTCGAATGAAAATTCTTACCAGTTATTTTGGGTTGAGATACTTTTATTTACAATTACATATGTATTGAAATTTGTAAATTCAACTTAAATTTCAGTGTAACCATTTCAACATGGAATAACGAGAAATTACACATATTTTTCTTAAATTACCCATTACCAATTGTTAATCATTAATGGGCTTTTTTGTGCCGTGACCAGCATTTTGTAACAATTTTTAGAATCTTAAGACCGACAAACACACCTATTATGTTTGTTTACTATACATAGGACGCCAGCGGGATCCCAATTTTTCAAAGAGCGTTCCCGAACACCAAATTTGGGTAAATTAGAGAAATTTTGAGAGAGTAACATTCTTCTTCTTTATGCACGAAATAGCCCGTACTTTTTCTTCGGGCTAGTTTGTGCAAGTAAACAAATAATCAGCTGTTTAAAAGATAATAGAAAAATGAAAGTTTGAAAAACTAAAATAAATTTAAAAATTTGAATAAAAAAGTATTTATAAACATGCAGTGAAAGGCTTACAATATATTTTAGTTCAATATTTATATAAAAAGGTTTTTCTTTGTTTTAGGTAACATGTATAAGTCCAATTATTGTCGTTTATTTTTTATGAATGTAAATGTTGAATATGTGTGTGTGTGGCATAAAGTTGTGTTTTTTCATATTTTTATGCGAATGGGTAAAATATTTGGTTTGTTGCGTTCCCGTACTTTTCGGTAAAGTTGTCTTTTATTGAGAGAAATTATTGCTTATCTCTAATTACCGAACTTTACCCAAAAAGTAAAGAAACACACCTAATAATTAAAAATAGATTTACATAACAAAAATATCCAGTAAGTGATTCCAATTAAGAATTCAAGAAATAAATTAATATACATATATGTATAACAATTTTTTTTTTGTGCTTCAGATCTCCGTTCATTTTCATCAAACCAAAAAAAAAAAAAAAAAAATAATGTTGCAACCAGTATTTCGAATTTGGAAAACAAAAGACCGCTCTTTAATTCATACACAAAAAAGGAGATTTTTTTTATTACTTTTACAAACTTTTTAAATATTTCACTAAAAATTATTTAAAGTAAGAATATTTGTCGTATAGAAAATAAATAATAAACTTGTTACTACTTGCTTGCTCCTAATGAAAAGAAATTTCGCATAATAATTTGCAGTTTAAGACAAAAAAAATGTTGATTCCGTTCATTAACAAAAAAAAAAGCATTTATTAGGTATTTGATCTCTCGTCGTAGCATTAGCGTCATGGAACAACATATATTATTTTATTATGCGTGGAATTAAATTAAAAACGAAATCACTATTATCTGTAAACTTGCGTATGATTAACGTATACACTTCAACCCACATTAACAATTATCACATGTGTTTCGCAAAGGACAGTTATATGGCGATTACATACATCTGAACGTATGAGTAATATTTTATTTTGATCACATATTACCTGCAAATATTTTACAGCATACTTATGGGTTTAACAAAACAATTTATATCAGAGTAGGAAAATAAACAAAACTGCACGTTTGATCTCATTTTTTTGTATTCTTTACAATGAGTAAAACAAACATAAAACAGAAACAGTGAGAAAGGTTGTCCCATTTAATTTTGTATATTGTTTTTGTTTTGAGTACTACAAATACACTAACTCAAATGTGCGTAGGTACAACAAAAAATTAATGAGAAGAAAAAGGAAAGAAGATGAGAAAAAGAAAAGAAGAAGAGAAAAAAAGAGCAAATTATACGAATGTGACGGAATAACAAAGCAAGCACAAGAGCAAAAAGCTAATTGTTTCATTTGCGCTCTTTCTCATTTAGAAAGTATTTGTTTTGGTTTTGCTCATGTACAATACCATTAAAAAAATTTTTAAAAGTGTATGACTTTGATTTATATACAAAAGATTGCGTATGATTAATGAATGTAACAACCTGTTCATAGAAGACGAATGGTTTAAGATAAATTTGAGTGTTTTTGTTATTGTTCTACATATAAGAAGACGAACGTATTAAACCATTCGCCTTCAATGAACAGACTGTATATTTATCTATATAAATTTACAAAACAAAATTTAAATTAATAAATATAAATGAGAAGAATTAAATTATTAACAAAAATTTTGTTTGTAATTCGTCCAATAATATTTTAAATAATTCAAATTATTTTATAAATTTCATTTCTCTAGAACTATTATGCAAAATTTTGGTTTATGTGGTAAAGCACATTTGATAGTTTTATAATTTAGTTTAATCAGACCAAATTCAAATGCTAAATAGTTTAGAAAGTCAAGAAAATACTTAATTTTTCCAAAAAAAAAAAAATAGAACTTATATCCTATTTCACAATGTCGAATGAGTGCTCTCTTTTGCTTGTTGGGCGAAAAAAATTTGATTTTGGTTTCTCTACATCAGAATTTTGTGCGACCAACGAATAAGAAAAAGAAGAGAGCAAAACGTAAAGATTTTCAAACAAAAACCAATTTCACAATGCCGAATGCAGCGAATGCAAATGTCAACATGAGTCACTTGCCTCTTTTCTTTCGTTTGATGAAAAACACGAAATAGTTGTATACACATACAATCACACGCTGTAAAATAGACACGTACAAACAGAATTTAGGGCAACAAAATTATGCCGATTCCCGTATAAAATATTCACATGCGTACACACAATTTTTTTAATACAAAAGCACACACTCACACGCAAACTCCTTTGTTTTGGTTTTTAGTCGTCATTTTTTATATCATTAAGGTGCCCCTACACGTTACAATTACATAAAACTGAGCCAATCACAATGAAATTTGCTTAGAAGATCGACTAATATGTGTTAAAAGTTTGATGACAGCTGGAAAACTATTTGTAACGTACATATATGTACAAGTAAGCACTTTTAAACAGAGTTGCATTTGTTCATAATTGTTCAAATAAAATTTTCATCTGGCATCACTTTATTTTTACGATACTTAAAAATTAAAAATGACAACTCGTAAGCGCAAGCGAAAGACATAGAGAAACCTAAAATACCTTTCCTTCGTGTGTGTTTCTTTCGCTCTGTGACTGTTTGTTTTGACCTTGTGAAATAGGCTGTTAAAGTTATTTCTACAGCAGAATCGTGATATTTTTAGCAATTCATATCTGTAACACTACCAGTATTTGTTTTTTTTTTATAATTATTATGAGGGTCTTAATAACTTCTTAATTACACTGTACTACAAAAGTGAAGAAAAAATATATGCGGGGGTTCTGACATAGCAATTCTGTTTTGTGGAAGTCCATAGATTACTGAAATAGTTTTAGTTTTTTCGATTACTTCGATACGTGTCTTTTTTAATAGCAAATATAATGAAATACCCGTTTTCACGAAATTACAACATCAAAAATCGCAAGTTTTTTGTTTTAAAAACCGATTTTCAATTCTAAGATATCAGTTTTACCTTTCAAACAAAATTATATTTTCGAAAATCGGTTGGAAAATGGCTGAGTTATGGACGTTTAAGAGTAAGCAAAACACACCTTTTAATAAAAATTTTATCTTATTCATGCTCTAAGTTGACCGTGAAGTAGAATATTTTTGTTTTGTTATATTTATAAAAAAGCTAGCTTTTGAAAACACGTAAGGAGATTAAAATCAACTTAAAAATTAATGAGATATGCCAAGATTTGTGGTACCATATTTTTTATTATTTTTTTCTTGTTTTTTCTTGGAAATGCTTCCGTCTCTGTTTTTTTGTATATAAATCGCTGCCAGTACCTCGCCTTAATGACCAGCAGTAGTTTGAGAGCATAGTGATTTAAGTTTTTCGTTCAATCCTTATTATTCGCCGGTGAAATCATTCACCTTGTTCCTCATTCATCTCAATTTTGTAGACATTTTGCAACCCATTGCTTGGTAGACAAACAACATTTCAAGTACTATCTCCTCACAAAGTTTACTTTTTATGTTTCTTAGAAAATTTTCAAGTACCGAAGCAAAACGTTTACATACAATTTTTTTTTACGAAAGATTGCTATGTCAGAACCCCTGCATATTTTTGCTGTAGCACAGTGTTAGTTACGAACATAATGCCGCTATAATGCTCAAAAAATTTCCATCTTTGAACCATGACCTATATGAGGAGTTTCACTTCTTTTATGGGTTATGCGTTTATGGCAAATCTTTCATTAATTGAATGATACCTCATATGATACATTTTAACATCTGGAAGGGATAACACATATTTTTTTATGTAACTTGACTCCTGAGAATATGTAGTTAACAGAAGAAATAGGAAAAAATTTGTAACAACTAAGATTAGTGTTTTGTCGTTCCCATTTAAACACGTATTTGCGCTGTTGGTCCTTGAGTTTTGTGCCTTCTTTTTTGGTATTTAATATAAGAACAAAAATCACCAAAAAATAATAAAAAAAAAATAAAACAACATCAAATTAATTTAAAACTACAATTATTGACTACAATAATAATAAAAAATAAAATCGAAATAACAGGATAAATCAAAATATTTAAAATCGACACTACAAATAATTGGTGCTGACAGTGATGAGACATAGTGAACAATTTTGCAGTTTAGAAAATGAAACTAAAGTACAGCATTTGGAGCTTTTATGGCAGTAATTAGCAGTACTTTTATTCCTTAATTATTACTCGATAATTTTAATTTAAACTTTGTTATGCGGGCTTCTTGGGGTTGACTGGTGTTGGATTATTCAATGATGAATAACATGATCACTGCATGATCAATAAGCAGCAAACCTGTTCCTTGTGGTTCGCATTTTAAAGTTGAATCTTTGCTTTTTCTTCAGATTGATATCGTGAAGACAGGTCGTTTCAGTTTGAATTTTTTCAACGTGCGTGGGCTGGGAGCAAATTTCGTTTGTGGAATAACTTTCCCCCGAAGTTTTTCCTGTCAATTACGATTTTAGTAAGTTTAAAGCAAATATCCACAAGCACTACTCACTCTTATGCCCTTTCCATAACATATTTTTTTAGATAAACACAATGTACTGCATGAGTAGTATAAGACAAGACATTGTTCTCCCAAATTATCACTTTATGATTTATGTACAGAAATAATGATAAACTTTTGTGTGTATTAGACACAGGCTACGGTGTACAAGTGTAAAGTATATAAAAGTTAAGCACAACAGGTTGATACAAAATTAATTGCTAATAAAAATTTTAATTACGAATTTTGTATAAATTTGCATAAAAACTGTAATTTTCTAAGATAAAAAATCATCATTCAAGAAAGGAAATCATTAAAAATATAGTAAAACTGGTAAATTTGTATGTATGTTTGATTAGCATTTATCCAGATCTTATCCTAATTATTATCACAAATCCTAATATTGACTTTAAAGATAAAATAAACAATACGAGTGGAAATATATAAATGAAATTTAGTTTTTTAGCATCTATTTTTTTACATAAAATTTGAGGAAAAGCATACTTTTTTACTTGTTTAATATGAAAATATTTTCACAAGAGTATGCAAGTGTTGCCTTTCGAATTTTATTGATTTTTATTTTTCTATTATGTATTATATGTTTTCTTTTTAATTGAAATTCTTTTTATACAAAAAAATATTTTCTCCTTTTTTGCAAATTGTAAAAACTTTTTGGAAATGCTTTTGCTTGAGCGTAAACGTTTCTCTTAAAGCTAAAAACAAAATCCCAATAACTGTTTGATTTCACGATTCCAATGAGTGGTTCTCCCTTTCCCCCTTTCAATTTTTATTTCTGTTTTAGTAGCTTAATAGTTGAACTTTAAAACAAAAAATTTTTACCCATTTTTTATTGCCCACTTTAACCAAAACTTTATTTTAAGCCAAAAATAAAGCAAAAAATAGTAGTTTTAAAATTTTTTTTTCTTTTCCTTTCAGGAGTGTTTGGATTATATTTCACGTTAAAGCAGAAAAACAAAAAAAAATTAAAATGTAAGTTAAAGCCACAAAAACATAAAATTTAAATTAAAATTTTCCTAAAAATAAAAAACGACTTAGCTCTGAAGCATCTTTCAGAAAAAACTTATGATATAAAAAAAATCTCATTAACACACCCATCACTATATCAGTCTCTGATAAAGAAATTCAACATTTACCAGGAATAAAATTTTACAAAATTATGCGCATTCTGTAGCCCAGTTATCTTCTTTGTACTCACTTGGGTGTATTTTATTCATTAGGCATCAGTGTACAAGCCAATTTATAGTTTAAACAAGAATGAATAATAATAACTAACATATGTATCATGTGTGATAAGAAAACAGCAGTATAGTGAGCAGCATACATATTCAGTGACTCAAACAGTGACTCAAACAATTGACCACGTGTTTGAATGTCATGTGTTCAAATGCTTACAACGCCAAAACTACGAGTATTTATCCGATCTTGTTCCTGGAGCACTTGTTTTTTGTTACTGTTTTTTCTTTTAAATGAGTGCATTAGGAAATACTTAATTCAAATAAATGAAAACGGTGCATGTGGTAAATTTTTTGTGTTTATTGAAAACATATAAAGCTTCTTAAATTGAATAAATTAATATTTAATATAAAACCGTTGGCAATTATTGCAGCTTCAATTTTTCGTGGCATGCTTTTGACTAGATAATGGGAGGTTTCTCTCCCCAAGCTTTAAACACATGCCCTCACAATCCATTAAATGAAGTTGGAACTCTCACCACACTCATTTTCAGCTCTCCCAGAGGTACTCAAGCGGATTGAGGTCGAGTGATTGCAGTGACCATGATACTACTTTCAGTCGGCTATTATTAAGCCACTTTTGAGTTATTTTGGCTGTGAATTTCAAATTATTGTAGTGCTGGAACACAATGTCTGAAAACTCGACAACCAACATTTAACAAGTGGCTTGGAAATTCGTGAACAAAACGTTGACGTAATAGTTGGCAGTTATCTTGCCAATTATTTCCTGCAAGGTGCCTACTCTCCCCGCCATCATACATACCCCCAAACTTCAAGTTAGGCTTATTGTGTTATGACTCTAAAGTACTTCCAGGTTTTCGCTAAGTCCACTCCCTACCATCGGATAAATAGGATTAATTTTGGTTTATTTCGAAAATATGACCATCTTCCAATCCTCAATAATCCAATTTAACTCAATTTAAGTGCGTCCGATCAAAATCCAGGCGAAGCTTTCTATGGCGTCCTGTGGCCAGTGATTGCTTTACTTTCGCTCGACCACCCTGACGCTAAGAATCCAATGAATTTCTAACTGACTATACAGACGGATTAAAATTGTCAAATAAGATCAAATTTTTATGAATTTGCACTGCAGTCTCCACTCTCTGCTGGTGCAGATCTCGAAAAATCCGTCTCCCCTAGGAAGTGGAAAAGCCACATTTTAGTGTAATTTTAACTAACTGCATTTGGAGAACATAGGACATTCAAAATCGTGGTCAATTGTTTGAGTCACTGTATGTCCTATAGTCAGCTGATTTAGCCTTGTTTTCCTATCTTAAATAGTTTTTTTAATTTCGTAGTATTTTGCCTACAATTTTTTGTAATTGGGTTCTTCTCTTGTCTAACTTGAGTCCAATGCAATTCCAACAAATATCATCTAAAAGAAGGATCGAAGTGCTATGAAATAAAGTGGCTTCTAATAGAGACTAACAGTCAGTTTTTATTTTTTTTTTTTTTTTTGTAAATCTCTATTAATGGATAAATCTTTCAACAAAATAATGCTGACTATCATTTAGTATTTGTGTTATTGTGACTAGAATATAACAGCAGACAAAATAGATTGTGTTGTCTTTAATTGGTAGATTTGTTTTTTAATACACTCATTGTAAAAGCAAACGCCTTTGTAGCGTTCTAGAGAACATCCGCTCTGGAAAAAACGTTCGCATAACGCTAAGTTTCGCAATCCGCTGTACTTGTCATAGCCGGAAAACTTCCTAGTGGCCTCAGAATATAAGAGAGACGGAAAATATGAATACGAAAGCTGTTAAACACTTTAGCATAGGGGGAAGAAGATCAAATGAGGCGCGGTTCTCTACAAGCCTGACAAAAAAACTGTTGTAAATTATTAAAAATTCTTAAAACTATAGAGTCACTTTTACATAAATTTTCATACACTTTTAATTTGTTTGTCAGAGGAAAATACATTTCCCTAGACGGTGAAAAACAACAGCTACTTATAAACTAAATTCGGAATTAATTTGTTAATTTATTTATTTATAAAACATGATAATTTAAAGTTTTGCACAAGCAGAATACATATATCGAGTGTATTTTCCGCTGTTTCTGATGTCTATAGGAATAGTATACAAACTCTCTCACACCATAATGACCTGTAAGAAAATCGGACTGGAGTTTGACATCCGCCCTTTTATACTTCAGAACATCAGATTTGTGTCCAAATTATGGACAACTCTGGCATGTCCAAAACCCACTTCAGAGTTCCAATGTTCTAAGTATTTGCTAACTTCCTTCCTAGCTAATGCATTCGCAGATTCCTTGTTGCTCACCTCATTGTACTCAGTTAACCAAAACAACAGAAAACTATTTTCAAGCGAAAACTGTCGATTTTAGATTTTTGACACTTTGTTTAATATTAAATAAACAACTGATTTTAAAAGAATCAACCTGTATTGCCAGAGCAATGCTAATGTCAAGAAGATTTAGACAGTGATAAAAAACGATGTTTATACTTTGCAAGAAGAATTCGAATATTCGATTAAAACGTTGTTTTAGATGTCAAGCCTAAGAGCGATAGTGGAACAAGAATTTTATTGCTTCACAGTGCAACTAAAACTTCTATCAAATAAAAAAAGCCGTTATGCAATGAAAAATTTATGATTATTTGCGAACGCCGGTCTCTTCTGTATGAAATCAGGATCTCGTTTATTTTATTATTGTTTGAAAAATAAATTATAAAGATGTATTGTTTTTATTTATAAGTTTTTTTTTACCAAATGTTTTTAATAACAATATATGTATAACCACGTATTTATTATTCTTTATTCGTTCTTCAGCATTCCATTCAATATTCATATCTTGCTTTGTTGGATGAAACTGCTGAATATCGAAAAGGTAGTAACATCTGATATATATTTCTTTATGTTGTACTATATTCTCATTCCTCTTACACTCTCAAGGGGTAAGAGACCATGTAAAATTTTATAAATTTGATATATTTGTGCCAAAAACTCTGTTCTTTCCCTTCCTAACTGTGTTTCTAGTTCATATACTGATGTCAGTTGCTTCAATACATAGCACCCATCATTGAATCCTTTACAGAATTGTTTGGGCGCCAAGTCAATGATATATTCTAATATGTAATGCACGAACAAATTCAAGAAAATATGATTGTGTAAATTTTTATTAGAATGACAGCAAAAAAAAACTTAAGCGCCAAAAATTTATGTTATTATTCCGATATGAGAAAGCAATTGGATTCATTTTATGCTTTGGAACAAATTATGTGTTCATACAAAACTTTGTTGCTCTAACTTAATTTAAACAAAAAATAAATAATAAAAACTTTTCCCTCTAAAATTTCGTTCTTGTCGCTTGAGCTTTTTTTTGCGGTTGTGGCTCGACATAGAAACCCGAAATATGTTTTTTTCATGTGCCTCCTTCCGTTCGGTGATTTTTTCTTTCGACACTACGAAATAGGCTATAAAACTTGAAATATAAACAGAAATTTTAAATAAATATAAACAAAACTTTTGACATTGTCCCTACATATTATTCAATAAAAAAGCACTCGGCAACACCACCTTATTGAATGCACTTTGCTCTATTAGAAAATAAAAAGATAAACAAAAATAAAAATTGAAATAAAAGGAACCGTTTTAAAATAAATTGAAAAGAATAAACTGAATAGAAGGATGTCCTTGTGTGAACTGCAATAATAGCAACAAAAAGAATAAAGTTACATATATGCTCGTATGTATATGCATACTCATACAACATAATAAAAAAATAATATGTACTTATTCATACATACATATGCATATATGCATGTAAATTGTAACCAAAAACTATAAATATTGTATACAAATGAATGAACGGTTAAGTAAGTGACTGGCTGATTCTGACTAATAGAAATACGATTTTAGCATATGCTATGCTTGACAAAACAACATTTGTTGCAATAAAGAAAATTTTTCTTTTTCAATTATATATGTATGTAAGTATTTGCACAAAAGTTTTTGTATGTATGTGCGTATTTCTTTAACAATAGCCGCAAGCTTCTGAAAAGAAGAAACTATCAAAAAATTAAGTACGTACGTAGTACGTACATATGTATAGGTAAGTCTAATACTCGTACCTACATACATACATACATATGTTATATAAGAACGAGTAGAATGTCAAAACGGAGTGGAAAATGAATGACTTGAAATAAAGCTATGCACACATACATACATACTCATATATTCCCAGCCAACACGTAGTCCAGCAATTTAAATACTCATGAGATGCTTTTAATATCATTTCACAAATCAGTTTAAACAATTACAGCCTTATGTATAATAAAAATTTAGCAGATCGTTGTACACAGTGGCTAAGTTTGTCATTCCAAATCGTGGAAATTCTTACTCAAAGGTACAAGGTATTTAATTTTTTGGATAATCTAACTAGTTATCAAATAGAGGGTATGGAAAGTTTTAATAATATCAGTCTATTGCGGGTAATAAACTTGCCAGTTTTTTGCTCCATATACTAATGAGTTGCTAACTTTTCATTATACATAAGGCCGTTAGTTTTTAATTTATTTTATGACATTCAAGTATCCAAATTAAATAATAAAATAGTGTGTAATAATTTCAGTTATATTGGTATTTTATTTATTTGTGCTAGCAAGGATCTAAATTGCATTATACTCAATTATTTATTTACTTGAAAAAAGGTTTGTGATTATTTAGCTGGCTCAGCTGAATAGCGCAAACTTTAATAAAAGTCCACAGAATCATCACATCCAACTTGAGAACATCCATGAAACGAGATTTGATTAAATCTCTTCGATTTCGAAAGGCAAATGCAGAGTAATTTTTTATTTTAGATTTACTACTTAAAGTATTATTTTAAGTTTCCGGTACTACAGCCTTTTATTTATTATAAAAAGAAGAATGTTAAGAAATATATTTCATATTGCTTCAATTACCAATGTTTTATAAATACATGCATATGTATTTTCAATTAGTACTTACATACATATATATCAGAGTAAGTAAAAACGCAGCGCAGCGCCGCTCTTTTGGCTCTTTTTTGCTCTTTACGCAAAGAGCAGAGCAAACTTTTTGTTGCTCTTGCTCTGCGCCATTTTTTTTGCTTTGCGCATTACAAGCGCTGCGCATAGAAGGCGCATTTGAATTTTGAGCTTTCTTGCGCCACTCTTTTTTATCAATTCGCAAAAGAGCCAAAAGAGTGCGCAATTGCGCATTGCTCATTTACTGTGGTGTAAAATACCTTTGAAGTCAGTAATTTTAATATGAAAAAAGAAGAAATAATTAAATGTAAATAGAATTTATATTAGTATTTTCGTATACTTTAGAGTAAAATAATAAAACAAGTTTTTCTTTTTTATATTAAACTGGGGCCTTATCCTGTAATTCTCTTAAGATAAAATGGTTAAATTTTGGGTTTTTGAAACAGGCTGGGCATTAGAATATATAAAATTAAAAAGTGTAGAGGTAATAGGCATGAAGTTTTTAAATTACAATAAGCGTTCAAGAATTCTATTCGTAGCCAAAAAGTCCTAAATCTAGCTTAGGAGAGTTACAGAATAAGGCCTCTGCTTATTTTTTTCTTCACGCACATAAATTAGTACAACAAAATTTTTTCTGAAAATCACACGCGAATATATGCATTCAAATCTTTTCTAAGTATACATACATACATACTTATGTGAAGGATGAGTGAAAAAAATGTTTATTTTCTTCAAGCAAATAAAGGAGTATCATACATTTTTTTTTTCTTAAAAGCAAGCGAATGTCCCCATTCATCTTTTTTAAGTATATTTATGATGGAAATTTCCATCAGTAATACTCTATAGTCATTTTCTGTAACACAATGATTGACTGCACATAAAAATTTTTTCGAATGGCAAATTAAAAAAATTTGTTGCTGACATGACACTGTAGATATAAAAAGCGCATGCGCAATGCGCTACTCATTTTGCTCAATGTGCAGAGCAAAGCGCCAAATAAAAAATTAAAATGCGCATAGCGCAAAGAGCAGCGCTTACAAAAAAAGAGCAAGAGCCGAAAGAGCCAACAACTGCTCTTTTTTATTGGCTCCGCTCTTTGCGCATGCGCAATTTTTCAAGGCGCAAGAAAAGAGTGCGCAATGCGCAATGAATAAAAGAGTGAGCAAATTCTTACTCTGATATATAAGTATATACAAACATTTGGCATCGAAGTGGGAGTCGGAAATTAAAAAGTTTGGCTAAATTAAAATGTTTAAGTGTATTTATCTCAGAATCGCTTTTTTTTCAGTTATGACACTCTTCTTGCAAATGAACTATACGTCTTTCACTTTATCGGAAGTTGACATTCAAGCTTTTATCACTCACTTAAGTAAACTATTGAATTAAAGTTATCACCAAATTTTGATAAAGCCTTTCTAAATATTTGTTGGGTAGTCATCTTATATCATATATCATCATATGAAAAAAGAAACAAGAAAAAAACAAAACAAGAAAAATGTAATAAAAGAAATATAAAACGTCAACAATTACAGCAAAATAACATAATAAAGAAATATTTGTAATCGTAATCAGATACACATACAGAGAATTGTAAAATTCATTCGTTCATGATTCATGCGCTTGTCAAAATAAATTAAAAGACTATTCTAAATGAAATAATACAATGCGTGTGTAATTTAATTTATGACATACACACACCTACGTGTATATTTGTTAGAACTGCCCTGCAGATAAAATAACTAGTATGTGAGTAGAAGTATTCTAGGTACATTTTACTTCAGACTGGTTGCCTATCTGTCCCTTTTTTCATATACATATATGTATATTGAAATTTCAATATTGAATTTTTTCATAATGGAGCAATATTTTCTTTAAATATTACTATCATTTTTACATAAATTATGTATTTTGAGTTGTGCCCCTTTTGTATTTAGGGTGCGATATCTATCGATTTTATCATTAGGCTGTCATAGGAGCCCAACTAGATGATTTGTGCACAGTTACTTACTAGTATTAAACTAGTTAATATTAACTAGAACATGCACTATATACGTAAATATTAGTCTTTCAACTAGTATTTTTAAGACAGCTTCGTACTAGTTACGTAATTTACTAATAACAGAGTGGGCAAACAAACAAAACATTTTGCAAACGTTACCGCAAAGTCATAAACTTTTAAAATTTTTTTTAATCGTATTGTTCATAAGCAAAACCAAAACAAAAACTTTCTAAATGAGAAAGAGCGCAAACGACAAAAATTCGCTTGTTGCTCTTGTGCTTGCTTTGTTATTCCGTTAAATTCGTATAATTTTCTCTTTTTTCTCTTCTCCTTTTCTTTTTCTTCTCATTCATTTTTTGTTGTACCTACGCATATTTGAGTTAGTGTATTTGTAGTGCTCAAAGCAAAAACAATATACAAAACTAAATGGGACAATCGCTCTCACTGTTATTGTTTTACTCATTGTAAAGTACAAAACAAAATGAGATCAAACGTTTCGTTTGGTTTATTTTCCTACTCTGGTACATATCAAACGATATTTCATGCATAAAAACTTTGTGTTGAATTAGAAGTGTCAAAACTACCGATTGCACTATAGTTTTTCTATATCGTTCTTTTATATTTAAAACAATCGATATTTTCTCCAACAATATTTATACAATTATTAATTATCGGACAGATAACTTGCTTTCTGTTATTACTAGTGAACTTTGACCTAAAGTTAAGGCAACCTTCCCAATAACTTTATCGATCACTTTAGGTTACTGTTTACTTTTAATAACAAAAAGCGAGTTATCTGTCTGATAAAATCCTAACTTTAACTAACGGCAAGTTGTAATAATGGGCCTTAGGAGAATAAAATAGAAAGAAACTATTGTGTGACTTTACTTCGACTAAGTCATACAAGAGTATGTACATAAGTAAGTACATACGAAAGAAAATAATTTCAGTATATGATTTCTTGAAAAGTGTGGGTTAAATAGTTGATGTTTGGTCTTGAATATGCACAGGACACAAGAACTCTGATGAGACTATCGTAGCTGGAGTCGAAAATAATTGTTCAGTACTATTCCTTCACGGACATCATTTCTCCTTTGATTACCAAAAAATTAATTACAGTTAACTTTGATCTAATTAAAACGTTTCTGACGGAACAAAAATTAATTTAAAAAATTTATCACTTTTCCTAAAGCTCGAACCAGACACATTTATAGTTGGTAGTACTGCAAATTGTGAAATTTATCACAATAAAAATAGGAATTTTCTTTTAACACGGTTTTGTATTCAAGAGGCATCACATCATATGATTTTGCGCTTATAACTCCCGTAATATAGGAATAAGTGATATTTCCTTTCGAACTGCATTCATAGTTGAAGAAGATCTTCAAAGTATAGCTGACTTTAGTGATAGTTTTCGCAAACATTAAACCAAATGATGAAACAGATCTGTGGCATGACATTTTTTCCATACAAGTTGACATTTAAAAACGCTGCAGAATGCAGTGGTGAAATATACAGCCAGGCCCACGATATCGAAAGAAAACTTAAGCGAAAGAAACTCAGTCACTCACTGTGAATCTAAACTGCGGCCCACTAATTATCACTTTATCGTTCGCTTTGCTTTACGTTACCAACGTAATGCAAATAAACAACAAAGCTGCCATATCAACATATCAAAAAATAATCGCGAATATACAAGAAAAAAGCGCTGAAATGCTTAAATTGTACAGTAAAAAATGCAACCGTGTGCTAGTTAACTTGACAGAAATGTAGTAAACAAACTTATTCCGATTTTGTTTATTTATGTATATGTGTGTAAAAAAATTTTGTGTTACCAATCACATTTATTTTTGCCGACACAAAAATTAGTGTGCCGCAAATCAGCTGTTTGTCGCTTAAAACTACACGATTCGATATCGTGGGCCTGGCTGATAATTTATTTTATTTTGACAGCGATTTTATTTACTCTCTCATTTTGAGACACAAATTCTCTCAACAATGTTACCACACTTTTCTTAAATTTTATACATTTTATAAATAAATCCATTTGTTTTTTAGATCTGGTACAAAGAAAAAGATAACCAAAAGAACATTTGAAAGTTTAAATAAAATTATAATTTTGTGATTTGTAAAAAAAATATAATTAAAAAACTGTGTACATACGATTAAATTATGAAATATAAGTTAAATTCTTAGCAAAAACTCTCAGAAACTTTATTTTTTAATAGGTTTACATACAAGATATGTAAAAACATTAAATGACAGTTCGTGAAGTTGCAACCGTCGTTTTATTTGTGGGCATGTTTTTTCTCAGAGTCGTTTTTGCTTGCAGTTGCGGTCGTATTCTGTTTAATCAGTAATGTGAAAAAAAACGTGATTTGAAATTTTTAGAGGGCAATTACTGCAATTTTTGTTTCGTAAACTAAAGCGATTGTCAGAAAGTGATATGTACTCATTACAAATTGATTTTTTTATTTTTAAGTTTTTGGATAAATTTTCCCAAATGAATATTTGATTAAATAACACAGGCCTGCAATGGTTTTCCCCTTAAAAACTAATTAGCAATTTGGATACGTATTAGGTATTAAGCTACGAAAAAAATACTAAATCACGTAAAAAATAGCATCACATAAATTTTCTGAGAAAGTTACTTCTTTAATTTTTCTTAGTATTACTCCGTATTACTAGTGAAAACGTTTTAATTTGAACAACAATCAAAAACGAAATAATTTTATTTCAGGCAAATATTTTTCTAAAAGGTTTTGACAAATAACTCAAACGGTATTAAACAATATAAAACATGAAATGAACAAGGTATAATGTTTTAAAGTACTTAACAGTAACATTTACAATTCGGCCATCCCTGATAATTCAGCGTCCTCGCTGCAGGAACTACAAACTTCATCAACATAGGGCGGTAGCAAGCACCACGGTTTGAGTCCATCAGAAACATAAACATAACCGCAATGGCGCTTTTTCCGATTGTAGTAGGGAAGATTTTCAACCACGAATCTTTCGTTCTCAAGGATTTTTAAAAACTTTAAACGGACTCTTAAAACAGGGTTCAAGATTTCTTGAAGCACCAGTACTACAGAATATACCGGAATAAACTTTCTAAAATAACTACTTAACCCAAGAAAACGGCGAACCTCTGTCACATTCTTAGGGCGGTTAAAACTAACTATGGTATCAGTCTTTGCTCTACCTGGTTGAATTCCATCTGCTTACAATTTATGACCCAAAAAAGAAATAGTACGTCGAAATAAATCACACTTACGCGGGTTTAAAGTAAGTCCAAACTCGCTAAGTATTTCAAAAATTATTTTTAACTTTTCCAACATTACGGATTCAGTTTCGGCCCCCACGAGATCATCCACGTAAAGAATCATATTACCGAGTTGAGTTTTTCCCTGAACTTTTGCCATTAAACGCTGAAAAGCTATTGGTGCGTTCTTAAGTCCGAATGGCATTCTTTTAAATTCATACATTCCTTCTGTAGGTTCAAATGCAGTATACTTTCGGCTCTGAGGTTCCACAGGTATTTGATAATAACCAGAGTTGGGTTTATTGCATTTGATTTAATTTTCCACTAAATTTAGTGGTAGTGCAAAAAATAGTGCATTATCGCCTATAATATTTAGTGGTAGTGGAAATTTAATGCATCAAATAAATAAAACCATTTTAGTGGTAGTGGACATTTAGTGCATTAAAAAAAAAATTAGTGGTAGTGGAAATTTATTGCATTAAAAAAAAAACCATTTTAGTGGTAGTGGAAATTTAGTGCATTAAAAAAAACCATTTTAGTGGTAGTGGAAATTTAGTGCATTAAAAAAACCATTTTAGTGGTAGTGGAAATTTAGTGCATTAAAAAAAACAAATTTAGTGGTAGTGAAAATTTATTGCGTTAAATAAAAAAAATTTTGTGGTAGTGGAAATTTAATGCATTAAAAAAACAAATTAGTGGTAGTGGAAATTTATTGCATTAAAAAAAAACAAATTTAGTGGTAGTGGAAATTTAATGCATTAAAAAGAACCATTTTAGTGGTAGTGGAAATTTAGTGCATTAAAAAAAACAAATTTAGTGGTAGTGGAAATTTAATGCATTAAAAAAACAAATTTAGTGGTAGTGGAAATTTATTGGATTAAATAAAAAAAATTTTGTGGTAGTGGAAATTTAGTGCATTAAATAAAATAAATTTAGTGGTAGTGGAAATTTAGTGCATTGAATAAAACAAATTTAGTGGTAGTGGAAATTTAGTGCACTACTTCTGAATGATTAGCGGCTGGCAATATTAACAGTCCGAGCCATTAAAATCTTACCTATGGTGAACTGAATAATATATTACATTTGAAAGTACTAAAATTCTTATTAAAACAATAACAACAATTATTTACTTTATACAGGCGGATTCAGTAAATGAAGAAAATAACATTCACTACAATTTATTTTGACATTGACTTAAGCTTTGTATGCATATAATAATATTTTATCCATATATGAAGTTATATTAAAACGATAGTGGAACTGAGGTAGTGGAACTAAATTTCCATTCCACTCTAGTGCCAATGGAGTTATATTCCATTACCACTAATTATTCAAAATTAGTGCACTAAATTTCCACTACTACTAAAATCGATATATTTAATGCATTAAATTTCCATTGCCACTAAAATTTTTGTATTTAATGCAATAAATTTCAACTACCACTAAATTTGTTTTATTCAATGCATTAAATTTCCACTACCAATGCAAATTTAATGCAATAAATTTCAACTACCACTAAATTTGTTTTATTCAATGCATTAAATTTCCACTACCACTAAATTTATTTTATTTAATGCACTAAATTTCCACTACCACTAAATTTGTTTTATTTAATGCACTAAATTTCCACTACCACTAAAATGGTTTTTTTTAATGCATTAAATTTCCACTACCACTAAATTTGTTTTTTTTTAATGCAATAAATTTCCACTACCACTAATTTTTTTTTATTTAATGCAATAAATTTCCACTACCACTAAATTTGTTTTATTTACTGCACTAAATTTCCACTACCACTAAAATGGTTTTATTTAGTGGTTAACTATTTCTATCTGCATTTAGTGGTGGCTGCAATATTGCTGCATTAATACTAAGTGGTTTAGTGGTAGTGGAAACGATAATGCATTATAAATTCAATGCAATAAACCCAACTCTGATAATAACCACTATTCAAATCTAATGTTGTGAATAGCTTATATTTTGTTGCCTCTTGCAATCTCTCCTCAGTATTTGACATTGGATAAATATGTTTCTTCATATGTCGATTCAACATTCTATAGTCCACGGAAAGGCGTTCACTTCCATCCTTTTTCTTTACTAAAACTATTGAACTAGCGTACTCAGATTCAGATGGAGTAATTATGTTGTTATTAATTAGCTCTTGTACCATTTTGTGTACGATCTGTTTCTTTGGTTCTGGTATTCGATAGGGTGCCTGTACAACTGATTTAACAGTGTCAAGTTCAATTTTCAATTCAACCATGTCAGTTCTACCAATTTTACTTATGTAAGTCACTTAAATCATTTTTTTTTTTTTTGAATCAGTCATATCACTACACTGTAAATTATTATCTACTTACTTGAATCGAATTTGGCGTTTCACTACTTTGAAACTTAAATTTTCCATTTTCAATTAAACCTCTAACCTTTTTATCCATGAAAATAGTCTTATCTTGTTGTCGTAGCATTAAGTCAAATGCTACAGGACTCGACGAACTTAATCCAAAATTTCTACGAATAGTCATGCCCTATATAACACCCTATTTAACATACATCTTTAATGATATTATTACAAAATGCATTTATCCAAAAAGCTGGAAATTGGCATAAATTATACCAATACCGAAATCTAACAAAGAGTACAAACCTATTGCCATTTTACCATAAGTACTTCTCTAAAATGTTTGAACGTCTATTATATCAGCAAATTAGTAAATATATCGACGAAAATACACTTTTAGCAGACAGGCAATCTGGATTCCGGCCGAGACACAGTTGCATAACATCTTTAATTGATGTATCAGAGGATATCCGTCAGAGAGTCGATGCTGGTGATTTCACGTATCTTGTACTTTTGGATCACTCAAAAGCGTTCGATATGGTAAACCATCGTGTCCTCTGTGTCAAGCTACACAAAATCTTTAATTTTTCAAGGCATTCCACGAAATTAATAACATCATATCTAACAGATCGTCATCCATCCGTTTTTGCTAATGGAACTACTTCCAGCGCTTTGCCAATTTCAAAGGGTGTACCCCAAGGGTCGATACTTGGACCTCTACTATTTACTTTATATGCTAATGATCTCCCACACCAACTAAAGTATTGTAAAGTGCACATGTATGCCGATGACGTGCAACTCTACATCAGTAGCAGCTTTGATAAAGCACATCTTTGCATTCAGAATCTGAATTTTGATCTCCAGTTTGTTAGTGATTGGGCTAAAGCTAATGGATTGTGTCTTAATCCTATTAAGTCTAAATGTCTAGTGATAACTAAAAAGACTAGGGAGATATCGCAGAAGCCAATTATATTATTAAATAGTAAGAAAATTCAGATTGTACGGACGGCAAAAAATCTTGGCATTACTTTCAACAACTTCTTGACATGGTCTGATCACATTAATAATGCAGCAGGTAAAGCATATGCAATGCTTAGAACATTATGGAGCACTCAAAACTATACGCCGCTCAAAATTCGTATTCTACTTGCGAAGACATATCTCATGCCTAGTCTGTTATATGGATGTGAAATATATGCAAATTGTGATTATGCTAGCAGGAGGAAACTAATATCAGCGTAAAACTCAATTCTAAGATATGTTTTCGATTTGCGGAGATATGATCATATATCCCAGTTTTCGAGCAAGCTTTATGGTGTTAATTTCTTTAATCTTCTAAATATACGTACTCTGATAATGCTGAACAAAATCATATACATCCGTCAACCCAGATATCTCCATGAAAGAATCGTTGCAACTCGCTCAGAGAGGACAAATGATATACGACCAATAAAATATACTAATTCCATATCAAAGTGGCAGTTCTATGTTAACTCAATTCGTTTCTGGAACTCACTACCGTCTAATATTAAAGCAATAAGCAACGCAAAGCAGTTTAGGAAAGAAATTTTTACAATGTATATGTCAAATTGATGTTTTTTATATTTTTTGTTTGTTTTTTTTAATATCTATATGTCCTTATATATTCCCTTTAATATTATGTTTTCTATAAATTATACTGTCAATTAATATTTAATATTATTACACCATATTTTATTAAACATTATATATGTATATCATTGTACGAAGTAAAAATCCTGTACTGTAATTATAAGATTTAATATCTTGTTGTATAGGAACCGATTAAATAAATAAATAAATAAATAAATAAATAAATAAATAAATAAATAAATAAATAAATAAATATTTTGTCCAATTAAGACATCTTCATCCAACAAATCATCATCAGCAACATAAAAAACTGCATCAAAATTCACATCGTCCACTTTAACTTCCGCTCTAAAATAAGATTTTAAAGTTTTTACAGCACCACAAATTCCTTTAATACTCAATGAACATGGTTCTAACTGACAGGAAAGGTTCTGCGCTACTGTTTCACGTACCATATTGCATTGACTTCCAGTATCTATAAATGCGGATAACTCCTTATTGTTAACAATTATTTTGCGCTTAAAAATTTGATCACATGTTCCAATACATCTGGCAATCCACATACCTTTGACGACGTTGAGGAAAATGTCCTTCTTCAAAACAATTAAAACATTTCTTTTTTTAATTTCCCGAATCAGTTTTGAAAGCATCTGATGAAACAGATTTCTTACTGAATTGCTCATTTTGTAAAAAATTCTAAAATATTTCACGCATTTCACGTAACGATGAAAAGCGCATTGCAGCAACAGCTAATTGAAAATCTCGATTCCTTAAACCATTTCGTGTGTATTTAATTATTGCCTGATCACTTAACTTATATTTGCGACCAAGGGATGAAATTCTAAAACAATAATCAATTATACCTTCATTCAGTTCTCTCTGCGTATTAGACAACTTTTTATGAATTTCTGCTTCATCTAGTTGGACACCAAACTCCTCAACTAATTTTTCGGACAATATCTTCCAACTAGAATAAATTTGATCTGAGCTATCCAACCATAATCTTGCTGAACCTTTTAATTTACTATACACGGCTAAAATCAACGCTATCTCTTCGAAATGATAAGCAGTTATGGCAGTATTTACCCTATTAACAAACTGCTCAGCAGTCAGAGAATCATCATTAGTTGGATTAAATTCTGGTATGGCTTCTGATATTTCTTTTACTAAAAAGTGTTCATGGCTTGTGTAACGAATTTCATTCCCAATTTCGCCATCCGATATATTTAGTAAATTGTTATCGCGGTTTGCATTCTGCATTACAGTCGCCATAAACTGTTGCATCCTGATTTTAAGTTCATCAATTTGGTTCTGGACGCTTGGCTCTGAAGTCTCTACCTCAACTTCGTCAGCCCCAATGGCCTGGGTAAGACGCAGAATTAACTCACTTTTGTTTTCCATAATTGGCAGTTCATGTTGACGTAATATAGCTTTTAATTGTTCAGATTTCATTTCTGATAATTTAACCAACATCTTTCTATTTTTTATTATTATTATTATCCCACTTCTGAACTGAAAACGTTTTAATTTGAACAACAATCAAAAACGTAATAATTTTATTTCAGGCAAATATTTTTCTAAAAGGTTTTGACAAATAATTCAAAAGGTATTAAGCAATATAAAACATGAAATGAAAAAGGTATACAGCCAGGCCCACGATATCGAATCGTGTGGTTTTAAGCGACAAACAGCTGATTTGCGGCACACTAATTTTTGTGTCGCCAAAAATAAATGTGATTGGTAACACAAAATTTTTTTACACACATATACATAAATAAACAAAATCGGAATAAGTTTGTTTACTACATTTCTGTCAAGTTAACTAGCACACGGTTGCATTTTTTACTGTACAACTTAAGCATTTCAGCGCTTTTTTCGTGTATATTCGCGATTATTTTTTGAAATGTTGATATGGCAGCTTTGTTGTTTTTTTGCATTACGTTGGTAACGTAAAGCAAAGCGAACGATAAAGTGACAATTAGTGGGCCGCAGTTTAGATTCACAGTGAGTGACTGAGTTTCTTTCGCTTAAGTTTTCTTTCGATATCGTGGGCCTGGCTGATAATGTTTTAAAGTAACAGTAACATTTACACTAGTGTTAATTTCAAATTTTTTTAATAATGGTGCATGCTATTAGTACTAATGACGTTTACATATTCATGATGGATGAAAAAAAAAGTCATTCTTTGACGCGATTAAAATCATATTACGATTTACATTTATTGGCTATGTCAATATTTTTGTGATTTTTGTGTGGAAATAAAAAATAAGACAAATGGCTTCTCGCAAAAGTAGTATTTCTACAGATTACTTCTGTTGCATACGCGGAAGTTTGTAATACGGAAACAAACACAAAAAATGTCTAAGTCTATCTGAGAATTGTATGCAAGTTACTTAAAAATTCTGCTACCTTCACTTCACATTAAATTAGATATTATGAAGCAATTTGTGAAGGCACTAACTAAAGACGGTCCTTGTTTCATGTACCTCCGTGATAAATTTAAATATTTGTCGGATACAAAAATTAACGAAGGCATTTTTGTCGGTCTTCACATAAGTTAGTTAATGCAAGACGATAAATTTTAAAAAATCATGAATAAAACCGAAGAGAACGATTGGAAGTCATTTAAAGAAATAGAAAAATCCTCCATTATGAAAATATAGTGTATTATATGATCAACAACTTCCATAAACTGGGTTGCAATATGAGTATAAAGTTGCATTATTTGCATTGTTATATTGACTTCTTTCCTTAGATTCTTGGTGCCGTAAGTGGAGAGATGATGGCAGGCTACTGCTGGATGTTGAAGACAGATAATAATCATAATAGCAAGATATTAAAGAAGAGTTTTGAGGATGCAGAATAAAATACCATAAATAATTTTGATTTACTTAGCACGTTTGGAATTATTTTTAACTAATACTCCTTTAACTTTAGTAATTTCATCTTAAAAAAAACTTCTAAAACACGCATGTCATCAATGAAAAAAATTTGATGTGCTAAAAAAAACAAAGTTGCTTTTTAATTTAACAAACCTAGATAGTTAAAAAATAACAATTATTGGAAGGAGAAAATAAAAGTAAAATTTTGCAGGCCTATATACTTATTTACTTTTTTATTTTTCTTTTGTTCTATAAAATATGTATGAATGTAAATGCTTGAAGCACTATATATCACTTTGTTATACCTACATACTTATATTTGACTCCTGTTGGCAGTGGTTTTCTTACGTCGAACCAATGCTGTCTTTTTATAAGGATATTTTATTTTTTAACAGGACTTTTTCAGGAACCTATCTATAGCGTAAACACAGAATTAGTTCCATTTATTAATTTTAGTTAAAAATATTGCGTTTCAAATTACAAGCTAAAGCTTTATTTACACCACCTAAGTTCTCATCTGAGTTTTATATCAGAAGACTTAGATAGTTTAAGTACAAACTTAAGTTCATAATAGAAAATGTTCTATTTTCAAAACTGTTGCCGTCTTAGTTGTAACTATTATAATATGTTATAATCAGGTGAGAACTTAGATGATGTAAATATAGCTTAAGTATAGTATACCAACCAGTGTTCGAAAATAAACTGTACATTATTATATGTACGGTTCACAAATCCAAGAACGGTATTTATTTTTTTAGTGTTTGTGTATTTCTACACAACCAGAATAAGTCGTTCTGTTTATTGTTTTAAAACAGTACAGTTTTAGTGTTTGTATACATTTTGGTTTACTGATCTTGGGTTATTTTTCCCCAAATTTCAAAATATTTTCTTTTTTTTTGCATTTTTTATCAATTAGTTTAAAATAAAAAAATTGAAAAAAATTACAACAAAAAAAAAATTATTTTTCCTTTGCTGTTTTTTCTATAGGTTAAGAACAGTATATTCGTTATGTAGAAAATTCAAAAATATTATAATGTTTTTTGTTTGTTTTGAAATTCCAACACAAACACTTTTAGTGTTTCTGTATTTAATATTCTACAGTACAGAACACTAAAGTACGTTTTATAAGGTAAATTTTCGAACACTGATACCAACTGAATACAAAAGCTCAACAAAACAATACATTAAAGAAATACATTCTGTTATACGAGTACATAAACATAATCAAAAAAAAAAAAAATAATAAAAACCATGTCAATCAAGACAAAAGAAAAATCCCAACACCATAATATTTTACATTTATGTATGTACACATGTTTTTGTTATCCTTTTTGTTTTATTTTTTGTTGTTATTGTTGTTACTACTCTTTATAGATATTATTCAATGCAACAATGTGACACAATTTATCAGCTGGTATAGTAGTGAAAATCAACATATCGCTCCTTAAGTGTTATGTAGGCTAAATTCGAATACCTAAAAATGTCAAGTTACTGAAGAAAAAGTGTCCGATTTTAATTAAATTATTCAAGCTTGAGCCCAGCAGAAAATAGTGCTTACCAGTAAGTTATTTTTTAAGGGAGAAATTTTAAACAATCACTTACTCGTCCGCATCAATAATGCATGATTTTCATATAAAATGAGCCGCTAAAATGCAATAGAAATGCAAATTTATTGCAACCAGTAAGCAAATAGTACAAAAAATGAAAAATAGAATTTTTGGAAGCTTTCATGTATAAAAAACAATTCTATGCTTCCATTATTGCTTACAATTTTGTTTATTGCTTCCAAATCTTAACAATTTTCTGCTAGGAGGTCTCTTTTAAATAAATATTGTTATATACTCGTATTACAAAAGAAAGGACTACCGGACAGGTATGGTTTACATTGTTGAGTATAATGTTGCGGCAACTGGGACACTTAATGAACTGAAAAGAGAATACAATAATAGGTTTGCCTGTGGAAGTATTTGGTACATGGGGAACTTACCCGAACTCTTCCACAACGTAAGACCACTCACTGATCGCGGTGTGGCGTTGATTGGTTTTATTTTATTTTTTTTTTCAAATTAGTGTGTTTGGACTATATGAATGTAGTAATTGTCTTTTTTTTATTGTTGTTTTGGTTTCCTGCATGTTTCTATTGTATATGTGTTTTTTTTTTTATATTCCCAGTATGGTTGTTTTAGTTCAGTCTTATATGGAAAAAAAAGTGTGCTGTGTAATTATATGTGAATTCTGTATGACTGTTGTTGTTCTGGATGTGCTTTATTGGATGACATAAAAGGATTGTTTTCCTGTGAGATTCTTATATTTTTGTTTAGTCTATTAATTATAGTCCTGCTTGATGTGGTGTTTAGTGTGTTTCTTTTTTTTATTTTGAGCTTTTGTTATTCTTTTGCCTTGCTTTAATGTGTGAGTTCTGTCTGCCTGAAAATAATAATATTAGAATGTGATTTCTGACAATATCGAGGTGTTGCCGTATGTCTAGAAAATAAAAGGAAAATTTTTGGGAACAGTGTTGCACTTATCGATATATTCCAGTGATCTGTTTGCACAAATTTAACGATATCAACATGTTTGTATGAAATGTAACTGGTGGAAATGTTTTGTAGCGGGGAAAATGGAAATAGAAGGTTATACGATGTGAAAAAGGTTTATCATGATATGATGGAAATTGAACAGATATATCAGAACAGGCACTCCAAAAGGAGGCAAATAGATTGCGAATGAAAATCGCGGGAAATATATTAAATCAAAGTGCAGATAAAATAAAATACAAAAAAAAAATATATAAATAAATAAAGAAAAAGGAAAATAAATTGGGATCTCTAGTATCACCAGGATATAAGTATTGGTGAATCCCAGGAGTGTTTATTGTTTTTTTTTTGTCGGAGAGTTTACCCGTAAATTTATTTTATTTTTATAAAGACGTAAGTGAAACATAATGACGCTCGGGAACCCAGATAGATTAACTAAACACTATATCCGGTCTAATTATAGCTGGAGGTTGCTGAACACCCCATTTTATTTTGGGATTCTTTTCGGAGTGTGATATCTGGTGGGCAGGGGGAAATTCTCCTGGGCAACACCACCGTAAGTAAAGGGAGGAGGATTACGGAAAGTGTTAATTTGGCATACAACCTCCAGGTAACCGATCTTTATTTTTGTTATTATTAAAAGGAATAAGGTGGTCAGAATATCCCACGACAGAGTAAGAGAAATTCTTGTATAAATAATTAAGCGGGGCCCAAAGATAACGGGGAAAACGGCGATATACTGAAAAGAATAAAACAACGCAGAACCGTTAAAGTTTCCTCTTAGTTGTACAAAAGTGTAACGGGAAATATATAAAAAGATAGAAGGCAGGAAACTGTTAAAAATATTAAAGTAAGATTATACGTTTTATAGCAACCCAATAACAAAAAAAAAAAAAAATAAATAAATAAAAAGGGGAATAAAAAAGAAAAAAGTTTTTTTTTGTTAGATTAGCTTTTAGGAAAATTTATATATATTTTTTTTAAATTTTTATTTTTTTTTTGATATACATATTTTGCCTTGTAAACCAATAATTTGTGAAAATTAGTATAAAAGAAAAACACCCCTCATCGCCCAGAACCGAAATTGAACAAAGTTTATTCTTTTCTGTTAGAACTTTTTTTTTTTTGTGCAGAACCTAATTAAGAGAGCTCTTTTAGTTAAGGGATAATCGTGGTGTAGAGGAAAATTAAGAGGTTACATTGAGCCTAAATACTTTGGGGAAATTTCTCTTTTGGTAAATGAAAGCTTGGGTTCATATAAAATAGGGATTATTGAAAATCACAAATTAGCGGTATAGTGAGATAGGAAAAACATATATTTTGTATCTTTGTGTTTTTTGTTGTTCGTATAGGGACTGTATAAAATTAAGATTAAATTTAACCCACTATCAGTATTAAATTTTTTATATATACACTTATAACGATTTTTTCTTAATAAATAATTATATGTGAATAATGAAGTGAATGTGTTAAAAGAAAAAAAAATGTGTTGCTAAAATTTTCTTTTGTTTGCGGGATAGGTAAAAGACCAAGGTAAGCGGCAAGTTGACTATTTGTTGTGGGAGTCATAGGGGGATGATTATAATCGGCAGGATTATCCTATGATACAGGTTGGGAGGGCGAGTGTGTGGAGGTATGGGACACCGAAGCCTCACTTGAAAGTGTCCAAATCAGTGTACGTTCGTTTTTTTTTTGTTTGTTTGTTTTTTTTTTTTGTAAATTTCAATTTGCTACTTGTCCTTTTGGTTGTGGTGATGGGATGGACCTTTCCCTTAGAGTGACCGTTGAGCTAGTTGGACTCGATCACCACAATGCACATTCGGGACACGTAACAATATGGCGCCCAATCGGAAGAATAAAATGCTGCAATGATATGGCAGCCAGTAAAAGGAAGATATGCATGTATATGACAGCAAAATACATGCTGCAATAGCCCAGAATATTAGTTTGAAATTAGAGAAAATAGACCAAATGTTGTGTACCGTGTGGCGAATGAAATACAGTGGGATGTCAGCCAAATGGCACCGGAAGAGAGACGAGGAGTCCCTTCGTGAACACGTTTTACTGTAGCTATATTTACCATACTGTATGTGCACACCATCAATATACAGGATACAGCCAACCCTACGTGTAAATTTCATGCGCTAAAATTTCACTGATAGGGATCGTGTTTGTCTTGATTAAATTAGTGTTAGTTTCAGTTTAATCGTTAGGAAAATAGTTTATTGTCTGTTTAGTGTTTCAAATGGGAATAACGGCCCTGAATACAGGTTCAGGTCTTTGTATGTATTTGTTTATTTGTGACCACTTTTATTTCACTTTTCCGGCGGGTATACCGTGGGCAATGATGGAAATGAAAGGGACAGACATTAGTGTTTGTGAATTTTACTTTTATATATAGATTTTATTTTGTTTAGTCATTATGAGGGTACATATGGAACATTTCAAGTCCTTGTGTGGAT
Source organism: Metopia argyrocephala (assembly GCA_963576795.1). NCBI lineage: Eukaryota > Metazoa > Arthropoda > Insecta > Diptera > Sarcophagidae > Metopia > Metopia argyrocephala. Next base: position 98,552,005 of record OY756209.1, on the reverse strand, counting down.
GAAAAGGGCACACCAGTTTTATATTGAATATATAGGTATTGTGTTCATTATGACACAGTAAATCACTTGCCTTGGTCAACCGAATCCCGCATATATGTTATTGTTATATTGATATTATTTGTAACTAAAGTTTAAGTTATTGTTTTAACTGTTTAGAAAAATAATTTGAAGTGTGTGTGGATTGTTTTTGTTTTGTGTTGAGTATCGAATTTTATATTTTAAAAAAATTTTTTTTTATTTTTTTTATTTTTTGATTTGTTGTATTGAATTTTTATTTTCATTAAACTAGTGGTGATTTAATTTTGTTAATGAGTTTTTTTTGGTTTGTATAAGTGCATGCTTTTTAGTGTTAGTAAATTAAGATTTTTTTTTAAGATTTTTTTTACGATAAATATCCAGTTTACGCTATTGGTCAATAGGGAAAATTTTAATGGTATATGAAATTCTAGTCAGATTCAATTCTGAATAATAATATTATAAGGATTTCAAGGTAAATGCCGCGTAAGGTAGCTTCAAAGAGACCCCGAGAAAGACAACTAGTATTTGATCTGAATCGATCCTCACCCCAAGTAAGAGAAAAGTACGCGAAATATATTAGAGAAGGAGGAAGATTACCAGTCATGGTGGGGGATTGTATGGACTTGTCCGAGACGATTATAACAGGCGAGAAATCTAAGGGTGCGATACCTAAGAACCCTGGTAAGGCAAAAGATTCGCATGATGGTGGCAAGGAGGAGTTGCCTCAAAAGGTTAAAGATATGGTTTTTGAGAGAGTAGAAGATTTGAGAAAGTCATTAAACCACTCTATTCGTGACATAGTTTCAGATAATGTTAGTCGACAATTAGGTAAGGTTCAGGAGAGTATAGCACTTTTAAATGAAACGGTCAGAAGTTTAGCGTTAGGTAATGTTAGTAGGGATAACAGAAACTTACCCGGATCCAATAATGATGCTCGAAATAGGTGGAACTTAGAAGCACCTGCGCCTGGTTTGCCATCAGCTCCAAGCAGTAATAACCAAGCTTTCGTCTGGCTCATCCGGACAAAATCAGCAATTATCAAACAACTATTTTATGAATAAGGCCAGAGTTGAGAGATTTGGATTAAAATTCGATGGAAGTGATACTCACCTGTCAGTTGAATCTTTCATATTTCGCCTAGAATATTTTCAAACGCAGTACCAAATTCCCTGGAGAGAAATTCTGGATGATTTCCATTTACTTGTATCAGGCCCGGCTTCAGATTGGTATTGGCTTTATGTTGAAACTACACCAGTAACCTCATGGGAGAGCCTGCGTCACTCACTGCTGAACCGGTTTAAGACTCATCGAACAAATCTGGAAATAATGCATGAGTTAGTAGAAAGAAAGCAAAGGCCAGGAGAAACCATAGATAATTATTTTTATCACTTAAATGTGTTGAGGTCAAAGTTAGAGCAACCTATATCAGAATTCGAATTGATAAAATTAGCCAAGAAAAATCTTAGAGAAAATATAGGACGAATAGTTTATCCCATTGCGGTTTCCTCTATTGAACAATTGCGGGTTGAATGTGTTGAAGCAGAACGCCATTTCTCCAGAAAAGAAATTAGAGAGCAAATAGCCAGAAAATTCGTACATGAAATTGAATATGAGGACGACGGCTGTGCAGTGGAGGAAGTGCAAGAATTAAGCACTAATAAATTGATATGTTGGAATTGTAAGAAACCTGGTCACACGTTTATAGAGTGCCCCTCTAGTCAAAGAGAGCTTTTCTGTTATAAATGCGGTAAACCAGATATAATAACCCCGAATTGCCCGACGTGCAAAAGCCGGGGAAACAGCAAGCGGGGCGTGATTTCGACGGGGGAATCACGTCTCTCGAAAACAACCCCAAAACAATAATAGATAATAACATCAACAAAAATAATTACGCCACAGCTCGCCATTATATGACGCTTGAAGATAGACAGCAAAATTATCAACAGGTCCGACAAAAGATTTTTGGAGAAGAAGAGAGTCAAAATGGGCATGTACGAAAAGTAGCTTCTCAAATCATACACCAAGCCTCTCAATGCAACATAGCTGACTCAAGTATGTGTAATTTAAATAAATCGTCTGAAAAACCACTAGAAGCCAGAGAAAAATACAATCGCATTATGAAAAAAAGAAATGACTATGCCAAGAGAAAAATAAGAAGAAAAATGATAACAGAATCAATCGTTAGAAGCAGTTCAGGGGATCCTAGGCCATACGCCGAAATTGAGATTGCAGGTAAAAGTTACACAGCGCTGTTAGATTCAGGTGCGTCTGTAAGTGTACTAGGTAAAAGTTGTAGAGAGATGGCGCAAGGTATAGGGGCTAAAATTATGGACCAATATACAACTATATATACAGCCTCAGGACAACCATATAGGGTATTAGGTCACACAAAATTAGAGGTCATGTATAAGAATGAGAAGAGAGATATAAAATTTTACCTCTGCCCGGATCTCGAGCGTGAAATTTACCTGGGCGTGGACTTCTGGAAAAGTTTTAATATAGCACCCGATATTTTTCAGAATGCTGAAATAACCATTGATATGACTGAAAGTCTAAAAGCAGAGCAACAAAACGAAAATTATGATTTGCATGAGATGACCGTAGAGCAAAAGGAAAAGTTGAAGGAGGTAATTGCTAAGTTTCCGTCATTTGAGGAAAAAGGTTTGGGATGTACAAGCCTAGAAAAGCATGGTATTAAATTAATAGATGGAACAAACCCCATAAAAGATAGGCATTACCCGATATCGCCAGCCATGCAGGAATTGGTGTACTCAGAGATTGATAAAATGCTTGCATTAGGGGTAATTGAAGAAAGCGAGAGCCCTTGGAACAATCGAACCACCATAGTCAAGAAACCAGGCAAAAATAGATTCTGCTTAGACGCCCGTAAACTTAATGCCGTGACAATTAAAGATGCATATCCGCTGCAAAATATTGACGGGATATTGAGCCGTATTGATCAAACGCATTTTATCAGCAGCGTAGATTTGAAGCATGCCTTTTGGCAAATCGAGTTAGAGGAAGATTCGAAACCATTAACAGCCTTTACCGTACCAGGGCGGCCGTTGTATCAGTTTCGGGTCATGCCTTTTGGTCTATGCAACGCCGCCCAACGCCTCTGCAGACTGATGGACAAGGTAATCCCAGCTAAATTGAAGTCCAACGTCTTCGTCTACCTCGATGATCTGCTGATTATATCGGATACTTTCTCAACGCACATGAAAATATTGGAAATGGTTGCAGAGTGTCTGGAAAAAGCCAACTTGACAATAGGGCTCAGTAAGTCAAAATTTTGCTTTAAAGAGCTGCGCTACTTAGGGTTCATAATCGGAGGAGGTATGCTTAAGACTGACAACGAAAAAGTAGCGGCTATACAGAAAATTAAATTACCAAAATCACCCAGGGAAGTCAGGAGTTTTTTGGGGACAGCGGGGTGGTATAGACGCTTCATTAGGGATTTCGCCTCAATAGCAGCGCCACTAACGGACACCCTAAAAAAAGGCAAGAAGTTTACTATAACCCCAGCAGCCGTCGAAGCTTTTGAATGTCTCAAACACGCCCTTACAACCGCCCCCGTATTACGACACCCTGATTTTTCGAGAGAATTTTTTATCCAGTGCGACGCATCACAAAATGGTATAGGTGCTGTATTATTCCAAAAGAACACTAATGGTGAAGAGAACCCAATCGCATTCTTTTCTCAAAAGTTCAATTCCTGCCAAAAAAATTATTCAGTAACCGAGAAGGAATGTTTAGCCGCGGTGTTAGCAATAAAACGCTTTAGGCCATACATTGAAATGATGAAATTCACCGTGATCACCGACCATGCTAGCCTAAAATGGTTAATGTCGTTGAAAGATTTAAGTGGACGATTGGCTAGATGGTCATTGCAACTACAAGCGTTTGATTTCTCGATCGAGCATAGAAAGGGCTCAGAAAACGTAGTAGCTGATACTCTTTCGAGAATGTCGGTGAACGAGGTCTCACACGAAGAATTTTTTGATTTTGAAACTAATGAGTGGGAAAGCGAAGATTATCTGTCTCTAATATCAAATATAGAAAAGCATCAGGAAAAATTACCGGATTTAAAAATTGAAAACGGAAAAATATATAAAAAAACAGCTCGATATCAAGTTGAAGAATTCGGTGAGCCAGCGTGGAAGCTATGGGTACCACAACAGTTAACCCATATATTAATTGAGAAAGCGCATAATGCAGATACATCCGCACATGGTGGCATATACAAAACCTTAAGTTCCTTAAAACGTCTATATTACTGGCCACATATGACTATACAAGTTAGGAACTATATAAACAAGTGTCAAATCTGTAAAGAGTGCAAACCGACCAACCAACATTTAAGACCTACGATCGGAGAAGAGGTACAGACTGATCGACCGTTCCAGAAGCTCTACATAGACTTTTTAGGAAAATACCCTAGGTCGAAATCAGGTAACGCCTACATTTTCGTGGTAGTCGACCACTTTACTAAATTCACCTTTATTAAGGCCATGAGAGAGGCAACGGCTAAAAATGTAGTTCAGTTTTTGGTCCAGGAGGTATTTAACAAATTTGGGGTACCAGAAGTCATTCATAGCGACAATGGGCAACAATTCCTGTCAAAGATATTTAATGAAATGATAGACTCGTATAAAATAAAACATATTAAAACAGCCTTCTATTCCCCACAATCAAACGCGTCAGAAAGGGTTAATCAGTCTATACTAAATGCCATTAGAACTCACCTAGAGAAAGATCAACGCGACTGGGATATGTACCTGGCTGAAATAGAATGCGCTCTACGCACTACCATGCATACAACAATAGGTACGACACCTTTCTTCGCTCTTTTCGGACACCATTGTTTGTCAAGCGGGGCTGATTACAAACTGGCACGCAGGTTGAAGTCTATGACCGACCATGAGATAATACAATTGGCTAGAGAAGATAGAATGGAAATGATAAGGGAGAGAATTAAGAAAAATGCACATGAGGCCTATGAGAAAAGCGCGAAGAGATATAATGAACGAGCACGTTTGACAAAATTTCACCCAGGACAAGAAGTATACCGACGTAATTTTGCCCTGTCAGACTTTAGCAAGAATGTGAACGCTAAATTTTGTCGCAAATTTATTAAGAGCCGTATAGTAAAACCTGTGGGTAGCAATATGTATGAGCTGGAGGATTTGAAGGGTAACCCTGTGGGAATATTCCACGCCAAAGACATAAAAGTATGACTGTGATAAAGGACTGTGATAGTAGGGTGTAAGGGTTTTCGGATGATGTGCAATATAGGATTAAGAACAATATAGTTTAGGTCTATGTTTGTCTTCGTTCCTGTTTTGCATGTTTATGTGAAAAGTCTCACATGAATATCTCAGTGTGACCGCTTTTATCCCATATACTTTTGTTGCCAATTATTTGATCGAAATGGTGGATGATTAAATCCCAGATTTAGAGCTTTTGGAATGAGGGTCTGTTTATGACAACCAGTGCACAAGTGGCACTGTATTATCCCCTCATTGACTAGACTGTACACATGCGTGTTCCCTTCATGTATTTATTTCATTCTCAGACATATTTTGCTATTTTTATATTATTTTTGTTTGAAGTTTTGGTTTTTATTACTATTCCTGTTTTGCTTTCGTTTTTTTTTAACATTAATACGTATATATCCTTGTATACTTTTTGAAAAACCCGCCCCCACATACTTTCTGAAACACTGTATTGCCTCATTATCGCTCGATGATCACGGACATTCTATTTATTTTTATTTTATTTAAATCTTTGTTGCTAGTATTAATAATAGAGTGAGACAATCGGGGACCCACTGTATTTTGATTCTTTTTGTACCAATTATATTGCACCCTTACATATTGATAACAATGACTTACCCGGAGTAGATGATACCGTCTTTAGAGGTATGAGGCAATGAATCAGGGATGCATAGTCACATAGGTGCCCGGCTGTTGTGGTTCAGGGCATGGGTCGTCCCCACGTTGGGATTCATAAAACCGGCCAGGGGGACAAGCAAAAGCGTAGGAGTGCCGCACACCGGTCTTCCCTCGGGAGATCCTTGTAGCCCCGGAGTTTTGTTGCGGCAACTGGGACACTTAATGAACTGAAAAGAGAATACAATAATAGGTTTGCCTGTGGAAGTATTTGGTACATGGGGAACTTACCCGAACTCTTCCACAACGTAAGACCACTCACTGATCGCGGTGTGGCGTTGATTGGTTTTATTTTATTTTTTTTTTCAAATTAGTGTGTTTGGACTATATGAATGTAGTAATTGTCTTTTTTTTATTGTTGTTTTGGTTTCCTGCATGTTTCTATTGTATATGTGTTTTTTTTTTTATATTCCCAGTATGGTTGTTTTAGTTCAGTCTTATATGGAAAAAAAAGTGTGCTATGTAATTATATGTGAATTCTGTATGACTGTTGTTGTTCTGGATGTGCTTTATTGGATGACATAAAAGGATTGTTTTCCTGTGAGATTCTTATATTTTTGTTTAGTCTATTAATTATAGTCCTGCTTGATGTGGTGTTTAGTGTGTTTCTTTTTTTTATTTTGAGCTTTTGTTATTCTTTTGCCTTGCTTTAATGTGTGAGTTCTGTCTGCCTGAAAATAATAATATTAGAATGTGATTTCTGACAATATCGAGGTGTTGCCGTATGTCTAGAAAATAAAAGGAAAATTTTTGGGAACAGTGTTGCACTTATCGATATATTCCAGTGATCTGTTTGCACAAATTTAACGATATCAACATGTTTGTATGAAATGTAACTGGTGGAAATGTTTTGTAGCGGGGAAAATGGAAATAGAAGGTTATACGATGTGAAAAAGGTTTATCATGATATGATGGAAATTGAACAGATATATCAGAACAGGCACTCCAAAAGGAGGCAAATAGATTGCGAATGAAAATCGCGGGAAATATATTAAATCAAAGTGCAGATAAAATAAAATACAAAAAAAAAATATATAAATAAATAAAGAAAAAGGAAAATAAATTGGGATCTCTAGTATCACCAGGATATAAGTATTGGTGAATCCCAGGAGTGTTTATTGTTTTTTTTTGTCGGAGAGTTTACCCGTAAATTTATTTTATTTTTATAAAGACGTAAGTGAAACATAATGACGCTCGGGAACCCAGATAGATTAACTAAACACTATATCCGGTCTAATTATAGCTGGAGGTTGCTGAACACCCCATTTTATTTTGGGATTCTTTTCGGAGTGTGATATCTGGTGGGCAGGGGGAAATTCTCCTGGGCAACACCACCGTAAGTAAAGGGAGGAGGATTACGGAAAGTGTTAATTTGGCATACAACCTCCAGGTAACCGATCTTTATTTTTGTTATTATTAAAAGGAATAAGGTGGTCAGAATATCCCACGACAGAGTAAGAGAAATTCTTGTATAAATAATTAAGCGGGGCCCAAAGATAACGGGGAAAACGGCGATATACTGAAAAGAATAAAACAACGCAGAACCGTTAAAGTTTCCTCTTAGTTGTACAAAAGTGTAACGGGAAATATATAAAAAGATAGAAGGCAGGAAACTGTTAAAAATATTAAAGTAAGATTATACGTTTTATAGCAACCCAATAACAAAAAAAAAAAAATAAATAAATAAAAAGGGGAATAAAAAAGAAAAAAGTTTTTTTTTGTTAGATTAGCTTTTAGGAAAATTTATATATATTTTTTTTAAATTTTTATTTTTTTTTTGATATACATATTTTGCCTTGTAAACCAATAATTTGTGAAAATTAGTATAAAAGAAAAACACCCCTCATCGCCCAGAACCGAAATTGAACAAAGTTTATTCTTTTCTGTTAGAACTTTTTTTTTTTTTGTGCAGAACCTAATTAAGAGAGCTCTTTTAGTTAAGGGATAATCGTGGTGTAGAGGAAAATTAAGAGGTTACATTGAGCCTAAATACTTTGTGGAAATTTCTCTTTTGGTAAATGAAAGCTTGGGTTCATATAAAATAGGGATTATTGAAAATCACAAATTAGCGGTATAGTGAGATAGGAAAAACATATATTTTGTATCTTTGTGTTTTTTGTTGTTCGTATAGGGACTGTATAAAATTAAGATTAAATTTAACCCACTATCAGTATTAAATTTTTTATATATACACTTATAACGATTTTTTCTTAATAAATAATTATATGTGAATAATGAAGTGAATGTGTTAAAAGAAAAAAAAAATGTGTTGCTAAAATTTTCTTTTGTTTGCGGGATAGGTAAAAGACCAAGGTAAGCGGCAAGTTGACTATTTGTTGTGGGAGTCATAGGGGGATGATTATAATCGGCAGGATTATCCTATGATACAGGTTGGGAGGGCGAGTGTGTGGAGGTATGGGACACCGAAGCCTCACTTGAAAGTGTCCAAATCAGTGTACGTTCGTTTTTTTTTTTGTTTGTTTGTTTTTTTTTTTTGTAAATTTCAATTTGCTACTTGTCCTTTTGGTTGTGGTGATGGGATGGACCTTTCCCTTAGAGTGACCGTTGAGCTAGTTGGACTCGATCACCACAATGCACATTCGGGACACGTAACAATAACTATAGTCTGAGTTTAAAATATACAAAAATTCAAATCGCCAAAAATCTTGAATTTAGGTTTCTAACCCAGTTTTTCAGGTTTTTTCACTAAATTGGTAATACTTTAAACAAGTATTGACCGAATTTAAACGAATGAACACAGTCAGAAAGAGGAGTGTGAACACTTTCGAGCTCTATATATGTTATTACGAATTGCTTTACTTATTCAGTAGTAAAAAAGTTTATACCTTAATTGAAATTCTGCTTTTTCTATGAAGTTTTGCTTGCATTCATCAATAATATAAATTATAGAAAATTGTAAAAATAATGAACTAGAAGTTTTTTATTTTTTGAGCATTTACGCTTATTAGTATCATTCCTTTTAAATTAAAGGTGTTTAGTTTTAATTTTTACTTTGAGAAAAAAAAAATTCACACACATTTTAGAAAAGAAATACAACCAAGATTGGGTTAAAAATTATCACTGGCAACACTACATGTAACACTCATGCCTATATACTATACATACATATATACAAGCATATATAAGTAATTACAGACTAAATTCTATGCTTTCAATATGTGAAATTTATGGTAACATACACATCCTTGTCGGGATTTGATGGCCTATCTCAAAATCAAGCAAAAATTTTAGGAATTCATTTACAACTGAATGATTTTCTTCTTCGTCTTAAAACGCCTTAATTAGATCAGAAATTTAGTTGTACCAAGTAAATAAAATCTAATCCATTTAATAGAAGAATCAGTTACCTCCATTATCCGTAATTTTTTCACAAGGAGCAAGCGATTTACCTTCTCCAAGGCTTTGCTGAGGTCAGTGTAGATTACGCCACTTTACTTTTTCCGCTGTAGCAGGTTAGTTGTAGTAGAAAACATTCTTCGAAATCCATGTTGGTAAGGTAATATAGAATTTAAGACTTGATGATAAAGCTGGTTAGTAATTAATTTGAAATTTTCCAATTACAGAATCACAAATTTTTTTTTATTTTCAAGTCAAAATACTTGCGATGTAAGACTACCTTTGTTCCAACTTTTTTTTAACTAAAAAACAAAGCAGAAAGAAATTTGGAGCCGTGGAAGAACAAAAAGTTCAAATGAAGAAATTTATTTTAAATTATGAAATAAAGAAAATAAAAATTATAAATTTCATACATACATACATACATACATAATTGGCCATTACAACCCTGTGTCAGGGTTACGGCCTAGCTTCTCGCAGCCACTCATGTTGTGTGTGTTAATTTTTATTCATGAGTACCGGGACCTACAGTTTAATGTCGACTCCGAACGCCAGATTTGAGAAACTTTTTCATGGCAATCAATTACTCCCGCCGAAAGAAATCATTTTTTCATATTTCTTTTGTCAAGATGTTAGAGCTGAGATTTAAACCCTGCACTATCGTCTTAGTAAGCTAACACTCTAACCACTAGACCACTTCGACTAAATAATATAAACTTCACATTTGGATAATATTTGATGAAAACACGTAACCACCATTTTATGGAAACATTTGTTTTGTTTATATCACCTTGTCATGGTGCAGAGGCTTACACTGCATGGCTCAACTGGCTAAGCTGGCAGAGAGCAATGGCTCCTCCTAATTTAAACCTTACTGTGCGTGCTTCTTGGAGTTGACTGTTTTTGGATTATTTAGTGGTGAAGGTTTAACACTGGCCAATCAATAGCAACCGATTTCCTTGCGGTTCCCATTTTTAAAGTATGACCTTTGTTTTTTTCTGTCTGATATCAGATACGATATTAGTAAGTTTAAGTCAAAGGTCCGCACTCTCTTTTCACCTTCCCCTAATATTTTCCTAGACCAGCACAATTTACAGCCTGAGTAGGGGTTATCTAAGTGTTGGCCTCAATCGAAAAAAAAGTAAATAAATATTTAAATACTATTTCTTATCTGTTTTAAAATAATTCTTTAAGAAGCGTATACATAAAATAGTAGTCATGCTTTTTTGTGAAATATTTGTTAAATTTGAACGTAGTTCCAGAGTTTTAAATGTGAGGGGGGAGTACCCCAGCAATTTTTTTACACTTATGGATGTGCAAGTAAGCTTTTATGACATTGTGTGTTAAAATGAAATAAAACTTTTCTAAGCATAGAAGTTAGATGTTTACATATCGATAACTTATTAACTGACTAGCCCGAATGCGGCGTACTTCTCTACACATACCGCTATCATTTGCTCTTATTTTTTAATGAATACGAAATCAATTACACCAAATTCTAAAACTTCAGCTTTAACACTTCTCAGGATATATAAAAAATTAATATTTAACCTGTATGGGAGGTACCACGCCTACTTTCTGATTGATGATTATCCTTCACCATGAAGTCGTTCAGACAAAATTTAGAAAATTTATCTTTAACAGCTCTCAAGATACAAGTTAATCATAATTTGAAAAAAATTTACATTGAATTTGTATGGGAGTATATAGGAAATCTACATGCTATATCTCCGGAAACAATGGGCAGATTTCGTGCCAACTTCACATAAACAATCTACAATCTAACGTACTCTGGAATTTTGATTAAATTCGATCCATCCGTTTCTGCGGTTAGTAGTGACATCAAAATGTACATTAATTTTTATTTATTAGATATATGGATTAACTATGAGTTAGCTTTAAGGTAGAATTAGCCACACGTAACGTAGCGTATCTTAACGTTGACGAGTCAGCTGATCATTTATTTTACATGCAAAGTAATGGCAGCACTTACCGAATAAAAAATGTAACGTAACGGCACGTATCAATCTGTAGAAAATAGGAATTCTCTACGGTTTTACGGAACATTTGCAAACAGCTGGTTTATTTAGGCTTGCCAAACGTTCTTTTTTAAGCAGTAAGGGTAATTTTTTTTGTTTAATGTACTTATTTCTGCATAACACCTAAATAAGTACGCTAATGTACTTTTTTTAATCTTTTGTATTTCTTTTTTGTTCTGAACACTTGGAACTAACATAAATAATATTAAAGAACATTTGCCACCAAAGTACTATAATTTTAAAAAGGTCTATGTTTTCAGTACCAATTCAAAAATTTAATTTCGTAATTCTACAGAAGTTATTGAATAATTTTTTGTCAATAACATTGACATGTATCTACTGTTTGATGAATTTATTTATTTTAGAATTGGGGTTATTGCAATAGATTTAATTTTCCACTAAATTTATTGGTAGTGGAAAAAATAGTGCATTTAATGAACTAAATTTCCACTACCACTAAAATGGTTTAATTTAGTGGTTAATTATTTCCATCTGCATTTAGTGGATGCTGCAATATCGATTAGGACAGTTTAGACGATAATACTTTACGTACGTAAAATCATAGAAAAAATATTATGACATTCCATCCGTATTTTAAAAATAAGAGTAAAAATTCTACGGCAGATTTTTTTACGTTTACACGGCTGGTAAAATACCAAAACAAAGTAAAATGAAAACATAAAATGCACATATACGTCGACACAAAATTTACATACATTGTGAACACATTTAGGAGGAAGTGGTAGCCTCGTAATGACAAGGCACACTTGAGCACGCATGGCGGCCCGTTGTGATGATGCGATGTGAACACATTTAACATAAATAAAAAATAAAATAAAAGTGCATCTCTGATCTAATGAAAGTGATTGTTTTTTAAAAATTAAAAAAAAAACAAAGCGAGCCTTACTACTGTCAAATTTTCATCCGTATTTTCTCTCAATGTCGTACTTTCTCATTACATATAAAGTTTACATGAGACTATTCATTCTCTTCTACACAAAAATTTGACATATATGTATTACCGTCTAAACCCGCCTTTAGGGGTAGTGGAAACGATAATGCATTATAAATTCTTTGCAATAAACCCAGCTCTGATTTAATTAAAATTTTTTACTGAAAAAGTATTAAAAGAAAATGAATAGAATTGTTAAATAGTAGATTGTTTCAAAATTTTGAAAAGAATTTGTATGTTTATATTGGCTATACCGAATTCAAATGCGGCATCTGACAGAACATTCAGTGCGATTTTGCCCTTTTGGAAGAAGGAAATGAACAAACAAACTTTTAATAGAAAGTTTGGAATGTGTATTGGTATTTGAAACTAATTTTAACACACAATTTTACAATTTTCTAACATTGGTAAAAATAGCATTGTAAACCAATTTCAAAAAAACTAGTAGGTATGGATTTGTAAAAGTTTTTACAAATACATGAATGTATATAAAATTTACAATAATTATAGAAAGAAAATATTAAATATTAATGCCCGTATTCTTAAAAATTATTTTAGGTTTATTTGATATATTTTTATGCAATACTTGTCAAATAAACCTAAAATACTCTTTATGAATACGGTCATAAAATTTATTTTTAAATTTGTACCAAATTATTTTACATTTTAAAAAGTGAATAGTATAGACTAGAATTTAAAAATAAAAATCCGAATAATTTTGAGCTATTACTTTGTTTTAAACAATGGTTACGATCCAATTCAATAAAAATCCAATGTATTTTTTTACTAAAATGTACGTTTTTTTTCCCTCAATGTACTTTTTTCAATTCAAAATTTGGCAACCCTACATTTACATTTACAAAGAAAAGCAAAAATATTAATAAGAAAGAAATTTAAGAAATTTTTAGTAAATTAAAAAACTATAGCCCAACACACAAATCCGCATCCATATTTATTTATTTGTCTTTTAATTATACGAAAAAAAACCCTATTAAGTACACACTATGAACAAATTATTATTTCACAATATATTTTCTGTTTTGTTTGTTTGTTATGTCCAAAACATATGACACGTTTTTAAATGTTCTATAAGTGCACTTACGTTTCTACGTTAGGGGACGTTACATTACGATACAGCAACGTTTGGCTAACCAGCCCTTTAAGCTTACTCAAATTCCGTCAGGGTGGGAATTACACTTTTTGTTTTGTACGTTGTTGCTTTTTGTTTGCAATTTAAATATTTCCTATTCTCACACACTTTTTCTCATTCTTTTAAACGATTTCAAATTTCCATTCATATTTTCTGCCAGATTTATTTGCATTGTGTTTGTGTGGTTGTATTCTTTAGATTTTGTTGTTGTAATAAAATGTAAACAAACAAAACATTTTTAGAAAAGAAAACTGCTGTTGCATTCAAAAAGGAAACTTAACACCAATGCATTTTCATAGTTTTGTTGAATTTTCTTCCTGTTAGAAAATAACTTTTGTTTTATAAACACCTTGAATAACGCCAACAAAAGAAAACAAGAATAATAAAACTATGCGTTTTTCAAAACTCTGTGTTGTGTTCTTCTTTACACTCACTGTAAACCAAAGAGGTTTTGTAAACAAAGAAGATCACAAGCTCATGCATACATACACTCTCAAAGCCAAGATGAGAAAGTTTTGTCTGAAATGGGCGCACGTATGTGTATAAGTATTTTTTAATTTTTGTAAAATAATATCTGCAATAATTTTATTTCTTTATTTAGATTGGAATTACAATACATGCATTGTATTGAAGTTTTGAAATATGTACATATGTACATATATATATGCATATGTATGTACTTATTTGTAAACAGCAATGCTATTTATTTCTAAGCTTTATTTTATTCATACGAGTATTTATAAAAAAAAAATTACATTCAGGCATATTATAAATGAGTATAAAGTATATGGTACAAATATATTTATAAGAGTTATTCCTTCTTATTATATTACAAGACAATTAGAAAATATTATACAGAAATGTATGAGAGGTATCAAACCTACTTGTTACCCTCTTTTCTACTGATAGTCTTTCTTGACAACGAAATCATTCACACTTAATTCAGAAGCTTTAGCTTTAACAGTTCTTAAGATAAATTAAAATCAGCATTTAACTTCTATGGGAAGTAAGACGCCCATTTGTCCAATACCTCCCACCATCTGACTTATGATTTTCTTGGACAATGAAGGCATTCAGACAAAGTTTACAAACTTTAGCTTAAACCGTTCTCAAGATATACAAAAATCAGTATTTAGGTAACACGCCCAATTGTCCAATCACGTCCACTTTCCGACTGATGATTTTCCTTGACCATGATTGATCGTAGTCGCCGTGGTCTAGTGGTTAGTGTGTTGGCTTACTAAGACATGGGCCCTGGGTTCGACTCCAGGCTCTGACATCTTCAAAAAAAAAAAGAAATATGAAAAAAATATTTCTTTCGGCGACTACCTCTCAGCAGTCTTCTGGCAAAAGCTCTGAGAGTAAATAATTGCCATGAACAAGCTTCTCAAGTCTGTCGTTCGGATTCGACATTAAACTGTAGGTCCCGGTACTCATGGATAAAAATTTACACACACAACATGAGTGCTGCGAGAAGCTAGGCCGTAATCCTGACACAGGGTTGTAAAGGCCAGTTATGTATGTATGTATGATTGATGAAAATGGCAATCATGAAAGTGATTGTTTGTGTGATGATGACGGCAAAAATCAAAAAAAAAAATAAAATTCGACAAAAGTAATTTTCCACTATCAAGTAATAAAGGACTTGACAAGTGTATTTAGTGTGAGAATAAAAAACGTGTAGAAATACTAGTAATTTAAGGGACCATCTAAAAAGATCTTTCCGAAAATTACCGGTAAAATTAGAAACTTTCTGCTTTCAGTGTCGGTAATCACTTCTGTCATTTTATGAATCTCTTACACGTGAAATTTGGGAGTATCCATCCGTTCTGCCTCCAACTGAATTGGTTGATGTTTCGTAATGATCTTCTCTTTTTGACTTCAAATTTTATCTTCTCTTTCGCAGATGACAGCAATATTTGTCACTTATATTAATTTGATTATAGGCCGAGCCTTTTTAAGATTGGGGTAAAAAGACAAAATATAAATTACACATCCACTAATGGCCTGTGACCAATCTCTGAGTGGGGTTGTGCGAATAAAATCGCATTTAATGTTTTATCACGCACATGCAGTAAGATGATGATGATGTTATCTGTGACTATGGGTAATGTAAATATTGGAAAGACGGACGGTCTTGATTTTATTTGAAAAACATGAACAACAAATTGTGTTTTTAATATAAAACAATTAAAGTACACAGAAAAAATTAATTTTCTGATTCAGTAAAGAAATTCGCAGAATCAAATAAAATATTGTTTAAAATGGGACCTATCATCAAAATCGTAGAATCAAACAAAGTAATCGCAATATTTTAACTAAAAAAAGTTTTATTTTTTTTCAATTAAATTATTATGTTATTACACAAAAAAAATGTTAGAACTTGCTTAAAATTCCAAACAAATATGTTAGTAGAAAGAAAGAAAATATTTGTTGAATTTGGAAGCCATTATATAACAAACTTTTTCTTGGTTCTATAAATATATTGTTTGGTTATATTTGTTAACTTCATACAAAAAATTAACTGAAACAAACAAAGTGTTTATAAAATTTGGAACTCATTTTCTAACAAACTTTTGTTTGATTCTATAAATATATTGTTTGGATATATTTGTTAATTTCGCACAAAAAATTAACTGAAACAAACAAAGCGTTTATAAAATTTAGAAGTCATTTTCTAACAAAGTTTTGCTTGATTTTATAAACATTTTGTTTGATAATATTTGTTAATTTTAAATAAAAAATTGACAAAAGCAAACGAAATATTTACTATATTGTAAAAATAAAAACACATTTTTTTTCTTTTGAATTATAAAAAGGTTTATTAAACAAAACTTTTTGTTTCGTCAAATTCTTTTTAATTGTTAAAATTAAAGTTAATCCATTTGTAAAAATATAGTATTAGATGTTAGAATAATAAAAATATTTATAAAAAAGTTTGCTATATGAACACACATACATACATATGGTATTGAGTATAATTATAAAGCATTTTACAATTATTTTCTTTAAAATAAAGATAATATTAAATTAATAGTAATGAATAATAAATTGTTATTAAAATTATTATTATTAAACTACAAGTTTAATAAAATTTACTTTAACTTGGAAGCGAGTATCTTATTTGTACAGGTGACAGTCAGGTTAAACATACATACATCAAAAAATCTAAATATTAGTACACATATATAATAAAAAATAAAGTATTGTACATTAAACGCTAAGTTTTAATATTTCGTGTTTAATAGTAGAAACTTTTATAAATGTTTTTGTTGTCGGAATGTCGTACAAAAATGATTGTACAAAATTGTAAAAAACTTGACATTCTACAGGATATTCAAGATTGAATAAGAAAAAGGTTTTAAACAAGGCATCAAATGCTTCTAAAAATTTAGAAAATGGGTATTTAATATCGTCAATGTAAACAAAAATAGTTTTGATGCTGCAAACTTCCCCAATAATTAAAATTCGGGGTTGAATACTTCTGCCTTGCAGTTTTAGTAAGTTAATTTTTGCCTCCATTTCATCTGATGTAGCAGCTAAAATAGCAAAGCCTTCTTGTGAGTCAGCAATGGAATTTTTTTTTTCTAAATTTGGAACCACTAGGCTCCGTTGAAGTCCTTTGTTGTGGTGGGAATAGATAATGAAGAAAATAAAATATCAAAAATGTTTTACTCTCTATTATAAAGAAAAAAGGAAAAATAATTTATTTACTTAAATTAACAGCATTAATTATCTAATTAAATATTTAATTACCTTCGTCTCTTGAATTGACATCATTTAAAATCTTCGAAGCTTGGGAGTTAACTAGTTTGGCTTTCAGAACATTTAAAACATTTTCTCCATATTGAGACCATCGCTCATGTATACTTTTAGCCATCGGAAATTTTATTGCAAAGTCTATATCTATCTGAAAATAATATACAATGTTTTATTGAAAAATAAAGTATCTAAATATTATTTTAAAAACCTACTAAGTGAAAACCAGATGGTTTTATGTACTCAGGCCATAAGTAAAATACCTCTGACGTAGTTTTGGCTTCAGAGATCTGTTTAAATCTATATGGCGCACATTTGCGCCAATAGAGATCAAACTCTTCGGCAGTAACTTTATTACTTTTAAGGTACTCCAAAACCAATTTGTAGTTTTCTTTAGATTCTATATAAAGAGAAGTAAATAAATATAATCCGTATGACAAAATATAAAAACTTAATTTACCTTCTGCAACACCATGTGTGATTATATTGTCCCTTTTTTTAACACTTCTTTTGAGAGGCGCTTTAAGTGTGACTTTAAGTGACCTATAGGTCATACAATTGCCACAATGCAACAGCCCCAAACTTAACTAGGGTTTCTATAGTATATCCTCTAGTTTCAACGCTTTGACGAACTTCAAAATGTCAGCCGGGGGTGTAAAATTTTGCCGTCTAAGTTGTAACTCTTATAATCTGTTATAGCTTAAGGGAATGTGAAAAGGCTGCTTCTGCAGACCTTAAGTTTTTATGTATGAGCCTGAGAGTATTAGTATAGAAAATTTGGTACATTTTTATATCGTAAGAATAACCCTGAGAATCTTCTGTCTGCAAACATTTAAATAGTATAGGAATCGATATCAAGTTTGGACACATAGAATATAAGAAAATCCAACACTAAAATACATAAAAAGCAAATAAATTCACCTTAAAAAACTAACCACAGACTTCAAATTCAAAAGCGAAGAAAAAAAATGTTTTTTTTTTTTTTTGTAATAAAATATCAGCAAAGCATTCAACTCAAATATAACATCAATAAATGATTCGATTATTTATTCGAAAGCTTGATCTCAAACATCAAGCTATGCGTTGATTTGATTTCAACCAAAATTTTAAGTTGCTTTGCGCGAAATCGTTTTTATATGAACGAATAATTTATGAGTTTGCTTGTTTTGTTGTGAATTGCTTGTACGAAAATATTTTGTTGTAAACGATTATTTACGAAATTCAAGTTGATTCATGCAGACGTTTAATAAAAACTAAAAGGAAACTGTCGAAAACTATACAAAAAACAAATGAATGTACGAGTATGTATGTATATATCTATTAAAGAAATCTTTTACTGATTACAATTTTTACATAATATATAATAAAACCTTAAAGGAATGTACATTGCAGTCATTTTTATTACATTTATGACAGGACTACTTTGTAAAAATATTTTTTTTGTATCATACAGATATCAGTTTTTGCATGCTGTTGTATTTTGCACATTATCATCTTGCAGATTTTGTTGGTTGAACTCAGTTGTAGAATGATAATATTGTATTTAAGGAGTAATATGTTCTTCTTGCCTCGGAGGCTCAAGTCAGTACTTAATGTTGCAATTTTATAATTCGATATCTAGCAGATGAAAATATTTAAAATTCCTTGACTTGTTTCACAAAACTTTTAAAAACTTATACTCATATAAAGTAAAATTCATGAAATTTAGCTGTGTTATGTTAATAATTTCCCTGATTACATTGATTTGAACATCAAAATAAGCTTCACAGGCGCAAGTTAGCAAGAATAGGGTTAATATGTATTTTATTTTGTTTTCTTTTCATTCATTCATGCTGACTTTAGCAAAAAATAAACATGATACAGCAAACTTTTTCACAAAAGATTTAAAATGGAATAAATAATAGAAAAATTGTCTCCTCTTTTCTTACCTTCACGGATGCAATTTAAAAAGTTTTCCTTTTTTTCGTTTTCTTTTTAGTTGTTCTGCATTTCAAGCCAATTTACGCATAAAGTCGAAAAACTTAAAAAAAAGAATGGAAGGAAATAAAAAAGTGAAAAAAAGTAAAAGGAAGTGAGTCAAGGAAACATAATAAGAGTTGTTGCTGTTAGTATTGTTGTTTATTATTCCTGCCATTTTTTTACTCAAAATAATAACAGCATTGTTAAGAGCATTTAAAGTCATAGAAATAAAAAAACAACAACAAACATTACTTGTGCTTAAAAAAGTTTTTGTCATTATCTGTTTATATAATGGCAATGCAAAAACTGAAATAAAAACCAACAAGAACATTATCATTTCTATAAAATAGGAGTTGTTACAGGCTTCGCGGCCTCTTCGGGAAATGTTTAAAAGAAGTGTGAACTACATATTGCTCTTTGCGAAAAGAGTGCCATAAGTCAAAAAACACAGTTTTTGAGTTAATAATGTAGAAATATTTATGAGACGAACTGTAATATAAAACATATTCAAAAGTTGTAGTTTTATCTTTTTTTTAACTGAGTGGCGACCAAAAGTGCTTTCAGCTTTTTCTATACGTTAAGGCTAAATTAAAATCTTTAAATGCATTTATCTCAGAATCGCTTTTTTGAGTTATGCCACTCTTCTCGAAAATGAGCGATATAGTATATTGTTGGTCTCAGGTAGAAAGGCCCTAACTCAAATAATTTAAAATTTACAGGAGTAAGTAAAAATACAACAGATACTGTAATTATTAATATACAACTTTTTATTAAATGCTGTACAATTGCTTGTAATAACGTTATTTTTAATAATATTGTAAACATTCTTTGTGAGAAGCGGCATATTTCCTAAAATGCATTGGATTCACTAAAAAAAGTAAGTTTTGAAAAAATGCGAGTTAGGGCCTTTCTACCTGAGACCAACGATATGTAAATTAGTATGTGCCTGGTATGGTGTGTAACTCTACTGTTTTAAGTGTCATGGGGTTGACAGGTGTGCAGCCTGTAACTCGCCTTCTTAAAATAATATTAGCAAAGAAAAAACTAGTTCCACAGAATCCAAATGGTTCTCATCTTAAACTTTACTGGTAGCACCCACAACTTTTTTATAATTAAATGTTAATCAAGAGCCAAAAATATATTAAAAAGACTATTATTCTTGCCATAGTCTAGTGATTAGTGTGTTGGCTTACTAGACAAGAGCTCCGGGTTCAAACCTCAGCTCAGATATCTTGAAAAAAATAAAAATTTGAAAAACTATTTCTTTCGGCGATTAGCTATTAGCAGTCTTCTGGCAAAAGCTGTAAGAGTAACTGATTCTCAAGTCTATCGTTCGTAGTCGACATTAAACTGTAAGTCTCGGTATTAATGGATAGAAATTGACACACACAACATAGGTGCTGCGAGAAGCTAGGCCGTAACCCTGAAACAGGGTTGTAATGGCCAATTATGTTTTAAAAACTGTCCACTTTAGAACCACATTTAAGCCTGTTAATTTAATATTCGAATTCAGATATAAACGAACACCTACTTTTTAATTAAATTAAATATTAGTGAATGGGGATGGATGGGATACTTCGGACAAGGCAAAGTCTCTGATTGGGGTCAACCTGGCGGCCTCCAGAACGATCCTTGTTCCCGTTGTATTCAAGTCGACATACAGCCTCCACGCGGCCCTCCTGGATGACATTCTAGCACCCGCTAGCTTGTTAACTAATGTATGCGGCGATTGTCCAATCCCCTGGACTTTAAATTTGGGTTGTGCGTAGGGCTTGAAACCCACCACGTAAAAACATTTTTTCAATGAAAACCAATACAATAGCCTCTAAACGGACCCCCTTTTATGTTGACGAACTTGGCAAACGTTTTAAGGACTATGATTTACGGATATGCACCTGGAATGTGAGAACCCTTTATAGGGAAGGTGCCTCTATCCAATTGGCGGATGCTCTCACGAAATGTAGGGCTGACATCACCGCCATCCAGGAAATGCGATGGATAGGACAAGGTTGTACGAGGCAAGCAACATGTGACATCTACTACAGCTGCCATGAGAAGAGACGCGAATTTGGCTGCGGATTCGTAGTAAGTAAGAGACTGCGCCATCTTGTCTCGGAGTTCACCCCCGTGAACGAAAGAATTGCTACGATCCGAATAAGGGCAAAGTTTTATAATATCAGCCTTATTTGCGTGCACGCCCCGACGGAAGAGAAGGATGATGCGGTCAAAGATGCTTTCTATGCAAAGCTCGAGGACGTATACGATAGGTGTCCGGCACATGACGCCAAAATTGTCCTCGGCGATTTCAATGCGAAAGTTGGACGTGAAGGTATCTTTGGCCCCACTGTCGGACAGTTCAGTCTTCATAATTCCACCTCACTGAACGGCATGAGACTGATCGATTTCGCTGCGGCGCGAAACATGGTAGTTTGTAGCACCAGGTTCCAGCATCTCGATATCCATAAGGCCACCTGGCTCTCTCCTGATCGATCTACCAACAACCAGATTGATCACATTGTGATTGATGGAAGGCATGTATCCAGCATACTAGACGTGCGCACGTTTAGAGGTCCAAATGTCGACTCGGACCATTATCTTGTCGCAGCCAAGATGCGACTGCGTATATGCGCGTCGAATACGACACGTTCTAGTGTGCAAGGGAAGCTGGACATCAAAAAGCTGCGATCACAAGAGACAGCCAGGTCGTTTTCCGATCGTCTTTCTAACGAGCTCAATTACATCCCATCCTCTCTCGAAAGTATTGGTGGACAGTGGTCTCACATCGCTCACTCCCTGCGCAGCGCTGCCGAAACAGTTCTTGGTTTTGAGCGTCCTCCCCGCAGAAACCAATGGTACGATGAAGAGTGCCGTGAGGCCACTGCAGCAAAGAACGCTGCCTATAGACGAACATTGCAGTCCACCACTATAAGAGCAACGGTGGAGGCGTATAGAGAAAAGAGGAGGGAAGAGAGACGCCTATTTAGAAAGAAGAAAAGAGAGCAAGAAAGGCGTGATCGTGAGGAAATCGAGATATGCAGGAGTAGAAATGATGCTCGAAATTTTTATAAAAAGATAAGGCGTCTTACTACTGGTTTAAAGCCCGGAGCAACCTTCTGCAGAGACGAACATGGTAACCTGGTTACAGATGCACAAGGAACACTAAGATTATGGAGACAGCACTTCTCTAATCTATTGCAGGGCGATGGCGACACAAATTCCGCCTCTAGAGATGCTGTGCCGGACCCAATCATTAACGATGACGTCGAGATCCCGTCCCCCAGCCATGAAGAGGTCAAGGTTGCCATATGGCGACTGAAGAACAACAAAGCAGCTGGACCTGATGGTTTGCCAGCTGAACTCTTCAAGTATGGAGGCGATGAGTTGGTTAGGTGCATGCACCAGCTCATTTGCAGAGTATGGCTGGAGGAAAGTATGCCCAACGATTGGAATCTTAGTGCTCTCTGTCCCATCCTGAAAAAGGGAGATCCCACGATATGCACCAACTACAGGGGTATAAGCCTCCTCCCTATCGCATATAAGGTTCTTACGAGCGTATTGTGTGAACGACTGAAGCCATTCGCCATCTCACTGATTGGACCTTATCAGTGCGGCTTCAGACCTGGTAAGTCCACCATTGACCAGATATTCACACTGCGCCAAATCCTGGAGAAGACCCATGAAAGTCAAGTCGACACACACCATCTTTTTGTCGACTATAAGGCAGCCTTCGATAGCCCAATAAGGGATCGCGTTTATGCCGCAATGTCTGAGCTCGGTATCCCTTCTAAGCTGATAAGGCTATGCAGAATGACGCTGAGCAACTCCTGCAGCTCCGTCAAGGTAGGAAGAGACCTCTCCGAGCCTTTTAATACCGTGCGAAGTTTCAGACAAGGCGATCCCTTATCCTGCGACCTCTTCAACTTCGTCATGGAGAGTGTTCTGCGAAAGGCGGGTGTACATCGTAATGGCACTATTTTTAATAAAAGTGTCCAGCTCCTTGCGTATGCCGACGACATAGACATCATTGGGCATACCAAGCGAGATGTCACCGCAGCCTTTAATGCTATTGAACGAGAGTCTGCTAAAATGGGTCTGGCGGTAAATGAGAGCAAGACGAAGTACATGTTGTCGACGAGTAGGGATGCTGATCGCATCGGCTCCCAGGTTACAGCCGGCAACTATACATTCGATGTGGTCAAGGAGTTCATCTACCTTGGCACCGCCATTACCAGCAAGAATGATGTCAGTCTGGAGATCAAGCGAAGAATTACACTGGCCAACAGGTGCTACTACGGTCTCGGTAGGCAGTTTAGTAACAGAGACCTCTCTCGTGCGACGAAGTTAACACTCTACAAGTCGCTTATTCTTCCGGTGCTTCTCTATGGTGCGGAAGCATGGACGCTGTCTTGTGCCGATGCAGCGGTCCTGGGAGTGTTTGAGAGAAAAATTTTTCGCAAGATCTTTGGTCCACTGAAGCAAGGCGATGAGTTTCGCATAAGGACCAACTATGAGCTGTATGAGCTCCTCGGCGACGTAGATGTTGTCCAGCGCATTAACATCCAGCGGCTGCGCTGGCTCGGCCATGTTGTTCGGATGGAAGAATCTGCTCCAGCGAAAAAGGTTTTCGATGCGAAGGTCACTGGACGTCGGCGTAGAGGACGTCCATGTTTACGTTGGAAAGACCAGGTAGATGGAGCCCTGTCATCAATTGGTGTGACCAACTGGAGAAGGCGTGCGCTTAGCAGAGACGCCTGGAGACTAGTGTTGAGGCAGGCCGAAACCCGTTAACGGGTTGTTATGGCCAGCTAAGTAAGTAAGTATTAGTGAATGTTTTTTGATTTTAATTTCTTTTTTGTTCCGACTTACTACTTGTCAGTACTTAATATTGTACTGACAACGGTACATGCTCAGAAAAACATCCTCAAACTATTAAAATTTTTACTCTGCGCTGTTTTTTTCTCTTCATGCTAACATTATTTCACAAGAA
Organism: Metopia argyrocephala; assembly: GCA_963576795.1. NCBI lineage: Eukaryota > Metazoa > Arthropoda > Insecta > Diptera > Sarcophagidae > Metopia > Metopia argyrocephala. The sequence goes on along the minus strand of OY756209.1, from coordinate 98,527,833 downwards.
TCTTTTAGAGTAATATTGGATGCATCAGAGAACAGCACAAATTTCCATTTAGAGGTAGTCTAGTTAATGGGCGAAATACAGATTGAATCCTAGCTTCTCATTTTTTCTGATATATAAGGTTTTTTTGTGTTTTTTTTTATACCATCTTTTACAGCTGATCTTTGAATAGTTGTATATGAAATATTTAAAGGCAACTGCGAAGCTATGGACCTTCCTGATATAAAATGGTCCGCTTTTAGTAAACGAATTATGGTTTGGTCTTCTGGTGTGCTAGTTTTACGTGGCCAGCCGCCTCTGTACACAGTATACAAGGAGCCCAAACATTTAAAACGGCTTTTATATGGGAAACTTCTTTATTTGGTTCATTGATTCACTTTTAAAAAATCATAAACTATGTTTTCTTTTAAAGCCACTAAATATTTATTTCGAGTCATTATTTCCTTATTCTTATTTCCCTCCTATGTTTCTTTAAATTCCAATACAATGCACTGTATGAGTAGGGGTTTACCCCTGGGTATTAGTCTTAATATAAAAAAAAATTATAAGAAAATAAATTGTCCTTTTAAAGGCACGCAAAAAACTGAAGGATCGAACATACGTTTATTTTCTTAAAATAGCAAATTAAAAATATTGGTATTTATTATCATATGTTCTGGCAACCGAGTTCGAATTCCCGTAAGAGTAATCATTTTTAAAATTAATTTGAAGGAATAGTAAAGAAGCCAAACTGAACATGTTTTCGACCCCAGCTACGATAGTCTCATCTGAGTTTCGTGTTCTGTACATATTCATGACAAACATTTATTGGTCATAATTTCTTACAAATAAATAATATAGTAAGTGTTCAGGTTACGTGCTTTAGTGTCATCACTGCATTATTTTACTAATTATTAAATAAAACAAAAAAATTAAACTGATATTAGCCACTATATTCATGTCGTTAAATAATTCGCAATCATGCAGAAATCTGTACTTTAGTCCAATAGTGTACATGAGCTATGTTAATAAAAATAATCTCTTGAAATGTGCATCGTTTTCAGTCTTTTTGGCATTATTTTGTATAAATTTAAAACTAAAATATCGAACTATTATTGTAGATTTTAGTATAATCCTCTCTTTTCGTTCAACATATTTTTAGTGACATATTTTGCAAAAAAATTTCTGACCCTTATGCTTTTATTTTTTCCTTTTACGATAACGCTGACTACTACATAAAGATAAATAGTCAGTACATTGCTCTCTCTAAAATAATAGCATTTTCAGATATCAAACCATCCAGCACATACACTCAAGTACTTACTTACTAAACACAATATTATCACACATTTTCATACCACACATAGCATAACACACATAGAATTAGAAAAAAAAGCAAATCAGAATACTGCCAATCTTACAAAACACTTACAGAGTACTTACGTATGTTGAGATTGTTGACGTTGTGTTTTTAAAGAGTATAAGTGTAAGTAACGGTAATGTGTTTGGTACTCTCTCACATTAGTTTTGTTGTTTTCTTTTTTTTCGTTAAAACTATGTATAAAAATACATATTTAAATTGTTTGCCATAGAGGAACTCAGTTTTTAGGCAATAATAATATTTTCTCACATACGTACATACGCATACAATGCAAGCAAGTATATTTATTGTTCATACATAAACCAATTGTTTGCTGTAGGTAAACTGTATTATATCTTAAGATTTGTTGTTGTTTTTAGTTTTAGTGTTCGTATTTAAATTTTGTAAAGTGTACTCTCGAAAAATAGTTTTGTAAAGGGATTTATTTTGGTTGTTAAATAATTTCTCTTAAGACACATTTAATAGTTGTTCAAAATAAACACTTGTAACTGAAAATGTTTTTGACTAATTTCTATATATTAATTTTTTAATATTTATGCCAGTACTTATTTATAAAAAATAAAATAAATTTAAAATGAATTTTAAGTAAAATTCTCCGTAGAATTATTTGTTTTTAAATAAATTTTCGGAGACATTATTTACTTTATTTAGTGAAGTATTTAATTCATATTTGGCAATGATGCCAGAATATACAACAAATGATAATGCTAAATGAGTAAAAAAAATACTGCGAAAACGTTCTACAGAAGAATAGTAAAATGCTAAAATTAAATGCATACATACATACATAACTGGCCTTTACAACCCTGTGTCAGGATTACGGCCTAGCTTCTCGCAGCACTCATGTTGTGTGTGCAAATTTTTATCCATGAGAAGCTTGTTCATGGCAATTAGTTACTCTCAGAGCTTTTGCCAGAAGACTGCTGAGAGGTAGTCGCCGAAAGAAATATTTTTTTCATATTTCTTTTTTTTGAAGATGCCAGAGCCTGGTGTCGAACCCAGGACCCATGTCTTAGTAAGCCAACACACTAACCACTAGACCACGGCGACTACATTAAATGCATACATACATGCATAATTAGCCATTACAACCCTATTTCAGGGTTACACCGTAGCTTCTTGCATAACCCATGTTGTGTGTATTAAGTTTTGTCCATGATTACCTGGAACTACAGTTTTAAATGTCAACTTCGAACAACAGAAAACTTATTAAACACAATATTTTTATCATATTCTCCTCTTTTCTCTATATCATTAAAAAAAATAGCTCTTGTTTTTATTGTTAGGCTAAGATTAATCGTATTTCGAACAGCCCTCTGTGGTTATCGAAACTACACTTAATCATATGCTAACTTACCATAAGTAAATATGTAGTGATATTTACATATGATTTTTAATTGCTTGAATACTATCCAAAATTCAGTGTGTATCTAAAATCATTAAATATGTACAATCTAAACTTGAATAACAAATTTTAACAATTTTCTTCCATTTTTTTTTTATAATAATAATAAAAAAAAAACTTTTTCTTGTTTCTTTTTTCAGTTCGTTGATAAATTCGATCATCAGAAGCATCTGGTATACAAAATGTCTTACAGAAGCATAACAAACCTACTGAGTGTACTTGTGGTCTTTTCAAGTTTAATTTTAAAAGCCAGCAAAACATCTGCTCTCGCCACTACATCGAATACCTGTGGACCAAACTTTCCCGCTGCCTGCTCTTGTGGCCATTTAATGTACGAGGGATTTTATCAATATGTTGTGAACTGTACCAATGCTGGCCTTAGAAATACCAGCGTTTTAGAATTCATGCCTCAGGAAGTAGAAATACTAATATTTACCGGCAACTTTATACCCGAATTACCCTGGAATGTCTTTGGTTCTATAAATAACTACAAGAATTTAAAAATTGTCGACATGAGCAATAATCATATACGAGAGATACGCGGTAAATCATATCATCACGTACAAACTGTCGAAAGACTTATATTGAATCATAATAACTTGAGCATTTCTAGAGATGATGATGAGGTTAATCATCACCACCCGCGGGTATTTTCGAATTTTTTGAATTTACAAAGTCTGCATTTAACAGATGCCTTCGATGACAATAGTTCGCCACAGTTAAGTGAAGATTTACATGATATTTTTGTCAACAGCCAATTGACAAAACTGCAAAAGTTACATTTGGAACAGAATGAAATCACACACTTCAAAGACCGAAGAGTATTTTGTGATCTGCCGAATTTAAGAGATTTACATTTAGGCGATAATTATTTAAAGGATATTAATTTTGAAGTGAATTGTTTAAAGAATTTAAGATTTCTTGATTTGGAACGTAATAAATTTGAATTTGTCAAAACTCATGATTTGCTGCTACTCAATGAATTGGAGGCTAAGGAAGATAGATCGACTAACTTAATAGTGGATTTCAATTTAAATCCCTTCACCTGTGACTGTAAGATAAGCTCATTTCGCACTTGGATACAATCCACTAATGTTACTGTACGAAATAAGGAAACATTAATGTGTTTTCATAATAAAGTGGATCCCCTGCCAATATTGGAACTTGATATGAGCGAATGCTCGGCAGCCATAGCAGCAGCCACTATGATGTTTACCACTGCCAGCGATAATCATTATGGCAACATGCACGAAGATTCCGGTTTAGCTAGACATACGGCGACTTTAATCTTTTTACTAATAGTGTTGAGTATGATCCTGCTGGGTCTGGTTATAGCTTTAATCTATGTAAGCCGTGACAAGTTAAAATTTATGATCACACCAGTTTTCGATAATGTTGCCAAAAAAGTACAATACACTTCCATTAAGGATGAAGATTGTCCTGAGGTACATGTCTAAAATACTGTGGCAATGTACTCGTAAAGTAAAAAATGAAACACTTGTAGATTCCCTCCCTTAGAATCCAATTTATTAATTCGAATGCTATTGTTTTAGTTTTATTTGGGTTTTTATATATTTTTTTTGTCAATCCAGAAAAACCCATGTAACATATGTATGTAATCACTAGAAATCAAATAAAAAACAAAAATTAATAAATTTTAAATTAATCGTTAAAGATAAAATTATAAATTAAAAATAAGAGAATTAAACCTTTTAATTAAATTTGTGCCATTAACAGCAAGAAAGCAAATCAAAATAATTGTTTTTTTTTTATTATTATTCTTTCTTTAATGATTTTTTATTAAAATATAAAAATCTTTATAATCAGGTAATTTTAATATTAACAAATAAAATATTAACAAAAAAATGCATTTAAAATATAAATTTAAAATTCTTATTTTAAATGAAATCAATTTATTTAAAAGTTGTTTTTAAGACTATAGAAACAAAAAACAGAAAAATCATATTTTATATTAAAATAACAATTACATATTAATTTCTAACAACAATTACAATATAAATAAAATATATTTTGAAATTAAATAAAGTTTACGTTAAATTTGAATTTATTTTTTATAATTAGCCCCAGCTAAACACGTATTTGAGACCTCTTTTAAAGACATGAAATTATATTGGATGTATGCATTGATTCCCATGAGGTTCTTAACTGAAATAAATTTTAAAATAAACAATGACTTTAAATGAATTATAGTCGGATTTCGGGTAAGTCGACTCTAACTCTTTTATAAACAACATTCAAACAAAGTATACTTTTGAGTTTTAAATATGCAGGAATATACCTATACAAATAAATCAGCCCTATTTTGTAAATCTCCGTCGACACACATAGTCTTTGCCGTAGCACAATCGGTATTATCGAGTTTTTGATGAAGCTTTTGAAAAGAGCTTTTCAGATGGCTCTGAACTGGCAACCATTATTAAGTGTTTGTACGTTACATTCTACAATTTTATGAATTGTACGTTATAGTCGGCCCATATTTCTAAAGCGTTTTCGACTTACAGGACTAAGTAAATACACAGAGAGGTCGTCAGACAGGCTTTCTTCATTTCTATTTGTTTTCCAATTTTCATGAACTAATTTGCGATGATCGCTCAAAAGATTAAAGTCGGCTGCTATCTTATCTGAAGTATCAGAGACCAAGTCGTCTGTTAAATCCGTTGCTATCATCTCTTGAGTTTTTCCAACGGCTATGGAACAAACAAATCGGTTTAAGATTGGATCCAATAGAAAAATTGAAAATATGTCTGTCATTTAATTTTCTGAAGTGTAACTCCGCACTAATAAACTACACCAAATCCTGTTTTTACACGGTACATACGTTCCAAAAAATACCGTGCAAAAAAGTGTATATACATACATATATATTTATATTACTGTATTAGATTAATTCAATTACCTTTTAAGGTTCAAAATTAAATGATATTATATACATTTATGATATGATATGTTTGTGGAAATTTTACCTTCTTCAATGTTATTCAGTTTAATTATTCGTTTTTTAACATACAAAATAAAAATTAAATCCACACTTGTACTTAAAATAATAAAAAAAAACGTAAGTAATTCACAATTTTTCCTAAAATCAATCATATTCTTAAGAATCATTATCAGTTTCTTAGCAAATATATTCTTTTGCGCTGTCAATATCTGCTTAGGTTACAACTGGCTTGATTATTTTAAAAGCGAATTCAGCTATAGAACGCTGTGGTCCTTCTTTGGAGATCTCTTTATACATCTCCTTGTATCGAGCTATACATGATTGCAGGTCCGATTGAAATTTTATAGCTTTTTCGTGTTTATGATCATTTGCCAAAAAATGTCCCGCTAATTTATTAGCCATTTGAAGGCCATTCAGAATTTAACTGACGGTTATTAAACAATGAATTATGAAAAATTACCCTACCTCATAACAAGATATTTAAAAGTTTAGTAAAGTATGTACATATGTGGTAACACCCGTCTACGAATTTATACGCCACATACATACACTGATAATTTTTCTAATATGTTTTCCTTCCTTTTGGTACGTATATCTATTCACTCCAATACCATATACAGCAAATACTGCCGCCGTTGGTAAAAAATGCCCAAGGTATGACGATTTTAAATTTTGAGTAATATAGGCGGTACCATTCCCCTTTGTCCAATTAATCATGCTGAGAAAACTTCAGGAAGATCGGTCCAAGGGTTTGGCCTCCTGTAAAGCACAAACAAACAGACAGAAAGACATTCAGTTTTATATATAGAGATTGAAAGCAGATTAATGAAAATTTAAGGTACTATGAGGCGAAAAAACGGCGATTTGGTAATAAAAAAATGTAGGCTACCTTACTTGTAGATAAAAAGTGTTTTATACACTTTAGTTAATTACATATTAAAAAAGTTATTTTGTATAGCAAACATTGTTAGTGGTATAAGTAAGTATCTGAATTTAAAAAGGGGGCGGTGAATTCGGCGTTGTTCATAGCTATATGGCGACGTTAACAATATGAAGAGCAATATACTATCAAATAAAAAAATCCATTGGAAGGAACAAATTTGTACAGAGAACAAAAAGTTTAAAACTTTCAAACAAAATTTGGTGTAAAAAGGGGTATGAAAGGGGGCGTGGGGTAAGAAATGTTTATTTCTACCTCGCCTGGAGTATACTGTGTATACAATTTGAAATAAATCTGTTAAAAACTATGTGGGAGCAATTACATAATTTTAAAAAAGTGGGCGTAATAGTAGACGTGGTCGAAAAAAAGTAAGCTATTAATCATGCCAGGAAGATCGGTCCAGAGGTTTGGTCTCCTATAAGGTACAAACAAACAAATAAACAAACACACATTCCATTTTATATACATACATATATAAGTACATAGATGTTATAGTTTCAAATTGCCTGAATAAACTACTCCATTCCCTTAAACTACAATGTTTTCTTTCTGATTATGCTAATTTTAGCCTGCCAAGAGGAATGAGTGCAGATTTCAAAACCCATTTTCACTATATTGACTACTTAATGGATTATGCGAGAATAAGAATCTTGAATCCTTTGTATTGAATATTCAATTAAAAAATTAAGATTATTTGTAAAATAACATGCATGCCATATGCTGATTAAATAAATAAATCATATTTGCACTAACTTTTTTACAAAATAAAATAATATTTTTCACATTTTGTTAAAGTAACAAATATATATTCATAAATCTGAGCGCATGAAAAATATATTTTTGTTTATTTTATTTGCTTCCTTTTGACAGCTGTTTGAACAAACAAAAACGAACAAATATTTGATCGTAATTTGAACATAAAATAATTTTTATTTGAAACAATTTGAAACAAATATAGAATCAAATATGTTCTGCAAATATTTAAAACAAATAGCTTAATAATAATAATAATTAATAAAAGAAAATTAAATTTGAATGTCGGAATGCAATTTGAACAATATAAATGTCAAAATAAAACAATTGCCGAATTCACAAAACCCTGATTGTAGGACAGTACAATAGTTGTACGCTTGTTGGCAATTTTCATATAAATACACTTTTTTCAGGTGTTTTTAAAAAGTTGTATTGGTTTCTATGCTATGCGATATATAGCAACCTCATTCATGTCGTCTGGAAATACTTCAAATACCCAGTCTAAGATCACCCATAATGTAAAATTACACTACCCCGGGTGCTTTTTTGTCTATAACTTTTTCCCTGAGAAACAACTGGATATGGGCTATATATGGTTGGAATCTACTCCCTTAGACCTCTTTAGCGATATATAGCAACCTTATTCATGTCGTCTGGAAATACTTCAAATACCCAGTCTAAGATCACCCATAATGTAAAATTACACCACCCCGGGTACTTTTTTGTCTATGACTTTTTCCCTGAGAAACAACTGAATATGGGCTATACATAGTTGGAATCTACTTTCTTAGACCTTTTTAGCAATATATAGCAACCTCATTCATGTCTTTCGGAAATACTTCAAATACCCAGTCCAACATTACCCATAATGTAAAATTACACTACCCCGGGTACTTTTTTGTCTATAACTTTTTCCCTGAGAAACAACTGGATATGGGCTATATATGGTTGGAATCTACTCCTTTAGACCTCTTTAGCGATATATAGCAACCTTATTCATGTCGTCCGGAAATACTTCAAATACCCAGTCTAAGATCACCCATAATGTAAAATTACACCACCCCGGGTACTTTTTTGTCTATAACTTTTTCCCTGAGAAACAACTGAATATGGGCTGTACATAGTTGGAATCTACTCCCTTATACCTTTTTAGCAATATATAGCAACCTCATTCATGTCGTCTGGAAATACTTCAAATATCCAGTCCAACATTACCCATAATGTAAAATTACACTACCCCGGGTACTTTTTTGTCTATAACTTTTTCCCTGAGAAACAACTGAATATGGGCTATACATAGTTGGAATCTACTTCCTTAGACCTTTTTAGCAATATATAGCAACCTCATTCATGTCGTCTGGAAATACTTCAAATATCCAGTCCAACATTACCCATAATGTAAAATTACACTACCCCGCGTACTTTTTTGTCTATAACTTTTTCCCTGAGAAACAACTGGATATGGGCTATATATGGTTGGAATCTAATCCCTTAGACCTCTTTAGCGATATATAGCAACCTTATTCATGTCGTCTGGAAATACTTCAAATACCCAGTCTAAGATCACCCATAATGTAAAATTACACTACCCCGGGTACTTTTTTGTCTATAACTTTTTCCCTGAGAAACAACTGGATATGGGCTATATATGGTTGGAATCTACTCCCTTAGACCTCTTTAGCGATATATAGCAACCTCATTCATGTCTTTCGGAAATACTTCAAATACCCAGTCCAACATTACCCATAATGTAAAATTACACTACCCCTGGTACTTTTTTGTTTATAACTTTTTTTTTTGAGAAAATGCTGGGCATTGTCTATATATAATTACAATCTACTCCCTTTAGACTTTCTATTGATATAGTGAAACCTACTTCATAGCGCTGGTAAATAGGTCTAGTTCTACCTTTAATTTTAGGAAAGTGATTTCTATAACATTTTCATGTATGGCTTTTATGTTACTTACATCAAAATAAACAGCGGTTTAAGTCTTTGATAAATGGTTTATTTCCGGAAGTAATATAAACTATATATAGAATGTCATTATTTTTATACATAGGTTTATGTCTTTAATAAATGGTTAGTTTACAAAACTTTTATAATGTAAACTGTATATATGCTGAAAATGTTGTTGGATTCCACAGGTAATAACTTTTTCCCTGAGAAACAACTGGGTATGTTCTATATATGGTTGGAATCTACATTCTAAAAACCTCATTCATATCTTTTAGAAATAGGTCTAAACTAAGTTTATATATAAATTCCACCTCTGCAGACTTTATTCGCTATAATTTTTTATCTGAGAAAGATCTTCGTATGGTCTATATACGGTTGGAAACTACTTTCTTTTGCCTTTCTAATGACATATCGGAAGCTTATTCATGTCGTTTGGAAATACGTATATTACTCAATTTAACATTCCCCAATGTGTGAAAATAGACGACCCCTCGAACTATTTTGGCTATAACTTTTTCCCTGAGAAACAACTGGATAGGATTTATGCATGGGTGGAATCTTCTCTCTTAGGCCTATCCAGTGATATATCGAGACCTTATTCATGGTAATAACTTATTCCACAGGTAATAACTTTTTCCCTGAGAAACAACTGGGTATGTTCTATATATGGTTGGAATCTACATTCTAAAAACCTCATTCATATCTTTTAGAAATAGGTCTAAACTAAGTTTATATATAAATTCCACCTCTGCAGACTTTATTCGCTATAATTTTTTATCTGAGAAAGATCTTCGTATGGTCTATATACGGTTGGAAACTACTTTCTTTTGCCTTTCTAATGACATATCGGAAGCTTATTCATGTCGTTTGGAAATACGTATATTACTCAATTTAACATTCCCCAATGTGTGAAAATAGACGACCCCTCGAACTATTTTGGCTATAACTTTTTCCCTGAGAAACAACTGGATAGGATTTATGCATGGGTGGAATCTTCTCTCTTAGGCCTATCCAGTGATATATCGAGACCTTATTCATGTCCTTTGGAAATGCCGCTTAGAGCTCATAAATACTTCGGTATAGATATTGTTATACACGGAAATTTAAGTACCTTTCATCTTTTTTTAATGAAATATGAAAAAACATTTTGTTTTCTCCATGATTTGTTTAAAACAATAATTTATTTTTAATTTTTAGCGAAAAAATAAGAAATTTTAAAAATTTTTATATTTAACATTTGTGTGGAATACATTTAACATGCGTATTTTTGTAAATTCTATATGTTGTGAACCTTTTCTTTATTTATATAAATTATACAAACTTTCGGCTTGAGGTTCTTATATATAAATTAAAAAGTTTAACACCTTTTCTTTTGTGTTTTTTTATTTAATTTATTTTTCCAATATTTCGATCAACCTCGTTGATCATCCTCAGGGAATAAATTATCATTACAATACAATTTAAAACATATAACATAAATTTAATAAAAATCACAAACAGAAAAATATCACAACTTTCATAACAAATATCTTACATAACTATTATCCGTGGTGTCGTCAATCTGTTTATATTATTTGTCACTCACTGTCATGTTTCTCCTTTTTCAGTTCTGTGCTTATTTATTATGTGTCGATATATATGTGCACAATTATCAGTATCAGTTTTAAAGTTTATTCGTTTATTTGTTGGTATATTTATTATATGAAGCATCTCTTTGAAATATCTCTTCCTATAATTATTCTCTCTATCTAATATCATCACTTTATTAAACTCAGGTTTGTGTCCAGTTATGCTACAGTGGGCTGCAAGTGCTGTTTTTTGATTTAAATTTTTATCATTGTTTTTTAAGTCCGATTTATGTGATGATATTCTGGTCTTTAATTTTGTTTTTGTTGTACCAACATAAACTTTTTGGCATTTATCATTGTCGTCACCATTGCACGTTATTTTATAAACCAAATTTGCTTCATCCATTTTGTCTAATTTTGTTTTCATGTTTGTAAATAATCTTTTAGTTGTATTTTCTGATTTCATTGCCAGAATATATTTCTCTTTATTATATATATCAGAATGTTTAATTCTTTCGGACAGGCCTGGTACATAATTAATGGCTGAATATATCTTTGTAGGTTCATCCACAGGTTTGTTGTCACTACGATTTTTGTCATTTTTCTTAGTTTGTTCTAACAAGTTCTTAATTAACCGCTTTGGGAAGTCATTTTTCATAAGTATGTCATATATTTTTCGTTTGTTTTCATTATGGAATTCAATGCTACTGGTATTTAAGACTTTGTTTATAAAATTTTTTGCTGTATTGATTATCATATTTTTAGGATGTTTTGAGGAAAAATTTATTAGTCTACCTGATGCCATTGATTTTTGATACCAGTCTATTTTTAAAGTATTACCATCTCTGATGACGAGGGCATCTAAATAGGGTAATTTATTCTCAGACTCTTTTTCCATAGTAAATTGTATTTGTCTATTAAATGCGTTAAGTATATCCAATGTCTCTTGTATTTTGTCAGTTTTTACAATCCCAAAGAGGTCGTCAACATATTTTATAAATACTCTTGGATTTATATCCATTTTATTTATCGTATTTTTTAAAAGCTCTTCCATTATTATTATTTTTTGTAAAAATACTAAAAAAAATTATTTATTGTTAGAAGGAATTTTATTTCAAAGAAAAATATATCGAAGTACATAATTATAATAAAGAAATTAATGTCGATAAAGTGGTAAAAATATAAATTATAGACACATTTATTTATTTATGAATAGTACTTTTCTTCTTCTTATTTGATTTTTGATGTTTTCGATACAACGTATATGAATACAATGATACACTAGATGTTCACAAGCAAGTAAGCAAAAACTGTTTCCAATACAACATACAGAAGCTTGTAAATTCGGCAAATATTTATTAAAAAAGTATATATAAAAAATTAACGGTCCTAAAGAATTTTTAAAATTTTTAGAAATTTTTTCATTTTAGGAACAAAAACTTTAAGGTTTCACACTGCCGTTATTTTTATCATTTATGTTTTATCGTTTAAACATTATTGCTTAAAACGAAAAGATAATGGCGCATATTTATAAATGTTCAATAAGTGTTAACTTTTTTAAGTATATACATTATGTTATTCACATATCGTTCGTTTCTGCACAAAATGTTTGCAAATACTAATGGGTAAAGCTGTAACCAACCAACCGAACCAAACTAAAACATTCAAAACGCAGCTGACCCATTTGAAAGGTAAAACGTTTTTGAAGTGATAATAAAAATATAGAAAAAAAAAATATAAGATACTAACGGATCCATTGCCTGTTTTGCAAAAAGAATAAGAAATATTCTACATAAGAAATGAACTTTAATCGTTTTCAAAATGTACAAAAATCAATATATGTATTGTAGGGAAGATACCACGCCCACTTGCCTAATTCCGCTCCATAAAGTCATTCAGACCAAATTTAGAAACTTTAGCTTTAACTGTACGCAAGATATACAAAAATCAAGGAAAACTTAGAGAAGATTTGGCGCTTACTTATCGCACACATAAGATTTCGGATTTTATTCAAACGTTAATATAAACCATATACATAGGTTATAGGTTCATCCAGCTCTGCTTGAGTCACTAAATGGCGTTCTACAAACTACCACTGCTGGTGAAAGATGTTTCGGACGCACTGCTTGTTGCACTGGTAATGAATGGTCATTGATCACTTGGTGGACGTTGATGCTTACGAAAAAATACATCGATGATTTTTCCTATGCGATGCATCGTATCAACTTTTTATATAATAGCAAAACAAACAAAAGTATACAAATTTCAATAAAAATAAACATTTTGTTTTGCCAAAATTTAGTATAATTTAATCAGTCCCATAACTGGCCTTTACAAGGATTACGGCCTAGCTTCTCGCAGCACTCATGTTGTGTGTGTTAATTTTTATTCATGAGTACCGGGACCTACAGTTTAATATCGACTCCGAACGCCAGATTTGAGAAACTTTTTCATGGCAATCAATTATTCCCAGAGCTTTTGCCAAAAGACTGCTGAGAGGTAGTCGCCGAAAGAAATATTTTTTTCATATTTCTTTTTTTTTAATATGTCGGAGCTGGGTGTCGAACCCAGGGCTCATGTCTTAGTAAGCCAGCACACTAATCACTTAGACCACGGCGACTATTGTTAGTCTATAGATTGTAAAAATAATATTTTATTATTGCGTGTTCGTACGCTACATTGTACAATTTTAAGAACTGTATCTTATAACCGGCCCATACTTCTAAAGATTTTTCATTAAGTCGACTTACAGAAATGCGTAAATACACAGAAAGCTCATCAGACTGGCTTTCTTCATTTCTATTTTTTTTCCAATTTTTGTGAACAACTTTGTGATGATCACTCCAAAGACTAAAGTCGTCTGTTACCTTATCTGAAATATCAGAGCCCGAGAGCATATAGAGCAAATAAACTTTCATAGGAAGATATGTAAAAATTTGTAAAATATGCAATAGATAGAAACTGTTGTGTGACTTCGACTAACTTATACAAGTGTATGTACATAAGGGTGTCCCAAATAAAATTAAAAATTGGAATTCGTGGGAAGATCATTCTTAATTTGGATACTCATAAGGTAAAGTATTTTTGAGAATTTTTTCAGATTTTTCGGAAGTGGTTTAGAGGTCGCGCAAATTGATTTTTAATCAAAAATCGAGCTTTTTGGACTCTATTTAAATCTTGGTTATGAATGCGTAGAAAATCAAAATTTTCTCGACTTTTGAGTCAATATTGTTAAAGAAAATATTCCGATCTTTAATTTTATGTGCATAAATAATAAGTTTCGGCAATGATTTTGCACATTTTGATACATTATATAACAGTTTTTCCTAAATTTTCAACAAATATCCAAAACAATAGTTTATAACTTTTAAAATTTGTATAAAGACTAAAAAATCTAATGATGCAGTTTAAAAGATTATTAAGTTCTAAATAAGTTTGCAGAAAAAAAATAAATTTTCTTTTACCGTTCTCGAGTTGTACCCTTTTAAAGCTTTGTACCCACTGCATGAAATTTTTAATACTATAAAGTGTGAACTACTTAGGTTATACAACATTTATATAAACAATAAAAAAATTAGATTTGTTATAAATCATTTATTGGGATTCTTGTGATGCTGCTCTATCCCCTGCAATAAATTCTGAAAATCTGTTTCAGAAGGCATCAATTTCTGAATTTTGATTGAAAGGTTGTAGCTGCTTTCGAAAAATAGATATTTTTAGAGAGTATATAAATTTCATCATGCAGCGAGCTCGGTTAATAGCTCCAGGAGATTTTATTGTTGGATGGTGCTCAGGCCTTCACCCAAAAAAATAAGGCTCAATTGTGCATTTCTTTATAATGTTCTCTTGCATATTCTCCAGTTGCCCTTTTACAAAAATTATTAAATTTTTTCGTGTCAATAATAATTAATTGGGATAATTTTTCGTACAATCCGAAAAATTGTTTTTAGCCCACCTTTGCTGAAGAGTGACGAAAGTTTTAATTTGTGGAGATGTAATTTGATCCTCAGTATTAAGGGCTTTAAACGCTGATCCAGCAATTAGTTCCAACATATGGTGGCGACATGCCAAAAATATGACGTCTTTTTTTATTTTTTGGAAAAGTAAAACGCATGTCCCAATCCGCCGTCTTATATTGGAGCTTGTCGTGTCCGCACACATAAATTGGACACTTTCAGTTAGATTCCAGCATAAAACCTTTTATCTCAAGCCATAAAATTTATCTCAAGCACTAATCAAAAACCTCTATTTTACCGTCCTGCCCTGCAAAACACAAAGTTCAATAATTGCAAGTTGTAAATGATGTCGCAGAACGTGGTGTGGCCTTGGCTAGTAGTTATTTTAATACCACAACTTATGAAACAGACTTTCAGAATTTACCGCAGGGCATAGAGCAGCATCGCAAGAACCCCAATAAATGATTTATAAAAAATCTAATTTTTTGTTGTTGTTTATAAAATTGTTGTTTATTTAATTTCGATGCCGAACTAGTTCACACTTTATAATATTAAGAGTGGGTACAAAGCTTTAAAAGAGTATAACTCGAGAACGGTAAAAGAAAATTTATTTTTTTTTCTGCTAACTTATTTAGAACTTAATAATCTTTTAAACTGCATCATTACTTTTTATAGTCTTTATACAAATTTTAAAAGTTATAAACCATTGTTTTCGATATTTGTTGAAAATTTAGGAAAAACTGTTATATAATGTATAAAAATGTGCAGAATCATTGCCGAAGCTTATTATTTATGCACATAAAACATTTTGGACTAGATCCAGATGAGCTTAATGATAGTTTTTGTGTTAATCATCCAAACCACAATAATAGTAACCTCGTCCAGTGTGAAACTTACTGCAGTAGCAGATTCTCTTTTTCTATTGTGTCCCAAAATGATGTAATCAAACATATCCGAAAAATTCGTTCAAATGCAGTAGGTGAGGATGGTGTGGCCATTAAATTTGTGAAGCTTATATTGCCTTATATTATTGGGCCACTGACTCATATATTTAACCATTGTTTTACCACATCCGTGTTTCCTACATCCTGGAAAGTTGCAAGGATTATACCAATAGCGAAAATACCGACTGCAAATAATCCGGAAGATTACAGACCAATAAGTATTTTGCCGGCTCTTTCAAAGGTTTTTGAATCACTTATGGCTGAGCAGATCACATCATATTTGACCCAAAATAACCTTCTGTCACCACTTCAATCTGGATTTCGTATTGCTCATAGTTGTACTACGGCAGCACTGAAAGTAATTGATGATATAAGACCTGAATATGATGCTGGAAATCTATCACTTATGTGCCTACTAGACTTCTCTAAAGCCTTTGATAAGGTCGACCACTCAATTATGTGTCGAAAACTGGAACAGTTTTTTGGATTTTCGGGCACAGCTGTGAATCTGATGAGAAATTATTTATTTGGGCGGGCTCAAAAGGTACTTGTGGGAAATAGACAATCGAACCTTGAAAATATTACCTCTGGTGTTCCGCAGGGATCGGTTTTAGGTCCTCTGATCTTTAGTATGTTTGTCAATGATGTGTTTTCAGTATGCAAATATACGCAGATGCATGCATATGCTGATGATATTCAGCTCTACATATCAAATCGTATTGGTTTGATAGAAAATACATGCTACAGACTTAATGAGGATTTAGCTGCTATTGTCAAATGTGCAAATGATAATAACTTAACACTTAATCCCAGGAAATCTTATGTCTTACCAGTTAGCAGGATAAAACATGACCAAAACCACTTTCCAACAATATACCTGGACAATATGCCTTTACTGTATGTTGGTAAAATTAAATACCTGGGTTTTTATATCAATTCGACTCTGGGATGTTCGGACCATATTAACATTGTAGTACGTAATATATATCTAGTTCTTCGGAATTTGCGAATATCATCCAATTTTACACCAGTTGAAGTCAAAAGAAAGCTAGTTATTCAATTGATTCTTCCTTTAATTAACTACTCAGCTGAGGTGTATAGCAAACTGGACTCGCATTCAATGCATAAATTACAGGTGGCTTTTAACAATGCCACTAGGTATGTGTACAATTTAAGTCGGCTCAGTAGTACATCATTATGGCGAAGAATGGTTCTGAGATGTGATTTGGTTGATTACCTTCGAATACGGAATATTATGTTTCTGCATAACTTGCTCTATCGTAGGAAACCCCCCTATCTTTATGAAAAACTAGTTTTTGGAAGATCAACTAGGTGCATCACATTGATTGTGCCCATGCATGCCTGCCTAAATACCAGTAGATTGTTTTTCGTCAATGCTATTAATCTGTGGAACTCTTTACCAATTTACATAAAACTTTTATCGAGGAAAAACAGTTTTAGGAAAGCTATTTTTGACTATATGTCTTAGAACTATTGTCTTATTGATTTATATCTAAATATATAAAATTGAATGTGTGTTTGTATATTTGTTTGTTTGTTTATTTGTTTGTTTGTTTGTACCTTATAGAAGACCAAACCTCTGGACCGATCTTCCTGAAATTTTCACAGCATTTAACTGGGACTTTGACATGATTAATAGGGTACTTTTTTTCGACCACGCCTACTTTTACGCCCACTTTTTTAAAATTATGTAATTGCCCCCATATATTTTTTAAAAGATTTACTTCAAATTGTATACAAATTATACTCCAGGCGAAGTATAAATAATAATTTATTACATCACGCCCTCTTTCACGCCCCTTTTCACGCCAAATTTTGTTTGAAAGTTTTAAACTTTTTGTTCTATGTAAAAATTTGTATTTTTTTTTATTTGGTAATATATTGCTCTTAATACTGTTAACGTCGTCATATAACTATGAACCATGCCCACTTCACCGCCCCCTTCTCTTTTATTTCAGATACTTACTTACACCACTAATTATGTTTGCCATACAAAATACTTTTTTGTAATATGTATATAACGAGGGGGTAGCGAAGCACACCGGGTTCAGCTAGTTTTCTTATAAAGATCTATGCCGTAATATTTAATCATCAATAAAATATTTGACTGTTATATCATGTTATATGTTTACATAAGTAGTAAGAATTGTTGATATTATGTACACATTATATTCATATTATTTTTAATTAATTTATATTACCATTTGTCATACATACATATATATTAAATAATTTATAGATTTTATCCTTTTGAGCTATAAAAGAATAATATTCTTAAGGTTCTGATAAGAAAAAATTAAATTAAATAAATTAAATTAAATAAATTAAATTAAAAATTAAAGATCGAAATATTTTCTTTAACAATATTGACTCAAAAATCGAGAAAATATCGATTTTTTACGAATTCATAACCAAAATTTAAATAGAGCCCAAAAACCTCAATTTTTGATTAAAAATAATTTGCGCGACCTCAAACCACTTCCGAAAAATCTGAATAAATTCTCAAAAATACTTTGCCTCATAGTGGTTCGAAATAAGCTTGATCCCCAAAAAAAATTTTTTTTTTTGGGACACACTAATGTACATACTCGTACGTATGGAAGAAAATAATTTCAGTATGTGATTTCTTGAAAAGTATGAGTTAAATAGTTGATGTTTGGTCTTGAATATACACAGAATACAAAGAACTCTGATGAGACTACCGTAGCTGGAGTCGAAAACAATTGTTCAGTTTGGCTAGTGTACTATTCCTTCACGGACTTCATTTCTCCTTTAATTGCCAAAAAATATTCATTGCAGTTAAATTTGATCTAATTAAAGCGTTTCTGACGAAACAAAAATTAAATTATAAGGAAAAATTTATCACACCTTTCCTGGGGGTCGAACCCGAGCCTTCTTAAAAATATTTGAATTCCTACTGCATCCAAAAAACATTAACAGAAAATAAATATGGGAATATGCAAAGTTGCAATTCGTATACCAGCTGAGAGTAGTTGCGGAGTGAGATATAAATTATGAGTAAGATCAGTTCAGATTTTTTCAGATTTTTCAGTTTCTGTTTTATTAGTTGCGACATTAGTACGAGTATGTACACTTTTTGTTAAATTTGAACAACTGCTGCAGAATGTAGACTTTAGGTCCTCATTAAGAGGAACCATTAAAAGTATTTTTTTATTTACTAGAAAATAACAAAAACATCATTTTTTATAGAACATATATTATTTACGGTCTATACTGAAAATTATAATTTCATTTGTCATATCTTAAAAATTTGATAAAAGAAATAAAAACTTATATAACAAATTCACTTAAGAAATACATATCCGTGATTTAAGTTATAGTTGAGTCAAAAAAGTGTAATCTTCATTTAAATTTAAAAATATGAGGGGGATTGTTTTATAAATCACTTACGTATTGAGTTGCGTCTGTTATAGATATAGGGTAGGGTGTCATAGTATAAATCACTTGGGTGATGCGTTGCGTTATTTCTGTATTATATGTTTTAGTTACAAAAGCAATTCTCATTTAAAAAACGCAACACATCAACCAAGCAATTTACAAATAACCCCCCTAATAACTATTATTTTAATAAAAATAATCCTCCAAATTTATTGTATATTTAATTTTTTCGGTAAAATTCAATTGTAAGTACACAATTAATAAGAAAAACACTTTCTGCTGTATTCATAACAAACATTATAGGTTTATAAAAGGTTTATTTCACAAATTTTTATGCAACATTTGTAAAATAAGCCCATAAGCAGGTTTTACACTATCCCACTGAGTATAAAGACAAGTCAAAAACTCAGATAAAATGAGAAAGTATAATAGTGTAAAAATAATATATAATTAAATGTCAAAAATACGAATGGAAAATTTGACAGTCGTATGGCTGTCATAATTTTTAGAATTTTTTCTAAACAATAAGATTTTACGTTTTGATACTTGCCCCTAAGGGCAAAACATTTGTGTTCTCGAAACAAAAACATTGATAAGATGAGATCGGACTATCAATGCCTAAAATATACTGAAAAAACTATAAACTTTATAGTATATAAGTATTATATATATATATATATATATATATATATTATAGTATAAAAGCGACCCCTACGTTCGACAAAAAAAATGTCGAAACCTCCTTGCAAAAATACTTTATATTACAGGGGGTACGGCACATTATTTTTTCCTTGTAAGGTGATACGCTCTAATGTTCATCCGTAGAGAAAAAAAAGAAAAACAAAAACAGCTGTTGTTTTCATTTTATTTGAAATTTGATAGTGTAAATGCAAAATTTAACAAACAAAAAATATTTCACGGTTTATTTTTTAACAATCAGAACAAAAATCATTAGATTTTGTTTCGACAAAATCCAATGAAAATCTTAAGACTTGTAAATAGTGTAAAAATACCTTTAATAAACCTATAAGATTTTTTAAGAATACAGGCGTTTAAAAGAAATCTTACACCAAATGTGATATAATAATTAATAATTTTTTTTATTGAAAATAAATGTCTTCACGTTTAGTAATATAAAACTATGTTGGTGCTATTTAGTTTGCTTTTGCTGTTTAAGAAAAATATTTTAGCCGAACAAAATTAAATAAAAAAACAGTCAGTCGCAAAGTTTATACCACCTTTTCTGATTTTTATGTTACATATTTACGTAAATTAATTTCCTAGTTCTTTATTTCTAAAAAAATTTTCATTATTAACAAATTATTATTTTGCTTTTTTCTGTTTTGTTAGTTAGTTAAGATAAAGCAGCGATAAATTGTTATCAAAATTAGAGATGATAGCAAATTCTTCGAGGTTCGCAGGATTCAAAATGAAACACGAAGGTTCGCTCTCACAATTTTGTATGGCGAATCTACTTCTTTCAAACAAGATTCGGTCGCGAACCGCGAATGAGAGAGCGAACCTCGATATTTGCTATTCGTGTGAACATGGTATAAGCTACAAGAAGCCAAACAATATAGTTGAACGGGGCACAATATTATAGCAGGGTACTAAAAGTATAAAGTTATGAACGCTTAGCAGAAATAAGTTTTTAATGAAATAAGTAGAGCGGTGTAAAATTTACACCAACGTGGTAAGTTAAAGGTTAAAAAAAAATAACTTTGCTGGTATGTCAACTGTACAAGGTAATCTTTACACCATGAGTCGTATGCAAATAATTCAACGTACTTTTATCAACTTTAATAAGATAACAGGGCGTTTCATAAAAATAATAATAATATACAAAAAAACATAATATTGTTTTAATTTAAGTAAGACCCTGTATTTAATAAACTAGGGTATTTTTGTTGTAATTATTATTTTAATTTAATTTTTATTTATCTATTCATTTAAATAAGTCAAACATTATGCAATAAACAATATATTCTATATGCATATATTGTGCATGTAAAAATAGCTTTATAACAACTGCATTTAATTGTGATATTACGTTAATAAAATTAATTAAAAGACAAAAAGTGAGATGTTTTCATTTTAAGTTGAAAGAAGTTGTAATCATTTGATGAAATTCTGTTTCTTATCATTGAATTTTGATTTGTCGTAGCTTGTTCATGACAGTCTCAAATTTAATCTCTCTTTCTATTTCCTATACAGATGAATAGAATTTTTAACAATAGTTTGTATCTGTTAACAAAACCACACTCGTCTTTGTCACACAACTCAATCCTTCTAGCCGTACAATATTTGTTTAAAAAACGTGAATACACGACGGAAGGTCGCAGCAGCAAGACTATAATGGAGAAATTTGATTTGCCTCAGAGATTACAAGGCAGTACGCCAAGTGTTTGGTAACTTAATATAAATTTAACTTTAAAATTATTACCTATATATTTTTCACTAAATTTAAGGAATGAATACATTGCTTTGGCGATGCAGTATAAGCCTTTAAATTTGGGACAAGGATTTCCAGACGATGCTGCTCCTGAATATGTGACAAATGCTTTGGCCGATATAGCAAACGATGAAAATCCTTTATTACATCAATATACAAGAGGATTTGTAGGTTTTTCTTTGTTTTTTAGAAAATAAAAAAGTATACATTCTTCATACATATATGTATGCATATATATCGTATTACGTTTTCAGGGTCACATGCGTTTGGTCCAGGCCATTGCCAAATTGTACTCGAAATTATTACAGCGCGAATTAAATCCTCTCAATGAGATACTTATTACAGCAGGAGCATATGAGGCTTTATATTCCTCCATAATGGGGCATGTTGATGTTGGTGATGAAGTTATAATTATAGAGCCTTTTTTTGATTGTTACGAACCGATGGTCAAAATGGCTGGTGGCATTGCAAGATTTATTCCATTAAAACCGGTAATTAGTTAATATATAACAAGGTTTTCAATCTTTGAATTAAACATCTGGTACATTTTTAAATGTCCATTCGTTTTTCAACCAAGAAAATCTTACTTCAATAAAAAGTTCCTAAATTTGTGCTTCTTCCTCTCTTTCCTAAACAGACTAAAACCGAAGGTACAATTTCTTCTGCCGATTGGAAATTAGATGAAGATGAACTAAAAAAACTATTTAACGATAAAACCAAAATGATCATTCTCAATACACCTCATAATCCAATTGGAAAAGTATTTAATCTCCAAGAATTAGAATTAATTGCAGATTTGTGTAAAAAATGGAATGTGCTGTGTCTATCCGATGAAGTTTACGAATGGATGGTATTCGAAAATAACAAACATATACGAATTTGTACATTACCTGATATGTGGGAGCGTACTATTACTATAGGTTCAGCTGGTAAAACGTTTTCTGTAACGGGTTGGAAAACTGGTTGGGCTTATGGTCCGGCCAATTTAATACGTAATTTACAAATGGTCCATCAAAACTCCGTCTATACCTGCCCAACTCCTTTACAAGAAGCAGTAGCAAGGGGTTTTGAATTGGAAATGACACGTTTAGATTCACATGAATGCTTCTTTAATAGCCTGCCACGTGAGTTACAGGTTAAACGTGATTTCATGGCTAAATTTTTAAAAGAAGCTGGAATGAAACCGACTGTACCGGAGGGTGGTTACTTTATGTTGGCCGATTGGACTAATTTAGGTAAGTTAGTGGGATAAATGAAAAAATTAGTTCATTTTGGTTTTATTGTGTTTGTACTTTTATAGAAAAGAAAATCGATGTTAATTCGGAACCAGACAAATATCGGGATTATAAATTCACTAAATGGATGACTAAAAATATGGGTCTGCAGGGTATACCACCAAGTGCCTTTTACTCCGAATCACATAAAAACTTGGGTGAAAACTTTGTACGTTATTGCTTCATTAAAAAACAGGCTAATTTGGAGAAAGCTTCAGAGCTTTTGGAGAAACTAAAGAAAAATTAGGTTTTATATGCAAAAAATAGTAGATGGCTCATGCTTATTTTTTTTAACAATTTTAAAAATATAAGCATATTGTTATAAAGGATGATTAATAAAATTTTATATTGTATAGAAAGTTTTTCTGCTTTTTAACAACCTAAATGTACATACATACATACATACATACATAATTGGCCATTACAACCCTGTGTCAGGATTACGGCCTAGCTTCTCGCAGCACTCATGTTGTGTGTGTTAATTTTTTCCCATGAGTACCGGGACCTACAGTTTAAAGTCGACTCCGAACGACAGTTTTGAGAAGCTTTTTCATGGCAATTAATTACTCCCAGAGCTTTTGCCAGAAGACTGCTGAGAGGTAGTCGCCGAAAGAAATAATTGTTTCATATTTCTTTTTTTTAAAGATGTCGGAGCTGAGATTTGAACCCAGCACTATCGTCTTCGTAAGCGAAGATTTAATAACGAGAATGAACACCGCCTTAGCGTGACTAAAGAGATGTGGTACAACTTCATTCAATTTTTTTTTAGTGAAATTTTCAAACAATAAATTTTGTTGTGATCTTTGCGAAAATTCTTGTCAACTGCTTTAATAGTAAGTTCTTGGTACAATCAGCAAAATGTGAAAACTCTGTTCAACATCTCTACAGCATAGTGTATAACCACACAACAAACCCGTACACCATCAAATCTCTGACACTTAACTTTTGAACGTTCCAAGTAAAAGGTTGGCTTCAGCCGTGCAAACAAATGAATTAAATGCACATACTGTTAGCGTCAAAAAAAGTAAACAGTTACTTTATCTGCATTAAAGCTTTTATTACAGGAAAGATATAATTAGAAATTAAAATGTTTAATAACAATTAAGAGGCTTTATCTGCATTAAAGCTTTTATTACAGGAAAGATATAATTAGAAATTAAAATGTTTAATAACAATTAAAGAGGCTTATAAAATAAGAGTTTAATTCTATATTAACCAAAAATAAAATCTAAACAAAAACAAATCACTTCATCTTAAAATACTACTATTTTTACGCGTCAAAAAAAAGTAAACAGAATCTATTAAATGGGCAAGTTGTGTACAGAATCTAAAAATAGGTTAACTTTTAATATTTGGTTTGTTTTCCTTTTGCATCTAGCACCGCTTTTAACCTTCTTGGCATTGATCCAATGTCTATAGAGATTTTGTCATTCTTCAATTAAAGCTTTTTTCAAATCGTCCTTGTTGGAAATGGCTCTTTGCCTGATTTTTCTATCAAGGTGCTCCCAGAAATGTTCGATAGGGTTAAGGTCTGGAGACTGGGGTGGGTGATCTAAGGCCTTAGGCGTTCGGTATAACAATCATCGACGTATGTTTCGGGTCGTTGTCTTGTTGAAAGACCCAGTTGTTTGGAAGTCCTAATTTTTCAACGCTGGGGGCAACGTTTTCTTTTAGAATGTTTAGATAATTTATTTTATTCATTGTCGACTCAATAAACACAAGATTGCGATGCCGCCATACAGCCCCAGACCATAACCGAACCTCCACCATGTTTCGCGGTAGATGTAACACACTTTTCATGAAAAGCTTCATTCTTCGACCGCCATATTTTTGGAGGCTTTTTCACTCCAAATATTTCGAATTTGCTCTCATCGGTATATAATATGTTTTTCCTGAAACCAACACCCTCATTTTTGTATTTGTTTGCGAATTCTACGCGCTTCTGTCGGTTTGCTTTAGAAATGTAAGGCTTTTTTCGAGGAACTCTGCCATGTAGTCATTTTTGTGGAGTTCTCTTCTAATTGTACTGGTACTGACTGATTTTCCAGATGTCTCTGCTATATTTTTTACTAGTTGAACAGCACTTGACACAGGGTTGGTCTTCACTTCTCGGACTACTGCTCGTACTTCTGCGCCAGTAAGTCGTTTTGGTCGCCCCGGCCGGGGTAAGTTTTCTACTGTATTATGTTTCGCATAGTTTTCTATAATTTTTTTACAGTGCAAATTCCTTCCGGCAATTTCTCCAATTTCACGCAAAGATTTATTTTTTTTATGTAAATCTAATATGATTTTTCGCGTTTTATTGGTCGTATGCTTAGGCATTTCTTAAAAATTTTACTGTTTGCACTATTCTTTAACAAAGTTAATAGAAAACTTCAAAAAATATATTTACTACACCGGCTTACTAGATTTATTTATTTATTTAATTATGTCTATGGATAATAGTTCCTTACAGACTAGAGTACAATTTACAAACAATATATAAGTAAATATTTAATAATAATGATTTAAATACAAAATAATTTTTCTTTTCAAGGAATCATTACTCTCAGAAAGATCAATTAAATGATAAAGATTATTAAACTTCAAACATATTTGACGAAGGGGGTCATTGTTGGCATATACAGTACGGTGATATTTTAAATACAATAAATGGAAGTTACGGGACGGTCTAATTGGAACATTAAAAATAATTTTACTTAACAAATACTCAGAACGGACTTCACCACGTATTAATCTTAATAGAAAAGATACACTTAGCATTGTTCTTCGACTTTTCAGGGTAGGCAGTTTTACAAGAGCGAGTCTGTTCTCATATGAAGGAAGAGCGAATGAGTTCCATCCTAGACCTCTCAAGCAAAATAAAAGGAAGCGTTTTTGTACAGATTCAATAAGGTTAACGTAAGTGAGGAAGTATGGATCCCATATAATAGACCCGTATTCAAGAATAGGGCGTACCAAAGAAGTGTATAGTTGTTTTGTTACGTAGGGGTCAGTAAATTCTTTTGACCAACGCTTTATAAATCCTAAAACTCCATTTGCTTTGTTCACCATCATTGAAATATGTTCACAAAACTTAAGTCTATGATCTAATAAGATCCCAAGATCATTAACGCTTAACACCTTGTCCAGGATTTTATCCTTAAAATGATATGACGTATCAAGTTTCAGTGAACGATAAAATGACATGTGTTTACATTTATTAATATTCAAATCCAATAAGTTGACATCACACCATTGTAAAAAATTGTCAATATCTCCTTGAAGTGCTGACTGAGCAGATATGCTATCGAACGAATTAAAAATCTTAACATCATCAGCATACATGAGAATATTAGAATGAATAATAGCAGATGGAAGATCGTTAATAAATAATGAGAATAAAACTGGACCAAGATGGCTCCCTTGAGGTACTCCGGAGTGAACATCAATAATTTTAGACAAAATATTTTCAAATTTCACTTGTTGAGTTCTTCCAGAAAGATAAGATTTTAGCCAACGTACAGCATTGTTGCTAAAGCCCATGGAAGATAGTTTATAGAGCAAAAGATCGTGGTTAACTTTATCAAACGCTTTACTAAAATCTGTGTAGATAACATCAGTTTGATGATTATTGACGAAGCCTTCATTAACTTTAGTTGTTAATTCCAGGATATTAGTATAACTTGAACAAAATTTACGAAAGCCATGTTGATATGAAGTTAAGAGTGACGATATTTGATAATATAAAGAGTCAGTCAAAATTTTTTCAAAGAGTTTTGGAATCGCATTTAATTTTGCTATGCCTCTGTAGTTTGAAACTTCCAGTTTACTGCCAGCTTTAAACAAAGGAATTATGTATGACTTCTTCCAATCAGATGGAAAATAACCCAAATCAATAGATTTGTTGAAAATTGCCGTTAGGGGACCACAAAGATTTTCAGAACAATGCTTAAGAATACAGGTAGGTATACCATCAGGACCAGGGGTAGGTGAACTTTTAATTGACAGTAGATTAGATAGAACAGTTTCAGAAGAGATATTCGAAAGATGTATATTTGATGATTGAGATAAAGAATACGGATAACAGGTTTGATTATTAAATGATTTTTTAGAATAAGTTGTAGCAAAAAATTCAGCAAACAAGTTGCTTATGGACATATCATCTTCAGCTCTACGAGAACCAAATTTAAAATACTTGGGATATGTATTGGCACGACGTTTAGAATTAATAAATTTATAAAAAGCCTTTGGGTTTTTCTTTATATTTCTTCTCATTCGGTGTATGTAGCATGTAGATTAATAACTGCTTTTTAAAGAATTAAAGGGTTTTCTTCGAAATATTAAAAAAAGAATCAAGCAATGTAGCCACTGTTTACTTTTTTTGACGCGTAAAAATAGTAGTATTTTAAGATAAAGTGATATATTTTTGTTTTTGTTTAGTTTTTATTTTTGGTTAATACAGAATTAAACTCTTATTTTATAAGCCTCTTAAACTGTTATTATATATTTTAATTTCTACTTATATCTTTCCTGTAATAAAAGCTTTAATGCAGATAAAGTAACTGTTTAATTTTCTTTTTGACGCTCACAGTACATGTTGGAAAAGAGTAGATAAAACTTAAAAAAGAAACATTAAAATACCTGAATAAATATGGGTTTGAAGATTCATTCCTAGCAATTTGGCTTCTTTCTTGTTCTTTGAATTTTTTTACATTGTATGTACATCTAGGTCTAAATTATACTGTTACGTTTAGTTAATAATGTTTCACGGTTTACATACATGCATAACTGGCCTTTACAACCCTGTGTCAGGATTACGGCCTAGCTTCTCGCAGCACTCATGTTGTGTGTGTAAATTTTTTATCCATGAGTACCGGGACCTACAGTTTAATGTCGACTCCGAACGACAGACTTGAGAAGCTTGTTCATGGCAATTAATTACTCTCAGACCTTTTGCCAGAAGACTGCTGAGAGTTAGTCGCCGAATGAAATATTTGTTTCATATTTCTTTTTTTTTAAGATATCTGAGTTGGGTCTCGAACCCAGGGCTCATGCCTTAGTAAGCCAACACAATAACCACTAGACCACGGCGACTACTTCACGGTTTGCATATCTTTAATTTTTATATTTTAATAAATTATTTACATATACATATTTCACAACGGTAAACAATTATTAAAATAAATAACGGATTAGAAATATTTACATTTTAATTATTGAGCAAAGGAAAACATTTAAAATTACTGCCAATACATAACCTTAATTAAAGAATCGTTTTTCGGTTTTACTTTCTGTCTTTATTCTCAATACACCACTGTCTACAAAAACAAAATTGCAGTACACAAACACTCTACTCACCATCATATGATTACATAAGCCCAAGAAAATTTGTAATTTTCATAAAAGGTCTAAACATCAATTTTTTAAATAACTTATGAATACCTTTATTATTTTGGGGCAGCTTCATAAGATGTATATTTTAACATAAAATTTATTTAACCAAATGTAATATTTATAGGCTCGCCTCATGTTTTTTTTTTTGTTTAGGAGACATTTACATTTCGAAAACAGACTTAAGAGCCAACTCTGGTTTATCGTAGTTTAATTCTTCGGGTGTTGGTACGCCCAGTTCTGTGAGAGTGGGGCGTATATTGTTGAGGATGTAGGGATAGATTTCATCGGTTTTATCACCACACTTATCCTTAACACCTTCCAACCATCTGATGGCCAAAGCAATATCATTAACGCGACGGCAGGCTTTCAAACCAGCAATGACGATTTTTGGGTCTGGCACTAAATCCATACCCAACAAATCGTTCATGCCTTTACGTACCTCCCAGCCATCAATATCAGAGCGGTTAAAATAATCTTCATAACGCTTATCGAATTCTTCGGCAGACATTTCATGGCCGTGAGCAGCGCGAACGACACCAACTCGGCTGGTAACTCCAATGGAGCTACGTACAACGTTAGAAATTTGACTGGCAGCAAGGCGGAACATACTGTTTTGTTTAAGAAAGTGAAAAAAATATATATTTAAGCAAAATTTAAGAAAAATCTGGTTAAGTAATCGATTATCAACCTGAATATTTTCTTTGACTTGTTCGCGTTGAGAAAAATCTTCAGAGAAAATGACAAAATGACAAAATGTCAAAATCAAATGCCTAGTGCAAGGCGAATTGGTTTAGCAATTACAAAAAAAAAGGCAATAACACAAGGTGTTGTGTAAATTAATTTAATATAAATAAGCAACACTGTAAAAAGTGACAGCAAAATGACAAGACGAAAATGCCAATAAAATGGATTTGTTAGATTTTTTCAATTGAAAGAGGAATCGGGTGCAAATTTCTTTCTACTTGATACAAGACACTCAAAAAAAGGGCTACTAAAAAGGCGTTGAAAAGTTTTTCATTATACGCTATTAGTTACGGTGTAATAACATTTTTTAATATTTAATTTATAATAAACCAATTAATAAAAATCCTATATTTGTAAAGAAAAATGGCTCCAACAGCAGGGTACGTATACTAAAGCAATAAGATGGCTACCAATTAGAATTTAAGATAAGTGTAAAATGAATGAACCAAAAAAAAGACGAGGAGACAGGCATGGTAAAATAATTGTAATGCATATACGCACACACAAATATACCTAATCAGGGCGGTAGGTTACTAAACTCTATTAGTCTCAATTCTTTGGCTTCGTTTTTTCTTTTAATATTTAAAAACAAAAGTTCTAAAATTGTTATATATGTATACATATATTTTTTGTTAAACGTGTTTTTATACCCGGCATTTAACATCGTGCATTTATTTTATATGTTCATGTTTTTTATACATATGTACGTCATTTTGTTTTTGCCGCTGTGGTTAAATGTTTCAGGAGTACGAATGGTTTTAATTTCTTTAAAACCTGCAATTAAATTCAGTTTTTGAAAACCTACATATTTTTCTTAACATTGTGAGGTTATGTTTCGTCAATTCGCATATTCTCGAAAATTGCTTCTTTTTGTGTTACTTTTTATTTAGAGAATATTTGTTGTTGTACCGCTATTTCAGGCAGACGAAACTATTTTGGAAAGCGATGCCAGATTAATGATAATACGTTTTTTCATGAAATATTTGAATTCTAAAATGTGTATTCTTTTTTTTATAATATTGGTGCCTCAGTTAACTAGTGAGGTAATGTGGAAGTCGTATGTTCGATTTCAACCAGACTCATTGATCTGTTACTCTACACTAAGCATCAGTACGCTCGTAGTTAGAACCATTTTACTGTCACATTCATTTGAAAGTGGTACATATAGTTTAGGAACATATACGTATGAAACTGTAGATTGATTTATTGTGCGCAACTGTCCGTAGACTTAATCACACGCCGCCCGTTGCCGGAGCGGTAGTCGAATTCAATGCGTCCGCCACCCGATGCCAGTACCCTCTAATCTCACTATGCCCGAAGGCACAGCGCTCAGAAGAGAGCCCATAGCACCGAGTTGGCAATTTAGCACCACCACTGTCTGGGTAGTGACACCCCCCTTGCTGAGGGGTTTCTATCTAGCACAACCACCACGTGTACTTCCCGAGGGACCGCAACCAAACCATCAGGCCGGTTAACCTCACTTCCCGAATGACAAGGAGTCCCAGGTTAACCGGGGGCTCCTGATGCCCGTAGTACCAGATTAAGGCAGCTCTGGTCAGACCTTGAGAACGCCAGAAATGCCAGCCACGCGCACTTAAGGGACAAGCACGCGTGGCATTACGGCCATGCACCACACAACCACCAACATTATCTGCCTATATCGAGCGCCAGACCACTCAGAGCTAGGTTGAACTCGATATTCCCCGGAGAAAACAGGCCACTGATGGAGACAATTACCAGCAGCCTTTTCTGTATCCCCGGGGGGGATTACGTATGGGAAAGAAAACATCTGTCTTAAGCTCAGCACTCGCTGATAGGCTTTGTTGAAATCTTTTTTTGTTTACATTAAAATCTACAAGTTAAAACGCTGCATGAGTAGGATGAACTTGTTTGAAACTATAACAATAATAATGGAATGTTGTTGTCGTCTGTGTGAATGCGAATTCAGATGGTAAATTATTAGTAATTCAAGAAAACAGAAAAAGTTTATTATTTTATTTTCAACCAGGGCATATTTATTTCTACAAAATGTGTCGTTTCTATAACAAGAAAAGAAATTTTATATGCATTTCTGCAGAAAACAAAATTGAAAATTAAAAAATAGTCTGCCACCATGTAAAAGAAATAAACCATTTTTAATATTTAATGTGTTTTCATTAGCGTTGACACAAAAATAATCGATTTTTCGAATGTTATTCTAGTGATGACACTCAATTTTACAAGATGTTGAGTGGAACAAAATGATATAGGAACATTTCGTTTAGATGTTGAATTTTAGCCCTATACAATTCTTATAGGAAAATTTCAGCATCTTCGCAAATTGATGGATGATGCTGTTGATCACTCAAAGGTGAAGGTATAAGACTGGCCTATGAGTAATCAAATTGACAGCAATTTGTGAAAAGCCTATTAAATCCTCTTGAAATTTAATGGCAAATTGTCAAAGCGGTCCTTCGAGGATGAAATCATCCTTCCAATAAAAAACAATTGTGGGAATTTTTTAAAGATTATTCTAACCGAAACGTTTTAAAGACTTATGGACTCAATGTCACACACGCCTTAAGTCGAATTTGACAGTCATCAATGGCTCCACGCGCCTTATCCATTGAAAAATTGGCTACAGCACGAACCAGAGTTGTCTTAAGAAAATCAATGTTATGGTGTCTTTTGTGGGAGACCACATCCTCTAAAACCGTCTACAATTTTTAATCCAAAGGATTCAAATCAGGGCTGCCAGATGGCCAATCTTTAGAGCATGTAAAAGCTGGCAAATTGTTTCGAAGCCAGGTCTGTGTCATTTTAGCCTTATGAGCTAGTGCAGAATCTTTTTGAAAGTCCAAACCGGGTTTTGAAACAGGTAATTGTTAAGCGGCTTCACAACTGTTTCCAAAACGGTTTCTTGGTAAACTTTGGCCGATGTTTTCCCTTGTTCACAGAAATGTAAATCAGTCGTCACCCCATCAAACCATTGCTGCAGTTGTTTGATGGAATGAGTTCTGATAGTTAAATTTCTAATTCCCATAACTGACTAACGCGCTATAGAGGTTACCTTTCAAAAAACATAAAAGTTTATCTTCAATTTTACTATTCTACTGGGTATGTTCAAAGTAGTAACAGTATTTATGTCCCAACTAAGTACATATAAAATGTAAATTGAAAACGCACCACATAACTAACAGACCAATTACAGTCGAAACTCTCTATAACGGACTCCTGTATAACGAAGTTTTCTTTATTGCGAAGCAATTATAAGAACACTGTGTTTTGGGTCTACTTTGAGTGTATTATAACTCCATATAACGAATTTCCAAATAGCGAATATTTCCTTATAACGGAGTATTTTTGCGACCGTAACTTCAAGATTGAAGCGTTTTCATTCTCCATATAACGAATTAGGTAAAACCGAACGCACGCACACAAAAAAGAAATTGATGTCGCTTTTGTGTTATTGGTGTTGTTATTGTTGCTCTGTGTGTACTTTGTTGCTTTCACAACGCACAAGCAGAGTCTGATGCTTTGAATCGTTTATTTACCATAAAATTAAAAGTGGGGGAACCACCGAACTATGCAAGTGAGAACTGGAATCATTACCATCTCTCACATTTCTTGCAGTCGCTATCCATTTGCCTTTGCATTGAGGAAGAAAAGTGGAAAAATGTACTTCAAACCAAAATAACTGACTACTACAAATAAAAAATGTTAAAAGGAACAATATTGTTTTTCTTTTCCATATAGCGAATTTTCTTTATAGCGAAGTAAATATCCAGTCCCTTGGAATTCGTTATAGAGAGTTTCGACTGTAAATTAAGTTAATGAAATTCAAATATATCATTTTAGAAACTCAAATGGTTATAGGGTACATAGAGCAACAAATTGCTATTCAATTTGCTGAAATTAAAAATGTGAAAAAATTTAAAACCTTTAGAAAGAATTGTGCAATTTTTGTTAAATGTAATATTTATTAGAATAGTTAAGAACTATTTTAGTCAAACTATTTAGAACACTTGTAAATAACAAAAAAAAAAAAAAAAAAAAAAACTTTTTCCAGGGATATGCAACATACTTGTTCTGCTACAGATAATGAAGTTTTTTATCTCTTTGTTAAAATTTCTTCCTATGGCTTTTTTTCTGACCAAAATACTTACGTACATTTTTCTTTTAATTTTAATTTATATGGATAAGAAGATAGTTTAAAGGAGGATTAAACAGAAACTTATAAAGCAATGTAAAGCCCAATATATTAAAATATTTTTTCTTGTTTTGCAGAACTATACCCCCACCAATTTCTTGGGCCCAAAGAAATGATCTATTGTATGTCATCATTGATGTAGAATGCAAGGAAATGGATTACAAGTAAATATCTTTGTTTAATTAAAATATTAAATATTTATATATATATATATAAATTATTAATTTTAACCAAACAGGGTGACAGAAAATAGTTTCACATTTAAGGGCATCAACGCACTTGATGCAAATAAAAAATATGAAGTCACATTAAATTTCTTAAATCCTGTTAATCCTGAAACAGTTGTAAGTAAAAACATTGGAAGATGTATCGAATACACCATTTACAAAAAAGAATCGGGTCCCTTCTGGAAATCATTAACCAATGACAAAACTAAACTACATTTCCTTAAAGCCAATTTTACCAAATGGAAAAATGAATCAGACGATGAAGACGCTGAAGGTAATAGGAAGAAAAAGAAAATAATTATGGAATAAAAAAAAATAATATAAATATTTGTTTATAGATGCTTTAAATGGGCCTAATCCATTCAAGGATGTGTTATCAGGGACAAATTATAATTTCGATGATTTCAATGTCGATGATGATGATGATTCCGACGACAATATTCCATGTCTATCACAGAATGATGACGATGAAGATGACAAAAAGAATGAAGAAAAGAAAGATGAAGAAAAATAGTTTAACAAATTATGTTGAACGATTTTATATATATTAAACAAATAATTCTCTTAATATTAGCATGATAATTAATTGCTTTTAAAAAAAATAAATTTTAATTTACATATTTCCTCTATGAAAATAGTAAAGAAAATCTATACATTTAATACAAAACACCGTTAACTTAACAGAAAATAAATGAAAAGAACTAAAAACAAATTAAACGTATAATGTATACCCAGATTATTTAAAATTAAAGCCGATCAAACAGAAAAATGGTTACCATTTTTAATTCTATTTCACAAAAAGAAAAGTAAAATACATATTTGGAATTATGCTTTAGCATTTATTCTTTATATATAAATAAGAAATAATACACTTAAAAAATAATAATGCAGAGGAAAATATAACGTAAAAAGTTTAGAATACAATCACAATCAAGTAATATAATGTTTAAAATACTTCTATTGTGACTAATTTTTAATTCAATAATCTACAGAAGGAAATTGAAAACTTGTACGTATTTAATAAAGAAAAAAAAAAAACATGAATGTTAATCAGAATAAGATAAAATACCAAAATTCGTAACAGTATTCCTGTACATAAAGGAAGATAAAAGCATACAATTAAGAGTTATTTGCAAAAATAAAAATTTAATTTTATAAATACCCAAATTTGA
Organism: Metopia argyrocephala; assembly: GCA_963576795.1. Classification (NCBI taxonomy): domain Eukaryota; kingdom Metazoa; phylum Arthropoda; class Insecta; order Diptera; family Sarcophagidae; genus Metopia; species Metopia argyrocephala. Next base: position 98,493,139 of record OY756209.1, on the reverse strand, counting down.
TGTTCTCTTTGTTCCATTAAATACATATTTTGTGTGTACTCGTAGAAGATATTTAAAAGAAGATGAGGCAAATATTTGAAAAGTGGAACCCCATTTCTATAAAAAAGGGTAAAGTTTAGAAAAAATGTGTATGCAGAGAAAACAAAATATCAGAGGGCAAAGAAAACTCACCATTGTTAAAACAAAAAATATGCTTAAAATTTGAAACAAAATATTTTTAAAATTTATAAGAATTTTGTAATTGTAACACGTGATTCAAAATAGGATATCTGTTTTAGTGTATCAAACAGAGGTTTTTGTTTATTACTTTTCAATATATTGGAATTCTATAAGACCAATCCAATTAATAATACTTGTATCTATAGTATACTTAAGCTAAAAAACATTATTTAATAAAAAAATACCACAAAAAAATAAATCGAAATAAAGAAAATAATTACGAAACTACGATCACCACAGTTATAACATTAACTTAGTGACATTTCTTATTAATCTACATAAGGGATTAAAGGGACATTAATTTGAACATTGCGTATAGAAGCTAGTAACCTAAAATTTTCAGCAATTGGTAAAGGCTTCACCTTATAGAATAATAAGAGTAACACGATCATGTCCCAAATCCTGATTTTGTAAATATCGCGAATAACTTTCCTAGTGGTCCTTTCAAGAACACGCATATTTCTTCTTAATGAGCCAGAAAATATTTCAAATCAATAGTTATTCTTAGATAATAGTAAAGTGTGAGCCAGGCGATATCTAATATGTCAGGTGTATAAGAATAAAATGTATATAATCTTCTTAAAATAGAAACAATTTGATTTGAAATGTGTGTTCAAAATTCAATGTGGAATCTATAAAAACACCAAGCAATTCAAACAATCCACATGACCATTCAACTGATCTTTAATACAAATACAGGGGTAATTGAAAACACATAAAATGTGTTTTTAAGGATTTATATCATGATAATTTAATTGAATCCAATTTGATATAGTTTATTAGAAAACCCAAAGAATTCTGTTTTCTGTGACTATTTGTTTCTTTTTACTGTTTACACTTCAATTCTTTTTGCACTTGCTTTAGGGAACAGAGAAAGGTAGATTTAAAATGAACGAAAAAACATACGCTTTGTAGCACATAATATTAACGATAGAAGGTTTTGGAAGACTTAAAGTAAATTAAAAAAAAAATCATGGTGTTTAAAGACAGCCTTACTCACTAGAGTAAGCTATGTTGTATAGTGTGAACCCTGTCTTTATATACATTTCTTTTTGTGATCTTAAAGTACGAGTACGTTGGCAACATTACTTCATTGCCACAAGAATTGTATCGTAGTAACCGGAATTTGTTTTGTTTGTTTTCTTTTTTTTGCCGGTCAAAAACTGGCATTTAACTCAATTTTATTTCTAAAATATAATTCTTACGTTGAAGATAATGGTAAGTATTTGTATTTTGCAAAGATGTAAAGTAATAAATAATTTTATTATTATTAAGTTTGTTTCTCTAATATCGGTTTTTAACCAAATTGAATCGATGCGTTTAATATTAAAAGGATCCTAATGGTTGTTTAGCAAAGTTTTTTCATATTCGGACCCTCTGTACTTTTAAATTATTGAGAGTAGCAGTTCTCTTGCTAATCAAACATTTTGGGATGATGATTGCTATGCAGTAAACCTGCAGAGTACCTGGGATATAAATTATGAATTGTTTTCAAATTTTTGTTCTGAGTAATTTGCAATCTCTTTCTATGCGACTTAGATGTATGTACTAGGAAACCAAATGATTGGAGACTACACATCTTCAAAATTTTCTTTCATATGAATCCTGATTGTCCGTGAATCTTATGGCGTTTTCGTTTCTAAAAAATGTGTAAACATTTTATTATATTAAATAAAAGTAGGATGTTCTACATACGTTTTTGGTCTCGTTTTATTGTAATCCAAGTTTTTAATTTTTGCTATAAACGATATTTTTTTTTTAAAGAAATCTTTTGTCAAAATGAGGAAGAAAAATATATGAAATTTAACATTTTCTGGTAGAAACGAAAACGCCATTAGTCCAAGTAGGAGTTTGCGATTTAATATGAATGATGTACATTAATACATATGTAACCTGAGTTTTGGAGTTGCTTACTTTAACCTTTCAATTATCAAAATATTTCTGCATTGGTAATAAGCAGTCCTGCAGTCTTTTAATTATAGCATTAGAAACTTTACTAAAGCAAATAAAAAAAAACTGCTGGTCAATATCCAATGTAAATAATAATTATAAAAAAGGTACATCAACGAATGTAACAACAAAATGCTTATCTAAAAAGCTTTTAACTATTCTCTCGATATTCTGTTCAATATCGAGAAAATAATGCCGATATTTTACTGCTGATGATATGATATTAAATGAAATATCGAATATTCTGAACGTGTCCAGGCATCCAAAATAGCTTACAAAGACCAATTTGTACCCTAAAAATGTTATTTTTCACAATTTTTTAAAATAAAAAATTTTATTTTGTCCAAACCGAGTACAGGGTTTTACTAAGTTTTGGTAATACAATCGAACCTATACTGTGAATTTCGTGCATTTTTTTCGCTATGCACTGTGTAATTTAAATGAGTAATATTAATATCATATGAATTAGAATATAAATTCAAGTTTTATTTTACTTTTTATATTTGCAGAGTAACCCTCCCGTAAAACAACTTTCTTTTATAGCTGAATGGTATCAGGAGCAAGCTGGTATAATTAAAACATTTATAATATGGTATTACGTTGAAAGCAATGCCATAGAAGTTGTATGTATATACATATGTAGTTAAAACAAGAGCTGGCACTATTGAATTCATATTTTAATCAAGCGATTTTCAACTCAAAAATTCAACTAAGCCACTAATTTTTAAACTGCATTAGTTGCAATTTTCAACGCTTTAATTAGATCAAAGTTAAATTCTATAAAGAATCTTAACTTTAATTGTATTTATTTAATTTTTCATGAATACGATTACTAATTTAATTTAATTTGATTAATTTTATTTTTTCTTATAATCGGGTATGTGTCCTAGAAACAGCACAGGTAGTGATGGAATTCCACCTGCTCTGTGCTTTCCCAAGGAAAAACTTGGATATCCTTTCCTTAATGGTAGTCATAGGACAGTGGACATCCAGGTAGGAAGCAACATACTCCCCTCCGGCAGAAGCTTCTCTAGCGAGCTCATCTGCCTTCTCATTTCCCAGGATATCCTTATGAACAGGAACCCCGACCATAGTCACAGATGATAGGATTGCATCATCACCACCACGCCTATGCGTGATAAAACAACATTGAGTTCTTGCATTAAATTCGACCCTGTTTACGCTAACCCTGTCATCTGCGAAAAAGTATATAGGATTGGAGGTTGAAAAGAGAAGATTGTTTAGGAAAATTAGTTATAGTTTAGAAGACAACAGATGATGCAAAACATAGTTTTTTAAGAAAAATGTTAAAATCCAATCACAAAAGAACGGATTTGAGAATACCAATTTTGGAATTATGGAGATTCAAAAAATTTTGGAACATACCCGATTATAGCATTTTCAGTTTAAATTAAACCTTTTTCAAAATAAATGAAATCTTTTTCAAAATAAACGCAACCTTTTACAAATTGAATTGAACGAAACCTTTTTCAAATTAAACGAAACTCTTTTCAAAATAAATGAAACTTTATTCATATTCATTTAAACTTTTTTCAAATTAAATTAAACCAGTTATAGAATTTAATAGAAAACAAAAGAAAAAAAAATAAAACATATTAATTTTTATATATATAATACTTGTTAAAATGAATGAAGAATTTGTCCACTGACCGCTTTAGGAATTAACATGATCATATCCATAACATAGTTCGCACAATCATTTTGATTAATTTGTGCTACACTTTCCTCAATTATATATATACACTTACTATGTTATGTTCTGTGGTAATGTCACTTTAATAATGATGGGGCGTGAAATTTTATCTTAGAAAATGTTTTCTCTATCGGGTTCAACATAGGAGAATAAGGTGGTAAAAATTTAAGCGTAAGTCGCTATTATCCACCATATTTCGAATTTCCTGGGTTTTATGGATTCCGGCATTATCCATAATTAAAAATTATTGTTTTATTTTTTTGTTTTCTATTAAATTCTATTGCCCGTATTCATAAAAAATAAAATTGCTTTTTTGACAATTACTCCATAGAAATATGTCAAATAAGCACTCTATAAACTAATTTTATTTTTTATGAATACGGGCATATAACTTGTTTAATTTAATTTGAAAAATGTTTAAATGAATTTGAATAAAGTTTTATTTATTCTGAATAAAGTTTCATTTATTTTGAAAAGATTTTCGTTTAATTTGAAAAAGGTTGCGTTCATTTTGAAAAAGGTTTCCTTTATTTTGAAAAAGGTTTCATTTATTTTGAAAAATGTTTAATTTAAACTGAAAATGCTATATATGAATAAATAAACTAATAAAAATAAATTGAAAAAATATAAAATAAGTTTTAAGTCAAATTTTTCATACATTTTTTTTCTCAAATTAATTTCAAATCTATTTCAATCTGAAAAAAATATTTTTTTTTTTTTTTTTGTTAAGACCAATACTCAGGGGTAAACCCCTACTCATGCAGTGCATTGTATTGGAATGTGAAGATGGTTGATAGGTTTTTTTTTTTTTTTTTTTTTTTTTTTTTTTTTTTTCATAGATGTTTGAACATATTGCGCCTTTTTTTTTATTGTTGATGAAACAAGTTGCTGAAAATTTGTCCACTCAAGAGCCAGTGTTATACCTTCACCCTCGAATGATCAAACAGCAATTGCCTCATCTGTCCGTTGATGTTTTAATGTGAATGGTGAACGTCTTCAGTAGGTTAGCTGTTGTCTTCCCAGAAGGTGGCGCTGTACTCCTGATCATTGGTTTCTGGTGGGATGGATTAGGAATGTCAGGGGGCGATTTCTTGCAGATGGTCTTGCTGGAGGGCGGGGAACCTCTTATTTTTCTTAAATTTAATTTTTAATTTAAATTGTAATTTTTAGAAAATCGCAAATTTTTTTATTTTTTTTTTTATAATTTTGTCCTTCGCTGGGATTGAACCTGGGTCGTGTGAGTTTCTGTGAGAACGCTCTACCACTATGCCACGACCCCCCAGATGTGCTTGAACATTTTCACAAATAAAATATTAGTGGCTTAGTTAAAGATACAAGTATTGCCAAAATCAGTGGAAAATCACTATTCGAAAGTGTCAGCTCTGGTTCAAACGAAATATAAAAAAAAGAGAATACACAAGTGGTCGCATTTGATCAACAAGAGAGTGTTAAGTCAAAATTTTTAAAATTTTAGGAAAGGGCAAAGACTGCTTTTGCTTAAATTTTAAGAAAGTTTGAAAATCTGAGCATTTAATAATCAAAATCCACTTGAAAATATATTTACCTGGTCTTTCTTTTAATTTTTTGCATTGAAAAAAAAAAAAAAAAAAAAAAACAAAAATCAATTTTTCGGTTTAATACCATGTGTCTGAAATGTCTCATATTTTTGTTTTGTATTATACATATTACGTTGTGACGCTTTAGTTTAAGTTTTAATAAAATGTAAAGATACAACAAAATTGGAAAATAATACCAGTGTCAGGATCTTAAGACTGTTATGATAAGTATACAACAGATTTGAATGAAAATAATTGAATAAAGACTCAAATCAAAATATGTAATAAGAAAGTGTATGATGCATTTCTATTTCATCTTTTGTATTAACTCAAAAATAATATCTTTTTGTAGATACCAAGGTAGTCACTACATACATATATACTTAATCGGCTATTACAACCCTGTTTTAGGGTTACGGCCTAGCTTCTTGCGGGAGCCATGTTGTGTATGTCAATTTTTATTCATCAGTACCGGGACCTACAGTTTAATTTCGTCTCCGAAAGACAGACTGGAGAAGCTTGTTAATGGCAATCAGTTACTCTCAGAGCTTCTGCCAGAGGACTGCTACGAAGCAGTCACCGAAAGAAATGGTAGTTTTCAATATTTCTTGTTTTAAGACATCAGAGCTGGGGTTTAGACCCAAAGCTCTTGTCTAGTAAACCAACACACTAAGCACTAAACTACGCGCCTATGCTATCTCGAAAATCGTGTTGAATGTGGTTTTAGAGATGAATGAGTACTCGTCATACGTCCAAATTTTTACAGTAGATAGATATCGATGTTGTCAGTTGATTTCTTGCAAAAAATGAAATATTAAAATGTTGAGTTAATACGCTTTTGTTGATCAAGTGCCATATAAGTATGTACATTGTACATACTCAATCTTAACGAAAAAAATGTTTAAATTTTTCACTTTTTTATATTGATAGTATGACCAACGAACAAAGAAAACATTTTTAAGGCGCACAAAAATGAATGAACTATCTGAAAAAGATTTTTTTGTGGGCTCAAAAATTAATATATTTGGCAGACAATTTGATATAGTGGATTATGGTGATGAAATAACTAAAAACACTTTGGCAAAATACAGGAAAAAGTATAAGATTAAATTAAAGAATAATTACATAATGTGAACTTATAATTGCTTACTTTTGTAGAACCTTTATTTTACTTAAGAATAGTATACTACAATATTTAGGCACGGTATTATGTTGCTTAATAGATAGCAATTTTAGTATAAGCAAAGGTCTAATGGTGCATTTTACACCAGAACAGGTTAAGGAGTTTTTGAATGAACGCAACAAAGGTGATATACAAACCTCGTAAGTCTGACATATACTTTAAAATAAACATTTTTTTTCTTCTCAAATAAATAACCAACTTTAATACATACATACATATATAAATGTAGCGTACTGATGAATCAGTTATTGTCTGGTCCCTCAATTGGTTTTGAACTAATAGCCGATAATGCCATGGAAAAAATTAAAAATTGTCAAAATCAAAACAAAGACTGCCTAAATGCTGATGATATACCGATAGCTTTAAGAACTTTATTTGAAAAGGAAGATATACGTAATGGCGTATATTGTTCGCAAAGTGATGAAGATGTTGAAAGGGTTAGTCTCATAATAAAATTCTAAAGCAATTCAATAGATTTTAATATACATATGTAGGATACAAATTTCTTTTTCGTTAAAGGGCAAGCTTTACAAATACCTGTTCAATTGAAAAACTCTACTTTGGCTGTTATTAAACCTCATGCTATAAAAGAGGGTAATTTGGGTAAAATTATAAGTGATATTACATCGAATGGTTTTAAAATAACAGCTTTAAGAATGCATATTTTGGAGAAAGTAAATTGCAGTGAATTTTATGAAGTTTATAGAGGTATTGTACCGGAATATATAGTAAGTTACTTTATTTCCTTCATCATTGCAAATATAAGATATAGAACGTTTTAATTTTTATTTTTTAGCCTATGGTTTCACAGTTAGCGAGTGGTGTTAGTATGTCCTTAGAAATTGTCTGCACCGACGAAAATAAAAATAGTTACGAAGAATTTCGTAAATTTTGTGGACCAATGGATCCGGTAAGTTTTTATTTTGTTTTTGCTTCATAGAAATGGGTTTACTTCCTTTCTTCTTTGCTAATAATATGTAGAACATTCACTATTACATTACACTTTTATTGGTGATTTAAAAATTTATTTATAAATGAAGTATTAAATCTCAGTTTGAATTCCGGTTGGTTGGATTAGAACTATGTATACTTTTTCTAAATTATCAAATATTTTATTGTTAATTATATTTATATTTACTTACTTACTTAGATGGCCATAACAACCCGTTAACGGGTTTCGGCCTGCTTTAACACTAGTCTCCAGGCGTCTCTGCTAAGCGCGCGCCTTCTCCAGTTGGTCACACCAATTGATGACAGGGCTTCATCTACTTGGTCCTGCCAACGTAAACACGGTCGTCCTCTACGCCGACGTCCAGTGACCTTCGGATCGAAAACTTTTCTCGCTGGAGTAGATTCATCCATCCGAACAATATGGCCGAGCCAGCGTAGCCGCTGGATGTTAATGCGCTGAACAACGCCCACATCGCCGAGGAGCTCATACAGCTCATGGTTGGTTCTAATGCGAAACTCATCGCCATGCCTTAGAGGACCAAAGATCTTACCAAGAACTTTTCTCTCGAACACTCCCAAGACTGCTGCATCGGCACAAGACAGCGTCAATGCTTCCGCACCATAGAGAAGCACCGGAAGAATAAGCGACTTATAGAGTATTAATTTCGTCGCACGAGAGAGGTCTCTATTACTAAACTGCCTACTGAGACCGTAGTAGCACCTGTTGGCCAGTGTGATTCTTCGTTTGATCTCCAGACTGACATCATTCTTGCTGGTAATGGCGGTGCCAAGGTAGATGAACTCCTTGACCACATCGAATGTATAGTTGCCAGCTGTAACCTGGGAGCCGATGCGATCAACATCCCTACTCGTCGACAACATGTACTTCGTCTTGCTCTCATTTACCGCCAGACCCATTTTTGCAGACTCTCGTTCAATAGCATTAAAGGCTGCGGTGGCATCTCGCTTGGTAAGCCCAATGATGTCTATATCGTCTGCATACGCAAGGAGCTGGACACTTTTGTTAAATATAGTGCCATTTCGATGTACACCCGCCTTTCGCAAAACACTGTCCATGACGAAATTGAAGAGGTCGCAAGATAAGGGATCGCCCTGTCTGAAACTTCGCACGGTATTAAAAGGTTCGGAGAGGTCTTTTCCTACCTTGACGGAGCTGCAGGAGTTGCTCAACGTCATTCTGCACAGTTTTACAAGCTTTGCAGGAATACCGAGCTCAGACATTGCGGCATATACGCGATCCCTTATCGGGCTATCGAACTCCGCCTTATAGTCGACAAAAAGGTGGTGAGTGTCGACTTGACTTTCATGGGTCTTCTCCAGGATTTGGCGCAGTGTGAATATCTGGTCAATGGTGGACTTACCAGGTCTGAAGCCGCACTGATAAGGTCCAATCAGTGAGATGGCGAATGGCTTAGTCGTTCACACTGTACGCTCGTAAGAACCTTATATGCGATAGGGAGAAGGCTTATACCCCTGTAGTTGGTGCATATAGTGGGGTCTCCCTTTTTCAGGATGGGGCAGAGGACACTGAGATTCCAATATTCGGGCATACTTTCCTCCAGCCATATTCTGCAAATGAGCTGGTGCATGCTCCTAACCAGCTCATCGCCTCCATATTTAAAGAGCTCAGCGGGCAGACCGTCAGGTCCAGCCGCTTTGTTACCTTTCAGTCGCCGTATGGCAACCTTGACCTCTTCATAGCTGGGTGACGGGATTTCAATGTCGTCGTCATTGATTGGATCCGGCACAGCATCTCTAGGGGCGGAAATTGTGTTGTCATCGCCCTGCAGTAGATTAGAGAAGTGCTGTCTCCATAATCTTAGTGTCCCTTGTGCATCTGTAACCAGATTTCCGTGTTCATCTCTGCAGGAGGTTGCTCCGGGATTAAAACCAGTAGTAAGACGCCTTATCTTTTTGTAAAAATTTCGAGCATCATTCCTACTCCTGCACATCTTGATTTCCTCACGATCATGCCTTTCTTGCTCCCTTTTCTTTCTTCTAAACAGGCGCCTTTCTTCCCTCCTCTTCTCTCTGTACACCTTCACTGTTCTCTTGTAGTGGTGGACTGTAACGTTCTCCTATAGGCAGCGTTCTTTGCTGCAGTTGCCTCACGGCACTCTTCATCATACCAGTGGTTTCGCGGGGAGGACGCTCGAAACCAAGAACTGCTTCAGCAGTGGTGCGTAGTGAGCCAGAGATGTTACACCACTGTCCACCAATACTTTCGAGAGAGGATAGGAAGCCTTGGAGCTTACTAGAAAGACGATCGGAAAATGACCTAGCTGTCTCCTGTGATCGCAGCTTTCTGATGTCCAGCTTTCCCCGAACACTAGAGCGTGCCGTATTCGGTGCGCATTTGCGTAATCGCATCTTGGCTGCGACAAGATGATGGTCCGAGTCGATGTTTGGACCTCTAAATGTTCGCAGGTCTAGAATACTGGAAACATGCCTTCCATCAATGACAATGTGATCGATCTGGTTGTTGGTAGATCGATCAGGAGAGAGCCAGGTGGCCTTATGGATATCGAGATGCTGAAATCTGGTGCTACAAACTACCATGTTTCGCGCCGCGGCGAAATCGATCAGTCTCAAGCCGTTCGGTGAGGTGGAATTATGGAGACTGAACTGTCCGACAGTGGGGTCAAAGATACTTTCACGTCCAACTTTCGCATTGAAATCACCGAGGACAATTTTGGCGTCATGTGCCGGACACCCATCGTACACTTCCTCGAGCTTTGCGTAAAAAGCATCCTTGACCACATCATCCTTCTCTTCCGTCGGGGCGTGAACACAAATAAGGCTGATGTTATAAAATTTCGCCTTTATGCGGATCGTAGCAATTCTTTCGTTCACAGGGGTGAACTCCGAGACGTGGTGGCGAAGTCTCTTGCTAACTACGAATCCGCAACCAAATTCGTGTTTCTTCTCATGGCAGCTGTAGTAGATGTTACATGTTGCTTGCCTTGTACAACCTTGCCCTATCCATCGCATTTCCTGGATGGCGGTGATGTCAGCCCTACATTTCGTGAGAGCATCCGCAAGTTGGATAGAGGTACCTTCCCTATAAAGGGTTCTCACGTTCCAGGTACATATCCTTAAATCATAGTCCTTAAAACGTTTGCCAAGTTCGTCAACATAGAAGGGGGTCCGTTTAGAGGCTATTGTCTTAGTTTTCATTGAATTTTTGTTTTTACGTGGTGGGTTTCAAGCCCTACGCACAACCCTAATTTAAAGTCCAGGGGATTGGACAATTGCCGCATACATTAGTTAACAAGCTAGCGGGTGCTAGAATGTTATCCAGGCGGGCCACGTGGAGGCTGTATGTCGACTTGAATACAACGGGAACAAGGATCGTTCTGGAGGCCGCCAGGTTGACCCCGATCAGAGACTTTGCCTTGTCCGAAGTATCCCATCCATCCCAATTATATTTATGCATATCTTAATCTTATTCAAAATCTTTTTGATCCGATCAAAAATTCTAATAAGAAAAATATTTGAAATTATCAATTCATTGTTTGATATGTTATTATTATTATGGGTCTTTATATTTATTTGCTTATAGAATTCTGTAAATTTGGTAAGCTTCAGAATTTTAAAAGTCTTTATACCATAGTTCAGTATTAAAGTTATTTGTCGAATTTATGAGAAATACAGCAAGCGGTTTAAATATCAATCTTACATATAAACTATTTCTATTCTATGTTAATCTTATTCTTTTTCTCGTACTTGCCCAATGCTTTCTATATTAGTTTTTTTATAAGTAGAAGAAAATATTTATTTTATTTGTTTATAATTTTAGTGACTCATGTTTCACATATTACATATATCTTATTCATAATTTTGTCAATGCATTTCTAATGATTTACATAAATTAACAAAAGTCTCTTGAAATTGTAAACACTGCATATTGTATGGCAGTACATTGTGTCGGAATTTTGTTTGTTCTATTTTTATGGAGAAACAGGTATGTGATGAAAAACGTTTTCATCGAAAGGAAATCATTTGTATTTTAAAAATCATATATTACTTATCTGTTTTAATTATTTTAAAATTTTAGTAATCAAGGATGTAGTGGCAATAGTCAGTAAGGTAATGAATGAAAAAATAATTCCAAATATCAGAGTTGGCTTTATTGCATTAGATTTAATTTTCCACTAAATTTAGTGGTAGTGGAAAAAATAGTGCATTATCGCCTCTTATATTAAGTGGAAATTTAGTGCATTAAATAAAACAAATTTAGTGGTAGTTTAAATTTAGTGCAATAAACACAACTCTGCCAAATATGAAAGGATTTGCAAGTTATAACAACTTGAATATTGATTCGATTTCAGTTTCGATCGAAATCGATTTCCATCACATACCAGATTTTGTTGTTTTCGATTTTATTTCGACGACCTTTTTAGTAGATAAAGTTGTTATTAATATGGAACGATAGATATGTTTTTCTTCTTTCTTGTGACAATTAGTTAATTATGAGCAGAGATATAATTTTTCATTCTCTTCATACAACCGTACATCAGAATAAGGACTCCAAATCCTACGATCCATATTTTGCAAATTATGATTTAAAAAGAAATGATGATTGGAATCTCAGTGCCCTCTATCCGATCCTGAAAAAGAGAGACCCCACAATATGCACCAACTACAGGGGTATAAGCCTTCTCCCTATCACATTTAAGGTTCTCGAGCGTATTGTGTGAACGACTGAAGCCATTTGCCATCTCACTGATTGGACCTTATCAGTGCGGCTTCAAACCTGGTAAGTCCACCATTGACCAGATATTCACACTCCCCCAAATCCTGAAGAAGAACCATGAAAGTCAAGTCGACACACACCACCTCTTTGTCGACTATAAGGCAGCGTTCGATAGCCCGATAAGAGATAAGTATTCCTTCAAAACTGATAAGACTGTGCAGAATGTCGTTGAGCAATTCCTGCAGCTCCGTCAAGGTAGGAAGAGACCTCTCAGAGCCTTTTAATACCGTGCGAGTTTTCAGACAGAGCGATCCCTTATCCTGCGACCTCTTCAATTTCGTCATGGAGAGTGTTATTCGAAAGTCGGGTGTGTATCGTAATGGCACAATTTTTAAAAAAAGTGTTCAACTCCTTGCGTATGCAGACGATATAGACATCATTAGGCATGCCAAGCGAGATGTCACCGCAGCCTTTAATGCTATAGAACGAGAGTTTGCTAAAATGGATCTGGCGGTAAATGAGAGCAAGACGAAGTACATGTTGTCGACGAGAAAGCACGTTGATCGTATTAACTCCCAGGTTACAGCCGGCAACTATACATTCGGTGTGGTCAAGGAGTTCATCTACCTTGGCACCGCCGTTACCAGTAAGAATGATGTCAGTCTAGAGATCAGACGAAGAATCACACTGGCCAACAGGTGCTACTACGGTCTCGGTAGGCAGTTTAGTAATAGAGACCTCTCTCGTCCGACGAAATTAATACCAAAGAATATAAATCATATAGAATGCGCATCTCAACACTTATCCAAATATTTTGTCAAAATTTATTCAGACGCGGGAAGGAAGGGCAAAAGGCAAAACAAAAGAAAAGAGCGTAACAAAACAAGACACCACCGAAGAGAAACTAATGTCGCAGTGTATGCACTGTGCTAATGTGTGTTTTATTTCTTTTGCATTGTTCTTTAGTTTTTTTCGTTCAGCCACAGTACATACAGTGACGAAACTCCAACAACTATAACAAGAACATCACAGCAAGATAGCCACAACAAAATTTTTGCACACACAACATCACAGTGTATAAGACGATAGCCACAACAAAATTTTTACTTCGTGTTTTTTTTTTTTGCTTAAGTACAGAAACGGTTTCATGCTGACAACAATATTCACATACACAATACAATTTATGTGTTTGTGTTTCTTATTCATTCCCTGCAGTGCGCTGGACCGGTCCCAAATTGGCACTTTCACCTATCACTAAGGGACACTGTTAGTCTTTTTACCGGTAAAACGACCGGAGATTTTAACATGTGGTAGTCGTAGAAACAGTCAATTGACCCCCCTATCGATAACTATGGGACAGTCTGTTTACCGGTGCCACAGTATCAATCCCGTGGTTGATGTCGTCGTACCAGTTAATTAACTGGTGAATACGGTCAGGTTAAATAAATAGTTCCAAAGTACTTTACATCTTATTTTCCCTGATAAGCCAGTGATTACTTATAAACATGTAATTACTTATAAACAGGATAATAATTGAAGCATATATTATGTGCACAACTCACCAAATAAATGAATAACGGATTATTTTTCTGCATACACATTTACCTCACATAGCAACAAAATTCAACTTTCATTTACAATGATTCTGAGTACAGGCATAACTTCAAATTAAAACCGCTTCGATAACAAAGGGACAGAAAAGTGTGAATTGAAACCTCTTCGATAACAAAGGGACAGAAAAATGTGAATTGAAACCTCTTCGATAACAAAGGGACAGAAAAGTGTGAATTGAAACCTCTTCGATAACAAAGGGACAGAAAAGTGTGAATTGAAACCTCTTCGATAACAAAGGGACAGAAAAGTGTGAATTGAAACCTCTTCGATAACAAAGGGACAGAAAAGTGTGAATTGACATCGCGAAAGACAACGTTGAGTCAGAAAAATAACCGAAAAATGGGTCAATTGACAGAATAAAACTGCAGGGTTCTGAGCTGTATTCGTTTTTTAAATTTTAAAACTTAGAGAATAATATTGTTGGTTCAAATATTTTTGTGTATTAAAGAATACAGTGCTCCGATACGACTATATAAGCTAGTGTAGGGCAAAGCATATTTAATTTGTAGTTGCGCGAAGGAAAATACATTAATCTACATCGAATATATAGCGCCCTATTTAATATCGTAATAAAAGTGTAGTTAGAAATATATTTTATTATTATAGCTCAACAATTGATTTTATATTTATTTGAAATAAAAGGTTAACTAAACCTAAAAATGTACTTCCAAAAATATAAAAAAACAAGTATACATATATTCATTAATGACAAATTTTCGAATGATAAATTGATGATCTTTCAATTATAAGAAAATTCAATTTTTATTTTTAATTTATATATGTATGTATGTATGTATTATATAATCAAGATTAAAATTATTTCTTACTTCTTTATAAAAAGGCTAATAAAGTCACTTTTTTTAAAGATTATATGTATATTGGATAAAATATCTAATTTTCTTTTTTTGGAACTTCCTTTTTCTGTAGTTCAAGATCAATGTTTTTGAAGGAGTACCAATAATAGAAAATCCAATACCTCTATTCTGTGTTAAGAACAAGTGTCGGCAAACCACTCTGTGATCATTGGTTTACATGACTCAATAATAAAAGATTTTATACCAATTTTTTTAGATTCAGTTTTAAAGACATTATGAAATATTGAAATGTGTTTTTTGCTTGCATCCATTTTGCTATCATTCTAAATTATTTTACTTCCCAAAATGGTTTATCTGCAGATTCTTTAAGTGAAATTGTTAAAGAAAATATTAATATTTTAAAAAGCATTGGTATTAATATTTGTGCCCTTATATGTGTTCAAGGCTCGACTAACCGAAAATGCTTTTCCAATCTTACAGTATCTGCTAAAAAACCGTTTTTTGAATTAAGCGATCAAAAAGTTTTTTGACTTTATAATTTTCCACACTTAATTAAACCTTTGCGGAAGGGGTGGCGTCCCCCGGATGGGACGGCAAGCTTTCAGGTAATTATGGAATTGTAAGAAAAGGAAGCAAATGCAAAAACAAAAATGTGCCCAAAACCAACACGGCAACATACTTATTTTTCCTAACACTTTTGAAAAATGCGTGTAATATTTGCCACACAAATTTTCAGCAGGCCTGTTTCTGCTGCTATTAAAACAACGTCTGAAACCACAAAATTTAAGACATGTTCCGCAGAATTGGCTTTATCAACAGCTCAGTTTATGGAAAAATGGCCAAATTTTTGATTGTCTTAATAGTGGCTCCCTTTATCGAGATAATTGCTACAGATCTTCAATTCAGATTAACAATGAAGTATATAAATATATTCAGTTCTTTTTAGAATATTTAAAAAAGGTGGAGTTTGTAGATCAAAACAAGCGTATTTTCTTGTCAAATAAAATGAAACTCACCCTAAATTCAATTCTTATGTTAACAAATGAAATTTTAAGGGAAGGTGGTGATTTATATTTCTTAATGACAAAGTCCCTCAATCAAGACAAATTAGAAAACACTTTTTCTGTATTACGGCAAAAAGGTGGCAACAATAACAACCCTTCCGTAGCCGAATTGAATACCATTTTGGCAAAATTAATGATAACAAAAATAATTCAGTCAAGTTCGTCCAGCAATTGTCTGCATTTACAAGACGAGATAACGCAAGTTGATGCCAACTTTGAAGCAGATTTATATACATATTGAACATAAAGAACCAAGTTACAATAAAATTGATGACGTTGATTTCGACAGTAATATACATAAGTATATGCAGATTATTTTTTTTCTAACAGCCCCAAGCGAGCTTTTCATATATTATAAAAATTATCAATCGCTAACAGATTTTGGAAATTTAGCTGCCCCATCAGATAAACTAATGGATGCAAGCGAAAAACACATTTTAATGTTTCATAATGTTTTTAAATCTGAAATGCAAAAAATTGGTATAAAATCTTTTATTATTGAGTCATGTAAACGAATGACCCCAGAGTGGTTTGCCGACACTTGTTCTCAAGACAGAATAGAGGTATTGGATTTTCTATTATTGGTACTCCTTCGAAAACATTGAATTTAGATATTTTATTCAATAAATAATCTTTAAAAAGAGTAGCTTTATTAGCAGAGTAAGAATTTGCTCACTCTTTTGCTCATTGCGCATTGCGCACTCTTTTCTTGCGCCTCGAAAAATTGCGCATGCGCAAAGAGCGGAGCCAATAAAAAAGAGCAGTTGTTGGCTCTTTTGGCTCTTGCTCTTTTTTTGTAAGCGCTGCTCTTTGCGCCATGCGCATTTAAATTTTTTATTTGGCGCTTTGCTCTGCACATTGAGCAAAATGAGTAGCGCATTGCGCATGCGCTTTTTATATCTACAGTGTCATGTCAGCAACAAATTTTTTTAATTTGCCATTCGAAAAAATTTTTATGTGCAGTCAATCATTGCGTTACAGAAAATGACTATACAGTATTACTGATGGAAATTTCAATCATAAATATACCTAAAAAAGATGAATGGGGACATTCGCGTATGTTTTTAAGAAAAAAAATAACAGATTTATGATACTCGTTTATTTGCATGAAGAAAATGAAATTTTTATCACTCATTCTTGACATACATATGTATACTTAGAACAAATTTGAATGCATATATTCGCGTGTAATTTTCAGAAAAAATTTTGTACTAATTTATGTGCGTGAAGAAAAAAATAAACAGAGGCCTTATTCTGTAACTCTCCTAAGCTAGATTTAGGACTTTTTGGCTACGAATAGAATTCTTGAACGCTTATTGTAATTTAAAAACTTCATGCCTATTACCTCTACACTTTTTAATTTTATATATTCTAACGCCCAGCCTGTTTCAAAAACCCAAAATTTAACCATTTTATCTTAAGAGAATTACAGGATAAGGCCCCAGTTTAATATAAAAAAGAAAAAATTGTTTTATTATTTTACTCTAAAGTATATGAAAATACTAATATAAATTCTATTTACATTTAATTATTTCTTCTTTTTTCATATTAAAATTACTGACTTCAAAGGTATTTTACACCACAGTAAATGAGCAATGCGCAATTGCGCACTCTTTTAGCTCTTTTGCGTATTGCGCAAAAAAAAGAGTGGAGCAAGAAAGCTCAAAATTCAAATGCGCCTTCAATGCGCAGCGCTTGTAATGCGCAGAGCAAGAGCAACAGAAAGTTTGCTCTGCTCTTTGCGTAAAGAGCAAAAAAGAGCCAAAAGAGCGGCGCTGCTCTGCGTTTTTACTTACTCTGTTTATTAGCCTTTTTATGGAGATGAAAATCCTCAAAATATACATACTTTTTGATGCTTTGAAGTATAAAATAAGAAATAATTTTAATCTTGATTATTATTTATTTATTATTTATTTTTAACATAAAAAAAATTAATAACGTACATTTATATAATTTATACATACATATATAAATTAAAAATAAAAATAGAATTTTCATATAATTGAAAAATCATCAATTTATCATTCAAAAATTTTTTATTAATATATATATACTTGTGTTTTTTTTTAATATTTTTGGAATTACATTCTTTGGTCTAGTTAACCTTTTATTTCAAATAAATATAAAATTAATTATTGAGCTTAAATAAATAATAAGAAAAAAATATATTTCTAAATACACTTTTATTACGATATTAAATAGGGCGCCATATATTCGATGTAGATTAATGTATTTTCCTTCGCGCAACTACAAATTAAATATGCTTTGCCCTACACTAGCTTATATAGTCGTATTGGAGCACTGTATTCTTTATTACACAAAAATATTTGAACCAACAACATTATCTAAGTTTTAAGTTTAAAAAAACGAAAACAGCCCACAATGAATAAGAAACGCAAACACATAAATTGTATTGTATGTGAATATTGTTGTTAGGATGAAACCGTTTCTGTACTTAAGCAAAAAAAAAAAACACGAAGTAAAAATTTTGTTGTGGCTTATCGTCTTATACACTGTGATGCTGTGTGTGCAAACATTTTGTTGTGGCTATCTTGCTGTGTGATGTTCTTGTTATAGTTGTTGGAGTTTCGTCACTGTATGTACTGTGGCTATCTTGCTGTGTGATGTACTTGTTATAGTTGTTGGAGTTTCGTCACTGTATGTGACGAGAGAGAATAGAGGTATTGGATTTTCTATTATTGGTACTCCTTCGAAAACATTGCATTTAGATATTTTATTCAATAAATAATCTTTAAAAAGAGTAGCTTTATTAGCCTTTTTATGGAGATGAAAATCCTCAAAATATACATACTTTTTGATGCTTTGAAGTATAAAATAAGAAATAATTTTAATCTTGATTATTATTTATTTATTATTTATTTTTAACATAAAAAAAATTAATAACGTACATTTATATAATTCATACATACATATATGGGCAATTTCAAAATTTTTCAACATTTGTTGAAACTGAGTTCAGATGCTTATTATTTCTCCAGTTTTTCGAATTGACCAAAACGGTCAAAAGGGAATGGTAGGCCACACTAGAAAACTGGGAAATTCAAAATTTCAGACCATCAGTTATTTATCTCTAAAAGTTATGGGCACTCAAATATTGAAAAACTCAAAAACAGGCTTGAAATTTACAAGAGTTTTCTCATATTTCATCACTTTTATACTTCCGATGCTCACTGATATAAAATAAAGTCACTAGACTTAGTAGATATTTATACTATAAAAGTTATGCCCATACTACTATTTGGGAAAAAGTTGTACAGCGGTTCATTTTTGAAACCAAAATTTTCCGATTTTTCAATTTTCGCAGTTTTTTCTATAGAGTTTTTGCGCCGTTCAAGAAAATTGCATTTCGTCAACAGTATTTAAAAGATGGTATAATTTGCTAAAATTTGCGCCATATCACGTCGATGTCAGGCTGCTAGTTGCTGAGAACGACGACCTCAAACTTTTATAGAATTGGCGTAAATTTGTCAAAAATTACAGTTTTTCGCGTCTGACATTTGCAATCTTTTTTAAAACTGGTTTATGTATTGCGTGATCTAAACTTCTTAGTAAATGGCACCTCAACGTCAAGAAGGCGTTAAAATATTTTGAAACGCAAAAATTTTATAAAGAAAATAAAACTTTTGCAAAATTTCATGATTTTGTTTCGCGTTTTTTTTAGTTAATCAGTGGTTTAAAATCGATGTAAAGTATTGGAAATGAAGTGCGGCGGTGAACTAAAGATCATATATAAATACGGTTGAATTCGGTCCATATTTAGCGGGTACAGTGGCATTTTCCTTCAAACACATTTTGCTTTGTGATATCTGCAGTTATATATAGATTCCGCCGCGATTGACACCAAATGAAAGGTTTTTTTAAGTTTAATAATAAATTTTCATGATTTAAAATTTTACAGATCAAAAAAAAAATCCTAACCTCAAAAATAATTCTTATATAATTTTTTTTATTTTTTAAATTTGCAAGTTAGAACATTGTTTTTCTGTAAATTAGTTATCCGTTATATAAACACATATTATAACAATCGGTGAAACATTAACATTTTTGCAAAAATTCGCGTTTTTTAATGTTAAGGAAATTTAATTATAATTGATATTTTTCATGTATTTTATCAGTGCATTGATGAATTTGGACTGCATTGATGAATTTGAAATGAGTTTCATGCATCCATACAACATTTATTAAAATAAACCAATAAATTTAACTTTAAATTTTTTTTAAAGAGATTTTAACTTAAAACCTCCATAACTTTCGCGCCGTTTGCAATAAATGATTAACGCGAACTGTTTTGGTATGCTAAAATATCACCCTTCACGTGACCAAAGCGTCATTCGTGTCATCAAAAAAAAAAAATTCGAAAAAAAAAATATCAAAATGTCGAAAATTTTTGAAATTGCCCATATAAATTAAAAATAAAAATAGAATTTTCATATAATTGAAAAATCATCAATTTATCATTCAAAAATTTTTCATTAATGAATATATACTTGTGTTTTTTTTTTAATATTTTTGGAATTACATTCTTTGGTCTAGTTAACCTTTTATTTCAAATAAATATAAAATTAATTGTTGAGCTTAAATAAATAATAATAAAAAAATATATTTCTAAATACACTTTTATTACGATATTAAATAGGGCGCCATATATTCGATGTAGATTAATGTATTTTCCTTCACGCAACTACAAATTAAATATGCTTTGCCCTATACTAGCTTATATAGTCGTATCGGAGCACTGTATTCTTTATTACACAAAAATATTTGAACCAACAACATTATCTAAGTTTTAAATTTAAAAAAACGAAAACAGCCCACAATGAATAAGAAACGCAAACACATAAATTGTATTGTATGTGAATATTGTTGTTAGGATGAAACCGTTCTGTACTTAAGCAAAAAAAAAACACGAAGTAAAAATTTTGTTGTGGTTTATCGTCTTATACACTGTGATGTTGTGTGTGCAAAAATTTTGTTGTGGCTGAACAGCACAGTGTTGTCAGATTAGGGGATTTATCCCCAAAATGGGGATTTTTTTTCTGAAATGGGGATGAAAAAATTCATTTGGGGATGGGGATTTTATTGGGGATGATCGACAAGTTTTCGGCGATTTTTAAAATTTGTTTGCTAAGTTAATTATAGATTTCATACATTCGGAACACACGATGAAAGAATTTCAATAGAGTTTCAATTTTCAATATTTGCTTATAAACTTGTTTAAAACTCATACTTTCATATAAAAAATTTTGCAACGTGTGCTCTTGGTTTTAGTTTGATTAATTTTCTCATATAAATAATAACATTCCCATATCATTAGGTTTCCGCCACCTTTTTAATGGTTTTTGTTGCGGAGGAATTCAGTATTAGAGGGTCTTCTTACAGATAAATTACTTCTTTTGTAGATAAACAAACTAATTTTAGTTTCGTCCGACCACAATTACTTCTCCACTTATACTTTATGGTATGGGAATTTTTCCATACTTTGACAGAGGACATCTAATAAGAATTAAGATACAAAAGATGCCGTATACTATACAAATATTTCCAACGACATCATGATGTCTTATGCTGAATATGAAATGGCACAGCAATCAATATTTCAACAAAATAATGACCCGAAACACATATCGAAGCCAGCAAGAGGTTGCTTTAAAAAGAATGTCCTCAATTCTTTTTGCCGGTTCCAACATTACGACCCGCCATAAGAAATTTTACTTGTACGTGATGCACATTCTATATGATTTATATCCTTTGTTAATACTCTATAAGTCGCTTATTCTTCCGGTACTTCCCTATGGTGCGGAAGCATGGACGCTGTCTTGTGCCGATGCAGCTGTCCTGGGGTTGTTCAAGAGAAAAGTTCTTCGTAAGATTTTTGGTTCTCTAAGGCATGGCGGTGAGTTTCGTATTAGAACCAACTATGAGCTTTATGAGCTCCTCGGCGATGTAGGCGTTGTTCAGCTATTTACATCCAGGGGCTACGGATGGAAAGTATGCCATCGTACATGTATGCAGACAAGTATGCCCGTCTAATAGGCCTTTAAGGGAATGTAAGTAAACCCAAGATAAGCATTGTAAATAGCCAACAACCAGGGAAGAAAAATATCTCTTCCATGTTGAATATCGGCAAAAGTTATACAAAACGGTGCCGATAGCTCAAAAGGTTCAAAGAAGCCAATAGCCGAATGTAGCTGTTCATCAGGTATTCTGATTAAAGACGCGTCTACTTGATCGAGAGCTTGAATCATGAGGGACACACAAGTGAGTGTCCAAAAGTATGTCAAGCTTTGCACTAATTGAAGTAGTCACATTTGTGAACACAGTATTCTATGGAGTCGACTGATACAGTGAAGAACCCAATGTCATAGCAAAAATCTTTCCATGAAGTCCACTTTGCATTTCTAGCAGAATTTTCAAGCACTTTTTTTCTTGGTCTTATGAAGTTCTCACTCATCGATGGCTGTAGCCTAATGAAAGGGCCTACTACTCAAGCGGAGCAGATCCTCAATTTAAGGATTCCACCGTTGTGGCTTTGGCTTAAACCTGTATCCAGAGATTTTAGTCGAGGATGCAGCGGGCTGGAAAGGCGTAGTAGATAATGAATTTAACGCTCTCTATTTTAGAATTTCCTGAAAGGGAAACAATTTATGATCTTCCAGATTGTTTTGGGTTTTCTTTCTTTTCATCTTTTAACTTTCAATAGTCGCCGTAGTCTAGTGTTTAGTGTTTTGGCTTACTACACAATAGCTCCGGGTTCAAACTCCAGCTCTGACATCTTAAAAAAAAATATGAAAATCTAGTTTTTTCGGCGGCTACATCTTAGTAGTCCTCTGGCAAAAGCTCTGAGAGCAACGGATTGTCGTGAATAAGCTTCTTAAGTCTATCGTTCGCAGTCGACATTGAAAATTTTAGGTCCCGGCACTCATAGATAAAAATTGACACACACAGCATGGATACTGCGAGAAGCTAGGTGGTAACCCTGAAACAGTGTTGCGTTTCTTTGGGAAACATGGAGCTTCTCCATTGTTTTCACCATCCATATCAAACTTATTTAATTCCATTCAAATTAGTTTTAAGTTTTAATTTTTATTGTTCAACAATTGTTTTGAAAATAAAACTTCTGACGCCCAGTAGATTTTCTTCTTCAAAATCGTTTACCATAAACATGGTTACATTTTTTAATATTCATATTCTGTTCTTAATACAAATATGGTCACACTATGACAGGGTTAGTTTAACATTAAAGAAATGTGTACCGGAATATTGCACATTTCTTTATTTTTAGAAAAGAAAACACCATTAAAAATTGACCAAATTTCATTTGGTTAGCAAATTTTTATTTCTTATCATGTAATTAAAATGTAAATATTTCTAATCCGTTATTTATTTTAATAATTGTTTACCGTTGTGAAATATGTATATGTAAATAATTTATTAAAATATAAAAATTAAAGATACGCAAACCGTGAAGTAGTCGCCGTGGTCTAGTGGTTAGTGTGTTTGCTTACTAAGACGATAGTGCCGGGTTCAAATCTCAGCATCGACATCTTGAAAAAAGAAATATGAAAAAAATATTTCTTTCGGCGACTACCTCTCAGCAGTCTTCTGGCAAAAGCTCTGAGAGTAATTAATTGCCATGAAAGAGCTTCTCAAGTCTGTCGTTCGGAGTCGACATTAAACTGTAGGTCCCGGTACTCATGGATAGAAATTTACACACACAACATGAGTGCTGCGAGAAGCTAGGCCGTAATCCTGACACAGGGTTGTAAAGGCCAGTTATGTATGTTATGTATGTATGTATCATGTGATAAAAAAAAAAATTGGGTCACCTATGGGTAGGTGGCACAGTGGGACAATTTATAATTTTTTTTTTTTAATCAAATTTCAAAAATTATTTTTTTCTGTAGTAATTTGTTTATTTACAGAATATTAACTAATCAATTAACAAATAATAATATCATTTGCAACTTTAGTTTGGCTAACTAATTTTTATTTCTTATCTGATAATTTATTAAAAAAAAAAAAATTGGTTAAATTACCTATAGACAGTCGGACAATTTATTAATTTTTTTTATTCAAATTTTAATACTTATTTTTTTCTGTAATAATTTGCAACTTTATTGTCGTTAGCAAATTTTTATTTCTTATTTTTCATTTTTGTTTATTTTGCCCTTTTAATAGAAATACGATTTGCGCAATGCTTATTTCTTCTTAATAATTTATAAAAAGTTACTTCTTTATTTTCGAGTGTAAAATTGTTTTTTTGTTTTTTAGGAAATTGCCAAACTATTACGTCCGCATACCTTAAGAGCAAAATATGGCTCCAGCAAAACCTTAAATGCTGTCCACTGCACTGATTTGCCCGATGATACTATATTGGAAATACAATATCTATTCAAAATATTAGACTAACGATTAACTTCTATTTTAGGTTTTTTTTATAAAACAAATTTATTTTTTTATGTATATATATAAATAATTTTTTATTTCTAAAAAAGATCGTTTAAAGCCTTAATAATAATTTAAACAGAAATTTAACTATCACTTCTTGTTTTTGTCAAAGCAAAAATATTAATACATACTAAAGTTTAAATATTTACAACTTGGGTATTATTGCTTGTACTGGGTGCGTCATCACATAAATTGTTTGCAGGTATAATTTCTGTAGCCAGGACTACCTCCAAAGCACTTTGACTAGCATAATGATGACCCAAACGTTCTTGCAATACATAATCGTAGGCGAGAAAGGTATAAATGACAATGGCTATTATCATAATAATGCCATAAAAGAAAAATTCATTGCTTTGATTGGCAAAAATATTTAATTGAGTTATTAAAACTACAATAAGATTGCCAAAAGCGTTATTTAAAAACCAAGCGGCAGTAACCACCGATTTCATAGAAACAGGAGCCTGAAATTTAAGTAAATAATTTTAAACTGAATGAAAAAAAAAACAAAAACACAAAAACCTGTGTAAATGCGAATTGTAAACCAGGTATTGAAAGCAGTAATTCTCCCAGCATTATTAAAACAAATTGTGGTATTTGCCATAAAACATTAACAGATTTGAAAGGCATCGACTGAAATGAAAGCAAAAAATAAAATAAACTTGTAACCCTACATATACTATTTTAAAACACTCGCAATAAATTACCAATAAATATCTTTGTAGTGCTCCGGCACATATAAATGAAAATGCTGAAAATACACCACCCAACGTCACGCTTTGTAAAGGCTCCAATTCATAGTTAAAACAACATTTTAAAAATGGTTTTATTAAATACTGCCACAAGGGTATTAAAATAAATAGGAATATAGGGCCCATAGCTTTGGCCTGATCTGGTTGTATGGTAATACCATTTGCTATAGTTGTATTCATAAGAGAAGCTTGAAAAGTCCAACTCGAATCTTGTTGAGCCAATAGCGCAAAATAAATTGGCAAGGGTAAAAATAATTTGGCCAGCTGAAAAGAAAAAATTTAATAAAATTACATATAAAGTTGAACCTCGGTTATTTGACGCCAAAGTTAAGGGTGTGTTAGCATGGACCACGTTTAACAGAGGTTGTATAAAAACGTAAAAAAAACAAATCAATTGTTAAAAAATCAAGTTTTCTTTTTGAAATATGAAAACAGTATGCTCGCTCAGCAAGGATAAATTTTGTATATGTATGTAGTAAGTATGTATATAAAAGAGAAAAAAAAATGTTTTGCATATATATAACACAAAATAGATAGAATTTAATGTATTTGTTGTAAGTAGGCCTTGTTGAATGAATCAATTTAATTTTCAGATTTTTTTTTTATTGAGGCCAGCACTCAGGGGATGACCTCCTACTAAAATATGAGGGTATATATAATATCAGTCAGAAAAAAAAACAAAAGATCTACTTCTTAAATGTGAACCGCAAGGAAATCGGTTGCTGTTGATTAATTATTTAATGGCCAGTGTTATACTACAAAAAGCACGCACACTAAATTTTGAATTAAGGGAGAAATTAAAAAAACAAAAATGTACCGCTAATGATGACAGTGATATTGAAGATGATGTTGTTGTTGTCCTTGATCCTGCCCCTAAGAAAATACTTAGTTACTGCTCCTCAATTGCCTCTCTGACATGAGAGACCCTGCCAAAGAACTATTGCTCTCCGCCAGCTTAGCCAGTTTAGTCCTTGCAGTGTAAGCCTCTACATCACAAAATACAAACTTAAAATCTGAAGTTATCGCGCAAAAATGATTTTTTCAGAAGTTCACCTACATATGTAGTATAAAATATGTACGATATTGTATGTGCGATATAAATCTTAGATCAAGCATGTCAAACTTAAATCCTAATACGGGCCAAAGAAAGAATATAAAAGTTTATGTGGGCCACAAGAACAACAAAAAAAAAACTTCACTGTTTATAGGAAACTAGGCTTATTTTGAAAAGTATAAAAAAGAAAAAATTAATATTTCTTTCCAGATATTTTGCACTTTTTCTCTGCAACTATGTCACGACTTCAAAGGGAATCTTGTTTGCAGTGATTAATTTTAAAACTGACTCGGGATGACTGCTACAGTTCGTATACGCAATTAAATATATCTTCCCCTGTAGTAGTAACATGCTTCGGTACTAGTTTCAATAAATATTCGTAAATGTTGAAGTCTGTGTCGCACGCTCGAAAAAAAAACACAGCTAACTGGTCAACGCACCCAATATCAGTGCTGTCGTTACAGGCAATGGAAAATGCCTCGAAACAAGATGATTTGGCTTTAATTTGATAACTTAAAATTCGGGCCACATCAATAATTCTTTCCACAACGGTATTTCGAGACAAAGAGATTACTTGAAATGCCTTCATACTTCCAGAACAAACCATTTCTGCAGCCTTAATTAAACATTCTTTGATGAAATCACCTTCGGCAAAAGGTTTCTAGTGTTTATCTATCAACTCCAACAAAACGTAGCTTGCATGCACCGATGCTTCACTTTCGTATAACACTTTAGTAACCATGAACTGTTGTTTTTTCAGTCCCAACTTAAACTCTTTTAACTTTTTTTGTCTCATTAATCCTTCGTAATTATCATATACTGATTTATGTTGCTGATAGTGACATTTAATGTTAAATAATTTTAGTACACTGATAGCACATGTCAAGCAGATGATTTTATCGTTTATTCCAGAGCAAAAATTCTCCAGTTCCCACTTGTTTTGGCAATTTCGTTGTTCTCTAGCACTTTTTCGACTAGTTTTGCTGCCACTTGGTACCGATAAAACTAATATTTTAAAATTTTAAAAATAAAAATAAAATAAATAAATAAAATTTTAAAAATACACTTGCTATAACACCGTGTATTTAATATAGCCAACCGGTTAGTAGAGGTCAGATAGTCGAGGTTCAACTGTATTAAAATGGGGATACTTAACAAAATAAAAAAACAAATGTACATATATTTTTACCTTTAAAACTTTAGCCACATCATTGACAAATATTTCATCATATTTGCCCACGGCATAATGCAACCAGTAGGAACGTTTCGTAATATTTCCACATTTAGACCATTTTCTAGCCAAAGCATGTTTAATACAACCATAGAATTTCAAAAGTATATTTTCTTCATTTAGCTTTTCTTCCTTGTAATACAATTTGCCAATATTAAAAGTAACTATTAAAAAATTAGTAAAATATTAAATTATTCCAAACAATGCTATAGAGAAGAGATACTTACCCCATGCTATAAAGAATGAAAAGGATAAAGTACCAAATACCGCTGGATAACAGCCAGTCCTATTAAAACATGTAGTGTTTGCTCTTATCATGGGTGGCAATATTTTACTCAAAAATATACCCACATAATATACAAAATAATATAGACTAAAGTATTCTGCTAATTGCTTTGCTTGATGGGGTAATTGAAATTGTATAGCGCCCAAAGAGGTTAAACAAGCCCTTGATGAGCCATTACCAATGGCTATGAATAGCAAAGAAATTGATACTAAAAATCTGTAATACCAAATAGTTTTAAGTTATTGAATGCCTTTGATAAACATTTTAAATGCCCACTTACACTAATGATATGCCCATGTATGGCAAGGATGTGAGGATTAATAATATCCAGCCAAAGGCATAGAGAAAGTAAAATCCTGTTATTGTTTTTACATTACCTATATAGCTATCGGCCAGTATAGCTCCAAATATTGGACAAAATTGTCCAAAAAAATTAAATATGTGCAATACAATTGTTGATAGGCTTTCACGAAAATATAAGTCATCTCGTAAATATAATGCCAGTATAGCTGAAATTAAAAGAAATCAATTTTTTACAGTCAACCGCCACCTCATCATATAAACATAAAATTTTAAAAAAGGTCTTGAACTTGTGTTTTTTAAAAACAAATAGAAAAGTTAATGAAAAACAAATATAAGCAGATAAATACCAGCAAAGATTATGATGCAAACGTAATATACATATTGATAATGATAATATTTTAATATGTATTTGCACTTAATATTTTAATGCTATTTTAAATAATATAATATTGCATACGTATGTATATGTATTTTAATTAGTACGAGTAGATAGCATAACAATCGTAATATCTTTGTAGAGCATACAGATATTGTTTTAATCGCTTAGCAGTAGGGTTTTTGTCCCGGGAATTCCCGGGACGGGATTCCCGGGAATCCCGCTTAATTTTCATTCCCGTAGTCCCGGGATTTAGTGCGGGATTTCCCGGGATATATATTTTTTTTATTTTTACATTAAAGGATCTTTTATATTATGGCAGCTCTTTCTGAAATGATGACAAACAGCTGTTCGTGAGCTAAACATTATTGCTGATCACAAAATTTTATTTTCTGAGATTTAAAATCGTAATTTCTTAAAGAGGAAAATATATTTCAGTTATTGTTATTAAATAAATATTAAGAATTTGTTTACTCTTATTAGATGAAGAAGTCTTACGTATGGAAATACTTTAAAAATAAAACCGTGGATACAGCAGATTCAACCTTGTGCACCAAATTAATTTCTTGTAGAGGAAAAAGTACAAGCGGCCTTTTATTCATAATATGCAGAAATATGTAAAAGCTGAGCAAAATAAGGAGGTGTCAGTTGATTGAGACATAGTTATTCGGTGAAATTCTATGGTTCCTATGATTGAAAAATTTTTACTTCGGAAAACATGCATAAAAAAAGCTCAATTGAGTTAGATCTTGGAGAATTGTGGTGTGAAAATAATATAATGATTCTAAACAATTTATTAAACGTTTTAAACCCCATTAAGATAGCAGGAAGCACTATGTCGTCGAAATATGAATTTATTAAAAGCTGATGTTACAGCTAAAACTTTATGCCAAGAACTTTCGTCAAATCACACTTGTCTTCTTCAACAAATGTTCAAAGCCCTTAAAACTAGAATTGGAGAAAGACGAGAAAAAATTTTGTACAAATTGATGCAATTTTGAAACGATCCTGATATATTTAACAATGTTAGTGAAAACAATTTATTTCCGCTTCAAAAATGTCTCCATATCGGCTTTTTGGAGAGCCTATTATAGGGAAGAAATGGAAGACACATGTGATGAGAAAACATTAAAAGATATTTTGAATACTGCAATAAATAACGTTAATAATACAAGAGCCAAATCTAAAAAATCATCAACATATTCTATTAAAAAGGACTTGAAAGTTTTTAAAGGTTGTGGCAAAAAAATCGAAAACCTACAAAATTTTTCGCTGCGCTATTTACAATACGTTCAACTTCTATTGAGAGCGAACGAGTGTTTTGAATTTCAGAAGTTTTTGTAAATAAAATTAGAAACAGACTCTCAGACGAGTCCATAAATGCATATTCTGTTTTAAAAATATATTTCGAAAACCAAAATTAACATGTTTATATCAATTACATATATTTAATTATTTTTGCCCGTATTTATAAAAAATTAAATTGGTTTATACAATGCTTATTTGACATATTTCTATGGAGTAATTGCATGTAAGCAATTAATAAAACTGTTTTATTTTTTATGCATACGGGCATTTATGTTTATCTATTGTTAAAAAGTAGCTGAATTATTTTTATTTTTATATTATTTTAATGTAATACATACATAATTTTTGTAACGTTTTGGTCTAAAAAAACTTAATCTCATGAATTAGTTTTATGTTTAGTATAAAAATATAATCTTTA
The DNA here is from genome assembly GCA_963576795.1 of Metopia argyrocephala. Taxonomy (NCBI): domain Eukaryota; kingdom Metazoa; phylum Arthropoda; class Insecta; order Diptera; family Sarcophagidae; genus Metopia; species Metopia argyrocephala. The sequence continues at coordinate 98,463,162 of OY756209.1, read as the reverse complement.
AACCCAGTTGTAGTTGTTTATATTACCTTTTTGTTTCGAGCGGGAAATCCCGGGATCCCGGGAAATTGAAAAATAAATCCCGCTGTCCCGGGAAATGAAAAAGTCCGGGAAAAAAAACCCTACTTAGCAGGCTTATTCTTTTATTTAAAGTTTTCTATTTTGGGGCTTCTCGACCGGGTACAGGAAAGGTCGAATGTGCTTATCCGCGACGGTAGAGTATTCAACTCGATTGTTCTATCGATACTACCATAGGGAGTGGTCTGATGAAATAAGAGATTTGATTTCGGATGGTCGCATATTTTTGCGGACTACACGTATCTCTCCCAGAGCACATCCTTTTGTAGTTGATTGTCCTGTGAATCGCACAAAGCATTATAGAGAGAATTCGTTCTCTAGCCGCACCCTTCGCTTATGGAATAATCTTGCAGCGAGTGAGAAAGAACACTGAAATATGGTCTTTTTTATATAGAAAATGTAAATTAAATATAATCGGCCCTATTCCCGTTGGCGTTTTTATTTTAAAACGAAATAAAAACGACAACTTGGTATCACCGTTGTCGTTATCGACAATAATCGAAAAATGCCGGTATTCTCTATTTAAAAACGAAGATAGAAACGATAAAGAAACTCCTGTTTTTTGTCGCTTTTATTTTTAGTAGCGACATTAGAACGAGAGGTTTGAAAAATAGAAAATTAAAATTACAACGTTGCAACAATTTGAAATTTTAGTATCAGAAATTGAAAAAAAAAATCGTGAAGGTTTCAAAAAAGGCATAAAACCCTTAAATTTTAACAGTTTTTGGGAGGAAGTGGCTGCAAAAATAAATCCATTTGGACCTCCATTCCGTGACGGAGATGGTTGGCACAAAATAAGTAAAACTAAATTAACAACAAAATATTACTAAAAAATTTTAAAATATGTATAAAAATTGATTTGACGCCACTTTCTATACGGATGTTATTGCACAAAACAGACCTACTTCCATCACTCCTATATGCATGTGAATTATTTGCAAACTGTGACAGAATTGACTTACGTAAACTTAGGGTAACTTATAATAACATTGCTCGATATATTTTCCGCTGAGGTCGCCATGACCGTAGTATCTCTAGTTATTCGTTTCAGATTTTTAATATCAGTTATCTTTGGTTTTATTGTAGTTTTCGATAACTTTTTATCGTCGTCTTCGTTTTACTTCAGGAATACCATTTTAGAAATGAAGCGACATAAAAACGACAACCAAATAGAAACGAAATTTAAAATAAGAACGCCAACAGGAATAGGGCCGAATATAAATTGTAAATGAAGAATAGAAAATAAGAAAACTAAAAACGGAAAACACGATAAGTTTGGTCATTTTTATTTTGAGTTTTTTAAATTCCAGGGCTCATGCAAAACATATTAGGTGTGTTCAAGAAGTTAAAATTGTTACAAATTTGTAACAATTGTTACTGGAAAGTGTTCATTAACTCAAAAAATTTGCAACGAGAGAGCGTCGAAAGAGAATAAGAAATTGAGAGAGAAAAAAATTCTTGCAAATTGTTACTAGTAAAATTTTTACTTGTAAGAATTTTTCAAACAGCTGTTTTCTGTTTATGTTTACAAATCAATTGAAAAAAGCTGAAAATAAAGAAATATTTTATGAAATTTAAGAAATTGTAAATAAATGTAAATTTTTAAACGGATATAATGTATTTATTCTATAGAAAATCAGTATTTGTTTGGGTTGGGATCAGCAGCACCAAAATAAGATATCTAAAGGATTTGAATTAAGTAACACAGGGTCCAGAACATTAATGTCAGCGAAGGTTTAAGAGGCACTTCAGGATTTCGAAAGATATATGTATATAAACATTTATGTCTAAAATTTAGAGAATTTTTCCAAAAGAATTTTTTCGATTTATATATTTTATTTTCACAGCCCAGCTGATAGTTTTAGTACTGTAAATATTATAAGTACCTAGATACCCGATACTTTGCATTATGCTGGTAGACAACCCAATTGGTTCAGAAATATATCACAAACAAAATATGCAAAATAAAACTACTCTTTAAATAAAAATCTTAAATACAATTTATATAATTTTTATTTTTTCAAAAACATTTCTGAATTAACAATTTGAATAAAATTTTGCTAAAATTTTTAGTTTATACAAATTCAATTTTTTTAAATCTTTTGCGAATACATTTCTAACGTAATACTGTGTATTACAATAAATTTTGTTAAAAAAAAAACAGAAACATTTTTTATGAATCAGAGGCCTTTTACGTTTGAAGAGTACTTAACACGCTTCTTGAACCTTAGGCATTTGATACTTGGAACACTTTAAAATCTTATATTACACACAAGACTTTTGAGGCTAGCGTTCGAAATAATTGTATATATAACTTTTTTGTCTTTATCTTTTTAACCTTTTCAATCAAATTATTTTTGAGCGTTAGAGGCGTTGCAAAGTTTATTTGCGTAACCCGCTTTACGAAAATACACTGTTTCAAAATTTTTTTAACAGAATTATCAAACCCCTAACGTTCAAAACGGTGATATGTACTTTTATCTTAAGTAATTTATACTTTTAATATATGTACATAAATCGAAAACCTTTCCGTTTTTCTTTATTCTTTATTAATATTATTAAAAATAAACATTTATAAATGCATAAAATCGCATTGTTTTTATAGCAATTTTTACAATTTTCCCAGGAGTAGTTATTAACTACTCATGTATTTCTATATATTACAACACTATTTTTGCTTGCAAATTTTTACTGGTAAAGTGTTCATTTACTTTTTAGTATTTTTGAGAGCAATTGAGCATAATTTCTTTTTACTCTCTCGTTACTAGTTTTTGCAAGTAAAGTAAATGAACAAACCTATTATTGGTAACACAAAATGTATTTCAAATGTATACAACTTTCCTACTAGATACTTAAAATGAAGGAGATAGCAAATAATAGCAAAAACATATAGTTTGTTGGTTTTAAGTTGTGGTAAATTAATAACAGCTTATTTGACAGCTTTTTGAGCTGTCATTAGATTTATCATTCTCGTACTGTAAAAAAGTAAAGAAAAAGTGTAACTTTCTTCTTAATTAATTAGGCGAAAAAGTATTAAAAGCTGAGTTACGGAAAGCCAAATTTGAGGGTAGGAAGTAAATAAACTGTCAAATCTCAAGAATTGATCTGTAGCCCTTTGACATTTAGTTAGTAATAACTCGAAAAATTTGAATGCTAGAAAACTAAACTCTTCAAGAACAAATATTAATTGTGAAAATGAACCAACCAACAGAATGTTTAAAATTTTGCTGTATCACTTTGTAAAATTTGAGAAGATTTTCTTTGTAATCGAACTCTTTCTGAGATTGCTGTACATATTTTAATAACTAAATTCGAAAATCACTGTACTGTTTCTGAAAACAGCCCAAAACAATACGCTTGTAGTGGTCGTAGTGATGTAAACGTAGTCGTTCAGTAAAGTGTTGATACGAGTAATTAGCCTGGAATATCAACTTGTCGAAGTTCGCAACAATAGTGCAGCAACATTTTGCATTAAATTCTTTATCTTCAGGCTTATAAAGTTCAACTCATACAGTTATTGCTTGAGAAATTTTCAGTTGATTTTAACCCTTGTAGGTATGAGGAGTTTTTGTCGCTAAATGGCATAACCAGCCAATACCGTGAGTCAGTTATGTGCACGAGATCTACCAGTGGCCGGCGGAACTGTCGACCAAATTTTACCGTCCTTTGACTTGTACGATGCAGTTGACTTCGACGAACTTGACAAACTTTGTTTGTTTGCAGGTAGCTGTAGGCCCGCTCCTAGATGACCGTCCAGTCCATGCCGCATCCTCTGCCAAAAGACCATCGTGCTTGCTGTGTTGTAGATTGATAAAAAAAACAGCGAAAAGCACATTTTTTTTGCAATGCATGTAGCAAAAATCCGGTATGCCAGCAACTCTCAAATGCATGTTACTTCTGCGTTAAATGCCGTGTATAAAATTCCTTTGTATACATATTACTAATAAAATACCCTTAATAGATAACTAAGATGTATAAAAATGCATTTTTATTGTCCATTTTGTGGTTTTCCTAGCATAAAATGCATTTAAACACACTTTTAACACATCTGTCTATGCATTTCCATACAAATTACATGTAGGTCTGCACAGACTGTTTATGACTAAAAATTTGTAAACCCGGATCAACCCGGATCCACAATAGCTCTGATTTTTCGCTCATTGTGTTTAGAAACAGTTGCTCCAGGAAGTCATGGAAGGATTTGTCTCTAACATGAAAAGCAAAAAAGTTATACAGACTTTTATATGCAAAAAGTCTGCACAGACCTGGATATACCTACTAGGGTTAATTAACCGCCTTCTTTTTGCACTAAGGGTGATTAAAACAATATATTTTTTGTAGGTTTATTAAGGTCTTATTTGATAAATGTCTATACAATTCTTGAAAGCCCATACATACATACATACAGAATTGGTCATAACCCTTTCCGGCCCCAGCTACACAAATGTGTAGGTAAATTTACCTGTTTTGAAGAGAAAAGTTTTTATATAAATATTTAACTTTTATTACTTTTTAAAGTATTTACATATTATGTGTTATGTCCTTTTCGTTCTATTATAAGTTTCTGCTAGGATAATTTTATTATTTGTTTGTACTCGTGTAATTAGGGTGATCAATTTTCGCAGTTCGGGAGACAAGAAATGTAAGTACGATTATTTAATTTAAATGAAACTAAATATATAAAGATTTTGTTATTATTGTGTAACAAAAGCATCATATATTTAAATTATCTACGAATTTTTGTAAAATGCACAATGAATTTTAGTTATTTTGTAAACAAAAAGGTAGTTAGTCCACACAAATGCAAGTATCATTGAAGCCGATAGCGCCGTGGAGCCGATAAGTAGACCATTATTATGAAAAAGGGACACTTTTAACTCCGTTAGTAGTCCACTGTGTGACAATTTCCATGAACCTCCTTTTGCTAATATAATATTTAAAGCCATATTTTTCTGCTATATATTTTGAAGCAGCAGCCTGGTACAGCTATACATATCGACGATGGAATTAAAGAACGCTGTAACTGACAAAAATCGAAAATACATTTTTTGCATCATTTTTATCAGCAAAAAAATACGTGTCGATTGGTCCAAGTCCCAGATTTCTACGATGAAAATAAATTCACTTACGCCGTCTGCGAAATGAAAAATACCAGTGTATTTGTTCTACATTTATGAAAGTTGTTTGGCTCTGGTGAACATTTAAGGTTTTGTCAGTTACAGCGTTCTTTAATTCCATCGTCGATGTGTACCGCATAATAACATTTGATACTGCGTTGAAGACAGAAGCATCTGAATAAATAAATTTTCGTGGTGTCCATTTTTATTCCTGTTGTGAGGATGTACTGGGAGAAAAAGTTCGGTAAAAATATTACCTCTAAATGGCACGAAATCGTTTGTTTTTTCTGAGAAAATACCTTCATTTTGTTGACACTGCTGAAGAAGCAAGTTCATACTACCTATTTAAAGTTCAAGATATAATCGCTGCCGGCAGATCACGATGCCTTTCTATTCCCAGAAAATTCGGTAATTATTCCATAGATAAGCAAATGATACCATTCCCTCGAAGATTTACGGGTGGTCTACCTCAATATTTGTGCATTTAACCGCGGTTAGTTGGTCTGAAAAATTTTGTTTAGACTTCGGCATGTGATACTATTAATAATATGATGATATAATAATATAATTTGCATATTATTTAATTTTGAAGGTATTGGTTTAGACTTAAAAGTCTACCAGCTCTCCAAAACACTATTAGTCAGAAGAAAGCTGAGATCGTTATTTTGACTTTGGTGAGGGCTCCCTAATTATTCCTCTATGTTCTTAAATAGAAATTTTACGAGCTTCCCGTTTTTAGAGAGACTGGGGGAAATAAATTCGCATGGAACTGGCACAATACAAACTAATTATTTACGCAAAGTAAATCTAAAAGAGGACAAATATTTAAAAAGGGAGAGTCTGATCGGGTTATAAGATCAGATAAAAAATTGTCGTTGTCAAATAGATTTTTTTTTATTATTTTTTCTGTTATTTATGTTTAAATTATTGATTTTTAATTAATTTTTTCATGTATGAAATAAAATGTTTATGTTTTTTACGTATTAGAAAATGTTTATTTTTTGTCTATGTGAAGTCCCAAGGGACACATACATATGTATGTGTATGTCCTATTTCTAAGGACGTAGGACTTGTATGGACATAAAAAATACATTTTTGTGTTATTTTAAGATGAATTATAATATACTGAAAATTCCATTAAAATCCGCCAACTTTGAAATTGCTTGGGACGGAAAGGGATAACACCCTATTTAGTGTTACAACCTAGGTTCTCCCAGCACCCATATTGTGTGCTCTGTTTTTTTTATCCATGGGTGCCGGGACCTAATTTTAACGTCTACTGCAAACGACAGACTTGAGAAGCAATCAAAGATTTTACCAGAACTGCCAAGTTGGTAGTCGCCGAAAGAAATATTTTCCATATTTCTTTATTCAAGATGGCAGAGCTGTTGTTTGAACCCGGAGCTCTCTTCTAGTAAGCCAAAACACTACATACTAGATTACGGAGCACATAAGGTCAAATTATTAATTACGAAAATTACGACGACAAAAATTGAATTTTTTATTTTGTTAAATGTGACCACTATTGCACTTAATATAGTCAATGGAATTAAAGAACGCTGTAACTGACAAAAAATCGAAAATACGTTTTTTGCATTATTTTTATCAGAAAAAAAAGTACGCGTCGATTGGTCCAGTGGTGCGATTCATTATTTTTTGTTTACGATTGCTGTTGTCGTGAACTGACGCCAAAAATTTTTATGCCGTTTATTCAGTTGGAAAATCGTAAATTTTTTATATTGAAATTTTGTAGAGAGATGTGCCTACGCTATTAACTAGTTTGTTTGAGAACCATTTTTGTGTGTTTGTATACTCAAAGAAACTAGAGGTTTATAGCTGTGCTAACTTTCTACCCAAAAACTGACTGAATTTATACAGTGCTGCCAAATTATTGCAATTTAAACATAAAGAAAACTACAGTTGTAGACTGTCGATAAAACGTACTTAGTGAATCACATAATCGTTACTGCAAACAATAAAAACTGTCGACTTCTTTTGCGAATATCGTATTGTTAAAAGTTACTGAATCCCGGTACAGGTCCCAGATTTCTACGATGAAAATAAATTCACAACACAAGTGTATTTGTTCTACTTTTGTAAGTTTTTTGGCTCTATGGTGCGATTCAGTAACATATTTTTACGATAATCGCATTGTTTTCAACAGTAAACAACAGAATTGTCGATATTGCTATTCATTATTTTTTGTTTACGATGGCTGTTGTCGTAAACTAACGCCAAAAATTTTTATGCTGTTTATTCAGTTGGAAAATCGTAAATTTTTTATATTGAAATTTTGTAGAGAGATGTGCCTACGCTATTAACTAGTTTGTTTGAGAACCATTTTTGTGTGTTTGTATACCCAAAGTAACTAGAGGTTTGTAGCTTTGCTAACTTTCTACCCAAAAACTGACTGATTTTATACAGTGCTCCCAAATTATTGCAATTTAAACATAAAGAAAACTACAGTTGTAGATTGTCGATAAAACGTACTTAGTGAATCACATAATCGTTACTGCAAACAATAAAAACTGTCGACTTCTTTTGCGAATATCGTATTGTTAAAAGTTACTGAATCCCGGTACTGGTGAACATTTCAGGTTTTGTCAGTTACAGCGTTCTTTAATTCTATAGAAGATACGTTCTATATACCAGTACGCAATCATTAGCCTGTACGTGAATGCAAATTATTATTATCTGTTACACGCACTTACATATCGTTGGTCTCAGGTAGAAAGGCCCTAACTCAAATAATTTAAAATTTACAGGAGGCGGTAAAAATACAACAGATACTGTAATTATTAATATATAACTTTTTATTAAATGCTGTACAATTGCTTGTAATAACGTTATTTTTAATAATATTGTAAACATTCTTTGTGAGGAGCGGAATATTTCTAAAATGCATTGGATTTACTGAAAAAAAGTAAGTTTTGAAAAAATGCGAGTTAGGGCCTTTCTACCTGAGACCAACGATATGTATGTATACCTGTCAGCTGCATCTATAACGTTTATTGTTGCTACACTTAAAAATTTTTTGTAAACAGTTCAAAGTTGTCAAAGTATGTATATTTTTTTAAGCATCATTATTTTTAATTTATTATTAATAATATTGCAATTATATGTAGTGTACATATAGTATAATCTTTTTATTAAAAAATGTATTTTATTATTTAATTCGCTAAATTTTTCATTCTGTGCAGTCGACTCACAAAATATTTGTGTGCCCCACTGATGTGCTATAAACAGCTTTAAAAAAGGGAATTCCCTAACTATTTAATTGTAACTAACAGAACCACTATAGCTAAATTTTTTATTCAGTACAATCAGACTAAGCATTATCGACCAATCTCATTCAATATAAAAAAGGAATACGTCAAAAATTTGAAGGAATAGTATAACAAAATTCAAAATTAAATATTGAAATTGGAGCCCACATCAATCGTACTTGACGGTAAAGAAATAAAATTTAAATATAACCCTATATGTACACTGCAAGATGAAAAGTCTGTCAACATATTAAGTGATGCTGCAAGTTCACAAACGTTTAATGATTGTAAAGCCACTCCCAAAATCTTAATAGAAAGATTTGCAAATGTATTGTCAATAATTTCTTGGGGGCATTACATCAAGGAAGAAGAAGTATTTAAAAACTATTGCTTTCAAACAACAGAAATGGCCATTAAACTTTATGACTGGTACAAAATGAGTGCCACGGCTCATAAAATTTTATTTCATGGAGCTGATATCATAAAATCTTTACTCTTACCATTATTCCAACTGTCAGAAGATGTAATTGAAACAAGTCAAAAGGAGTATAAAAATTTAAGACAATATAACTCCAGAAAAACTTCAAGAGCCAATACCAAAAGTGACATATTTAACTGTATGCTGGTTTCTTCGGACCTGTTGGGACCGATAAAAGAAAAAGGCTAAAAAATAAAGCAACATTTAATAACACTGTATTAGGTATGCTAAGGCTGCCAACTTTCTGTAGCAACAAAGAAGAGAATTATGAACAGGAGCTTGATAGCGTCCAAGACTATAAAAATGTTAATATAGAATAAAATAAAAATTATCATCCAAGACTATAATAAAATAAAAATTATCACTTTAATAATTACAAAAAAAATTTAAACAATTAATTATAATTCTTATTATTTTAAGTAGTACATATCATACAAATTGATCAAATTAAATTAAACATTTTTAATAAATAATTATTAATTCTCTTTTTATGTTTTTCATTAGGCCTAATGTTTTGAATTTGTATTTTTAGTTTTTAAAAACTGACATCAGATTCGTAATCAGCGACCTTAAAAACCTTAAAGTACCTAGTTTTATTAAAACTTATTCGAAAAAGAATTACTAAGGAAGTTAATAAGACTAATAAATGACTAACGAAAGATTTAAGAAAAAATTAAGAAGAAAAAGGATCATAAATAACTCATCAAGAATGTAAAATTTTCTCCCGACAAAAGTAACTTTTATGATCATAAATTAAACATATATTTTGAGTTAAATTTAATTAATAATTCCAAAAAATGCTAGATGGGATGTATTGTATAAAACATTATCAAGTAAAAAATATTTACATATGTATATACATTATTAAGGTTAAGGTCTTATTATTGATTTAAAAATTATTTTTTCTTTTATTAGCCTTGAGATCAGAAATAAATAAATAACAAAAATTCGTAATAAAGTCCTTGTCCTCGTTTTTTTATTCTGAGAGGAATGAATAGTGATTTCGGTGATTTTTTCTACATTTCTTCAATTAAAGACACAGTTAAACCTATAGAATCACTCAAGACTGCTCTTAGCACGGTCAATTAAAAAAAGTATGTAATATAAAAACATAAACAGTAGCAGTGTAGTCGCCGTGGTCTAGTGGTTAGTGTGTTGGCTTACTAAGACATGGGCCCTGGGTTTGAATCCAGGCTCCGACATCTTCAAAAAAAGAAATATGAAAAATTTTTTCTTTCGGCGACTACCTCTCAGCAGTCTTCTGGCAAAAGCTCTGAGAGTAACTAATTGCCATGAACAAGCTTCTCAAGTCTGTCGTTCGGAGTCGACATTAAACTGTAGTTCCTGGTACTCATGGATAAAAATTGACACACACAACATGAGTGCTGCGAGAAGCTAGGCCATAATCCTGACACAGGGTTGTAAAGGCCAGTTATGTATGTATGTATGTATGTATGTATGTATGTAAACAGAACAAAGGAACAAACAAAAAACAAATGAACAAGGATTACTCAAAACAGAATTAAAAAAAAACTGTTTTACAGCATGTCGATTATTAAATACAGCTACTTAATAGAGACCCAAATAACCGTGGCTCAACTTAAGTTGAATTTTCAAAATAAAGCACTGAAAAACTATATGTCGCTTTTGATTTGAAAGACATTTAAAATTACCCGATATTCTATTGTATAATTATTATATCGATCTTAAGATTCTGAAACTAGTATTCTTTGTGAGAATTAACACCCGTTAAGAAATATGTATAATACTAGCGGAACGAGTTTTAGGATTCTAAGGCCAATGTAACAATTATTATGCAATAGATTTACACAATACAGATCCAATAAGTGGGTTCAATTAAGAATTCATAAATAAATAATTATTGTCTGATATTTATTATGTATTAAAATATTTTCAAAGAATCACAGCTAGGCATACAAAATTTTGATTGAACATATGTATATTGTTTGATGCGAGTTTTGGACTTGATTCTTTTAAATTTCTCTACGACTATGAAAGTAATTATATAAGGCAATATTTAAAATAATTTATATCATTTAATATTAAAAACTATTGCTTGAAAATAGTTTTCAAATTACATCGGAGTTGGCATACGATCTCAATAAGAATTCTCTATTTGGAGCATTTATCCCCATATGGCATAGAGGGGCGCTTGCACAGAAACTCACACGACCAAGGTTCAATCTCAGCGAAGGACAAAATTATAAAAATAAATATTTTATGTGTTTGAGGCTCTAGGTTCGAGCCCCAGGAAAGGTCTGATCAATATTTTTATAATTTAATTTTTTTCAAGACCAAACATCAACTATTTAACTCACACTTTTCTGGAAATCGCATACTGAAATTATATTCTTTCACATGTATGTACATACACTTGTATGAGTTAGTCGAAGTAAAGTCACACAACAGTTTCTATCATATTCTCCTTTTCTTACCATCATTGCTGTTCTTGTAATTGTCATCTTATTTGGATGAAACAGAATTACAAAAACAATTGTTCAGTTTGGCTAGTGTACTATTCCTTCACGGACATCATTTCTTCTTTAATTACCAAAAATATTCATTGCCGTTAACTTTGATCTAATTAAAGCGTTTCTGACGAAACAAAAATATAAAAATAAATATTTGCGGTTTTCTAAAAATTACAATGTAAATTAAAAATTAAATTTAAATAAAATAAGAGGTTCCCTCCCCCTCCAGTAAATCCATCTGCAAGAAACCGCCCCCTGACATTTCTAATCTATTCCATCAGAAACCAATGATCAGGAGTACAGCGCCACCTTCTGGGAAGATAACAGCTAATCTACTGAAGGCGCTCACCATTCACATTTAAACATCCACCGACAGATGAGGCCATTGCTGTTTGATCATTTAAGGGTGAAGGTATAACATTGGCTCTTGAGTGGACAAATTGACAACAACTTGTTTCATCAACAAATAAAGGCGCAAAATATACAAACATCTATGAAAAAAAAAAAAAAAACCTTCTATCTTTTATCCTCACATTCCAATACAATGCACACTGCATGAGTAGGGGTTTACCCCAGAGTATTGGTCTTAAAAAAAAAAAAACACCTTCATTATCATTTTCACATGTCTATTTGATACTGATTAGGTCAAAGAATATGTAAAACTATACAAAGCCATGCCTAATTATAAAAATGGCCACACGATTTGTAACGTCCACAACAAAAATTACGTTGTTTTTAAATTGTATTCTTACGAGAGCTAATAATGTGCTTGCTTTATATAAATAATATTTTTATATTGGTTTACAGAGATACGATATGAATAACAAATATTATAATGTCCGCAATGACTTCAATTGACTCTACAAGTAAAATGGTATTAAATATAAGAGTTTCATGAAGGCTCTACTTTCCACTTTTTTAATTAAATCTTCTGTATAAATAAAAATCCATGTTGTTCGTTGGTCGTCGCATCAGTTGAGAACAGCTTAATCGATTTTGACGATTTTTTTTCTAATGATCGTAGTGACCCAACTTAGATTTTTACGAAAAGAAAATTTAGCCCGGCCCACTTTTACGCCCACCTTCTTTGATTTAACTAAAAGCAAAAAACGGCTCCATCGATTTGACTAATGTTTCTTTCAAATGTTTGTATTAATCAATTTTAAGTTTTCATCGAGAGAAAAATTTGCCACGACTACTTTTTTTTTACTTTTTTATATTTATCTAAAAACGTAAAACAGTTCCACCGATTTAGATAATGGTATAGTCGGGATCCAACTTAGGTTTTTACGGAAAGAAAATTTTGCCCCGTCCACTTTTACCCCCAGGTTTTTTTGATTTACCTTCAATCAGAAGACGGCTCCACCGATTTGACAAATTTTTCATGTAAATTATGATATCCTAGCAAAGCAAGCGATAATAAATAAATAAGTTTTATTTTTTTTATTACTGGTTACCTAAAATGTAAATAGAATACTATTGGATTTACAGCATATACCTGTGGACATTTGACAAAACGTCTTCTTTCAAAATCAACAATTTTTCAGTAGAGCAAAAAAACAGTTAAAAAGGCTAATAGAAGTTATTGCTTAGAAAATTAAAGAAATTTTGAACTTGGATATTATACACTTATACTTAACGAACATTATGCGACCTTTTTTTTTCTCTCTAAAAGCAATAGTTTTCTTTAAAACGACAAAAAATTAATTTAAGACTTTTTGTTAAATTTTTTTGTTTAAATTGTAAAGAAAAAAATTAGCTTCCACCATACAAGTCGTTTTGTCAAAATTTTTTTGATTAAATTTGAAAATTATTTTAATCGCTTAAGTCAAGACAAGTTGTTTTGTTAAAATGGAATATGAAAAAAAGGTTGAAAGAAGTTGATCTGGAAAATATATTTGGGTTCTATTTTTCCCTTCAATATGCAGATAATTAAAAAATAATAATAAAAATGAAATACAATTTTTTATAAACATTCAATTTTTTAAATTATTCTTAATTCTCTGAAAGAAGTCGTTTTGTCAAATTGAAATTGGGGGAAGGTCTGAAAGAGGTCGATTAGTCAACTGCATATCTTGCCTTCCAAAGGTCTTAGAAATACGGGGATTAGAGCAAAAGAAGGACAAGGAAATTCTATATTTACTATAAAAATCTTGGAAAATTGTCTTATTTCGAGAGAAGACGTTTTTTCAAAATTCCACAGATATGTATGTACATATATTTTCAAATCAAATGACCCTGTCAGCAATTGGAAGATTGTTTTTTCAAAAATCACCAAAATGAGTCTTTTAAGACTCCCTTATGTGATCAAAAACTGATTAAATGTGCGAAATCATAAATTAATCGTGCAGACGTTCGAAATACGACTGCTTTTATAATTATTTTGCGTCGTATTTTATTGTTTTCTTCTGCATTTTGTTATAATGGGATTTATTTTATTTGAAAGAATAAGTGTTACGCAATTATTGTGATGTTGTGGAATAGTGGTTAGACGCTCGCACAGAAATTCAAACGACCGAGATTCAATCACAGCGAAGGACAAAAATTATAAAATATAATTTAAAAAAATAAGAAGAAGTCCATATTCAAGAAACCGCTCCTTACATTCCACTCTATTCCGCCAGAAACTTGTCTCATCAATAAAAAGGCGCATAAAAAAGAATTCCTTCAGTTGAGCTTGTGGTGCGGTTGCGCACTTAAGGTATTACAATATTATGAATTTGTTTTTTTTATACATTTTTAAACAAAATGCAATATTTTTATTATTGTAAAGATAATAAGAAGTTAAGTAAAACTCGTTTAGTGTGCGGAGTCAAAAATGACTCGTTCAGCGGAGTCGCGGCAAGGGTACAATTTTCTCCCGACAAAACATTCATTTTCGACTCAAAAATGAGATCATAAATGACTATTTTAATCGCCCAGAGTAGTCAAAAAAGACTCAAAATTGGCCAAAAATGCTGACTGGGGTAAATCAAATATACCCCAAACCCTAAATACATACATATGTATATGAACAAAATTTAATTTGAAAATTGTATTTTTTCCTCTTTTTAACGCATTTTAAAAATCGAACGCAAACATGTTTCCTAATTTGGACAGTACAGCGTCTGTCGAGTCAGCTAGTTTCTATATAAAATGTTTGAAACGACAAAAAATCAACCCTACATCTACTTATATATTGTCCGGTTTTTTATATCGGTTCATATTTGGTTTTTATGAAAAGTAAATAAAAATAAGCAGGAGGTTAATTACGGCAAACCATATAGACCATTTCACTCATTTTTACACCTATTTTCTGTATTGTTAATATGTAATAATATAATAAACAAAAAACCTTTAAGGCTAAGGCGTATTATGTAGAAACAATATTTTTTTTGTGAGCACTTAATGAAACCTCTTAAAGTTTATCATCAATACACGAGCCTTATATTAGAACTGATAAATAGAGTTCAATGATTTCATATTAATCTGCTAGAAATTGTTTGTAAATGAATCATCAATAAAATTATTTGAATGCAGACATAAAACAGATAGACATACTTACATATATTCATATGTATATATTTTTATGGTTTTTCGGAATAGAAGATCATAATATGTATATCGTTGGTCTCAGGTAGAAAGGCCCTAACTCGCATTTTTTCAAAACTTACTTTTTTTCAGTAAATCCAATGCATTTTAGAAATATTCCGCTCCTCACAAAGAATGTTTACAATATTATTAAAAATAACGTTATTACAAGCAATTGTACAGCATTTAATAAAAAGTTATATATTAATAATTACAGTATCTGCTGTATTTTTACCGCCTCCTGTAAATTTTAAATTATTTCCTTTCTACCTGAGACCAACGATATATATTTATTATGTATTTATTTTTGTATTGCTGGATATGCTTTTTAAAAAACTATCAAACATTCATTAATTTATATTTAAATTTTATCATTCATAACGAATTTTTTAATGAAATGTATACAATGTCAGTCAATCCTGAAGATGAACCGAAAGGTTCGAAATATATAGATTGGAAATAATAAAAAAGTATTTTTAGTTACAAGTTGGAATTATAGATCCAAAACAAACTAGGCAAATATAATATATATTTATATTTCTCATCTAAAAAAACATTAAGTTTTAAATAATTTTTAAATTCCTACTAAAAAATTAATTTCTACTGTCAAGCATGATGGAGGTTGTGTAATGGTTTGAGGTTCCGTGGCTGCTTCTGGCGTACGAAAGTTGGTGTTCATTGAGATAATATGGATCGGCATACTAGAACAGAATCTAAAACCCTCCGTCGATATGCTAAGCCTGAATTGGTTCTTTCAACAAGCCAAAAACCCGAAGCACACTGCTCAAATCGAGAGTTAAATATTGTTGGGCACGCTTGGGAGATATTTTAATGAAAAATACGTAACTACCAAATTACTAATACCCAAATGTTAAAACAGAGGCTCCATGAAGAATGGCAGAACATAACACCCCTAGAATTAAAAAATTTGGTGAACTCGATGCCTCGGCGATTGTAGGCAGTTATAGATGCCTGTGGGATCCGACAAAATATTAATTTTATTAATTGATGAAAATTTTAACATTTACTCTAAGTTTTTCTGTGAACACTCTTGTCGTATGTAGACTTTTGTCGAATGTTTTTTATCGTTTTTTTTTTGAATAATGAAATAGTTTATATTGGAATAAATATTATTTTGGTTTATACATATTAATAAATATAGATTTGAAACAAAACTGCATAACTTTTATGTATTTATTCACTTGGAATGATAAAATCGCTAAAAGAGGGATCGTACGTAGACTTTTGTAGGCCACTGTATGTATATATGGATTCTTTTTTTGATCAATTGTGAGTGCTCAACTAGGGTGACCAAAAAAAACCAATGTTGGAATTTCCGAAATTTTTTTCCCCCCATATAAGATTTGGTCACCCTAGTGCTCAACATATCATATACAACACTTTTTACAAGAACCCGTTAGCGAGTTTGATCTTACAAATAATTCTCATTATGAATTAATAACAAATTATTCCTGTGATAACTACAAATGAAAAACATTTTATAATATAATGTAATAAAAAAATATAAAAAAAATATTACATTTATAAAGAAATATCTTTTATAAAAAAGAAAGAATAAAAACAAAAGAAAAATAACTATGGATTTAGCCACCAAAAAACTTCTGTTGTCAGTCTATGCAATATACTCATACATGGATGGCTTTTTATTTCCAACATCAGCAATAAATCCTACAACATCAGTCACTGAATTTTAGTCCAACAGCTTGTATAAAACCTCCTCAAAATTTATGATATGAGATAGGAATACAATTTAGATTTTGAATAATATTCATATTCATATTCTGGAGGTATAAAACCTTTTCCAACCGTGTTTATACTATATTCTTCATTAGCATAGTAGGAGATTTTTAAATTAAATTATTATCAAAGAAAAATATCCCTCTTCTGATGTGATTTCTTATAAAATAAATAATGAAATTATCAATATTAGTTATGTAAAATTTTTTATTCAAAATAAAGTCTCTATAATTACTTCCTGATGATATAAATTTCGCCGTGCAAGCCCTTAAACATTTCCTTTAAAAAAATCTTAACTTTTCAATAATGTTGGGATAGTATCCGCGTAACGAAAAAGTTGAACACGGGAACTTTACAGGGGTAAGTACTGATAAATCTAAACTAGTGGAACAGAGTAGAAGCAACCTTAATACCTTGGGAATGAAACACAATGTTACCTTAATATGGGTGCCTGGGTACAGGAATTTTTTATTACTCCAATGGGAGTAATAAAGGAGAAGATTGATACGGAATACCAGCAGATTGCAGGTCAAAGCTGGACTGGTCTGTCTACATGTATAATCAGCAGGTCACTTTTGCCACGGTACGACCTAAGGAGAACGAAAGAGCTATTGAGCAAGAAACATAGGAATGCCAGCAGTATCACGGCGGTGATTACCGGTTTTTGGGGTATTGGGGAACAAGCAGCCAGGATGGGCATTCCACAAAATTTTTAACAAGTTAAAGACTGATACTTTTTTTTTTTTGTTTAAAATTTATTGATTTGATCAAACTGTAACTGTTTAAATCAAAGAAAAAAAAAAAATAAATGAAAATAAAACTTCAACGCTTTCGATGCGGAAACTTTTTTCACGATAGAGTGACACTATATTTTAAAGGACTTGTTCTTGCCTCACACTTCTAAGCGGTGATTTTTGATATTTTTTTTATATTTGCAAAAAGTTTTATCACTTGTGTCGCTTAATCAACAGAGTTTGGTTTAGAAGTTAATACTCCTATGTTTCTGAGTACATCACGGATCCCTTTAAATAGATTATGATTATATTTGAATGTTATTCTGACCAGTATTTTACCTTTTGAACTGAAAATTTTTCAAATTCAACTATTTGTTGAAATTTATTCAAATTCAACGTTTTTCAAATTCAAAATTTTCAGTTCAAAAGGTAAAATACTGGTGAGAATAACATTCAAATATAATCATAATCTATTTCCAATAGATTGTGCTATTCTATCTATTCAAATGTTGAATTTGAATAAATTTCAACAAATAGTTGAATTTGAAAAATTTTCAGTTCAAAAGGTAAAATACTGGTGAGAATAACATTCAAATATAATTCACATAATCTATTTCCAATAGATTGTGCTTTAAATAGAAATATAAAAATATGAATATGTATAACACAAAGAACTCTGATGAGACCTTTCGTAGCTGGGTCGAAAACTAGTTCAGTTCTGCTAGTGTTTGTACATATTCCTTAACGGATGTTAATTCTCATAAGAATACCAGTATTAGGATCTTAGGCTATTAAATTTCATACAATAAGTATAATAAAGATCCATTAAAATATTCGAATTTAATTCGAAAATGTATAATAATTAAAATATTTACTCGTAGAAGCAGATAATAACAAGAAGTAATATTTAAATTTTTAATTAATTAAATTTGTAGCAAACTAAAAATAATAACAGACAAAATAAATATTTCAGTACAATAGTGGTTACGCAGGCTTTAGAATTAAATAATTAAAAATTGTCAAAAATAGCCGTTAGCACTTTAAAGATGAAGTTATCCTTAATTTAATTTAATTTGTTTCTCTCATATTACTCGTATATTGTTCACTTACTTCGTATACCATTGGCAGCAAATGCTTCAAATAATTTCGCCATTAATACAAATATTATGGCCTTTGGATATTTCAGACGTCTGGGTGTCAATTGTGTTACAAGGCCATAGCCTTCTGATTTTTTACCTCCTGGTTTTGATGTCGATATTGTTGTCAGTGCTGTTAATTCTGATTTATTATCATTTAGGGTTAATAGACCCAAAGCAGGAAGAGCTTGCAACGATAATTAAAATAAGATAAAATTTTATAATAAATACGAAAATTGTACATTTTAAAATTCTTTTCTTATCTTTCTGTAGAAAAGCATGTTTTTTTTTAAATGATAATAAAGTAGACAAATAAATAAACTTACTCTCTTCACTGGCTATTTGGGATGCTCGAAACATTTTCAATTAAAGAATTTATATATTTAGTGACTAATATATCTAATGTTTAAAATTATTATTTTAATTTTTTTTATATTGTAAAAAGAAAACAATAACAAACTATTGTTATTTAATTAAAAATTCTACAATATGTTATTAAACACCAGGGCTTTCTCAACCGCAAATACGGTAATTTTCAAGTCAAATGATTTTTACAAAGCACAGTCACTATCTGTATGTACATAATGTGTATGTATGCTAGTTAATGCTGTTGTCCGTCTTTTAACACATTATACTTTAGAATTGCAGTTGAAGTCTACTCAAATTTCATGGTATTAATCAAAATGAACAAGGTAGTTTTATAAAATAAAATAAAACAAAAAATATAAAATAGTCATACATACGAGTGCATATGTATGTACATATGTATGTAACAATAATATTTTCTTTTTGTTTGGTTTAATTACAAATATTTAGTTTATATATGTATATTTAAATATTCGACTTTTAAAACATTATCACTTGCATTTTTACAAATTTAAATTGAATTCATTTATTATGTACATATGTATGTATTTAAATAATATCCCATTTAACTTTTGTTTTTAAATATACTCGTATTGTATTATTTTAACCGTTATTTCTTTTTTACATTTAAACAAAAAATTGTTTACGTTTTTCTTGCTTAAGATCTCGTGAAATACTGCGGGATTAAAAGAATTAAAACTGAACTTTTTACATATTTTTTGTAAACAATTTATATGGCATCCAGTCAGCCAACCAACCGCCAACCAACCAGTCAACTAAACAGTCATTTAAACAATATATAGGTACGCAATATACATCTGTTTATTATCTGTTTGGATTTAATTTCGTGTTTCTTTCATACACGATTAAACTTAGAATCTATCTGTCTATTCTATGAATATTCTATGTGCTCATATTGGCTTGTGTATATCTCTGCATTCTACTACTCTGTATAGTATATATGCTTCACGACACATAATTTTGTTATTATGGTTGGTTGGTTAATTGAATGCTGGTAAACGATTGCTCTCGTTCTTCCCACGAGATAACAATTTCTGTTATCTGTATTATTTGCTTTTATTTATTTTTTCTTATTTCTTCTTATTTTATTACCTATCAGAGACAAAACAAAAATATGGTACACAAATATTTATTTGACTTCATTGTGGTAATCCTGCAAATTTTTTTATTTTGCTTAAAAAACAATAAGAAATCTCTTTATACATGGAGTATTGAAATATAATGGGCATACCTTTAGATAATAAGTGCACTAATAAAGTGTGTTGCAAATTGTGCAAATGATCGCAACGGGTTCAAAAACACACTGTGTTTTTTCTAAAGCAACAAAAAACTACATATTTGTATGAATTTGAAATTTGCATCACTTTATTTTCTTTGCACTAGAAAGGAATGCAAAAACTGGGCTGTGTATATCTGCTTAGAACAAATAGGTGGCAACAATTGTTTTTGACATTTCGACCGTCATAGCGCAGACCCAATACCTTTAACTGCGTTTTTTTATTTAAATATCAAGAATTCTTTTATTGTTCGTTGCAGTTAACATTATATTGTAGGCTGCGTTACCCATGTGTCCCAGACGTACTGTTTTTGATAGTACATACCTACATAATTGGCCATTGTAACCCTTTTTAAGGGTTACGGCCTAGCTTCTCGCAGGACCCATGTTGTGTGTATTAATTTTTATTCATGAGTTACGGGACCTACAGCTTAATTTAGACTCCGAAAGTCAGACTTGAAAAGATTGTTCATTTTCATTTCATATCAGATTAGTTACTCTCGGATCTTTTGATAGAAGACTGCTAACAGGTAGTCACCGAAAGAAATATTTTTCCTAATTTCTTTCTTTCCAGATGTTAGAGCTGAGGTTTGAACTCGGTGCTCTTCTCTAGTAAGCCAACACACTAATCACTAGACTACGTCGACTACATACATACATACAAAATTGGCCATTACAACCCTGTGTCAGGGTTACGGACTAGCTTCTCGCAGCACTCATGTTGTGTGTGTTAATTTTTATTCATGAGTGCCGGGACTTACAGTTTAAAGTCGACTCCGAACGACAAATTTTGAAGTTTTTTCATGGCAATCAATTACACCCAGAGCTTTTGCCAAAAGACTGCTGAGAGGTAGTCACCGAAAGAAATAATTGAACCGGCGCTATCGTCTAAGTAAGCCAACACACTAACCACTAGACCATGGCGACTATTGAAAGTTAAAAGATGAAAAGAAAGGACACCCAAAACAATCTGGAAGGATCATAAATTGTTTCCTTTTCAGGAAATTCTGAAATTGACAGCGTTAAATTCATTATCTACTATGTCTTTCCAGCCCGCTGCATCCTTGACTAAAATCTCTGGATACAGGTTTAAGCTACATACATATATACTCTTTAAAAATAAATGCTTTGATAGAAGTAACTGGATTTATTGCAAATTCTTATTCCAATTATTGGTTGATTCGGATAAAGCCGCTTTAAATGATATAATATTTTAGAGAAAATTGGAACACTACAGAACAATTTAGCTAAATATTGTGGAGAAAGCCATTTCAAAATTATTAAATCATCAACGAGAATTACACATATTTTTTTAAATTACCCTTCACCAATTTTTAATCAGTAAAAGAGCGGACGTCTACCGCTGTGCAAAAGGTGAACATTTGCCAGACATCATATTCCATTAATAATACCCATATTTCCACTCTACATTGGTATCAATAAAACTGAGTTTGTCAAAAAAATTGATTTTAAGCCAATTTGTTTCCTAATCTCCAATTTTCCCATTCTTTATTTGTTAAAGTACAAGTGTTTGGAACCTTTGCAGGGAATAATTATTTTTATTTGGGCCCCGTCTACGTATTCCAATTATTCTAGGAAAAGCATAAATACATACATAGTTGGCCATTACAACTCTGTTTCAGGGTTTCGGCCTGACTTCTCGCAGCACCCACATTGTATAGCATTCCACGGATAATTGCCTCGACAATTATGCGTGGAATTCATTTAAACGAATACGGTTAATGACTCTTTAAAGTAATTAAACGAATACGCTTAATTGCCTGTATACACTGCCGTCAATACATGTGAAAAGCAAATAACTTAAACTTATACATAAATTTGGTAGACTTTAATTGGAAGGTTGTATCAAAAAAGTAGATTGAAAGTAAATTTAACGGACATTTTGTGCCTATATAAACATAGTTGAGTTAAGCTGCAGTTTTAGAAAATAATTATTTTGGGTAATTAAACGAGGGAAATTTAAGTGAAATTTCTCTTTGTGGAAAATATATTTGAGGTAATAACGTAATTAAGCGAAAGATAATTAACCGTAGGATTTTATTAGAAAATGGTAAGAAAAATTATTGGGATTATCGGGGGAACACTGTATATAGATTACAAATTGTAACGGGTTATCCATTTCGTGGTTTCAAAAGTATGAGACTGGAATTCGACATCTGTCAAACTATGTTGTTAAACCAATTTTTTTCTTTTCAGTTGAAAGTCTGACATTGACGAAAATGGAACGCTTAACTATCACACAACGCATAAAAATTATCAAAAAAATGGTGATTCTGCCACAGCCACATACCGTGCTTTAAGAGGAGATTATGAGGCAATTTTTCGAACAAAATTTTCTTCAGCGCTGAAGCACATATCTCATTTGGTGGGTGTGTTAATAAACAAAATTGTCGTATTTGAGGTTCTGAGAATCCTCAAGTAATTGAAGAGATGCCATTACATCCAGAAAAAGTCACTGTTTGGTGAGCTCTTTGGTCCGAAGGTGTGATTGGACCTTGCTTCTTCGAAAACGACGATGGAACGACTGTCACCGTCAATTCGGAGCGTTATGGTCATATGGTAACCGACTTTTTTTTGCCTGCTATTGAAGAACACGACTTGGAGAATATGTGGTTCAAACAAGACGGTGCCATAATATGGCTTTATTGCAAGAGACATTTCCTAGCCGCGTAATTTCTCGTCGTGACGATATCAACTGGCCACCAAGATCATGCGATTTGACTTTTCTTTGTGGGGCTATGCGAAAGACCGTGCTTATCCAGATAAACATTCAACTCTTGAGCACTTAAAAACCAATATTCGTCAAATTATGGCTGAGATACCACCCAATATGTGTCAGAAAGTGGTCGAAAATTAATATAACCATTGTTAATATAACCGTTGCATTTTAGTTCCGGACACATGTTGAAATTTAATTTTATTAAGCCTGAATGCTTTAAAAAATATTGGGGAAAAAAAACTCAAATGTTATAATAAAAATTACTGTGTATTTGTTTGAAGTCTAAAAACATCTACTCGTAAATGGCTGAACAAATTTCCTCCCTGTATGTCTGGAAGAAACTATAGGTTATACAAATTTCAAAATTCCAAAATGGTAACAGTAAGTCTTCTATTACTCCTTTTATAAAGGGAGAACGGTTAAAGCTAATGTTTCTGACACCATGGTCAATGCAAGCTTTCAGTCAAAGATTGGGCGGAATTAGATATATGGGAGTGATACTTTGGTACAACATAAATATTGAGTACGGTAACATGCATCTTCCATCAGGACTTTGAGAGTTGATAGTGGCCATCTTGTTGAAACTACATACATACGTATATCAAATTAGTTGTGTTTTATTTAGTCTATTTTGCAAAATCATCAAGGATGAGTACAGCGTTCAAAAATACTTGCAAGTAACTTAAAAATAATGTTTCATAAAAAATCATCTTTAGCGACGAGGCCCATTTCCAGTTAAATGGTACGTGAACGAACAAGATTGTCAAATTTGTCCAATGCGACCCGAAACAGTCACACAGAACGACCGATTTGATGGCATGGTCATCTCACTCGAAGGTGATATGAACTGACCACCGTTCAATTAAAATATATGCAGAATTTACAAGTGAACAAGGTTACTCCCATACGAAGTAAATGCATAGTTTTCGTAATTCTTGAGAACGATCATAGCAAAATTTTCGAAATTTTGTACAAGCAACTAACTTTGTTGCCAATATACCTACAACATTAATCAAAAAGTTGGAGATATTTGCCCATAATCATAGTCAAACACTAAAGTCGGTTCTTTTTAACAACACCTTTAAATTAAATAAGTGCTTTAAATGAGTTGGCAACTATAGTCAAAATTAAAGCATATTTTAACTTACACCAACTTTAAGTGGGTGCCACATCAAAAACAATAAATGCTTTGATACAATCTGCAATAAAATATAAGCAGATGGCATCTCTAAAAAAGAAAAAAGAGAAAAAAAGGCCGCAAAAATGTATTTACTTTTTGTTTTTTATTATTTACATAATGTGTAAATACATATGAATTTATGAAATAAAAAAACATAAAAAACTTCTAAATATTACTTTTGTTGTTTTTTTTAGTTTTTGTTTTATACGGCAATCAGCTGTGTGATTTAGAGTGATGCTAAATTGGTTAAAAAGAACTTCAGCTTGTTTTAATTTTAAAACATGCTTTTGAGTTAAAAGTATACTTTTACTTGTCTATAGTTAACAAAATTGTTACTTTTAACAAAAGTAAACTTTTTATTTCTTAAAGTGTACTTTATTGTTGACTATGATTATGGGCCATTGAGTTTTTCGAAGTGGCTCTCTCCATACTAATTTTTATTATTTAATTCAAATGGGGTAGCGAAGCACGCCGGTGTTTAGCTAATTTGTATATAAAGCTAATAGAAATTTGCAATGTAAGTATGTATGTATTATTTTTAATTCTTATTTCATGTTGATTTGATTTTAATTTGGAAAAAATACCAATTATGTTTTCTTTTTATAAATAATTAATAATATTACAAAGTTTGCTGCTTTCTTTAAGTGCAAATGTATTTATTTTGTTATCATCTATATATGTATGGATTTATATTTACATACATATGTATGTATGTATGTACATTAGGGAGTTCGATGTCTATCGATGCATCGCAACAAAGATATCGTCGATGGAATTAAAGAACGCTGTAACTGACAAAAAATCGAAAATAAGTTTTTTGCATCATTTTTATCAGTAAAAATATACGCGTTGATTGGTCCCGGTCCCAGATTTCTACGATGAAAATAAATTCACTTACGCCGTCTGCCTTTTGAAAAATACCAGTTATCTTTGTTCTACTTTCATAAAAGTTTTTTGGCTCTGGTGAACATTTACGTTCTTTAATTCCATCGACGATATGCATATATAAATACCAGTTTGATCATTTAATTTAATTTTATTTGGAAGAAAATACAGTGCGAGCTCGATTTTCTCAACACCCGATTAACGCAACACCCCGATTAGCGCAACAGGCAAATTTTTTACATTACAGTCTTTATAAGTACAACGATTTTCAAAAATGAGTCTCAACAAGTGCAACACTATTTTTTTAAATATATTTACAATGATTTCTGTGTGTATTTCTTGTTCAGAAACGTAGTTTTATAAAAGTAATCATATTTAATCAAAGAATCCCATTTCAATAGCATTTCTTTCACGTTAGTGCTGTCCCATTGTTTTGCAGAATATGTATGTTCACACAGATGCGTAGGCTAACATATTTGTAAATTTCAAATTTTAAAACAAAAAATTGCTCGCTACGCCAATGTTTGAACAAGTAGACTGTTTTTTAACATTTAATAATTAATTTGTTTCTTTTTATTAAAAATGGCGTATTTTCAGGTACAATAAAAAGTGTTCGATAATTGCAACTTTTTCGGTAATTGCAACAGGCCAGATTTTTTCAAGTTGCGAAAATCGAGCTCGCACTGTATTTAATTTTCTAAAAATTAATCTTTTGGAATTGAAACCGCTTTCTATATACATTTTTTATAGTACTAAGTCACAGAAAGAATATCTAGTCATCGATTAGTATAAAAATAGTTTTGGAAATGACAAAAAATTGGATGTACTTACATACTTACATATGTATATGTATATACATACATATTTGTAAATAGTTTATTAGTCTGGATTTACACTCAGGAAAATTAAATGACAGACATATTTTCAATTTTTCTATTGGATTTACGCTTTAAAAAAATAAATTTTGTAAACCCAATTGCTTGTTCCAAAGCCTTTGGAAAAAATCAAAAAACAAAAATAAAAAAAAACAGACGACTTTAGTCTTTGGAGCGATCATCACAAAATAGTTACAATAATTGGAAAACAAATAGAAATGAAGAAAGCCTGTCTGAAGAGCTCTCAGTGAATTTACGTAGACCTGTGAGTCGATTTAATGAAAACCCTTTAGAACCCGATTATTATTGCCAGTTCTGTGCCATCTAAAAAGCTTTTTTTAGAGTGCAGGATAAAATGGTTAATAAAATGTTATTTTTACAAACTCTAGAAAAAATATATTGGGACTTATTAAATCATACTAAATTTTGGTAAAACAAAATGTTTATTTTCATTGAAATTTTAAAATTTTTATTTTTTTGTTTGTTTTGCTATTATATAAAAATTTGATACGATGCATAGAAAACATCGATTTTTTATTCGGTTTTTATTCGGAACATCGCAAAACATTGATTTAAGTTAACGATGCATCGCATCGGAAAAAACATCAATGTGGTTTTTTTCGTGAGCTTCCCTAATGTAAATACTCGTACATACATATTTAATTTAATTTGCTCTCATTTAAAATTCATAGACTTATTCATTTTAAATGGCTATTGTTCCTGGTGTTTCGTTTGTATATTATAAGTATGAAAGTATGTATGTACTCGTATTTATATTGTTTTGAAATTTTTATAAAAAATATTAACATGTGACTCTGTAGATAAGTTGTTACAAGCTGTCTGCTGAAGTTCAACTGCAGACGGGATTACTAACTTAATGGAAATATTATATCAACATTATTGATCCCTGGTCACATGCTGTTTGTAAAGCCTAAAGATTATTCATAAGTACATACTCGTAACTAGTATTTATACCAGCAAAAGTTTTCTACAATTAATAAATATTAAGAATATTTTTAGTCTATATATTGTACTTACATATACAGCTGCGTGCAACTAACTTATAAAACAGTGACTCATATGTTAAAGAAAATTGAATTCAGTAGTGCATATAATTAAGGACACATCGTAAAATTTAAGAAAAACTTGTATTTATTAAAAAAAATCAATATTTTGATGCAAAACCATTGTTGTCGATAACAGCTTGACACCTGCGAGGCATCGAGCTAACCAGATTTTCACATACACTAGTTGGAATGGCCTCCCAAGCTTTCTTTGTTTCGGCGAAGAGATCATTAAAATTGTTTATTTTTACTGCGCTTACTTTGGTTTTTACAACTTGCCATAAATTCTCAATCGGATTGAGATCTGGACTGCATGAAGGCCAATCAAGTACAGTGACCGAATTGTTTATAAACCATTGTTTGACGTGATGAGCCGTATGCTTCGAGTCATTATCTTGTTGAAATATCCATGTTACTGGCATATTCTCGTCTGCATACGACATCATTGTATCGCTTAGGATTCTTACATATTGGAACGGTCCATTTTCACCAAAGACTGCTATCCGAATTTCATTTGCTGATTTATGCGGATTTTTTTTCGACTCGCGGACAATCAGTGCATCTTCACGCACTGTCGTAATTCGGCTTCTTTGTTTACGAGGCACATTTTCAGCTGTCGAATGTTTTTTGAAATACTGCACCGCTTGGAAAACCATTGTTTTAGAAACTTTTAAGGCTGTTGCGATCTCCCTATAAGAGCTTCCTTTCTGATGCATTTGAACAATAATCTTTCGAGTACTGACGTCACAGGACTTATTTTTACCCATGTTTAGCAATAAGTAAAAGTTTATCAAATTCTGAAAAACACTTTGTATAATCTCATTTATTTGAATTTAACTGTTAAAACTTACTTGAATCTTAAAATTTTAAAAAATTTTTCACTGTCCTTAATTAAGTGCACGAGTAATTTATTTCACAAATTATGAAAAACACCACAAAGAAAAAAATAACGGTAAAAATAGGGTTGCCATTGAGAAGTTTCAATAAACAAAGTTGGATTAACTAAACAGGCTCAAATTTTAGCGGTTTTTTTAATAGTATTATTTTCAACATAATGATTTAAATATTGAGTACTACTGTAATAAGTAAAAGTTTATCAAATTCTGAAAAACACTTTGTGTAATCTCATTTATTTGAATTTAACTGTTAAAACTTACTTGAATCTTAAAATTTTAAAAAATTTTTCACTGTCCTTAATTAGGTGCACGAGTAATTTATTTCACAATTATGAAAAACACAACAAAGAAAAAAATAACGGTAAAAATAAGGTTGCCATTGAGAAGTTTCAATAAACAAAGTTGGATTAACTAAACAGGGTCAAATTTTAGGGGTTTTTAATAGTATTATTTTCAACATAATGATTTAAATATTGAGTACTACTACTATATATATATATATATAAAAAAAGAGGAAGAGAAAAGGGTTCTCTTTTTAAGTATTTAATAAGCACTTCTACCGCATTAGACGAGCATCAAAATGCCCTTTTTTGTTTTGAGAATTAAAAGATATAATAATAATAACTTCAATATTATTATCAATTCTGGTTTTATTAACAAAAATCTTTAACTTATATACTAATTTTTTGCAAAGAAATTTCTGACCTTGAAATTATATACATATATTCATAAGCAAAGAAATTCTACTTATAAACATTATAAAACCGAAACGCATGTGTGCGATAGGTAAGCCTCAAATCGTCTTAAAGTTAGTTGTTCTTGATTCTAGTATATCTTGAGAACAGTTAAAGGTAAAGTTTCTGAATTTAGTCTGAAAAAATCAATAGCTAATGCTAATGGGCTCGATGCCTCCAATACAAACTAAATACATATTAATTTTTGCGTATCTGGAGAACGATTAAAGTTAAGTTTGTGAATTTGTGAGTCAGAAAGTGGGTAGAATTGAACAAGAAGCCAAAAATTGAGTTTTGTATATCATCGTAAGAATTAAAGAACGCTGTAACTGACAAAACATTAAATGTTAACCAGAGCCAAAAAAAACCTGTATTAAAGTAGAACAAAGACACTGGTATTTTTCAAAACACAGACGGCGTGATTGAATTTCTTTTCATCGTAGAAATCTGGGACCGGGACCAATCAAAGCGTATTTTTTTCTGATAAAAATCATGCACAAAACGTATTTTCGATGTTTTGTCAGTTACAGCGCTCTTTAATTCTTGCGACGGTATATTGGAAACGGTTAAAATTAAAGTTTTTGAATTTGGTCTGAATGATTTCATGGTCAAGGCAAGTCATCAGTCAGAAAGTGAGCGAAAATTTCTTATTTCACTTTGCTTGGCAAAGCAGGCACAGAGTCCGCTAGTTTGTTTATATTTTCTTTAAAAAATTGTGTTGGATAAATATGTATGTACATATGTAAGCGGTTAATAATATTAAATGCTTTATTTGTAATATTTGGTAGTTTAATCATTATATTTTGGTTTTTAGCGTTTTTAGCCACAGTGGTATTTTTTTTTTTTTTTTTTGTTGTTGCAAAAAGTCAATTTTTGACTATTGCTTTTTAAAAATTTATTGGCGCTGTTCCATAAAGAAGTGTTTCACTAAGAAAAATTCATTATTTGTTTTCTTAAAAAAAATATTTTGTGTTAGAAAAAGTCTATCGAATTGACCTAAATATTAGGTGTGTTCATTTACTTTACTTGCAAAAACTAGTAACGAGAGAGTAAAAAGAAATTTTGCTTATTTGCTCTCAAAAATTCTAAAAAGTAAAAGAACACTACCAGTAAAAATTTGCAAGCAAAAAAAGTGTTGTAATATATAGGAATACATGAGTACTTAATAACTACTGCTAGGAAAATTGTATACATAGCTATAAAAATAATGCGATTTTACGCTTTTAAAATTGTTTATTTTTAACCCTGCATTACTAACCTTAAATCATGTCGCATGGTTACTAACCATGGGTCTTATCGACCCTCAATTGTATTATCCATTGAAATCGTCTCAACTTATATATTGATAAAAAGTATACTTCTTTTGGTAGATTTTAGTCTTTTATTGTTTAATTTTAGTATACAATGGTGTAGATTAAAATAAAAATATTTAAATTAAAATTAAGTGCGAATTCATTACAACATAGCTAAAAAAAGTGAAAAAAAGTTATCCAGCCGAATTGCGCATAAAATTATGAGTTTTTAAGATATTGACGTCAAATAAAGTGCATTTGAAACCTAAAATATAATTGTAAAATATTAGAAAGAAAAATTGGTATGGCTAAAGCAAACATTTTTCAGTTATGTACCGTAAATGTTACCTTTTATTCGGAATTTTCATCATCGAACATATCATCATAAATGGACTTCTCTTGTGCAGAAGCAATGCAATTTGAGCACAATATACAATATTTGCTTCTGGCAAATATATTTTCCACATTTAGAGCACGTGGTTTTGGTTTTGCGTTTTAATTTATTACAATACGAATAAATGAACATATAGTTTTTGTATAATGGTATAACTAACTATGGGTATAGTCGACCCATAATCTTTGTTACATTATTGCTAACTATGGGTCTAGTCGACCCAGGCTGTTTTTTAAAATAATTTTATATGCATAATATCATAAACTTTCCTTATGTTTATTGTTTATAAACGTTTAAATATAAACGAATTTAGATTACAATTACATATATCTTGAGTTAAAATATCGTCAGGTTTTTTTTTTAATTTAAAAAGTTTGCGTGTCTGGGTCGATTCCATGAGTGCCAGGACTTACAGCTGAACGTTGACAACGAACCACAGAAATAAGAAGTTTGTTCACTGCAATCATTTACTCTCAGAGCATATACCAGAAGACTGCTTAGAGGTAGTCGAAAAGAAACAAATATTTGTTCAAGATGTCAGAGCTAGGGTTTAAATCCGGAGCTCTTATCTAATGAGCTAACACACTAACCACTAGACTACGGCGACTACAAGATGAGATTAATACCAAGCTAATTAAAATTAGCTCTGGACGTTTTGGAAACAATACTTGTATTTGCTAATTTTTTTTATAAGACCAATACTCAGGGAGCTGTACCCCTACCCATGCTTGGAATGTTTTAAGACAAACATAGTTCGTATACATAAATAGTTCCATTTAAGCACCTTATAATGGACAAGTTGCTGTCAGTTGATCACTCAAAGGCTCACTCTTGAAATGATCAACATCAATTGCCCCATTTTTTGATGTTAATTTTTGTTTGTTTTGAAGTGCTTGCTCTCTGCCTGTTTACCCAGTAGGTGGCGCTTTCTCCTTATCATTTATTAGATAGCTCAAAGGTGGTTAGAGTGGAATATCGGGGGGCGGCTTTCTTTGAGATGCAGCCCCTGGAGGTGGAAATTTTATCAAACAATAGGCTAAAACGATCGACCAAAGTTTGTTTCTGGTTAAATTTCGGACCTTATAACCCTATATCTTGGAAACTAAATCTTGCTGCTGTGAAATTGTTATGTGATATGTCTTGAAATTAATAAAGTTTCTACTTATTCCTCCTTATCCATAATTATATATTTGCTACCATTTTATAGCTATTTTCAAAAATCCCATATTTGACTTACTATATCACCAAACAAAACTTAATTCGATTTCCTAAAGAAAATTATAGGCAGTTGAAAATTAATTTATTTGCTAGTGTTCGAGAAAATGTCAAATTAATTTAAAAAAAAAATTGTTGGACTTAATGAGCCTATATCTTGGAATCCAAGCTTTGCTGCGCAATAATTCTTATGTCATTAGTTGTAGAATGATCGGATTTCTAATGGACCACTAAGTGAACGTATTTGCTTGAGACTTAGGGATGTGTATTTAAACTACAATCAATTGATACGACCAGAATTGATCAGCAAAAAGTGTTGTGTTCTACCATGACAACGTCTGAACACACACAAATTTGACCGCCTGGCAGACCTTTGCTGGGACTTTACATCTTAACATAAATTTAAAACTCGGAAGCTTCAAAGCTACTTCGCTTTGAAAACCCAGAAATTCTACACAGAAGGAATTATGTTTTTACACCAAAAACTATAAAAAGTTGTCGATTGAAACGGCACATATTGGTTCAATAGAGCTCGTTTTATATAACATTTTTTTTTCTAACATTCAAATTCCGTAAAATTTTTAAACGAAATTTTATAGAAAACATGTAATAATTAAATTAATAATAATAAAAACTATACTGTCTTGAATCGAACTATCTAGCTTTATTAAGCTATGTTCACACGACAATATGAACCACTTGGTTCCCTCTCTGAACCACGATTGCGAACCACACAGACCACATACACATATGTACATACTTAAAATATGGGACGGTGTTTTAGTTTTGTGTGATTTTGTTAATATTGCTTTTTGATCTTTATATTACATATTTACGAAAGTATATTCCTTATTTCTTTCTGTTATGTCTACAAGTTTTTTTTATTTCTAACGAATTATTGTTTTGCTTTTTTGTTTTGTCAGTTAGTTCAGATATAATAGCAAATTTTTCGAGGTTCGCAACAAGATTCAAAATGAAACACGATTGTTCGCTCTAACAATTTTTTATGGCGAATCTACTTGTTTCAAACAAGATTCGGCAGCTAATCGCAATGAAGGAGCGAATCTCGATATTTGCTACTCGTGTCAACGGCTGCGTTCTAATTACACTATGCGACAAATGAAGAATTTTGGAAAAATGCAAGAACTGCACTCAGTAAAATCTGCACTACATTATTGCCAAACATACATAGTTATGCAGTATCTTTAAGTTTGTGTTAGCCGTTTGTTTTATTTTTTTTAAGACCACTACTCAGGGGTATACCCCTACTCATGTAGTGCATTGTATTGGAATGTGAATATGGTTGATAGGTTTTTTTTCATAGATATTTGTATATTATGATCAAACAGCAAAAACTAAGGACACCTTTTTTTGAGTAATGCAGTGATTTACAAAATTTTTTGAGCACCATAATAAAAAATTGGTAATCAATCTGACCAAACTGTGTACAGGGTTTTACTAACTTTTGGTAGTACAATCCAACCTATACTATGGGGTTCGTGCATTTTTTCACTGTCGCACTGTGTTACCAAAAAATAAACTTTTTTGTAACATGTACATACAGCTGCGTGCAACTAATTAAGTACACGAAGCTTACATGTGAGCTTGAAGCAAAAAAATAAAAATAGTTGTATATATTGTCAAAATTTTTCCAAATTTAGTTATTTAAACTCTTAGTCGTAGAAAATAACTGTTTATTGTGTCAATTAAATTATTTTTTATAAAACAGTGACTCATATGTTAAAGAAAATTGAATTCAGTAGTGCATATAATTAAGGACACATCGTAAAATTTAAGAAAAACTTGTATTTATTAAAAAAAATCAATATTTTGATGCAAAACCATTGTTGTCGATAACAGCTTGACACCTGCGAGGCATCGAGCTAACCAGATTTTCACATACACTAGTTGGAATGGCCTCCCAAGCTTTCTTTGTTTCGGCGAAGAGATCATCAAAAATGTTTATTTTTACTGCGCTTACTTTGGTTTTTACAACTTTCCATAAATTCTCAATCGGATTGAGATCTGGACTGCATAAAGGCCAATTAAGTACAGTGACCGAATTGTTTA
The DNA here is from genome assembly GCA_963576795.1 of Metopia argyrocephala. Taxonomy (NCBI): domain Eukaryota; kingdom Metazoa; phylum Arthropoda; class Insecta; order Diptera; family Sarcophagidae; genus Metopia; species Metopia argyrocephala. The sequence goes on along the minus strand of OY756209.1, from coordinate 98,429,528 downwards.
TAAACCATTGTTTGACGTGATGAGCCGTATGCTTCGGGTCATTATCTTGTTGAAATATCCATGTTACTGGCATATTCTCGTCTGCATACGACATCATTGTATCGCTTAGGATTCTTACATATTGGAACTTGTCCATGTTTCCGTCAACTTTGTGCAGCGGTCCAACACAGCGTGACGACATAGCACCCCAAAGCATAATCGAACCTCCTCCATGCTTTAAAGTGGCCCGGGTGTATCTCGGATCAAATTCTTTTAACTTTGGCCGGCGAACATATTTTTTTCCATCGGGAGAGACTCTATTAATTTTTGTTTCGTCCGTTTTTTGTTTTTCACTGTCCTTAATTAAGTGCACGAGTAATTTATTTCACAAATTATGGAAAACACCACAAAGAAAAAAATAACGGTAAAAATAGGGTTGCCATTGAGAAGTTTCAATAAACAAAGTTGGATTAACTAAACAAGGTCAAATTTTAGCGGTTTTTTTAATAGTATTATTTTCAACATAATGATTTAAATATTGAGTACTACTGTGCTTAATTAGTTGCACACAGCTGTATATTCTTTTAGCAACATCAACTAAGGTTCGGTTACCATCCATAATCGACACTTTAATTTTCACTTTATTTAAAAAGAAGAAATACGATATTATATTAAAATGAATTATTGAAAGAAAAATTTTAAACTAGCAAATTATTTAAAAAAAAGAAATTTTTTGTTTTTTAATTCCAAAAGGAGAGAACATACATATGTCCATACATAAATTATATTAAATGACGTTTATTAGTGAAAAACATAATTTATTAAAGAAAGCAAATTCGCTTTGGGCATTACATGAAAAGTAACAACTTCCTAAGATGTTATTTTAATTATATGAAAAAGGATGATCATATAAGAATTAATTTTGTACATTTCGCAAACATACAAATTGATACTAAAACCCTAGAAGACTCGTTAAACGACAATTTACACCAATTTCTTAGCTTCGAAGAAACTTTTCAAATGCCTCATTTGCCAAAAGCCCATGCATACCAAAACAACTGTTTGAGCCACTGACCACCAGAGTACACGAGAGTTGGTGCTTTCGCTAGTTTGACGGAAACGTTCTTCACGATAACGTTGATAATTTTGTTCCTTAGTAATTTGGTCCACTTGATCCAACAATTGGCGTATGCGCAATTGCAATTCCGTTAATTTTTCCTTCTGGGCTACACTGGCATAATCGATGGCATGTTCACCAACTTGTATATCCAAATGAACACGCAATTGAGCTCCACTAAACCAAGCAGTGCTGTTAGAATACATACAGATAACATGTTCTCCCGGAGTATGAGAAGTGAAAGAGATACGGCCTTCAGAACTGTAGACGCGGGAAAGAATAATTTTGTCATCACTGTCGCGGACCTCAACATGCATACCAATGCCAGGCGATGAGGGCATAAAGCCATTCGAACGTGGATCATATAATTCCACTTTGTAGTTCACTACAAATAATTTAAACGAAGTTTTTAATACGATTTGACCGCCTCAAAGGCAGAAAGGACACTTACCAATGACGGTGGTCTCGTCGGGTACCTCTTCTATAAAGCATTTACGTTCTGTTTCAGCAATATGAAAATATAAACCAAATACTGTATTACAACAGGCCAGTAGAGCCACAAAAGCTAATAATTGTTTTGACATGTTTCAATTAAAATTTATTTATACTAAAATTAACTAAATTTTAACAATTCCCCCAAAATCTATTATTTTATTTAACTCGACACGTCATGAGAAAAATACTTCGCAAACTGCTAATTTGACAAGAGAGTTACTAGTTTCAAGTGAATATCAACAAACATCATTTAAATAGCATTGTTACCAGCTCCAAAAATTGCGATATACAGATGAAAATTCTGTCTTCATAAGTTTTCTGTAGTAACTCAGGGGATCTAGATTACACAGTGTAGAAAGGAGAAATAAAAAATGTCTGGTACAAACGTTATTCACTACTTCGTCCCCTCTCAAAGAAACTTCACCGTCTTCAAACAATTTCCCTAAATGTAAATCCACACTTAGAAAACTTGGACGCAGAATACAAAAATTTTTACTATACCTTCTTGTGAAACAACTAAATTATTTATTTAACATAGCAGAGTGGACAGGCTGATATAACCACATTCGATATTCCATAGATTGGCCTTAGTCGGCATTTACAATGAAAAAACTGAAGTTAGACATTTTTCAATTCTCTTTTGCTCATTCCTAAAACTTTTAGAATGTAGAACTAACATCCTGTTCATAGAACACGAATGGTTTTTGACATTCGTCTTTTTATATGAGAAACACTAACATATTAGAGTATTTTTGTTTCATATATAACAAGACGAATGTTAAAAACAATTCCTGTTCTATGAACAGGCTGTAAGAAGCCAAACCGGATAAGCAAAAGTTACGGAAAGTAGAAAAGAAAACTGTCCGGCACAATTCAATTCAAATTTATTGAGACTTTTTATACAAAAAGTTAACAAAAGTGTTTTAGACAAATTATAGTATGAAAATACAAGAAAACTTAAAACTATATTGTATTATTTTAATTAAATATTTAAAGGCTTTATATACGCTACACACTTAGATGATTAAAAATATTGTTTTTAGATTGTGTAAGTCAGTTAATTAAGAAAAATTTATACTGCTCCAAAAAAAGTATAGTGCAAGTTAACAGTGACAATTAGTTTGTCAGGAAAGGTTTATAAGCTTAAAACTAGAACTTAAAATAATAAAAAACAACAAAAAAAATAAAAAAGAAACTAAAAATAAAACATTAGCCCCTATTAGAGCCAGGTATAGATCTAGAGTAAAACTCTGGTAGACGGTAATCATTAGAATTAATAAGAGAATCTATGTCCTCATGTAAAACACCAATCGGAGATAAATACAAACAGTTAGACCAATTTAACACAGATTGATAGAGAAAAATATTTCTCAGGAGTTCGTTTTCATGATTTTTCAAACGTAAAATATATTTTTTAAGCAAGAACAAAATATATGAGGAAAGAGGAATCACATTTGCTTTTTTGTATATTACAGAGTTAGAATATTTTTTAACAAAATTTTCGTAATGCGCATTTACACAAAGTCTTAAACAGCTACGTTCAAATCTCTCCAACTCCAGCATTACTGTTGGAGAAATAGAAAACCATATGGGAAAACCATAAAGCATTGCAGATCGAATACAAACTTTGTAAAGTAGTAATTTTGATTTTTGACTGAGGTGTCTGTTTTTCAGCAATTTTATAAACATACCCTTGATTCAAATACTTTTGTTTTTAGCTAACCTCCCATGTTGATTAAACTTAAATAATTTATTTAATGTTACGCCAAGATATTTTATATCATCCTTGAAAGGTATAACCGAACCATGAAGAGAGAGATTCAACCTCTTACTTTGTTTTACTACATTTCGGGGGCCTTTTCCCGATGCATTACGAAAACAAATTGCTTCAGATTTTGTAGGATTGATTTTTATTCCCCAATCCTTATAAAAATTATCAATTAAAAACAGATGATTCTTCACTTTTAATAAAGCAGATTCTGGGTTCTTATCGTGTGCATAAATTAGCGGATCATCTGCATAGAGTATTGCTTTGGATTCGTCATGTAAATGGGGAAAATCAGAAACAAGAATGTTGTAAAGAAAGGGCGCCAAAACTGCACCCTGAGGAACGCCTCGGAAAATATTACCGAAGTTTGATCTTGTTTGATCAATTTCCACAAAAAATTCCCTGTTCTTGAAATAGTTATTAAGTAGTTTTATAATAAAAGAATCCAATCCAAGATTTATCAACTTAAATATAATGCCGTCATGATAAGCACTATCGAAAGCTTTTTCAATGTCTAAGGAAACAGCCACAGTACATTCTTTTTTCCTTAGATTACAAATGATATCATTATGCAAAAAGAATAAAGCATCTACGGAAGAGTGACCTTTTTTAAAACCAAACTGATAAATTGGCAGAGTATTTAAAATATTGAAATTTTCTAGCTTTATTTTTATAATAAACTCGAATAATTTGCCAATATTAGATAACATGGAAATAGGGCGAGAATTCTGAATCCGAAAATCATTAGATTTCTTCATTATCGGATATATTTTTGCTAGTTTCCAGATCCTGGGAAAATACCCGTTATTTAGGCAGTTGTTAAAGATAATTACTAAAAATTCAATAGCAATAATGGGTAACTTCTTAATAATGAAGTTAGAAAGATTATCTACACCGTATGATTTTTTTGAATTCAAATTTGCTATTCCACTAGTGACTTCACCAAAACCCGTAAAATGGCACAAACATTAGTGTCTTCGCACTTACCTAACTTCGTCTTTCTGTCTTTCAATCTCTACAATGTAAATGCTGACTTACTGGAAAAAATACGTATAAAATATGTAACATATCCCTGTTTTTTTGTGATATCATTTTTCTGTGAATCTAATTTATAGAAGAATTTGCAAAGTTTATAAAAGTAAAGAAATTTGTTGACGTTTGCAGAGATCGTGTGAAATTGCATATTTGTAAAAAGTGCACTTGCTATGGATTTAACAATTTTAATTGGTATAGCCACAGCTTTATTGGTAGTTTTAATAACTCTATTTTTCTTGCAAAAGAAAAAAGCCGAGAAAGGTATAGTGTAGTTAATGATATTGACCACTTTAATAACAATTTCATTTTTTTAAAAGATGAAGTTAAAAAACCCCAACAACAGCGAGCTGTCCCACAGAGGTCTCAAGAAGGTGTGCCGAGGCGAGCACAGATAGTGCGTAATCAACGTAGTCACTTAAGGCGAAATGCAGCACATACCGCCGCTGAGCATGCGGCAGCTTTGGATAATGCTCTTAACGACGCTGACAGTAATACTGAACAAGATGAAATATCGCAGGGACAAGTAATAGATGAAAAAATGGGTGCTAAGAAACGTGCAAAACTGGAACAAAAGGAACAAAAACGTTTGCAGCGTGAACAAGATCTTAGATTACGTGAAGAACGTAGAGCTAAAGATGCTATACTCGAAGAAGAAAGTAAAAAACAAAAAGAACGTGAAGCAGAAGAGGAACGTAAACAAGCTGAAGCTGAGCGTTTAGCGAGAGAAGAGCAGGAACGCAGAGAATATGAAGAATATTTAAAAATGAAGGCTGCTTTTAGTGTTGAGGAAGAGGGTTTCGAAGAAGACGAGGATGAAAAAGAAAATCTATTGGCAGATTTTATTAAATACATAAAAGAAAACAAAGTTGTGGTCTTGGAAGATTTAGCAACAGAATTTAAATTAAAAACTCAGCAGGCTATTGAACGTATACAAGAGTTGCAAGCCAATAGTACGATCACAGGAGTTATTGATGATCGTGGCAAATTTATATACATATCTGAGGAAGAATTGGCCTCGGTTGCTAAATTTATAAAACAGAGAGGTAGAGTTTCCATAGCTGAACTGGCTGAAAGTAGTAATAATTTAATTAATTTAACACCGGCAGAGTTGTAAACGAATCATTCATTTTTGAATTAATTCGTGAATCATTCATGCAATGAATTGGAAAAATTTTGAATTAATTCTTTTCTCCAAAAAACGAATTGAATTAAATTTGAATCAATTCATTTGAATTAAGCGAACATGAATTGCAATTCATTTTCAATTCAAATGAATTGGTAAAAAGAATTGCAATTCATTTCCAATTCATTTGAATTGAATTGATTTTGAATTAATATAAATGAGTTAGAAAAAATGAATTGCAATTCATTCCCAATTCATTTGAATTGATTTTGAATTAATTCAAATGAGTTAAAATATGAATTGCAATTCATTTTACCAATTCATTTAAATTAACTCGAAAAATGATTTTGTTATACATTTCCAATTTACTTGAATTGATTCTGAAAAAAAGACTGCAATGCAAAAGCATCACCCTTTTTCCAAGTACTTCTATTCTGTACTTTATAATAAAAATATATCCACTACTAATAACACAGGTTTAAAAATTTTTAAGTTGGAAAAATACCAAGAAGAAAAGTTAATTGGGACCTCCTGAACACGAAAAACTTAAATGAAAGAAATCGAGAGACGTTACAAAGACTGGTGCGATGAATAAATGATGGCGGACTATTGTTGGTTCCTCATTTGCGAGAATCCATCCGAAAAAAACGCAAAAGTTCAAGTCACTCGTCATTTTAATTAAAATTTTTTGAATTTACGACGAATACACTGTGTGAGCAATGAAAATGAAAATATTGTCGTTCCACAAAATCCTTAATAAAAACTTAATTTTTCATCCGATTTTTTTTCAAGATACGCTTATAATATTGGTTATTAAATAAGCTATTTGGTAAAAGAATAAAACATTCCAGATATTCAATATAGCGTAGGAAAAAATTGAAATGAAAATGAAAAATTTTGAAAAAAACGTAAAAAATAGGAAAATTTTGAAATTTGAGGTGCCATATCTCAGCGATTTCTTATCAGATAGAATGTTCCAGCATATCGACTGAAAAGGCATTCAATTATCTTTCCATCGATATGCCACTTATCTCGATCGAACTTTTTGGTTGGACTCCACAAGGGTTTGAATGGGGTCATACACCGAAAAACACAAAAGTACCGTTATCTAAAAAACGGTACTTAGAAAAAAATAATAATTGCGTTTTTTGTGTTCAGGAGGTCCGAATTAATTTATCTAGGCATGTGGCGTTCTTGATATTTTTTGGCTGTAAACCAGTGTAATGAATCACCCATTTTCTATTAATTTTAATCCAAGTATTTATTACTTATTTATAATAATTCTCTTAATAATATAATAATTATAATAATTCTCATAAGTATTACTAAAGTGTTTGTCCTTTAATGTTCGTGCGTCACAAAATTTCATAAATTATTAATAGGTTTTAAATACTGAATGTCTTGTTATTCAGCGTATATCAAAAGCGACATAAGTAGTACTTGAAGGACCAAACTCCAAACACCAAGTTTACTTCAATTGAATGCAATTCATTTTTGATTTGATAAATTTGAATTACAAGTTACTTTTCTAATTCATTTGAATTAATTCCAAATCATTTCAATTCAAATGAATTAGAAATGAATTGCGATTCTTTTTACCAATTCTTTTGAATTAAAAAATGAATTGCAATTCATTTTGCCTAATTCAAATGAATTACAACTCATTTTGCCTAATTCATTTGAATTGGAAATGAATTGCAATTCATGTTTGCTAAATTCAAATGAATTGATTCAAATTTAAATCAATTCTTTTTTTTGTTGAAAAGAATTAATTCAAAATTTAGCTAATTCAAATGAATTGAAATCAAAAAAGAATGATTCATTTACAACTCTGAACACCGGTGACTTCCAATTAATCTAAGTCAATAGGATGTTTTTATTAACATTTGGTAAATGTAAAGCAGTAAATATCAATTTAGTTTTTTTTTTAGATTATAAGTTATGCAATATAAAACATATGTACATATATATTGAAGAAAATCTTACACGTTCTTTTACGATTTTATTAAAAAAAAAACCAAAATTTGCTTAAAAATTTCCATTTGTCCACTTCAATTATTTATTTATGAGTTGGCAATTTATACAAAATGATATTCTGAATGATGTTTTATAAAGGAACGCTTTAAGTAGAAAATGCTGCCTGTCGTAAATAAAAGCCATCATCATGACAGCGACTGAAACCAAGCTTATTTTAAAAATATTTTTTTTAACTAAATAGAAGGTAGTGAAACCGAAAATGCTGTAAACGTTCGCTGTAGGTACGCAGTGCAGTGATATATGGTATTTACGAAAACTTAATTAATTACTAAAATTGTTCTTATGGATAATAAATATGTAGAAATAAAATTTAGAATAGAATAATGCGTGGTCTTTATATCTGCTATTTAAAAAATGTGTTCGATTCGCAATATACACCTAAAAATAGTGTATTTAGCGATAAATTATTAGTAAAAATTCAGAGCTTGTAAATATTATCGTTTTTATTAATAAATGTAGTAAAAAAACATGTTATTTTTTTTTCTTCAGTTTAAATAAAAGAAATCCAATAATATTTCACATATCATAGTCGTCATCCGTGTCCATATCATCCTCATCTTCACTGGTTTCGTCTGGGTCATTTGCTTCCAATTGACATTTAGGACATTGGCATACGAATATATAATTTTCTTTAAGAATCTATGTAAAAAAATTATAATAGAAATTTTTCTGTAGTCTTGCTCACCACTATTACCTTTTGTCTAGAATGTCTACTTCTTTCTAATTGACATTCATCTAAATATGAAATGCATATTTCTTCACCCGTTTGTATAGGCTGTATTGCTTTTAATACAACAATATCATTTGAATATGGAAATGTTGATTGAGCATTTGGCACACAGCTGTGATTTATTTTACTTTGTAGCAAATATAAGCCAGATCCTTCATTATTTAAGAATTCGCCAGCGACTATAAAGAAATTTGATCAATCGATCATAATAGAATTGATTGTTAAATTCTAAGCTTAAATGTGAAACAGTTTTTGTCTTTAAAATGAAAATAAATAACCAGAAGTTACTTTTATCGATTTATATTATGTTTTCTCACTTTTTTTGGATTCATTTGACCATAGATAAAACTATATATACAAATTTAATGTGCTGGAGGCCCGAAGTTCGAGCCCCAGGAAAGGTCTGAGCAATATTTTTATAATTTAATTTTTGTTTACAAATATTAAACTATTAATCTCTTCTTCCATCATTTAAAATTCTTGTAAATTTATCTATTTATTACGTTATTAAAAAGTACTTACATTCTCCTACTTTGTTATATAAGTCATCAATAATTTCATCTAGTTTTTGCTTTTCCGCTGCGGGAAAGGGAAATTCCGATACCTTTTTAACCCATTCAGCTAGAACACTGGTGGCTATGCCTTGACTATTAGTGCCTACCAACCCCATTAAGGTTTTAAAGGCATCTGGTGTTGTAAACTTGAAAGGAGAGGCACTAGTTGATTAGATTTTACAATAAAAATTTTATTAAAATGAGTGTTTACCACTACAAAATCTTCGCCTCGAAAAGCTTCACAGAAAGCAGTATATAACTCTTCCATTTGTACTTCGAAATTTTCTCCCAACATTTTGTGATATATCTGCTGTTCTTTGTTAACGATCAGGGACTGAAATGATTGTAGGGATTCCATGAACTCGGTTTTATTACTGCTTTGTTGATACATGGCCATTAGCCGTACCAATAACATAATGGTACCGGTTTCGGGAGGATAGTGCATTTTTCTGAAAAACATTATTTTTATTGTCCAATTAATTTACTCGTCTGAAAGAAACAATTAAAACTTACTTCCATATTTCATTTAATCTATTAATAGGATGGCTATCATCTGTTCTGTAATTGCCCATACAAGCTACACGATGATACTTTTTTAGAGCCTCCATACGACAATCCTCCGAACAGTAGCGTACCTTACAACGGGGACAGCAGCAAAATTGTTCCAACCATTGTTTGGTGGGATCATATTCTTGCAAAGGCACTACAATTGCGGGCTGACTGGCCAAGCGTCTTACATTTTCGGTTACGGTTTCTAAAGGACGCATACAGTGATCACAGGCTGCATATCCGTAGGCAGCATTCCAGGAGAATTGGCAGGAAACAAATGGTTCCTCTTCAAAGATGATATCTCCCACATTGAAGGCTTTAGTAGCTACCATTGCACGGCCCTAAAAACAATATCTTTAATGAGAGATATATTTGAAGCAAATTTTTTAAGAACCAGACTTACTTTTCCCGGTAGGTCTTTAATTTCAAAAGAATTCATTTTTTAATGAATTTTGTTGAATTTCTTAATCTTGGCTCTTGTTATGATTTTTGTTGTCATCACCAATCGGCATGTGCTTGTCAAATAGTGTCACGGAATGTGAGTGTGTTTGTAACACCCTGACTCAAAGCCAAGTTATCAAGCAATTAGTGAACACGTGCAATAAGACACGCCGAAAACGCTTTTTTGAATTTGGGAATCGGGAATTTGGAATTTTACAAAGAATGTTATTTACGAGCTTCACATATATGTATATACATATTTAAAACTTGTATCTATAAAAATTCTGCACGAATAGTTTTTAGAGAAATCGCAAAAATTATAAGTTACTTATAATATTCTGTCAAAATTAAAAAAAAAAATCGGTTAAACAGTTGACCATTTATTCAAAAAACATTGATGAGCTAATAAAATCGTGCAAAAGCTTTAACCGGTCACTTGACTTATAAATTTAATATTTCTATATCCATGTTTTTACATATTTTACCAATTTTCTCAAAAAGTATTCACACTATTCTTATTTAAATATTCGTCAGAATATTCGTAGCCATATTCACTGTTGAAGTTATAGGCCATTCACATTTTTTAAGTGTGTGGCAATATTCTCAAAAACTTTTTACATGATTTGTTTGAATATTCGTCAAAATATTTTTAGTGATGCTTATATTTTAATAAATTTATAATAAATATATTAACATAAAAACATCTATTTTAGTAATTCCTATTTTTGTATTCACAATTCCCGATTGTCAATTTTATAAAGCGTTTTCGGCGCTATTTTGTTGAAACAGCTGTTGATTGAAAGCTGCCTGACTAATAAACAAAAAATAAAATTATACACTTTAAGAAAATTTTTAGAAAATATTTTCGTTGTTGTTACAACTCTTCTGTTGTTGGAAGTTTCTCTCTGTGGTAAATAAAAAAAAATTAAAATTTTTAAATTTTGTCTGTAAGTCAGGTTGGCAATTGGAGAAATTGGGTAACTTCAGTTGGCTGGCAGAGTAACGATTATATGTACTGGGAACAATTCTTTCCCGATAACAATTGAGGATACTGGAGCAGCCAGATCTTAACTCTGTCAAGATGGCATGGGTCTGTCTGTGTGTCTCTCTTAATCGAACATCACAAACGGGTGTTTATTTAAGACTTTGTTGAGTCTGAGCATCGAATGCTGAGACTCGATCAACGTCTTGGATGCCACTTTTAAAGCAACGAAAGTTCTTTCGGAAGTGTCGAGGGTGGTTTGGCAGATGACAAGCCAGCAGATATTGTCTGTCACCCTAGTCTCCTCATGGAGGTGATCCATGCTGGTCATCTTGACACATCTAGTGGCAATTCGGAGTGGATTTTTCTGAGCCGTTTGTATTGGGTGTCATTTAGAAATGAGGTCCTCTTGTATTGCATTATAAGAGGCTATTATGATCTCCTTATCCATGCCTCATAATGTACTGGCGTGGTCCTTAAGGACTTTGTTTCGAGTTTGCACTCTCTGAATGATATAAGAGGCGTGCGATGAAAAATGAAGAAGGTGGCTGATCCATTTCGTGGTTTCAAAAGTATGGGACTGGAATTCGAGATCTGTCAAACTAAGTTGTTAAACCAATTTTTTTCTTTTCAGTTGAAAGTCTGACATTGAAAGTGTTGCCGAAGACCCGAATGTGTCGATTCCTCGTCGTTCTCAGGAATTAGGACTCTCTTACGTCACATTATGGCGTATTCTGCATTTAGATCTACGCCTACATCCATATAAAGTCCAGCTCACGCAACAACTAAAGCTAGCTGACCATTCACAACGTCATAGATAAGTAGAATGAGTGCTTGAACAAAAGGCGGTGGACCGCAATTTTTCGAACGAAATTTTCTTAAGCGATGAAGCACATTTCTTACTCGGTGGGTATGTTAATAAACAAAATTGTCGTATTTGAGGTTCTGAGAATCCTCAAGTAATTGAAGAGAGGCGATTACATCCAGAAAAAGTCACTGTTTGGTGTGCTCTTTGGTTCGAAGGTATAATTGGACCTTGCTTCTTAGAAAATGACGATGGAACGACTGTCACCGTCAATTCGGAGCGTTATGGTCATATGATATCCGACTTTTTTTTGTCTGCTATTGAAGAATACGACTTAGAGAATATGTGGTTTCAACAAGACGGTGCCACATGCCAAGATCATGCGATTTGACACCATTAGACTTTTTTTGTAGTGCTACGCGAAAGACCGTGTTTGTGAAGATAAACATTCAACTCTTGAGCACTTAAAAACCAACATTCGTCAAGTTATGGCTGAGATACCGCCCAAGATGTGCCAAAAAGTGGCCGAAAATTACATCAAATGAATCAATGCTTGCAACACTTCACGTGGAGGCCATTTAAATGATGTGGTGTTTCACGCATAATGTCAACGTTCAAACTTTATAACAATAAAGAAATATCATGGAAATGATATTTTATATGTGTTTTATTTACGTTTACGTTTGAAACCGCAAAATGGATAATCCTTTATTTATATTCGATACTTAAAAAAACAAAAAAACAAAAAAAAAAAATGGTCAAACCCAATGAAATCTAGAAAATCCGGATACTTAAAATCGTGTCAATCACCCCAGCTGCTGAGAAGAGGAAAATTAAATAAATCAGGGACCGCAAATAACAGTTATTGCATAAAAATTAAACTAAAAAAATCATTGTATTAGAGTCGACAGACATATATGATGTTATATACCAAATTAATCGTCTTGGAGAGCTTTCACAGAATCTGTGGTGATCTCGCATAAGTGATCATTAATCAGATTTTAACTGTTACTTTTAGACGGAAAAATAAAAGTTTAGATGAAACCTTTAAAAAGAGAGTTTCATTTTGTGAGTTTTATTTTTTCGTCATAAAATAAAACTTATTTTTGAGTTTTATTTTTCAGTCGGAAAATAACCATTATTTTTCGAGTTTTATTTTTCAATTAAAAAATAAAACTATTTAGGAGTTTTATTTTTTCCGTCATAAAATAAAACTCGTTTTTATGAAAGATTTTATTTTTAATCTAATACCGTTGCTTGTGGTATCTTTATTTTATTGTTTTTTATAGCTGAATACCTAAAATCTCAAGTTAAACGATTTTTAGGGTGCTTTAATATTAATAAAAGAGCAAATTTACACAATTAAAACCGATAATGGCCGGAACTTGCTAAAAATGTTACAAATATTTGACTAGGAGGATGAAAGCGGGTTCGATGACTGCGTCTATTACGACGTTCTGCACGGAACAAAATATGATAGAAATGACATTTGTAAAAGTTTGCAGACGATAATGTGTCAAATCAGAATTAGGTGTAAAAAAAAAATTTTCATAAAAACGAGTTTTATTTTATGACCGAAAAAATAAAACTCCTAAATAGAGTTTTATTTTATGACGGAAAAATAAAACTCAAAAAATAACTGTTATTTTCTGACTGAAAAATAAAACTCACAAAATGAGTTTTATTTTATGAGGGAATAATAAAACTCACAAAATAAGTTTTATTTTATGACGAAAAAGTAAAACTCTATTTTTGAGAGTTTTATTTTAACTTTTATTTTTCCATTGAAAAATAACTTTTTTTACTGACCTTTTTAGGAAAAACTCTCAAAATAACCATAAAAAAATAAGTTTTTCGATATAACTTATAACCGTTACAGTCCCTGAAATAAATTCAAATGTGGAAAAAAGAGGAAAAATATAACGATGAATGCAGATTCTATGACAACACTTTCTAATAACAACTCAGATTCAAACATGAAATCAGTAGGCCGTATTCAATTTGCGAATACGTCATCTAACCACATTTTGTAGTGGATTAAAGGCAAGAGCAACATTGTTTTTTGATACTTCTGCAAAAATTTCATCAGACGACAACAAACGTCGCCAACTGAAATAAAGCCAAATAATAATGATTTGTGTGATACCATAATCATTGTTTTATGTCGATTTAATTTTGATTCTGATAACAATCAGATTCTGTAATGCCCCTGAATAGAGTTAGTAAATCAGATTATTCCTATCGCGCTTCATTCATTCATTAATGATTGATAACCGTTGGGTGTATAAATAAATAAAACGACAGGTTGTTTTTAAGTTTCAACAGTGTTTTTTTTTTAATTTTATTTTTTAATTTGTTTTCCAAATATTTAAATATAATTTTCTTTTTTTGAGTTAATCTTAAGAAACTACTTTATTTTTTTTATAGATTTAAGTTAAATATCACTTAAAATAAAATAATTATGCAATTGTATTAATAATTTGTTTTCTTTTTTCTTATTTTGTTTTCCTTTTTGCAATATAATATATTTTTTTTACGAAATAATTATTTATTAACTTTGTTTATAAGTTTTAAATATAAGTATGTATGTAAGCCTGTTTGTTTTGTTAATTAAAAACTTTTTATATGTATAAGTGTGTCTGCGTGAGTTTTTCTTTAATTGCAAAGGTGGCTTGGCTTTTCTGGCTTTAAGCGCAATAAGTTTAAATTTAAATGTTTTTTTTTTAACTACATATGTACCTTCTTTAGATTAAAATATAAAGAAATTTAATTTTTTATACACAACATACATGTTTAATTTAAACTTAAATAAATAATAATAAAAAAAAAAGAAAACTCACACCTAAGCTGTTTACTTCATGAATAATTTTCGTTTGTGAATTAAACTTTTTTTAACAAATCATAAAACTATTTTAATATATTTGGCTTTAAATTAAAAAAAAAAATAATAAAATTATATACGTAAACATATTTGTTTTGTTATTGGACTTTATCTATTTAGTTTCTTAAATTAACACAAGAAAAGTAAAGCGTTAAAGTATTTTAAAACACTATTTAGTACATCCTATACAACTTGTATTTTCTTTTTTTTTACTTTCTTGTTTTTAAATAATTATATTCTCTTATCGTAAAAACATAAATAAAAAAGAATTTTCAATGATTGAATTTTAGTTCAAGTAAAGTTTTCGTAACTGTCATTGAATGTCATTAAAACAATAGAACTGTTTACTCTGATTTTTACAATGTAATACAGAATTCAAAACAAATGATTTCTAAAACTGAATTCAATAATTTAAAATATTTTTGTATGTGTATGTATGTATATGTATGTGTGGGTGTGTGTGTGTTGTACGTGAGTATGCTTCTCATTGGTGACTTGTAACAGATGAAGTGTTGTTTTTTTCTCACTTTAAACTTTTAATATTTTACATGTTTTCGTTTTCATTTCTTTATAAAGTTTTAAATTAATATTTCAATTTTATAGAAAACAAAAAGAAAAAAGCTTTTGCTCTTGTTTTTTCTTTTTCTTTTATAATTAAATATAATTTATACTTTCATATCCATACAGGTTTATCTATTTTTCCATTCCTGCTTATTATCTTGCCTATGTATGTATGTATGCATGTTTTTGTATGATATATAAAAAATCAATTATATTTTATAATTATGTATGCTTTTATCTTTGAATATTTGTTGTTATTTGTTATTATTTCTAATTTATGATTATTCACTAACGACAGCCATTTCACGTGCTGTTGTTTGATTTAAGGCTGTAACAGATGCTGTTGTTAATTCAGAATCATCTGTTGTTGTAGTTGGGTTCTTTAAATTATCACAATTACCGCTTATCACATCCTTAGCATCATCATCATTGTCCGCTGCATCTCCATCGTTCTCTATGTCGACGTTATCGCCCTCATTACTATTAGCATCTTGGTGTTGAAAATCCTCTTCGGCTTCATCAGCAAATGATACCTCGGCTTGATTAATGCTGCTATCATTTAACGATTTATTAATACCCTCTTCCACTAAAATTTCTGAGGCTTGTAGATTAACATCTTCCTGATTATTATTAACTTTATCTGTTTCTTCTTTTGATGTCCCTGTATCCTCTTCGAGTATATCTTCAATAAGGCTACGGCTGGCAGAACCGACTGAAGGTGATTTATTTTCTGGGGATGTGGCTTCTTCATCGTCAGATAATTTTCTTTGTAATATAGGATCGGAAGCTCTCAGTGAATTTTCTGAGCCGCCAACACCTTCACCGCTAGGTCGTAGGACTAGATAAAGCAATATATCGGATAGGGATATAATACCGATAACTTTGCGATTCTCATCAACTACCACCAAGCGATGGACTTCAGCTCGTACTATGCGTTCTAAAATTTCGTACAGAGTCTCATCTAAATTACAACATCGCACACCTTCGAACCATTCATTACGATGTTCATTCGCTTTGCGTAGAGATACATCGAGATCGTTGTACGTTTTTTCTGCTGCCAGATTCTGAAGAATAAATAATCAAAAAATTATACAAAAAATTATTGGATAGGGAATATTTATTTTTAAATTTTATTTTAATCTCGGCAACACCCATGTTTCTTAATAGTATGTATTTATTTTTAAAAGAAGCAAAAAGTAAATACAATACAATACAATTTTTGTTGAACTGTTTTAGCATATACATATTTTTTCAATCTTAAAAGTTAAAACTATCGGGTATGTTCTGAAAAACAAGTTCGAATAAAATTAAAATCGGATTTTTTTTTAAAAGCAAATAAAATCTAATTGCGCAAATTATTCTATAATTTTGATATTCAAAGTAGTTACATTAATTGTCTTTAAGTGAATCTCAGCTTTTAAAGTTATGCGTATACAATTGGCCATTACAACCCTGTTTCAGGGTTACGGCCTAGCTTCTCGCAGCACCCATGTTATGTGTCTCAATTTTTATTCATAAGTACCGGGTCCTACAGTTTAACGCCGACTCCGAAAGACTGACTTGTTATTTTTCACTATTTTTTAAAAATTAAAAAGAAAATTAAAAAAAAAAAATAAAAAAAATTTATTTTAAAAAATAACATTTTTAGGGTACAAATTGGTCTTTGTAAGCTATTTTGGATACCAAAACACATTCAGATTGTATTAATTAATATGTTTACGAAAGTTGTTTAGATTTATATTGTATAAAATATTTTATATATTGTTAGTGAAAAATTACGAGTGCCTGTAAGTTATGCAGAAAAAAGGGGAAAAATTTATTTTTTGCACAAAAAATATTTTAAAATTTGTTCAGTAGAGTCTTCACTACATTATTGCCGAACATAGTTAAGCAGTATCTTTAAGTTTGAGTTAGCTGTTGGCCAAAAACTGAGGACACCTTTTTTTGAGTGATGCAGTGATTTTCAAAATCTTTTGAGGTCCATAAAAAAAAATTAGTAGTCAATCTGACCAAATCGAGTACAGGGTTTTACTAAGTTTTGGTAGTACAATCGGACCTATACTGTGGAATTCGTGCATTTTTCCAAAATTCTGTGTAATAGGTAGAATAAGAAATAAATAAAATAAACAGTTTCACTCTTAGCTTAACTACTCGTACCAAACCTAACGGGCCTCATTTTCACAGTGCCAATAATTATTAATAAAATCTTTTTAAAAATGAAATGGGATTGCTTATAGGGATTAGACTTGTCTCTTAGGCTTATTCTCATTCGAACAATGTTTATTTTGGTTTATTTGGCAAATTCATGCAATTAAATCCTATTAATAAGGTCACCTCAATTATTTTTAGGCTGATTTTGAAGTAAACAATTGTTTAATTGGAAAAATTGTTGCTAGTATATTTGTTGTTGCTTTTATCAATGTTACCATTTTGTTTAGCATATTATAAAGGGTTTTCTTTATTTGAAAAATGACAATTCACCATTGTCACACAACAAGAAAATGTACAAAATTATATAATATTTTTTATGAATACTGCAGCAATTATTTCAACAAAATAAAAATAAAATTTGAAATGTACTTAAAATATTTTAATTCAAAGATTTAAGAAATCAACATAAAAATAAAGTCACAATTTTCTTTCTATTAATCTTTGCCTTCTTCATCATTTAGTATGATTTTCGTCTGTCTCCAACATTTTGTTTGCCGTCGTTCTAATTCAAAATCAAAGCTAAATCGACTATTAGATTCGAATTACCTTTCGACTATTACTAGATTTAAAAAATCTTTTATCGAAGTCTGTTTGCTCTTGTTCAGTAAGTGCTTATAAATTTCTTACTAGGGTGATAAGTTATTTTAATGATTTCTTACAAATATTTATGCTCTTCCAACTACTTTGCCATATTTAAAACTTTTTCGATACTTTTTTGAGAGAAGTTTTTCTATCGTTTGTATTTTCTACATTAAAAAGACTAGAGTCAGAGTTATAAGCTTTAATTGTTATTAAGCTAACAAATAGAAGAAATTATTAACAATTTAATTTAACATTTTAAAAATATAGCAGTTTAAAATTTCATTCGATTTCAATTTTACTCGAATCCGTTTTTCAGAACACTCGATTAGCTGCTGTTTTCATAAACCATTAAATTTTTTTATTAATGCTGCAGTAAGTGTTAAAAAAAATCGTGTTATTCGAAAAATTTCGCGAAAAACGCGCTATAGGAAAATATCAGCATTTTGTGAACCGCGTTATAGAGAAATTGCGTTATAAAAGTACCGCGTTGAAAGAGGGTTATCTGTACATCCCTACAAGTTTTTTCATTTAGCGTTTTTTCAATGACTTTAATACCGTTTCCAAGCTAGTCATTTTTACATGAAAGTGTGAATTGGGTGTGTTAAAAATAAAAAAAATCCAAAAAGATACTTACAATAACATCAAATTTAGCATAGATATCAACTAAGCGGCCTTCGGCATCGACTAAAGGTAAGGCTGAAACTCTTCTTTCAACGAATTTCTTTAAAGCTGTTATAATGCTGGTATTCTCATCGGCCGTTTCTATATTATCATAGGTGCCAATTTTTAGAATACGCAATGTCTTTTGCATATAAGAAGGTTTAGGTAATTCATTAATCTGAAATATTAATAAAAAATTAAATTACATCTAACAAGATAGATTCATAACAAGAACTTACATATAAAAACAGGAACCTTAATATACGTTTATGGGTTAATATATATAATACATTGCCCGTGGCGGGATCTATGACAGGTAATCGATGTATACGATTGTGTACGAGTATCTTAATGGCATCATATAGAGAAGCATCTGGACCAATACTAACTAATGGCATAACTTCATTATGTAAAACACCTGGTAATAAGAAAATAAATAAAAATTAAACATAAATAGATATAAAATTACGTGTAAAACAAAACAAAACAAAACTTACTTCTCCAGGTATCTAATTTGTGCTCTTCCAATTGTTCTATTGAGGCATTCGGTGATTTATAATACATTCTTAAGATTTTTATAAAATCTGTTATGGTAAGCATTCCAACAAACTGTTGTTTCTGTGAATCCCATAGTGGAGCGGCACGTACGCCATTATACACTAAAGCGTAAAATGCCTTTTTTACCAATAGTTGTGTATCAAAGACAACCAATTTTGCTGATGTCGGTATTAAATCATAGCATTTGTGGAAGCGGAAAAATTTGACAAATATCTGAGAATCATCTTCTGCAAAGAGTAAAATGAAAAATTAAAAAAAATTATAGCAAAATATTAAAATAATTTAAATAAAAAAATATGTACTCTGAAAATTAAATAAAGTGAAACCGACGAAATTTTCAAGAACTAATAGAGCTTTAAATACAATCACCAATCAAAGCGATTATATTATTGTATTAAAAATATAATTGAAAATTTTAAAAATTTATGGAAAACAGTCGAAAAATTTCATTCGATTTTGGGAGTATGTATATCGTCGATGGAATTAAAGAACGCTGTAACTGACAAAACCTTAAATGTTCAACAGAGCCAAAAAACCTTTATGAAAGTAAAACAAATATGTACACTGGTATTTTTCAAAACGCAGACGGCGTAAGTGAATTTATTTTCATCCTAAAAATCTGGGACCGGGACCAATTGACACGTATTTTTTTTCTCATAAAAATGATGCAAAAAACGTATTTTCGATTTTTTGTCAGTTACAGCGTTGTTTAATTCTTGCGACGATATGATTATTTGAGACTAATAATTGTTTTATTTTGTAAATTATTGTTATTTTGCAGTTCGTATTAAAAAGTTTTCGAGATTTGTTCAAAAAATCTAGTGAATCTAAGAAATTTTTACGATTTTTTAACACAACCCACTATTGGTTATAAATGACTTGAGTTTAAATGACAGTTACAAAAAGGAGCACAGTGAGAGCTCAATTATAGTAATGCATGCTTTTTTTGTGGTCGCCGTAGCCTAGTATGTATTGTCTTGTCTTACTAGACGAGAACTCCAGGTTCAAATCTCAGCTCTGACATCTTGAAACAAAGATATATGAATAAAAATATTTCTTTCGGCGACCACAAGTTAACAGTCTTCTGGCAAAAGCTCTGAGAGTAACTAATTGCAATGAAGAAGCTTCTCAAACCTTTCGTTCGGAGTCGACGATATGGGTGCTGGGAGAAGTATGGTCGTAACCCGGAAAAAATTTCTGTTTTCTCTAACTTTTCCTGTTTTGCGTCTGTACTATCTTGTGGTAGGAAGTAGTAGAACACTATTGTCAAACAAAAAAATGTCGCTGTTTTTTCCTGTAATAAAGCCTGTTTAAGTAAATATCTTGTCTAAAACATTTAAAGAATTGCAGAGCACGTAAAATATGACACTTGGCCTTTCGCCAATTGCTTTAGTTTTGGTTGAATGATTACTCTTCACAATTTTTGTTATATTTTTTAATTAATTTATCAGTTACTGACGTGTTGTCTATTTTCTTCAAAGACCTAAAACTATTGTTTTTGAAGCATTTAAATTAATTTTTAAAGCAAAAACAAAAATAAACAACATTGGAACAATGGAAATCGAGTCACGTTATTTTCTGAACAAACCTCGTAAGTGCAATCCTTCAAATAGAGAAGTTTAAAAAAGTATTTTTTTAACATTTTGTCAAAACTGTGAATTTAAAAAAAAAAAAAAATGCTTTCACTTTTATGTGGAAAATTGTTCTCTAAGTTAAAAAATTAAATAAAATTTTTAGTTTGTTAGGTGTTTTGAAGAAAAACTTACTATTTTCTACACTCTTCTTTATAATTTCAGCTAAACAACGTTTCCATGCCTCCGAAACATGTTCAAATTCTTTAATACTCTCTAAAGGATATATTTCATCAGGATTCGTTTGTTGACCAGGACGAAGTACCAATCTGCCAGCATGATTTGAATAGAAGTGCAGTTGTAACATATGGACGATTATAAGGAATAATGGGATACTTGTTTGCAACAAATACAATTACAAACAACAACAAATTATGCAGTAAGAGCTCTACAATTTGCAGTGATATTAGCTACCGTCGCAAACTGCACCAGACAATGCCGACGACAATTTAATTTAGACGTTAAATAACCCCGATTTTATTCATTTATAATTTATGAGTGTAGTATGTCTCTTGTTTTTGCATGTGGAAACATAAAAATGCATTTAAACCTTTGGCAATAGATCCGAAAAATATACGACAACGACGATTACTCGTAATTGAAAATAATTGCTTATTTCACACCATCACCAATAATAAATACAGCAACAATAGCTAATAAGAATATAATACTACAGTAATAGTAGAACAAAAAAAAAAAAAAAAAAAAAAATAAATTGAGAATAGGAAAGGAGAATTTATGGGGACAAGACAAGAGATAAACTATTAAAAGAGAAAAAACCAAAAATTAAAAATATTATTCTCTTTTTGTGGCTGCAGACATGAGCACGATTTTCTTTCTCTTTTAGATATATCCAAACATATCTACTCGTATGTGCGTTTGTTTACCTTTCATTTTGTATGAAGGCAAATGCTTGTCGCGTAATTATAGTTAACTGAGTTGGGATTTTAAAACATATGTAATGCAAAATAAAGTTGGTGAATATTTCTTAAATTAAAGGCTTAAAAGAAAATACAAAAATGTGTGTATCGGTGAAAAAAAACAAAAACATGGGCGGATCGATTTGTAGGGATGCAAAAAAATTTCCCAAGTGACTAGGAAAATCTTATTCTAAGGATCAAAATTAGAAACTTTACCCAAGGACCCACACCTCTAAAATTAATTCTGATGTTCCTTATTTTGATCCAGAGGTCAAATTCTGAAAAATCTCCTCTTGACCCATTTAAAGTGTCCCAATCGAATCTAAATGTATGACCGAAATATACAACATTTCATGTCTAAAAAATAAAAAAGTCCTATCAAATTAAATGTTTTGAATTAGTTTTTTTTAGCATAAAATAAAAGAGGGCGTATACTTTATATTTATTTTATAACAAAACAAATTGTAGCTCATACGCATTGGTGTTATTTCCAAAATTCGCAATAATTTCTTATGTTCGTAGGCTAACATAAGTAAAATGGAAAAATCTGATAGAAACTGTTGCTTGACTTTACTTCGACTAACTCATACAAGTGTACATACATATGGAAAAGTTAAAGAGTTGATGTTTGATCTTGAATATGCACAGGACACAAAGAACTCTGATGAGACCGACTACCGTAGCTGGAGTCGAAAACAATTGTTCAGTTTGGCTATTGTACTATTCCTTCACAGACATTATTTCTCCTTTGATTACCAAAAAATTCATTTCAGTTAACTTTGATCTAATTAAAGCGTTTCTGACGGAACAAAAAATAACATATGTAGTGTTTTTTTTTTTTTTTTTTGAAACAATATAATTGCATTCGGTTTTCCAAATTTCTTTTTACCTACCTAAAACCCATATGACAAGTTTTCTTTTCTACAGTCTAAAATTTTTGATTTCGATCCAAAAAAAAAAAAAAAATAGTGAAATACAAAAAACTTGATTTTAAAGTTTTTAGCAGTCCATTAAAATAATAGTAAATTTCTATTATATTACTAGTAGAACTCGTAAATTTTTTTACTGTGTAGCCATTTCGTTGATTGTTTCATGTAAAGTGCCAAAAATGGTGACTTTTGAAATTTTTGTATGTGGACCTCCTCTTTTTTTTTTTTTTTTTTTTTTTTTTTTTATTTAAGACCAATACTCAGGAGTAAACCCCTACTAAATGCAGTGCATTGTATTGGAATATTGAATATATAGATATACATAGATACATAGATGTGAAGAAGTCATGTTAAGCGCCTTATGTCAATGGGACAAATTGCTGTCAATTTAATCATTCAAAGGCCAGTGTTATACCTTCACCTTTTGAATGATCATCAGCAATTGCCCCATCTGGATGTTGAATGTGAGTGTTGAGCATCTTTTTTTTATGTAGGTTAGCTGTTATCTTCCCAGAAGATGGCGCTGTACTCCTGATCATTTGTTTTCTTGGTGGAATAGGCTGGAAATGCCAGGGAGCGGTTTCCTAAAGATGGATTTCTTGGAGGTAGGGGGGGAACCTCTTATTTTTTTTGTAAATTATAATTTTAGAAAAACCGCAAATTAATTTTTTTATTTTTCCTCCTTCGCTGGGATTTGAACCTGGGTCCTTTGAGTTTCTATGCACGCGCTCAACCACTATGCCACGACCCCCCTCTTACCTAAAGGGGCCACGGGTGTGCCACTAGCATGGGTCGGTCGACCCTCCAAAGTTTGTGGGGGCTGGTCATACATTTAGACTAAATGCTGGAACTTTAAATTAGTCAAAGTGGGTTTTTCAAAATTTGATCAAAATAAGGAACATATCAGAATTCATTTTAGAGGTATAGCTCCTTTGATGCCTAGAATACGATTTTCCTTGCCAGTTCCTAGTTAAAAACGTAAATACATATTGTAGAACTGCGCATATTACACAAATACCAGAGTATTCAAGTAACCAAACATTCCAGTGGCGCATACCATAGAGTTGTGGTTATTTCCCAAATCAATGCTAAACTACTTTTACTAATAAGACAAAACGAATTAAAAAATGCTTAGTAATATAAAGTATTTGCATTAAGCAGCTTTTTTCTACGATAATTTATGTTTTTACAACAGAAAATAAATTTTTTTTAAATGATTTATTTGCCAAAAAGGCTGTTGTGCTTATTAATTTAGAAGATTAAAGTACAGTGCTGTTGAATTGTGACGTAGCGTAGCATTAGCGATTTTTAGCATTCAAAAAGAATCTATACTATAGTACGATTTATGATTATGCCCAAATTTTAATAATTGAATATAGCGTTAAAAAAAGCGCCAAACGTAAATTATAAATTCATAACGGTGCTACCCTCAAATTTTTAATAGATGATGCAAATTATGCCAATGAATTCATTTGTTAAAAAAAAAACGATATACTTATGTACTCGTACATATAAACATATGAGTTATAACGTATTGATGAATATACGACTCTGTCCTTGTAGTCGCCGTGGTCTAGTGGTTGGCTTACTACGACGAGAGCTCCGGATCAAGCCTCGGCTCTGACATATTGAAACAAAGAAATATTAAAAACAATATATTTCTTTCGGCGACTACCTCTTAGCAGACTTCTGGCAAAAGTTCTGAGAGTAACTGATTGCCATGAAGAAGCTTCTCAAGTCTGTCGTTTGGAGTCGATATTAAACTGTAGGTCCCGGTGCTTATGGATAAAAATTGACACACACAACATGAGTGCTGCGAGAATCCTGACATAGAGTTGTAAAGGCCAGATATGCATGCATATATATATGTATGTCCTTACATTCACGTTCCTATCAAATCAAATTTTTTGCTCTTCTAAAATCCATATACGAAATATTTATTCGTATACACATTTTTCAACAAAATAATAAAATAGCATTACAATTAAGCGACATTGTTTATCGCACTTGATCTAAAGCTACGGTCACATAGGCAAATATTTGATGAAAAAAACGTAACCAATATTTTTTTTGGAATTATATTATGCAAATATTTCTTTTTATGTAAACATTTCTTCAAAATTTGTTTAAAAATGATATTAAAAAGAAGAAATATTTTTATATATAATTAACTAAACGTTAAGAAATGAAAAATTAAAAAATAAATATTTCCATAAAATAGTGGTTACGTTTTTTTCATCAAATATTTACCCAATGTGACCGTAGCTTAACAACTACTGCAAAGTATTGCCAAAACACCTTTTTATAGTAAATAGCGGCATTGCCAGAATGGATTTTAATATATACATACTATATTATGTAGAACTGCATTACTATTAAGCGATCCTGTATTACCACACTTGAACAAAAACATAATCATAATGACAACAGTATTATCATGCAGTTCTATATAAAATATAATTTTTATCAATGAAAATTATTAATTTTTCAATTTCTAATTATTTTTCGTCATTAGTGTTCTAACACTAAATTAAAATGAGATATCATTCATTAAATTTGATGCGATGGTATGGGAGATATTTGCAACCGACAAAAAAAAGTGCTTTAGAAATAATATATATATGATGATTGAACGGAATAATTTAGTTTAATAAATTTTTTTTTTTTGAATTTGAAAAATTAGTTGGTTTTAACAATATGTATGAATACATGATCATTTAAGTTTTGATCTTGGGAAGTTTATTTTCATGTTATTTACTTTATAATCGAACTAAAGTAAAAACAAACAAAAATATTAAACACGCTTTGCTAAAGTTTTTTTGGACTCAAAGATGTTAGAATATGGTGAATCTATGTTATTGAACATCATTGTATGTACATATACATGTATGTGACAGCACTGTTAGGCAAATGTAACAGCTAGTTTGGAATTTTTTTAATTAAAAAACGCTGCATTATTCATATTGTTTTAATAATGTTCGATTAAAATTTAAAATAAATTATTGTTCCTTTTTGTAATGTCATTACTAGGCATATAGCAAGCCTTTCTGTAATCACACATTTGTATATAATTCTATATATTATTATGTATACTTAAAATATTATTCATTCGATATTCATACTCTTGTTAGTTCACATATAGAACCTTGTCAACATTTTTATTAATTTTTAATTTGTAAATTTATATTGAAATATATAATAATTTTATAAAAGAGCAGAGCGTATTATTTTCAAGAAACATAACAGAATTGGCGACGAAGATAAATTATTTAAGAAAGAATATAACCGTGCATAAAACAACATAATGGAAACTCAAATAAAACAATTGCTACAAGCTATTACAGCTATGACATCTGCAATGCAACGGCAGCAAAATCAGCAGAATCAAGAATCTTCCAATACCAGTATTAACATTATATCAAATTTTGATGCCTTTGATCCAAAAGTTGAACAATTTAAAGCCTACAAAGAACGTTTAGAAATTTATTTTCAGATAAAGAAAATTTTCGATAATAAGGAGATGTGTGCTAAATTACTTCTTCAGTACATGGGCTCATCAACCTATTCATTGTTGACAACATTGGCAGCACCCAAGAACATTAATCAATTGCAATACGATGATATTGTGACTCTTTTGGAAACACATTATTGTCCCAAAAAGAATGTTCTGGTGGAACAACACCATTTTCTTTGTGAAGTTCAAAATGAGAATCAAACTATTGCGGATTTTGTTGCGGTCTTACAAAAAAGAGGTATTGAATGTAATTTTGTGTGCGAATGTGAAAAATCGGTGGCAAATATTTTTCTCAGAGCTCAATTTATCAGAGGTTTACGTGATTCTTACATTCGTGAACAGTTGTTACAAAATCCAAAAGCAACATTTAAGGAAATTGTAAATAGAGCAATAGCATTAGAAGCAGCAAAGCTTGACAACAGGTTAATTGGAAATAGTTTTTCTTGTTCAACAAATGACGTGCATCAAACACAATTCATAAACGTACATAATCGAAAAGGTAAAAATCGGAATCGCAACGTATCTAAAAATCAATTAGCTAAATCAAAAACAAGAGTAAATTATAGCGAGCTGGGTATAGAAGGTTTGTGTCTTAGATGTGGTCGTAACAATCACTTATCAACCGAATGCAAGATTAACAAAAAGAATTTGAAATGTAAATTATGTGGAACTATGGGCCATGTCAGGCAAGTATGTATTCGAAGTAAAATGAAACAAAATATAATAAAGAAAAACAACAATGATAACCACACATCAAATTCAATTGAAACATACAGCAGTGATGAAACTAGTTTTGGTGTTAACCAAATCATTGATATTTTCAATAAAAATGTTATTTCATCCGTTGATGCAAACAAATTTTTTATAACAGTAAAAATAGAAAACAAAGACCAGAGATTTGAAGTTGATTCAGGTGCAGGTTTCACTTTATTACCAGAAACACAATTTAGAAAATTAAATATAAAAACAAATATTAAAAAAACTAATATCGCATTTCGAGCATACACCGGTGATATTTTTGTACCCTTAGGAGTTGTTAACGTCAATGTTGAATACAATAACAAGGTATCAAAAGAAGAAATGTATATTGTGTCATCAGAACATACACCATTATTGGGTCGTGTCTGGATCCGACATTTAAAAATAAACCTAGCAGACATTGATCAAGAAGATCTAGAACCAGCAAACAATTGCAAAATTAGTTCAATTACACAAATTGAGGAGGAATTCTCTGAAATTTTTCAGGAGAAAGTAGGGTGCATTCCTGATTTTGTTTGTAGTCTTAAGCTACATAAAGGTGCAACACCTGTGTTCATCAAAGAGAGGCAAGTGCCTTTCGCATTACGCGAAAAAGTAGATCATGAGCTAAATACGTTAGAACGTGATGGTGTAATTACAAAAGTCAATACAAGTAATTGGGGTTCACCTTTAGTGGTAATACCGAAACCTGATGGTAATGTCCGTTTATGTGTTGACTATAAAGTGGCAGTTAATCCACAATTAGAAGCAGCTCACTATCCTATCAAGAGAATTGACGAAATATTTAACAGTTTAAAGAACTCGATGTACTTTTGCAAATTAGACGTGTACAAGGCATATTTACATGTATTGGTAGATGATGAAAGCAAAAAAATACAAACAATTTCAACACACCGAGGTACATATCTAATGAACCGTTTATCATTCGGAATAAAAACGGCTCCAAGTGAGTTTAATCGTATTTTAGATCAAATATTACAAGGTCTAGAAGGAACAATTTCGTACTTTGACGATATAGTAGTTCATGGAGAAACAATGAATCAATGTGAAAAAAGATTAATTAAGTGTTTAGAAAGATTAAAAAAGTATCAATTACACTTAAACAAAAATAAATGTGAATATTTCAAAAATCAAATTAAATACCTTGGATATATAATAAGTCACAACAAAATTTCTAAATGCCAGGAAAAGGTTCAAGCGATTTTAAACATGCCGAAACCACAAAACGTAGATGACACAAGAAGGTTTCTAGGCATGGTTACTTATTATGCTAAATTTATACCACATGTATCAACACTTACGTTTCCGCTAAGACAGCTGTTAAAGAAAAATAAAAGATTTGTATGGACCGACAAGTGTGAAAAAGCATTCAAAAGGTTAAAAGAAGAAATACTAACTGACAGAGTACTAGTGCCTTATGATGAAAAGTTACCAGTAACTTTAGCTTGTGATGCTAGTCCAACCGGTATAGCGGCTGTATTGTCTCATAATGTAAATGGAGAAGAACGTCCAGTGGCATTTATTTCACGTTCGTTATCAAATGCTGAACAAAACTACAGCCAGCTCGATAGAGAAGCTCTAGCTATTATTTTTGCTGTAGATAAGTTCTTTATGTATCTTCATGGTCGAGAATTTACCCTCGTAACTGATAATCGTCCACTTTCGAGAATTTTTCACCAAAATGCCAAAACACCTGCAATGACATCAGCAAGACTTTTTCGATATGCATCATTTCTTCAAGGTTTCAATTATAAAATAAAACACCGTAAAGCTGAAGACAACATTAATGCTGATTGTTTATCTAGAGCACCACTTAAAACAGGAACAAATTTTAAACACTTTTTAAATGAAGAAGTACAGATAATTCAAGAACAAAAAAATCAATGAAATATCAACATTTGCAATCACTGCTACAAGTATCGCAAAAGAAACAGAATTTGATACAGAGTTGTCAAAATTAAAACAATTTTTACTAAATGGTAAAAATTATGATGCTGAATACTCAATACAAGATGGCATTATATTTAAGGGTGTAAGAGTTGTCATTCCATTAAACCTACGTAACGAAATTTTGAATGAACTGCATCATACCCATTGTGGTATTGTGAAGATGAAACAATTAGCAAGAAAGTATTGTTTTTGGAAAGGCATAGATGCTGACATTGAACGTTTAGTTAGATCGTGTCCTGATTGTGCCAAAGTTAAAAAAAGTCCACCAAAAGTAGTTTTACATCATTGGGAAGAGCCGAAAGAAAATTTTCAAAGAGTTCATGTTGATTACGCCGGACCATTTCAAAATCATCATTTTTTGGTACTGGTGGATGCAAAATCAAAATGGCCAGAAATTCGTATAGCAAGAGATCCTCCAACATCTGAAAAAACCATTTCATTATTACAAGATATTTTTTCTACGCATGGATTTCCTCAAATCATTGTATCAGATAATGCATCAATTTTCCAAAGTACAATGTTTAGAAACTATTGTTATGATAATGGAATCATTCAAAAGTTCATAGCCCCAGGTCATCCAGCAACAAACGGTTTAGCAGAAAGATATGTTCAAATACTTAAATCTAAGTTAAATGCTATGGAAGGAGATAAATTACCAATAAATATTAAAGTACAACAAATTCTTTTTCGATACAGGGCAACTCCGTTAGCGAATGGAGAAAGTCCTTCAAAACTATATCTGGGTCGAGACATAAGAATCAAATTAGATGCAATACGTCCGATTAAACACTCAAGATCGATAATTACGAATCCAGTGGTGCGTCAAATTAACGTGGGAGAGAGAGTACAGTTGCGATGGTTTGATAAAGGCAAACCGACTTGGAAATTTGGAACTATAAAATCAAAGTTTGGCCGACTACATTATAAAGTAAAGTTGGACAACGGGTACGAGATAAAGCGACATATAAACCAGTTATTTAAATCAGGTGTAATGAAACCTAGAGGAACAGTCACATCTTCTGAATCTCGTGTGCTTCAAAAGCCCAGAATTGAAGAAGTTCAAATAGAAACTAAAGTAGCAAATACTACCGATGAAATTAATCCAGAGTCATGTACTCAACCACAAGCTTTAGAAGAACAAGAAGAGTTAAGAAAATCAAATCGTGTCAGAAAACCTCCAGTACGTTTTGTGCCATTTTAAGTGTGGGAGACTGTAATGTCATTACTAGGCATATAGCAAGCCTTTCTGTAATCACACATTTGTATATAATTCTATATATTATTATGTATACTTAAAATATTATTCATTCGATATTCATACTCTTGTTAGTTCACATATAGAACCTTGTCAACATTTTTATTAATTTTTAATTTGTAAATTTATATTGAAATATATAATAATTTTATAAAAGAGCAGAGCGTATTATTTTCAAGAAACATAACACTTTTGGTCACACTTTCAATAATAATAAAAAAACAACAACAAAAAATTACATTAATTATTCGTGGCTAATTAATTTGTTGGCAATAAAAATAATTCTAAAATTTGTTTGTTTTAGTTCTTGTTGCCGCTATTTATCACAAATATCTTTTAATTTTTCTTTTTTTCGCTCAAAATTTCGGTCAAATTTGGCTAAATTACAACAGATGTTAATAATTCTTTTTTATTTTTATTTTTGACGTTAGGCGGAAGGTGACAGTACTTATAGATTTTTGTAATTCAAGCCAATATTTGACGACACTATTGCAAGAAAACGTATTCATCTCTTAGTATTCGTGTAAAATCAGAGAGCCAGACAACGTTTAAAAATTTCTTGACGCCGTCAGAAACATTGAATTTATTTTTCTTTTTTTTTTTCTTTTAAATCTATTTATTATTGTTTATATTGTTTTATTTATTGTCTTTACAACAAGAGGTGAGGATAAATTCATTTTATTTTCTTGGATTAAGATATTTTGAAATATTTTCTTTGGCATCATACTCATAGACAGATAGCATTGTAGCCAGGAGTACGCTGAATAGCTCTTTGCAGGGTTATGCACCAGACAATACAGTAATTTTTTTAATGGTAATTGTAGATTAATTAGAAATAAACAAGAAAACAAAAAAAAAAAAAAAAAAAAAAACACATCGAATTTTCGTTTTCTTAAATTCTATTGTTTTTCTTATTATTTTATTGTATTTGAATTCAGATAGAAATTTATCGAATCAAAATCAAAGTCAATTGACTCATGAATATATTTTGCGATGGCGTCAATTATAGGTTTTCAAATGAAATCCAATGACGTTACAGATATACACACTACCTGGGCCAGATAATGTTTGCATAAGACTACTAGAACCCTATCGAGAGGGCAGAAACTATTCGTAGTATGAACTACTAAAATATATACTTCTTTTTCTGCAGAGACGTCGCTTTACAGATTAGGCTGGAATAGTTGTTATGGTATGAGACTTTTCCAAATTTTAATAAAAAAAATTAATTTTCAATTTAAAATAAATTCTTTAATTAAGCAACAACGCTGTTTATTATTATTAAATTGAAGCAGCAATGCAGTACAATTAAAATGTGTGTTTGTTTTATGAAAGCTTAACTCTTTCAGCCACGGTCTTACATATATAATTTTATTAACAAAACAACTGCATTTTTGGTTTGATTAATGTTCAATTATTATACAAAGAAAGAAAAAAATAAGTTTGCGCTTCAGACTTTTGTGGAATAGGGTGGTTAGTTTAGTAATCACCGTGACAGTTGGCATAAAAATTATTCAAGTAAAGTGTAGTATCGGCAGCCATACTTTATAACAAAAAAATAATTCTGGTGAAAATCGGAGAAACATGTCTTATTTGTGCGTATGCAAAAAGGAACTTCACAGGTTCTGCATTGCCATATGGTTCGCAC
Organism: Metopia argyrocephala; assembly: GCA_963576795.1. Classification (NCBI taxonomy): domain Eukaryota; kingdom Metazoa; phylum Arthropoda; class Insecta; order Diptera; family Sarcophagidae; genus Metopia; species Metopia argyrocephala. The sequence goes on along the minus strand of OY756209.1, from coordinate 98,397,854 downwards.
CGAGTTCTTTTTTTTTTCTTGTTTTTCATTATTTGTACCGGTAGTGGAGAAGAGGGTTACGAAATCGAGCGCTTAGTGTCTGATTTAGGTTTTTTCGCCTGAACTAGTGTTAGGATTCCAAGGTAAACACTTCTTCGAAACTCTTTGGCAATGAGCTGATGAAGTTCTGGGTGGTGTGTATTCTGGAGTTCTTTATATATAATGTAAGAGTTTATGAGGGCGCTATGCAGAAAATGAAAAAAAGGCCACCATTTGCGGGCTTTTCGGTCAATGGCATAGATTTGATGTGCTGGAGGACCGGAGTTCGAGTTGACAGTGTCACAGGCTTATAGCATGTAACTGACTGGCAAAAGTAGTACACAAATTTGATAAAGGTCATCCGAGTCAAAATAATCATCAAGTTCTGGCTGTAATCGTAAAGGTATATCACCGAGTATAATCAAATCGGTTTCTTGGTCATGATATTTTCTCCGTCTGATTCGAAACTACACACACTTTCACTATCAGAGGGTATATCTTCACACAAAACATCTACGATGGCTTTTTAATTAAATATTCGCGGCAATCTAATTATATACATAAAACAAAATTATGTGGAAAAACAGATAATTTAGAATGTACTATAGTCACAGTGGTTAGTAATCTAACCACCATATTACTTACGTTATTTTTTGTATATTATGCTATTGTTACATATATATATTAACATAAAACAGAAGAACAAGTACTAAATACTTAAATACCACTGATTTCGTTTAATGACAAACACTCTATGCTTCTTTATTTCAATACCAACCGACCAGTTAAAAAAACAATGGGCTGGCCTGAGTTTAAATAAAGATATAAATATTACTAGTAGACCCTAGTGACAAACTTTCGAAACAAATGATCAACGATGTCTTTAAAAATGGTATTAATTATTAATTTGCCAATGGATGGAATGAAAGCAAGTTTAAACAAGCAACAATAGGTGGTTAGATAACTAACCACCAATCCTGAAAGAGTTAAATCTGTAGTCGCCGTGGAAACCTCTTATTTTTTTTAATTATAATTTTAGAAAACCGCAAATTTTTATTTTTATAATTTTGTCTTTCGCTGGTATTGAACCTCGGTCGTGTGAGTTTCTATATTTACTAAGACGATTGCTCGGGGCTCAAACCGATAGACTTGAGAAGCTTTTTCATGACAATTGGTTACTCTTAGAGCTTTTGTCAGAAGACTGCTAAGAGGTAGTCGCCGAGAGAAATATTTTTTTTTATATTTCTTTTTTTCAAAATGTTAGAGCTGGCGTTTGAACCCGGGGCTCATGTCTTAGTAAGCCAACACACTAACCTCTAGACCACGGCGTATATATCTCAAGATATACAATTGTATTCGATATTAAGGATTAAATTAAGTTTAATATTTCTATTTACTACTACATGAATACAATGATACACTAGATGTTCAAAAGCAAGTAAACAAAAACTGTTTTTAATAATGCATACAAAAATACAGAAGGAAGCTTGTAAATACGGCAATAATGTAACTGTTAGTTTATTCGGCCGAAGTTGGTGGTGTTATTTTAAAGTACAAATGTCGACATTCATAGTCATGAATATTTTAACGAATATGAAATGCATGAAAACCTTAATAAAACTGCAGTAATTGAAACCAACAAATATTTTACCTAAAAACAACATAAACATACGTCGCTTATATGGATATAAAAACAAATTGCTATGAAAATATTTGCAAAATATATTGCCGGTAGTGCAGGGTTTAACCTATCAGCTAAAAACATCAAACTAAATTTTTACTAGATTAACTTGATACTGTGATTAGTTGAATAAATTTTAAGTTAAAGAAACCATATAAATACTTTTTTTTTGCTAAAATTTAGTCCGAAAATCTAGACCAGATTTTTATAGAAACATTTCCAAGAAATGTAAATTAATTTTTTTACTATTAAACAACAAATTACTATGATTTTAAAATTTATATTCCTTAAAAATTGGCATGACATAACGTAAACTAATGGTTTTTTTTATATTAAATACATACTATATGTATGTATCTACATATTTAAAGTCCAAAAAGGTAATATTAAATATAAAATTAAAATAGAATGTGTGGCCAGTGTGTTTAACCTATAGGCGACCAATAATGTTTATAAAACGAATACAATGGCCCATAATCATAGTCAAACACTAAAGTTGGTTCTTTTTAAAACCCAAATTAAATACAAAACCTTTTCTGCAACTACAATAAAATTTAAAGTTTATTTTAAGTTGAATCAGCTTTAAGTGGGTTCCACCTCAAATTACTAGCAAGTGGTTAAACATCTAATGCTTAAAATAACAAAATTAATAATAAACAAACTCAAAACAATATGATAAATATGTAAAATATTTTATAGAAAAAGCACAAAAATTAAAGATTTTCAATAAAAGAATACAAAATTATAAATATATGATATTTTACTTATGATTAAAATTGCAACCTAAGTTCTTAAAAGGAATAAAAGAAGCCAGCCTGTAGCACAGATGAAAAATATGTCCATATATGACGACGGTTCATATAATACATAAATATGCACGTGAAAACCGTAAAATACAAGACCAACGAGGTTTTCAAGAAAAAAAAAAAAATAAAACTAACGGTAGGCAATTCAAGCTAATTTAACACTTTTTCTTTCATTTAATTATTGTTTAATAGTTTTATATGTAAACAATAAACAGATGTTCGCATTAAAGAAGATGGTGTTAAATAAATTAAACATACACAGCTTGTTTTAATTTAAAAGTAGGATTTTACTTGCCTATAGTTGACAAAATTAAATTGATTGTTTTTTCTTCTCGAAATTAATGTAAACTTTTTCTGTAAAATAAACTTCAAACTTTAAAACAACAACTAGACGGTAACGGGTTAATAATTTGAAATATACATATAAAAAATTAAGATTATTTTGGGCAAGTACATAAAACAATACAGCCGACGTCTATATAGATTCTAATAAAAAAAACAATTTAAAGATAATTCGTGCCAAATTCACGCCCACAAAATTTTTACCAGAAAATAATGAGAAAAAAAAAAAAACTGAAATATTAAAGAAAAAGAATGTTGATGTAGATTATGACAAATGGAAATTAATTTATCTATAAAAAAAGTATATTTTAATTGAAAAGAAAATTTTTCTAAAACACTTGTCATCATCATGTCTGCAGCAATAATTTCTTAAAACAAAAATTAAAAAAAAAATACCAGCTATATACATAATTTAAATAAATTAATTAAACTTATTCAAATTAATTAACAAACTAATCAAATTGTGTTAATGCAATACATTTTTGCAAATTAAACTCTTGTGTTGAAAGGAAATACGTTGTCATTTACACACACAATGCGGCTGTTCGTACATAAAATATCTTCACCTCAAGCATTCATTTATTCACCACTTCTTAAAAACAAAGCCATAATACGCTACAGTAGGTAAACATACGGAATTAAATTTTATTATTCATTAACCTTTTTTTCTCTTTCTTCAAGCGGATCTTTTTTCAATTCTTTAACATATAAAAATACATTTTCGTTATGATACTCGTATATACAACATATAATTCTTTTATCTTTATTTTGTTTGGTTTAATTTAAAGCGGGAATTTGTTCTTTTCTTTCAATTATTATTTATTTATTTGATTTGCGTTTAATCATTTATATAACAATAATGAACGATTTTTTTTTGTGCACAACTGACAATTTGTTTTGAGATTTTATCATCAAAATAACGTTCTAAACATCTCGGAATTTCAAAATAAACTGAAAATAAATTGGTTTTAAACACTGGCACACTCTTCGCATTTATTTTTTATTATTTCCCTGTTATTTTCTTTTATTTATTTTCAAAATAAAGCAAAAAAAAAAAAAAAATCACAACAGCGATACCATCACATACGAAATTTTAAGAATATTAAGTATACCTTGTAGTATAAGTAATATTATTATAATTGTTGTTGTAGTTGCTGTTATTGTTTATAATTTTCCTAAGATTTTATTTGCAAAATCAACAGTTGTAGGGTTGTCAGATGTGGAGATTTCTCACTAATTGTAACGATTTTGTTTATTTTTATTAAGCATTAAATTCATATAGAGAAACTTTAATGTCGCTATTTCGCTACTTCTCTGTGTGGAATAGTCGATACAATTATGTAAAAATATAATTTTTTTATTATTTAAAGTTCCTAATGTGCAACAAATATGTGATAATTTTAATAAATAAATTTTTATTTATGTATTTTATATGCTACCGTCAAATAATATATAAAAATAGCCAAAGCGATTTTTCATTCCTTGAGATTAAGTTTGCGAAGAAAGAGATTAAAATGTATCCGAAAGCCCTGAAAATTTTTCGGAAATCAACAGAACTCTCATATACAGCGTTGCCACAGAGTAAATTTTTTTCCTACCAAAAAATTACAAAAAACCTACCAAAATCCTCTGCAGCCTACCAAAGCTCAATAATATAAAAAATTGTAAAATAATAATAATAATTTCAGTATCAGCTCTTAATAAAATTTTTAAGCCACCAACATCTCCCGCTATAACATTAGCCCCATCTGAGGCCAGCCCTAATAACATGTGTGGCCAGAGTTTGGATAGCATTCAGCAGTTTTAACAAAAACTGTAGGTTGTGGATAATGCAAAACATTATCAAAGTCAATTTAGCATGTCATACATACATACATACATAACTGGCCTTTACAACCCTGTGTCAGGATTACGGCCTAGCTTCTCGCAGCACTCATGTTGTGTGTGTAAATTTTCATTCATAAGTACCGGGACCTACAGTTTAATGTCGACTCCGAATGACAGACTTGAGAAGCTTGTTCATGGCAGTCAATTACTCTCATAGCTTTTGCCAGAAGACTGCTGAGAGGTAGTCGCCGAAAGAAATATTTTTTCATATTTCTTTTTTTAAGATGTCGGAGCTGGGTGTCGTACCCAGGGCTAATGTGTTAGTAAGCCAATACACTAACCACTAGACCACGGCGACTACGTGGTCATACTTGCTTTTAAATGGTGTACCGATTTTCGCCCAAAATTTGTGTATTACATGCTTGATTTTTCCTTGGTAATAATTTTTAGTATAGCATTTTGATGATTTTTAAGATTTTAAATGCTTTTCGAATACACAACGCAAAAAAAAAACAACCATCCTTTTCCTGAAGCCAGTTAAAAATATTTAGCCACTCGGCTCTAAATTTTATTTTGTTGAATTCTTGTTTTCATCGCTGAAAATAGAATATTATATAGAAATTTTTAGAAACAAACTGTAATTGTTTCAACCTCGTTGTGGGAAGATCAGCCTCTAAATTTTCAGTATCGTTCGGCTTCTGCGTTTTTGATAAAAATATACAATTTCATATATTTAGATGTTTTAAATTTTTTCCTATTTTAAATTTTATTGTATTGTTTGTTTTTTTAAACAGAGATGATTAAGACTATATCATAAATTAATTGCATTTAAAAGTAGAAGCACATAGCGTGCGTTACGTCATTAACAGCGGTTACAATCTATAGTGCAAGTCAACTGTTCAACTATTAACGAATTTAAAAAATTTTCAACTTCTATACGTTAAATAGTTTGCCAATTGTGCCAGTAATTTGCTTTCAATTTTATTTTTTTCTTTTTGACAGCAACGCGTGGTATTTAGAGGTACTTCTTCATAGACAGAGATGTTTTATACATAACTGCCCCACTTATGAAAATATTTAAACAGTGTTAAGAGTAATGCAAATTGTTTACTCGAAAACAATTTTTTTTCCTTACTCAAAAATTATAAATATGTATTGTTTTTAACATGAAAATCTACCAAAAACCTAGGAAAGTAGCAACAAACCAACCAAACTACCAAACGGGTTTAAAAACACGAAAAACTACCAATTTTGGTCCGATCGGACCAAAACGGCAACGCTGCTCACATACACGCATACTGAGCTATTTGAGAGAATATCATGTTTTTCTTTCTTTCAATAAGGGAAAAGAGACAACAAAACTATGTATATCAACAATACACACCTACTATACATATAAAGAAAATATAATATTTTTTTAAACAAAACATAAAACAAATCTAGAAAAACACCCTGTACATTTTTGTGAAGGTAATAAACAATAAACAACGAAATAATTAAGTAACTGACAGATTATGCCTGAGAATGCAATGAACTTAATTTTTCTCGAAAAAATTTTTCCGTTCTTTGTTGTTTAAAAATGGTGATGCTAACTTTTATATTTTAGTTAAATTTTTCACACGTTTTTTCTTTAAAAATACTAGTAAAAGCAATAAAATACGAAGTAATTAAGTTGTACATACAATATGACAGATTAATGGGAATGCAAACAAATGTTAAGAAAATATGTTTTTGTTGTACAATAACATCAACTTTTATTTTTATCTCATCTCTCTCACAGAAAAACCTGCTGCTGTTGTTTGACGGTTTCTTATAACGATTTATTTCATTATTCGAAAAACAAAAAATTTTATTCGAAAACTAAGAATTGAGATTTAAATGTTTTTATCTACATACATACATACATAACTGGCCTTTACAACCCTGTGTCAGGATTACGGCCTAGCTTCTCGCAGCACTCATGTTGTGTGTGTCAATTTTTATCCATGAGTACCGGGACCTACAGTTAAATGTCGACTCCGAACGAGACTTGAGAAGCTTGTTCTCAGAGCTTTTGCCAGAAGACTGCTGATAGTTAGTCGCCGAAAGAAATATTTTTTTCATATTTCTTTTTTTTTGAAGATGTCAGAGCCTGGAGTCGAACCCAGGGCCCATGTCTTAGTAAGCCAACACACTACCCACTAGACCACGGCGACTACAATGTTTTTATCTACTTAATCATTTATTTTTGAATAATTAAAAATTATACTGGTTTTAGAGTTAAATTAGCGGAGGCTCGTACCTCAAATATTTTTAGATCCATGGGTTTGATTAACATCAGATTGTGGAAAATAATAAAATAAAAAAAAAACTAAAAAAAACTAAAGAAAACCAAAAAGTATCCGATTAAATATTATTAGTGGTTGCTGTAGTCTAGTATGCAGTATGTAGGTTTACTTGATAGGAGCTCCGGGTTCAAGCCCCAGCTCTGACATATTGATTCTTGAAAAATCTCTAAGAGTAACTGATTGCCGTGTAAAAGCTTCTGAAATCTGTCTTTCGGTCCCGGGTACTCGTGGACAAAAAATGCCGCACACAATATGGGTGATGTGAACGCTAAGCCGTATTTTTGAAAAAGGGCTGTAATTGAAAATTATGTATGTAGTACAAATGAAGTTTAATGTACACACAATATACATACTTATATGTACATATTTATGTACGTCAGTGTACCACAAAATTTTAATCTATGTACATATGTTTTTTTTAATTAATTAATTAATTCTATTGAAAAATTACACTTTTTCTTAAAAGTCGGTACAATTTGAAAAACTTATTTTGCAGGCCTGGTGTAAACTGCTCCTAAATGAAGAATATTTCGAAAATAGGTATGTATTGTATATATACTACATATTCATGATAATATCGTCAATGGAATTAAAGAACGCTGTAACTGAAAAAAATCGAAAATACGTTTTTTGCATCATTTTTATCAGAAAAAAAAATACGCGTCGATTGGTCCCGGTCCTAGATTTCTACGATGAAAATAAATTCACTTACGCCGTCTGCGAAATGAAAAATGCCAGTGTATTTCTTCTACTTTTATAAAAGTTTTTTGGCTCTGGTGAACATTTAAGGTTTTGTCAGTTACAGCGTTCTTTAATTCTATCGACGATATGTGGTATTTATTCCCATGTCTGTTAAATTTTGTTCTTTCTTGTATTTAATTTCTTGATTTTCCAGCAAAAAAATGTTGGAAATTGTTTCAGATGGCTGTCGTTGTCATGTGATGTTACTTACTAGTAACTTTACAGTTCACCGACTAAAAGCTAGGCAAAAAATCAATAGAAAAATGAACATATTTTGAGGGAAAAATTATTTACGAATAGGGGATTTATGTTTGAAAGTGAAATTTTTTCAAGGATATCACTCCTCATTGAATTATCGAAAAAAGTAAAAAGTTCTATACGAATGCAATTATGGGAAAAGGGAAAATACTCGTATTTCGATGAAAAAAATGTTTACGATAGGTGTGAATATGCCTTGACTGTATTCACTGCTGTTGCTGGAATGCAATTTATTTAAATTGAGTAACTTTGACATAAATTTAACCAATATTACGAGTATTATTATAGACTTTGCGGGATGGTGTCATTCATATATTTTAAAACAAAAGTATATACGACTGTAAAAAGAAATAGTTTACACAGAGTTGTTACAATTAAAGACGTTTTTTTAAAATATTGATAATTAATTAGCATTAATTTTCATTAAAATTAATATATATTTTTTTTTATTAGTCTTTTAAAAAATGTTTAAAGTAAAACAAAACATCTACTTAAAATGTAAGGTAAGAAAAAAGCAACAAACCAACCAAACCACCAAATCGTTTTTTAACCACAAAAAACTACCTATCAACGTTTTATGAAATGAGCATCAAGAATGTAAATGTACTCATTTGTGAAAAAATGAGAATGCATTGAAGAAGTGCGAGAGAGTACAAAAGGAAATACTTAAATATGTATGTATGTATGGTATTTAACGTGACCAACAAATTTAATGTTTTGTGATTTGGTTTGTTTAAATGAAACAACTTTTTTTGAAAAAAAAATATATATTTTTTCTAATTCTTGTTATACGAGGACCTTTAAAAATACTTTATATACTTGTATGTATTTGTTTGGTGTGCAAAATAGTGTTAAAATTAGATTAAGTGGCAACAATTTTAGACAAAATATTTAAATATGTTCAGTACGTTTTTGTTTCCAAAATTTTTTCAATATTTAGTTATTTTTTTTTTTAAGTAATAAAGACAACCGTTGTGAATCTTACTTTTAGAATAAGAATAACAGCCTGTTTCTAGAACACGAATGGTTTTTGACATTCGTCTTTTTTTATGAGAAACACTAACAAATTTGAGTGTTTTTGTTAGTGTTTCACATATAAAAAGACGAATGTCAAAAACCATTCGTGTTCTAGAAACAGGCTGTAAGGAATTATTAGAGTGTCAAATATCGTATTTTGAGAATATATGTGTATGTCCGTATTTATATAGACATAGAGAAATAAAGAAAGTATAATTTTTTTTACTTACCTAAATCGGAGAGATTTACTTTCTCGAGGAAGGGATCTGCTACAGGCAACTGAAAAAAACCGAAAAATCGAAATTACAAATATGTTGAAAAACTTGTAAAACAATTTCATATAGACACTGTATATACATATGTATGTAGGCATACAAATAAGGAAATTGTTTATCGTACAATTTAAATTATTTATTTAATTTATTTTAATGCAAATGTAGTATAACTAAATAACATGTGCATACATACAGTCAGTCACAAAAGTAAGTACATAGTTACAAGTTGGCATTCAGTTTGTTTAATTGCATATGTATAATTAGGTTTTAAATAATTAATTTTTTGTTCCGTAACATTTGTTTTTTAATTAGTAATACAAAAATTATGGCTTATTTTGCCATATCTTAACAGTTGTCCGCACTTTTTAAAACAACTATGAAATGTACGTCTTAAAAGTATGTAAGTAATCAACTTCTGAAATTTTAGAGTGTAGGTTAGTGCCGTATTTAAAGCATGTGGTTTACATTATTTTTGTAAATTCAAGAACAACAGTTACCATAAAATTAATTTCAAAATACATAAAATTATAAATAAAAATTTGGTTATTGTTTTTAAATAATAAATATTTGTCTGGAATAAGGAGAGTTCTTAATTTCTCAGAACCCAGTAAGAACCATACGTCTGTAAATTTTTCGTACGTATTTTATCCCAGTGTAGAGTATTTCTATTACATAATATATTTACACTAACACAATGGTATTCCTCCACTCAAAAATTTTGCAAATCATACGAATTGTTGGAAAGCCTAAAGCAGTGCATTCGGCGGTATACTTTTATATGTAAAGCTAATGACACATCGGCCCTTGAGCGCCCACATGGACAGCCTCAATCTAAGCTCCCCTTAGGGTATAACTATTTGTTTAAAAACCATAGATTGGCTTCAGCAAATATTTGTATAAGTTTAAACAAGATGAAAAGATACAATTTTACTTGATGTTAATAAGAGAGGAAGGGAAATTTCTTTTTATAGTAAAAGCCTATTACTAAGTTGAAACAGTATACTTAATCCATATTAAAAAAAACTTTTAAAATCCAGATACTCAAGTAACACGGACAAGTTCAGGATTTATATGTTTTGACAGTGTTCAAAGTGTAAAGTTAGTACTGTAGATTTTGAATAATTTGGTAGTACTAGCCATGATTGTTTGTCTGTGTTACAAAAGGGAAATCTTTACTTTAACTGAGGGGGGTGCATGATAAGAAAAATAATAATTATTTTTATCTGCAGTATTTTTGTTATAACTTATTATTGATTATCATTGTACTTATATTTATTTGTTTTATAACAATACACTATATATACAGTTCACGACATAAGTAAGTAGACAGAGCTATTAAGAATTGTATTTCTATAACAAAATAAAAAAAAAAAATGCTATACAAAAACATTAATTTAATTAAATTAATACCCAAATTCATCTAATAAATATAATAAACATAAATAATGTTTTACTTGGAACGTTAGATATATTAATATTTTCTTGGCTTTTGCTTAATGATGTCATCGAATTTACCAAATTTCAAGTAAGCTGTGACGCGATCTCATTCCATTCTTCTAATTCCATTAGAAAACGTTTCAGGTCTTCCTTGGAGTTTGGAGATATGAATTAAGTTGTATCTGGACCTTATTTTTTAACCAGTCCTTCATAATAAGCTTAGCGTCGTTGTCTTGCTGAAAGATCTACGGCACACCTTGACAAATTTTCCAAACACTCTTATTTAAATATTGTCTTAAAACATCTAAAAATATTTTTTCATATTTCGTTTCTTAAGATGTCAGAGCTGGGGTTTACGCCCGAAGCTTTTGCCTAGTAAGTCAACACTAACCACTAGACTACGGCGACTACAATTATAGTGTTCATAAATGCCAGACATAATTCCAAAAAGTTTCCTCACATTTTACATGATTTTTTCTAAACTTTAAACAGTATTAGCGACTAGTTTTATTTATTAATGGTTTCTTTCTAGTAAAGCATGGTCTAACCAAAACGCACGATCTTAATCTATTTATATATACAAAAATATTTCGTCGCGAACAACGTCTATGTTTGCAGTAAAGCCAAATGAGAGAGCAGGCAGAGGTGTGTTACATTTTCTACAGATTGTGGACACATTTGGTCAATAATAATCAGGAAGTGTGCGAAATGAATAAAATGCGTAGAGTGCCATATCTTACCAGTCTCAATTTCGATCTGTATTTTTCGGACGCATTGATTTTCTCTTCATGTAAAGATATTTTTAAATATTGTTGAATTACTCTTGTTCACAATTTTCGTGATTCCTCGGACAGTACTTAACTATTAATAGTGATTTCTTTTCTACCATAAAAATGCCGCCCTGTTAATAGGGAAACTTAAAAAGGGTTTAACCAACCCTGTAATAATGGCGTTGATTATTTGGGGAGAAAAAAACACAAATAAGAAAAAAAGGGAGCAGCATTGTTTTGATTGATGACTTCGTTGAAATAAAATAATTAAATCTTCATCAGACGAAGAAGATGAATCTAGCAAATGATTCAGTTCAATCTTTGCACAAAAAATTGAGGCTGCAATATTCCTATTTTGATTTTTATTAAAATTCTTATAAATGCTTCTTAAATTCTGCTGTTTCTTTAAAAAATGTAAACAAAACAATCGCTTTGCCAGATTGCTAATTTGATGGCTTAACATCTATAGCGCTTTTTTTACAAAAAATTTAATTTTATCACACTTTTGTAACACGAAATATAATTTGTTTTATAACAAAGATCACCTGGCTTTTCCGATATAATGTTTATTTTACAGAATAATGAAAAAAATTAACTTTAAATTTTAATAAAGATTTATAGCGATTTTTGCCAAACTCTGTATGGTAGCCTTATAAGTAAATAAAAATCATCTGTTTCATAGGGCAATACCAACACTGTCGATTTATACAGGGCGTAAAATGCAATGCCTTTCGCCATTAGTAAGTGTGAATTTTGTAGAATAAGTATAAGCCTTTATTTATATCTTGTGAAAGATCTTTTTATTGTGAAGCCATTATTTTATTTATTTTTGTTGGATTACAAAAAAACAAAACAAACTTTTTGAATTTATAAAATAAATGATAATTTTTATAGAACTGCTTAATTTGTTTACAATAAACGTGTAAAGATGTAATAGTTTGTGTTACGATTTTAAGTTTTTAATCATATCGAATTATATATTATTTTTTTGCCGGTTGTACGTACAGTATAGACTGCCCTTAATTATTACTGGATTTATGTTAAGTTCTATATGCACGTGGTGGCAACTGAATCATATGAATAGACCGAATGTTTTCTTGGTCAGAAAAATCATACGCAAACTAGTTTTGCCTCGTCGCCCAATTATCTATGTTTTTATTATTTGATCTGCTGATCGGGATCAATGGAATTATTAATTATATAATTTCCGAATTATATCTTTGACTGTTTTTGTTGCTAGAAGTTTCATTATTATAAGAAGGGAAAGCCAATGAATGCACGAAAAAATACAAAATTATTAAAGGGATTATTTAATAAAAGAAAAATAATGCGGTATTTTAAAATCACTTTGATAATGATTGAATTCCCCTAAGGTTGACTATTTTTTTATTTTCTTTATTACTATAATAAGCATTTTTTTATTTTTATTAAGTTATGTATATATGTATGTATGTATGCCAGCAATAATTTTTAAATAATAACTGCTGTATTCATAAAAAATATTACAGGTTTATTATGTATTTATTTGATAAATATTGCACAGAAATTTGTCAAATAGACGTAAAATATTTTTATGATGCTACATTTAATAAATAAATCAAATACAATTTTATTTATTATTATATATAGACTTGTTTTTATTGTTATAAATATTTTACTTCGCCAATATTTGTCAAAGATAATTAAGAATGTAAATAAAACCATGGCTAAGTGGTAGAGAGATAAAGTAAGAGAGTTATACTGTGTTCAGACATGCGTCATTATTGAGATTATCGCAATAAATGGCATTATTGAGCTAGTATTCCATAAAAGATTTTTATTATTGTTCAATAAGTACGAAATTGTTATAAATAAACTAAAATGCGTGGTCTAGTGGTTAGTGTGTTGGCTTACTAAGTCATGGGCCCTGGGTTCGACTCCAGGCTCCAACATCTTCAAAAAAAAGAAATATGAAAAAAATATTTCTTTCGGCGACTACCTCTCAGCAGTCTTCTGGCAAGAGCTCTGAGAGTAACTAATTGGATAAAAATTGACACACACAACATGAGTGCTGCGAGAAGCTAGGCCGTAACCCGGACACAGGGTTGTAAAGACCAGTTATGTATGTATATCCTCTGGCATTTAGAAATACACGCACTTGTAAATATTGTAAATAGTTACGTCCGTTTGAATTTCGTTAATAAAATCGCCATTTTTGATCGTGAAATGTAAAATTTTGCACAAACATGTATTTTGATAAAACGAACCATAATGTATGAAAAACTCAATTTCGAAATTTTGTGTAGTTACGTCCGTTTGCATTTAATATGACGATATGAATATAAAAAAAAAGGAAAATAATAAAATACAAAAAGAAAGAGCAGTTCAAAGTTTTTGAAATGGAATGCAAGAGTGAAACAAGGCGAATAGATTACAAGATGTCGGAAACTTTCCAACAAACACAATAATGAAAGAAGTTTTGTCTGGTCCCACCCTCATATGCACAATCATGGTATTATCATCATAAGACAGTCCCAGTTTGAAATAGCATCGAACCGTGTGGTTTTGCAACACTGCTACTCTTACAATTGTCAAATAAAAGAAACACTGTGCTTGACCGTTGTACACAAAAATATAAATTATTTTAAATAAGTTCTTTCTCTTCTTTTTTTTTGTGAAGAATTTTTTTTAAAGTTAAAAATTTTACTTTCGTTCTGTAAAAAAATAGTTTATAAACAATATAAGTAATATGAACATTATCCAGAGGTTACCTGCTGGCGCAATGGATGGTTGCATCGACAGTAGCTCTGAATAAAGAGAGCTAAAAATTCATATTTAAATATTTTGCAATTTGTATTAAAAAAATCCATTATATTGAGTATGTGTGTATGTATGGCGAAAAATATAAATAAATTAATAAATTAAAATATAAACATTTTGCAATTTATATTGAAAACAAAAATAAAAATCTAAATTTGGTGTTGATATTTGTTATTGCATTTCATAACTTTTAATTTTAATTTGTTGTCAAAGAAAAAATTGAAAACAAATTATATATCTACTTGTTTTACATACAAAAATCAACTTAATCGTTACTCTTCACAATAGCTTTCATTACTAAAAAATGCCAACTCGCTTAAGCTATATTTACACTACCTAAGTTTCTCATCTGAGCTTTATATCAGAAGCGCACTCAGATAGACTCAGATAGTTTAATTACAAATCTAATTTCATTTTTATTGTTTTTGCCTGAGCTCAGTTAAAAATAGAATATTTTCTACTTTCAAAATTATTGCCGTCTGAGTTGTAACTGTTATTATCTGTTATAATCTGTAATAATCACAATGAGAAACTTAGGTAGTGTAAATATAGCTTTACCATGTAGGTAGTCGGTAATCAGTTTTTGCGACGTATTTCATAAGCGTTTTGCGGCATAATCATGTTTGAAACAAGTAGATTTGCCATACATATTTTGGGAGCAAACTATCGTTCTTCATATTTACAGCCAGGCCCACGATATCGAAAGAAAACTTAAGCGAAAGAAACTCAGTCACTCACTGTGAATCTAAACTGCGGCCCACTAATTGTCACTTTATCGTTCGCTTTGCTTTGCGTTACCAACGTAATGCAAATAAACAACAAAGCACCCATATCAACATATCAAAAAATAATCGCGAATATACACGAAAAAAGCGCTGAAATGCTTAAATTGTACAGTAAAAAATGCAACCGTGTGCTAGTTTAACTTGAGAGAAATGTAGTAAACAAACTTATTCCGATTTTGTTTATTTATGTATATGTGTGTAAAAAATTTTGTGTTACCAATCGCATTTATTTTTGGCGACACAAAAATTAGTGTGTCGCAAATCAGCTGTTTGTCGCTTAAAACTATACGATTCGATATCGTGGGCCTGGCTGTTAATCTTGTTGCTAACGTCGAAGAATTGCTATCATCTAATTTGGTAACAATTAAAGGTCTGCACGGGTATGTTTGAAATGATATTCAAGACATTCTAAAAATTTCAAACACACTTCCAACTCTAATTCGTAAAAGCGAAACGAATAAAACAAACATAAAAACTGGTTGTTGCAGTTAGAATGTTAATAATGAGAGAATAGAGACAAGAGAGTATCGAGACATGAGAGACATGAAATATAAGAGTTAGAATGGAATGAATAGAGTGAATAGCAGCGGTGCCAATTTAGCGCGTTTCGCGCTAGATTTAGCGGGATTTAGCCATACAAAACGCGTTTTTTTCGTCTTAGCGCGCTTACTAAAAACGGCGCCAGATTGGCGCGTTTTTCATAGTTTTAATTAAGCCAACATTTTCTTTTTTTCATAAATTTTCTAGTACTAAGAATATTACAACTATAGAAACAATTTTTTATAATTTTATTTTATTTAAGTATCAAAAAATCAAAACGCAAGTCACTCAGTATACGCATAGTGTAGATATACTTATAGTGAGTTTAGCAATACTTTGGTAATATTATTTTTAACTACATACATACATATGTATAGTTTGTATAATGGTAAGCAACAATGTTAATTATCATCTTGGATTGAGATCTCAACTTTCTAAGAATTCTCTTAATGTCAATCCTTTTATCAAACTGTCTCTATTTGTTATAAAATATATTGAGCTTCCCACTGTCAAATGCAGAAAGATATATAATGAATTATTTTAAAGCAAGCAACACAGTCAATTCCACATCAAATAAGGCCTACGATTAAAAAACTTGTGTTGTGAAAATTATGTTATTCCATTAAATGTATGTGTGAAAATAAATTCAAATAACAAGTTTAATAATTCGGAGTAATATATAGAATCGGTTTTGTGGTCAGAAGATGAGCCAGAGGGTTTGAATGAAATTGGCGGTGATCAATCTTAACTTCACTTTTTTATATTATTTTTATACTATCAAAAAGTTTCTTATTAATAATTATAATCAGCAAAATATTAATGCCCTTATTCATAAAAAATATTTTAGGTTTATTGAGGGTTTACTTGACGAGTATTGCATAGAAATTTGTCAAATAAACCCTCAATAAACCTAAAATATTTTTTATGAACACGTGCATTAAAGTTTTTAAATTTTATTATTTGACTGATTATTTGTAATGCTTAAAACATTTACATTTTTATTGATATACCAAAAAAAACAATATTTTAAATGTTTGTTTGTTAGTTTGTAAGAATCTACTTTTTTTAGCTGAATTTAATTAAAAAAAAAAATATGTATGTAGATATTATTTATTTTGCTTCAATAAATACTGTATTTTTTCTAATAAATGGGTCGACTTTTATTCAAATTTAATTTAGCGCGTTTTTAAACGGCGCGTTTTGTTTATACATTTTTGTCAACGCAATGACTTAGCGCATTCTAGCGCGTTTTGGGAAGAAGACCAGCGCGTTTTGGTTACAAAAAGTTGGCACCACTGGTGAATAGAATGTCTTGTTTGTAATATGAAAGAAAAGAATTTCTTGTACTGGTATTATAAGTACTAAAGAACTGAATAATAAAAGTAATGAACTGAATAATTTTTCATGTTATTTTTCTTTATTTTTTTATATTTTTGGCTTAATTTTTAAAAATACATACATACATATTTACAAAAACTTAAAAAAAAAATTATAAATAAATTACATATTCAAAAAGTAATTAATTTTTTTTTGCCTTTAAATGCTTTAATATACACACAGACTATTCTTCTTGCTAGATTTCAATTTGTTTGTTTTCATTCGCTTATTTGTACTACAAACTATAGCATTTACTTCAATACATGCTTTCATTCACAAAGAAAATTCAAGACATTCAAAACATTCCAAACATTCGAATGTCTCCATAATAATTTAGAATTATGAGAATAAATCGTTGGTCTCAGGTAGAAAGGCCCTAACTCAAATAATTTAAAATTTACAGGAGGAGGTAAAAATATAACAGATACTGTAATTATTAATAAACAACTTTTTATTAAATGCTGTACAATTGCTTGTAATACCGTTATTTTTAATAATATTGTAAACATTCTTTGTGAGGAGCGGCATATTTTTAAAATGCATTGGATTCACTAAAAAAGTAATTTTTGAAAAAATGCGAGTTAGGGCCTTTCTACCTGAGACCAACGAAATATAGATTTATTCTATTCTACTCTATTCGTTTATTGAGGCTGTTCGTTTCGTTTCGTTGGCTGCAAAACGAATAAAATGAATATTTGTTTCTATGCTTGAATATACTCTCAATTAGAGTACACTTTTCGAATCATTCTAAACTGGCAGAAAAGCAAAACATTCATGCAGACCTTTAGTAACAATTTAAACTAAACTCTCGTGTGGACATTAGGATTCCCAATCGTGGTCCCGAGAGCTGAACCAAATGGTTTATATTATCGTTTATATTCTCCATTGGGATAAAAAACATATCAGTAATCGGTATAAAGAAAAGAAATCTATATTTTTGCTTACAACATACGTTCCATAAAAGATTACCGAAATATTTCGTAATTCAGTATATTTCTTTTACCAACACAGCTGATGTGTTTATTATATTTAACTATCATATAGTGACCAAAAACTACCGTAAAAATAAACATCGCACAAAAAAAGACCGCATAAAAAAATAAATCGCATAACAAAAGAAATCGCACAAAAAGAGTCGCATAAAATTAAGATCGCAATAAACTAGTCCGCATAAAAACAGGTTCTAGTGTACTCGCATGTACATATTTAGTATGCTTGGAAGCTGTAAACAAATAAAATAAATCAAACATTTGTTAAACATTAATCAAAAAAGATATTTATTTCTTTATTAATTTATTGTGTTCATTAATATCCATAATATTATGTAAAAGAAAAGAAACACGAAATAACCAAATTTTGGCAAAGTTTTCCTCTTTAAAATAAATCTAGTTTTTATGATTTATAAAGAAAAATTTTAATAATTAAAAAAAGTTGTATTTATTTGAAAATAAATCTGCAGTGGTGACTAAAACAAAACAAACACCAAAAGAGTAAATACAAAAACACAAACCACACGGGTAATAAAAGAAACAAAAATATTAAGTAAATATTAATAAATACTTTTAGTAAGTAATTCTCGTTTACTTAAGAAGATAAAAAAAGAAAAAAAAAACGCAAAACAAACACAAGCGATTTTAATAGAAACAGCAAAATTTATAAGTATGTTGCTATTTGAACATATGATATGTATGCCAATAATGGAAAAGTAGGTACCAATGCACTTTTTGTTACTATTTTACTGAAAAAAGGAACGTGTTACTACTGATACATTTGATCCTTTGAGACATGTAACAATTCTTATATATACTTTTTAATTTCTCTGTTTCTTAACTTAAAACAAATTTAACCATTCCTCGAGATTTTTTTGTGACTGTTCAAAAGTTTTTATTGTAAATATTTTGTAATCCACGGTTACCATTAATCAGTGCTTTTTGACGTCTTGGATTTAACCCGACAAGATTTTCGGTGTTATTAGGAGTAGTTTATGACCACCATGTTTGTAAAACTTTTTACACATATATTTTTTTAAAATAACAATTAAATTAAAAAACTATATTCTGGATACTTTTATGGTTAATAAAGTACTCTTGGAAAACTTTTTTGTTACTCAAATGAAAATTTCATTTTACGTCACTGATGCAGGTATGTGTGTATGTACATTCTCTCTTTATTTTTCTTATTATATTAAAATGAAAACAACTTACCTTTAGAGAATTTATTAGTGGTGGTAAGTTTGCAAAAGAGGGGTCAGAAAAATCACTGCGTCGTCTTACTAATAAACAACTATGCATGGGGAACGGGCAACGTTTTTCTTTTTCATTAATCTCTTTATCTTTTTCTTGTTTGGTTTTATTTGTATTAAAAACTAACTGTTGCAGAGGTCTTTTATAACTGTTTGAGTTACAAGTATCTTTTGAAAGTGAATGACCGCCATCGCTACCATTTCCACTAATACTACTACTATTACAATTAGTAATACTTGTTGGATTTGTAGTTGCTGTTTCATCATTAACACGTAAACGACGATGTCGTGTAAGACCAATACTATTGCCAAAACTATGCAAATTATGGCGATTATTATTTTGACTATCACGACTACTACGGCTTACGTGATGTGAATGGCGTAAACCATCTGTCTTATCATTACACTCATTAATAGCAACAATATCATCTTTAATAATTTTAATGGTGGCTTTCCTATTACTTTCATTTGCATTTAAATTGGAATTTCTTTCAAAATTTTGCTTGTCTTGATCTTTCTTTAGTATTACATCCAAATCCTCTTCGGTATAATCATAATAATGATCAATTAGTGTGGGTAAATTATGGTATTTCTTTTTACGATATACGGGTGAATTGCTTAAAGAACGTGATTTACGTTGTTGCAGGGCAGTAATTTGTTTTGTAGCGGCAGCAGGGGCCTGATTAATGCGAATATCCGGCACCACTTGACCCAACGAAATTTTACGTAGAGATTTACTTTCAATATTATTTTTATTGTCAGCACTACTATCATTGGGTAATACCGACACACGCGGTGTAGTACTTTCGAAAAGTGAGTAACGCCGAAACATGTTAAATGCGTAGGGAAACTTATTTTTTTATAACACACGGCACTACAAGAACTTCTTTTGTTGTCGTTGTTCTTTTTTACCTTGAATTCTTTTTTTACAATGTTTCACAAAAATATATGTATTTTTATCTTTTACAATTGGTTATTAATTACAAAAACAAAAAAATATGTATTTACAATCGGAAAAAAAATACTTTTCTTTACATTTACACGTTATACATCGCGTATAATCCAATTCGAACCGATCAGTAGTATCAATAAACTTAAACTGGTTTCTTTTAGCAAAACCGTAAATGAATAGAGTATTCGGAAATTAAAAAAAAAATAAATAAAGAAACAAAATGAAAAATCCGATAAACACCTATACATACATATAAAAGTAATCATACTAAAACAATACTCGTAATATTGCTTATGGAGAGAATAATGAGAGACTTTTATTTAAAAATAGACATGCAACAAAGAAATAGCACAATTAACTATTAAACAGTGTTGATAAGTTTTGCCTAAAAAGAAAACGAAACATGGTCAGCAGACTTAGCCATTAATTTGATTTGATATCTTTTTTTTAAGCTAATTTTCATAACATAAAAAATTACGAATTTACTGGAGTGCAGAAAGGGTTTTAAAATTAATTCAATTCCTATAATGACTGTTAGACATTATTTTGCTGGGTATTTATCAAAGAAAATTTTAATATCTACATAGTTACGCATATTAAGAACTGAAAATGCTATTATAACATTGGATGTCATCTACTAATAGTTAAAAGAATTGATTGGATTTTTAACAGTTTGAACAAAATAAAAATTTATGGGTTCCCAGTGGTTTAGTCTGCTAATGTGAAGGTTGTGGGTTCAATTCTGCGACACTACTCTCAGCTTATGGTCTATGCCACTCTGCTTCTTATAATTAATTAGAATATAGTTTAAAATTATATTGTAATTTAGTAAATAAATAAATAATAAATAAAAATTGGTGTGGAAATGTCTAATTAAAGCTCTAGTTGAAGCTAAATTTATTTACAGTGGTGTTCAATAAAATAGATTCACCCTGATCTAACATCTTTGAGGCCGAAAAACATTAGAAAAACGTGATTAATATTTTTCATTGCTTTTATTTTATTTCAGTTATTATGTAAATAATATGATAAACACAAAACTTCCCAAGATCAAAACTTAAAAAACCATATATTCATAAATATTGGTGAAATCGACTAATTTTGCTGTTCAAAGAAATAGATTTACAAAATTTTATGCCCTAAAAATCGTCTTCATTATTAAATAAACCAAACTGTTTCTTTTAGTTATTGTTTATTTACCTCAGTACTGAGTGAAATTACCCTGATTTTTAATAAGGTCCAGGCAGCGTTTTGGCCTTGAGTCCATAAGTTTTTTAAATGTTTCGGTTAAAATGTTCCTCCAGGAATCTTTAAAAATTTCCACAACCGTTCTTTATTGGAAGGATTTTGTCCTCGAAGGACCGCTTTGACAATTTGCCATAAAATTTAAATATGATTTAAGTGTAAAAACTGTGTAGGCTAGCTTAAAACCTTCACGCCATTATTTTCAAAATAAGCTTTAATGTATGTTTTTTGTTGAAACATCCATCAAAGTGGCATTTCTTATTCAGCATAAGACATCATGGTGTTGTATAGACCATTTGTGTAGCAAACGGTATCCGTTGTACCTTCAATTCTAAATACAGGTCATGTGCCATAGTAGTAGAGTAGTTGTGCTCTATTTTGGTGGGAAATAGTTATTGTACACAATCTTGTCAACACATTACACAATATTTCGTTCTGTACAATAAAACTCAAAAGGCATTTCATTTAATTTATTGTGCAAAGTCAATAATTGCAGAGTAATATTGCAAATGTGTGGGTACCTTAAGGAGTATTTTGTATTCCAATACTTCAAGAATATTTTGGCAATTGCGATTTATTTATATATTGTTTTATAAGCTTTTTGTAAATAATTTAAAAAAATTATATACATATGTACGGCTAGATACGCGTAAATTCAATATTAATGCCATGCAAAACAAATATCGATTTCAATATATCACCAACATTTAATTTTTCCAATTAATTGTTTTGGACAACACAACTGTTCAAAAAGAAAATGATTGACAACACTCCGAATAAAGATCGAGTGTAAGAGGGTACTTGAAAATTGAGCATATTCTACATAAAAATTGAGTACACAAAAAAAATAAATAAAAAAAAAAAAAAAAATAAAAAAAAAAACAATTGAGGACAACAGCTACAGCATGTGCACACTAGATACATATGCATGTATATAAAATATATGAGTATCTCATATACAAAGAGAAAAACAAGTACAAAAATAAAAAATACTTTTTTTTAAGAATTACCAAATGGTATAATCAACATTGCCAACTTAGTGCTTTTACAACTATTTTACTGATTTTTACTTGCGGCGAGCACCCGCGGGCGGCAACGATATTACCAATGCAAACAAAATTATTTTGTTTACAAAGAAAGTCTTTAGGCATTACAATTAATTTAGTTTGTTAATGTTAGAAGCGGCCACGCGCCAAAGTTAAATATAATTCAACTTTTATTTTTGCCGCTTTAAATTTTCAGAATGAAAAAACAAAATATTATAAAATTGATTGCTATTACATATACATACATACATATATCTTATATATGTAATAAAAATTAGGCATATTATAAACGAAAATCGAATGTAACAAGTTCAAGTTTCAGTATATAATACACGTTATTTCTAATTTAAAATTATTAAAAATATTAATTATGTGGCTTTACATTTCAACTGACGATTTGCGGTTCGAATTATTTAGTATGTCCGTATTTAGACGAGCGATCCTTTCGAAGGAAAACATTTCGAATTTTCTATTGATTTTCCTTTCGCGTTCACACAAACGAACATTTTGTCGGCAACATTCCACTATTATTGTTATTATTTGACGAGAGAAGCTAGGCCGTAATCCTGACACAGGGTTGTAAAGGCCAGTTATGTATGTATGTATGTATGTATTTGACGTTTGTCTTATGTATACAGTACGTTAAAATATAGAAATGAATGTTAATGAATGTCGTCCTGTAATTTGCTTTCAAATAAAATGTTTCTGCCTAAATGCAGACTATAACTACTAAAGGTTCCATATAAGATGATAGTTATAATGAAGAAAATATAAACTTTACTTATGATAAAATGCGATGTCTTAAGTAATTGATTTACCAATACATAATACAATGAGAACCTTTAAGGTGTTTAGTGTTATTTTTTTTATTAACGAACGAACCAGACCAGATCAGAATCTTTGGTTGAAACTCAGTAACCTCTCATTAGTAGTTTAGCGTGCTTTTTGATTCTCTAATTTCTAACAACTTTTTTTTTTGTATTGAATACACAAAAAATTTGCATAAAATCAAATATTTAATTTTTTTTATTATTTATTGTTAAGATCTAACGAATTCGAAAGAAAAATATGAAATTTGAGGCGACTTTTAAAAATAAGAATAAAAATCAAACAAAAACATCGGTTGGCAAAAGAATGAATTAAAAACAAACAAAATTACTCGTATAAATAAAAATTGATTTATTATTATTATAAAATATAAAATAGTTTTGTTTTATTTCAAATGTTTTAAAAACAAAAATATGTTTTGTTTTTTTAATGTTTCAAAAAACAGTGAGAGCCATACGACTGTCAATTTTTTATCATAAGTACATTGTCTCTCAAAGATTCTCTCTCTTCTACCAAATAAAAAATCGACAACTCATACGAATTGTAGGATTCAGTAATAATCGGAATAATTGATTATACCTACAACATTCAAAATTAAAATTAAAGAAAAATTATAATGTGGTGTTTTTTTAACGCTTTTTTCTTGTCTTTAGTGCTTTTTAAAGTTTTAGAGTTGACAACGCTGATAAAGCGGTTGTTATTTTATAGAAAAAAACTAGCCGTAGAGGAATGAAAAATAAACAGAAAAATTTAACAAAATTAATAAAAAAATAAATAAATAAATCCACGTCACACGCACTATGTTGTTTATCATATTATTTATTATGCATGAATATGTATATGTATGTACATACTTTTTATTGTGTAAATTAAAAAAAAACTTAATAATTGTTTAATAATAGTGAGTAAGTAGAGTATAGTAGTTCCACCTACATTGAATAAAAAAGTATTTTTTTATTTATAAAGCAGTAATTAATTTACTGGTATATACTCGTATGTAATTTAGAATTACAAAAACTGCGTAAACAAATTAATTGCTTTGCATAAAATAAATTTATTTGCACAGTGGATATATGTACCTAAAAAACACTTTTTTTCACAATATGTATTATTAAAAATTAAATTTGTCTCATTCCTAAGGCGCTTAATAAAAATAAAAAATAAAAAAATATATGTATGTATATGTACTGTCATTTCCGAAAAATTCCAATACAATGCACTGTATTTAGTAGAGTATTGGTCTAAAAAAAAATAAATACACTTTATTATGAGGTCTGGAAATCCTAGTCGAATCCCAGTATAACATTTTTTTCAATTAATTTTTTTTCGTCAGAACCGCTTTATTTAGATTAAAGCTAAATTCTATTACGAATACAGATTTTTAGCAATGATTTTTAATAATCAAAGCAGAAAATGATCTTCGTGAAGGAATTTATACACAAGCCGAACTGACTGACAACTCTGACACCTTGAAAAAAAAAAAAAAAAGATATTAAAAAATATTTCTTACGGTGACCACCTCTTAGCAATCTTTTGGCAAAAGTTCTGAGAGTAACTGATTGCCATGAAAAAGCTTTTTTTAAGCACATTTGTACGAAATTTTTTCGAGTCTTCGATTATAAAAACTTAATTTGTGCCGGTATGGAAGAACAGCTCAAGTCAAAACATGAAATTTTAAAATATTCTAAAATTTATGTAAATTTTACTTTAATTATTTTTTGCAACAAATCTGTAATTTTACCTACTGATAATAGACTTATGATACAACAAATATACATTTTATTACTAACTTGAGTTTTATGAAGATTTTAAAATACTAAGTTAATATTGCCACGGATATATATTATTTTCATTTTAATTAATTAAATATCTAAATATGACTTCTTATTATTTTTCGTCTTTAAACAAATTTTAAAGATATATAGACATAAAACGAGATTTCTCATATAATATTTTTCTAAAATAAAGGTTTAAAAATACAAAATAAAATATTTAAATATCAAAACTAAGTACTTTATAGGTATAACCTAGAATAAATTTAGGAGGTTTGACAAGAACGTAGGATTTCATTTGAAAGTCGACAGAGTATAAGGTGCAACTCCGTTGATAAGATTTGAATTTGTTTAAAATAAATGCTTAAATTAGTAAAAAAAAAAGTAAAGTGCAATACCTGACCCAATAATTGACAAAGAAATAAAAACAAATAAATAAAGAATTCAGT
Organism: Metopia argyrocephala; assembly: GCA_963576795.1. Lineage (NCBI taxonomy): Eukaryota > Metazoa > Arthropoda > Insecta > Diptera > Sarcophagidae > Metopia > Metopia argyrocephala. The sequence continues at coordinate 98,372,320 of OY756209.1, read as the reverse complement.
TTATTTTCAATGAGTCATCTATTTATTCAGTTGAAAAAATTATATTGTGAGTGAATAAGCCATGAAAAAAAAAGCATTTAACTTTTAAATACAAAGTTAAGAAAATATGTAAATGAAAGTTGAGGAAATTGTCTTCAAGCAATCCTAACAAATAACGTTTTTTTATATTCTAACTGTAATACACATATTTATACCGATTTAATTGTTAAGATTAATGCTAACTTGTGCGCAAATGTTGAACTTCAGTAAAATTAATTAGCGAATAAACGGATCTTGGCCCAAGTACTTTTTTGTTTTTAAACCAAACTAATCTAAATTATAAAATTATTTTCTTTCATACATCATATGTATATAAAGTCGTAAATTGAAAGTGAGTTTTATTCTGAGCGAAAAATATACAATTCATAAAAAATGATTATTTATGAGTTTTATTTCTTTTGTTCAAAAATAATGATTATGGCTGATTTTTATTAATACATATTACTCAAAAATAATCATTACCATTGAAGAAAATCCTTAAAATTCATAATATAATCATTATTGCGTAATTTTTATTATAAAACTCATAATGATTACGGTCCCTAATCAGAAATATACTAAGCATTACTGTTTTTATTTTTTCTTATTTTAGTCATATTCTAGAGTTGACAATAATTTTTTTATTGTCAACAACTTTACTTAATGTTAACAGATATATAAATACGCATATGCCTACAGCTTTGCATATATGTATGTGTGCATGTGTGCATAACTCAAATAACATTATCAATATTTTAATATATGAGTGACGTAAACTTTTAATCAAATTTAAAAAAAAGACAACAAAGATAATGTCACAACATGGACCTGTTTTATACTATAAAGTTTATAAACACAAATAAATTTACTTGTCAATAGTCTGTGGGATATGCTTAGAATTTTTCTCAATTTATTTTGCTTTTAGCAATACAAAAGCAAACCAGCTGATGTGTATGGTAATTGGAATGGTATAAGAAAGTGTAAATTAATTAAAGTGATAATTATTAATAAAATAAAAAAAAAATGTATAAAGATATCGAAACATTTTTTAAAAATAAATAGTTAAAAACGCCATTAAAAATTATCAGTTAATGTAATATTAGATAGCGCCATCTGTTAAAATTCTGAGTGTTAATACATTTTTATGTTAATATATAACAGCCATCTGTTAAAATTCTGAGTGCTAAATACATTTCTATGTTAAAATATAACAGTAATGTTTTTAACATAAGAAATAAAGCTTTTCTATAAAAGCTGTATTTACCCTTTGACGACAAAGAATTATGCGGTGGGAATTTTTAACACTTTATTTAAAAAAAAAGTGTAACCACTATTAAAATTGTTTTTAATATTTTATATCAATGATTGATTTTATGTAAACAGTTCTTCAAAAGTTTTTTAAGACAAAAAATAATATAGAATGATATTATATATGTATATTTGATTAATAAAATAAATGTTTTCATAAAATAGTGGTTACGTTTTTTTGATCAAAATTTGCCTAAGTTGATTCCATAATAATACGAGTAATTTACAATATTTACATACATACATATACATATATGTTCAGTGGAGATTGTAAACATTAAACAACATTTTGTGATAAAAATCGTTATTGTGCATACAAGTATGTACATACATACATACGTATTTCAAACACGTAAGATAAGAAAGATTTTGCAAATTTGAAACTAAATGAAGCTAAAATTTAAATTCAAAAAGTACGAAATTCTAAAACGTTGTTTTGTTCCAACGTACAATTCATCAAGTGTTCCAATATGAGAATGAAACATACACAAAAGATGTACGAGTATAATAATGAAAGATAAACCGTGCTAAATTAGTTATTGAGGGTACTAATGCACTTTTACCTTGCGTGTGAATAGCGGCTATAAAACAAGTATAATTGTACCAGATTTAACATCCCTGTTTCAAAGCAACTATGAAGGACTTTTTAAATATCAAGCCAAGGGCATAAACAGTATATTCTATGTGCAAATTTTTTTTCCTGTACAAGTCAAGGGCAAATGTTACTTAGATACATAAACGTTTTTATTGTTTGAGTAAAAAAAATATATAATTTCCTCTTTTTTCCTTTACCATATCAAAGAAACTAAATTCGTGGAAAGCGTATGTATATTTTAAGAAAGTCAAATAAAAAACAATAGTAAAATAACTGATACTCTGTGACCCAATAAAGAGAGTTAAGAAGCCGAAGTTGAATCGGTTGGTTTCCTCTTAAATGTACAGAGACGAGCGGACAGACTCTGATCTACTCATACTATTGTCTTAATAACAGTGTTGACAATTTAGCGTGTTTCAACTTAATAAAAGACAGAATGTCTCAACAATTATTATTTATTCATTCTCATTACATATTAATAATTTTGTTTTTTAAGTTTTTGTTTTTCAAAATCTTTAAGAACATTTTGTGACAAACAATGATTGTTCGACTGTAGTGTTAAAAATTAAAATAAAATATAAGTAAGTTGCTTATGTTTTGAACTTCGATTTTTAGTTTGAAACTTGCATATCAGTTTGAATAAAATTATTTGGACAAAAGTGATCTGATTAGTTTTCTAAGCACCAACGAAATGGCATTCTCCATAACAATTCCATATCATTTTTATAAATGGTTTGGAAGTTGAAATTAAGGATGAATGATTATAATAAATACTAAATTGTTGATACATTCTGAATATATGTATAAGTGTTTATTAGTACTAAAAAAATGTTTATTAATACTTGTAACTAGCTGCGGTGTTTAAAAAAAATAAAAATTCACTTTAAGAAAATTCTATATCGAAAATTCGACATAAAAGCGTTAGAGTGTACTTTTTTTTTCGGACAGTAAAGAAAAAAAAAAAAAAAGCATAAAGCATTGTTCATCTTCGATAAATATTTGTCGATTTTATAAAAATGTTGAAATTTTTTTCTAGTTTTCAGCCTTCAGAAGTCTAAAAAATTAATCTATCTCTTCTATTATATTTACAGGTTTAGCAAAATAAAGCAATTTTTATAGAAAATATTTAATAAAAAAAATGTATCCTTCAGCCAAAATACTGAGACTTTGTTTAAAATTCTACACAGAAAATTTTCAAATGGAATCTTTATATTACGTCACCAATTACATGTTCCAAAATATCTTAAATATAAGATAAATATTAAATATTAAACTTACCCCTCTAGAATCTCTGAAAAGTATTGCAGCATGATGTGGATCTAATGTACCATCACCACGCAGACCCCGACTGGCAGCACCAACTGAAGCACGTCTTTTTTCTAAATCAGCTGAAGCACGACGCATATGAGCACCTAAATTGAATAGAAGAAATGGAATGTACGTTATTTTTCTATTCTTAAAACTATCGATTATATCGGCAGAACAAGATATAAAGAAATGCAAGTACGAAGATATTCAAATGTTTTTCTAACAGTATAATAAAAAAAAATCTTACACAATGAAGATGAAGAAACATTTCCCTTACCCTTTAAATTACCTTCTTTAACTATTTTATCGTATATTTTATAGGTAGCACCACAATCTTCTAATATACGATTGGGTCGACTGAGTGTATTAACATCTAAACTTTTTGAACGTGTTCTAAAATTCTCCTGAGGATCATTTTGTGGTGAAGTGCAAACGCTGCTACTGACCGCCGTATGATTATCATGAGATTTACGTGGCCAAATGTGCACTTTTTTCCCGAAATGCTTAAGGATTTCTTGTATGGAGTGATTGTGATGATGATGATGATGATGATGGTTATGGTGATCTTGGTGATCTTTATGTTTGTGTTTGTGGTCTTTAGGCGAAGACGTCTTGGAGATATTTTCATCTTCGTTAATACTTAAAGATTTAGCAAAACTGGTGTTATCAAAGCGATAACGTGGCACCATAGTACAACCGCCATTTACTGAATATCTTGTCGGACTACTAGAGCTGTACTCATCCAAGGAAGCCGGTGCCGCACCTACACGACGAAATATTGAATTAATGCTGGGCCGTTCTTGGCGATGACTAGATCCTCCGGAATAGGTAAAATACTGTTGATCCGGTTTACCCTCATAGATATCATCTAAGTCATGAGGAAAATAACCAGTTTGATTAGGTGGGGAATTACTGTAGTCCGCATGATTTGGTTTTCGTAGACTCTGTATGAAAAGTAAGAAAGCTAAATTAGACAAAATATGTTATTGGTCTAAAAGAAAGATGTTATCTTACGCTGTATACCGCAGGGCTATTAGCTCTGTCAAATATGTTGCGTTTCGAAGACGATGTGTGTTTAAAACTACCGCCGCCATAGCTGTCATAGGAACTACGTGTGGCACTATGTGTCGGTGAATTGCGATAATGATTTATCCTTGATTTTTGGGAGTCCGGTACCGGTTGAGGACTTGAAGAATTCACCAAACTTTCAATTACTTTGTCTAAGCAAAGGAAAATGTAAAAGTAATATAAGTTTTTTCATTTTGATTTGGTGCATGTGATTAATAGAGACTCCTCTAATTTTAGGGCAACAAATAAAATTTATCTGATTTCGAGAGATAGTTCTTTCTGTAAGAAATTTGTCTAGAGCATTGATTTTAGAAAAATTAAAAAGCAACAATTTTTTGTGAAATATTATGCTTAAATTTTTTAAATAACAGTAATTTTGCATAATTTCCAATATATCAGATAAAAGCTTCCTTCAACGGATTGATTTTAAAGAAGCAAACGGTTTTGTACCTTTTATTGTAGCACATGAAATCTCGTGATTAGAATTTAAACGAATTGTATTGACTTGAATTACTTTTCTTGAGTCAAAAAATTTACATATACAAAGTATATACATATTTATATATAGATAAAAAATATCGTATATAAGAGATAAGAATATGCTTTAAGTTACGAATCAAATAATATTTATAATGCTATGGAATAAAAACTTTGAAACCAAAACTGCTAAAATAACTTTAAAATTTACAGAAATTCCAATTAAAAGCATATCATTACGCGACAAGTAATAAATTTTTAGTTCAAAATTAAGTTTTAAAAATGAGATTAGAGGAAATTTAATTGTGCTCTCTACGAAAATATGAACGTTTAAAATTATTTTGCACGTTTTTGTTATTTTAAAATTGACACCATTATTTTGTTTCTTTTTCATTAATCACATACACACTTTTTCTCCCGCTCTACTTTTTTTAATTAAACTTACCCTGTGACCAATTTGATGATTTTGAGTTCGTTGAGGAACCTGAACTGGAACTGGAATCAATGCTGTTTAAACGACTTGTACCTTTTACTGAACCATATTCAGAGGAGGAATTAATGCTGATATTATCAGGTCCATAACTACGGCCATATAAGCTTGTGTTGTGATGATGATGGTGATGACTACCGCCATTATTTTGCCAACAATCAGAACTTAACTGTTTTTCGATGGCATGCTGACGATATAAATGAGTTATGCCATGCATATTGAATATTTTTTTTTATTTCAAAGGACGTTAATTTTTTCTTTTATTTGTTTTTTAAATATTTTTATTTTTATTACCTTGAAATTATATTTTCTATTTGTGTAATTTTGTAAATGTTTGTTTAGTTTATTTATTTTTTTTTAATTTGCAAAAAAGTCACATTGTTTTTTATGGTCTTTTATAAATAAGAAAAATATATTTTCTTTTTTTCTATTGCAAAATTTGCCGCTTTAATCACAGTCGTAGCAATACTACTAAATGTGTTGGGAATGTGCTGTTATTTTTACTTATTTTGTAAACAGTATATCACTATAAAGGTCTTTTTCATTTATTGAGAGAGATTTTAATACAAGGGAGAGAGCTTTTTTCATTAGATTTTTTGTTTTGGCTTACACTCTTTTAAATGCTTTTTGTTTTTTTTTTATTGGATGCTTGCCAGTTTAAGTTTTGTTTTTACGTTTATACTTATTACATATTTTTTTATTGATATTTTTTATCACTATTACCATACACTGATGCAATTCACCAGTAGGAGGTTGGTTGTTCTTGTTGTTATTTTGTAATAATAATAATATTAAAACACACTTACTTTAAGAGAGTAAGAGAGAAAAAAAAAACACCTTACAATGTAAAGAAATGCTTTTGTTGCTCTGCTTTACAATCAAATAATTAGAGTGTTTGTATTAATAATGTATTTGGTTAGGTTATTGGTTGAATGGCCTGTAAATAAGTCAAAGTTATTTTTGTTGTACTTACATACATACATACAATATGCAAAATACAATTACAATATTTTATTCTTTTTGTACATGTGTTGAATAATTTTATAAAAGAAAAAATATGTGTGTGTGTATAGGTATTTTTGCCGGTTATTGTTGATGTTTTTTGTTAATTTCAGTTTACATTGCTTAAATTGAATCAATTGTCTAGCCGTAAAGTGAAACGTCAATGTTAAAAATTTTATTTTGTTTTTAATGTTCAAAAAACAAAAAAGTAAAATCGTTATCCAATTAAATGTAAACATTTGCAGAAATTTAATACAGTAAATTGATTTCAATTAAATCATCAAAATTTTGTTCTAGAGATAGAAAGAGATAGTGAGTCAGTGAGTGATCGAGTGAAAGAAGGGCAAAGAGAGCTAAAAAAAAGCAAGTCAATTAAGAAAAAAGGTAAAAGTGTTTTCGATTGCTTTTAAACAATAACAAACGAACAAAGGAATAAAGTCTTTAAGGTTTAAGTTACGAGAATATCTCACAATTTAAGGAATATTTTAAAATGATTCATTTAAATTTTAAAACCATTACTATTTTTTAAATTACTCTTTGAATAATAGGTATAGTTAAAATGATATTGAATTTTATTTTTATTATTTATAAAATTTTCTTCTAAATCAAAAAAAAAAAAATTACTGTATGGTAGGTATGGGTATTGAAACATTATAATTAATAATTATGTGCGTTTTAAATAGCGAATATAAGTCTCCAACTCCTGTAAAAATTTGAGTAAGTTTTTGATTTGATAAGAAAATAAGAAAAAGGTAAATTTCCTGTGCTTATTGAGCAGCCGGTATGTAGGTGTATGTAGTTTGTTAAAAAAATTATGAAAACCAAGGATAAGCTTGATAAAAACTATGAGAATTTAAACAATTTCAATGGAAAAATGTTGGATATTGACTCTCGTTGAGACAGAAGACGCCGAAAGTTTTTACTGTTTGGCGTTGTTCAACTGTAATATGAAAAGTTAGCAATAAAAGCATTTGCGTCGTTTCGTAACTGAAGACGAATAGTGAATCCATCACATATGAATTTACATTGTCGGCAAATTAGATAGGCTTATGATTAAATAAAAGATCCACGCGGTTATAATCTAGATTGACTACCTTCAAAACGTTTAAACAATCAATGGGAAATATAACGCCAATTTATTGGGCCGATTTAATGAGGATTTGAAGCAATAAACAAGAAGTTTCTTATACAAGGCCACACACATCTATCTATCTATTTTTCAGATTAAGCCGGGAATGACCATTTTTAGCTTTCAATGCTATATTTGATTATCTCAACAAATCTTATTTTTTGGAAAAAATAATATAATTGGAAAAATATTGTTTAACGTTTGAATTGATTTTTGAACTAAAAACCTATTTTTGATTTAAAATGCTACTATTCTTATTGACTTGTTTTCGTATTTATATACATATGTATAATGTAATACATACTATTTACTACTTACTTCCCTTTCTCAACATGAAATGCTTTAGGGTCAAGTGATTTTGATTTCTTCTAAAAAAAAATAGATAATAAATTTTGTATGGGTAACAAACAAGTTTGAAAATAAATAGACATAAAAAATATATGTATGTATGAATGAATGTAGTAGATACATGTGCATACATAAACATTAAACTTTGCATACACGTGTCCTTTTTTGTATACATACAAGCTTGAGTAATTTTACTTTCACTCTAAGAGTAAACGCCCTAAATAGTAGGCTACAAAAAAAAAAAAAAAAATCATAGGTAGTAGTAGTAAAATTAGGTACTATGCATACATACATATACATTCGAATTGAATGAATGAACGGATTTGGTGTGTTTTTTACTTATATATTCGGAGAGATAATCAAAGAGAGTAACAGTGAGAGTTTTTGTTTGAAATGGTAGTTTTAATAAATTTAAAAGGGAAAGTCTGAAAATGAATTTTGTTTAATTTCTTCGGTAAACTCTTTTACGATTTTTTTATTCTCATTCTCTGAAAAGCTTAAAACTATGCGAAAAGCCAAGAAGTTTCCTTTTGCTGAATTATAACTGGAAGTTGCTTTTCCAATTATGTTTTATTTTTTTGCGCAGTGCTTACACTTAATTTAAGGTGCCTTTGAGATTACAACAAGTAAAAAATTAACAAAAACAAATTGGTTCTTTGTTGTTGGTTACGGTAAAGAACTGTAAAAAAACCAAAGCAAAAAGTATGAAAACAAGAACAATCTACCTGTATATACATAAAATCAAAATATTGGCAAAAAAAAGTATAATCTTATAAACATTACGCGATGGTTATAAACCTATCCAAGACTACCGACTATAGACCACAGGATTTCAAAAGTAGCCAAGTAACCATATATTTTAACGACAACTACAAAATAATCATCTGATTTGATACATTGAACATAACCTAACAAAATATATATATATTTTTTTGAAATAAAGAATGAAACAGTGAAATATTGCAAAATCTATAGTGATATACATAATACCACTGGACAGACAATAGCTTCTAATATGAAAATGTGTCTGTAAAACTAATCCGAAAACCGAAGGAAAATAGTAATACAGTACATGTCTATTTGACAGCACTTGTTTTTTCACATTTAAAAAGACCAACAAACTCTTTGACTGTATTTTATTTTATTGTACAGTAAAAACCAGAGAATTTTTAACAATTTTTGTTTATATGTATTGTTTTAAGCGTTAAACTACCATACTGAGGTTAAAATTTAATGTGAGATTGGAATTCAAATTGAAAAAATGTATGCAACTGAAAGTTAAATTAAAAATAAGTTGTAGTTGTGTAAGTCTATTTTGACAAACACCAATGTAAATAGCTCGGAGATATATTTTGTTCGAAATTAAAGACAACAAATAAAGATTTTGTTAACGGCCTGTTTCTAGAAGAGCAATGGTTTTCGACGTTGGTCGTTTCACATTAACACTTCAAAATTTTTTGGTTTTTGCTCTTCTAGAAACACTTTATAAGGTGCCGTTAGCCAATCAGCTGTCTGGTCGTTTTTTGCTGGTTGAAGCTGTCAAACTGTATTGCAGTATATGGAGGTGAAAGCTGTCAAAATTTATTTAATTATTGTCTTTTTTTCATTGAGACAAATACTCAAGGGAGTAAACCCCTACTCATTGTGTTCAATATGTATATTGGAACTTTCCGGAAAGAGTTTTCTTATTAAGCCCCTTAAAAATAAGACAAGTTGTTATTGTTTTTGTGGTAAAATTGCCCACACTTGGTATTCAATACGTTTTGATAGTCTTTAGACAGATTTTTTCATTTACATAAGTTTAACGCTCTTAACCAGTACCTTTGGTGGTAAACGAATCAACGATATTCGGAATAGACTTAAAACATTATGCCTAAGACTAGACTATACTTAAAAGTGTACACATGCACTAAATGCAGGGTATTCATTATAGTCGTTATATAGCATTTTGAAAAGCACAAAAAGTCTCATTGTTGTCTAAATAGAGAAACATTTTAAATAAAATTCATATTTTTACTTGTTACTTTTGTTGTGCCCCTCTCAAGGCTTTTATCAGTCAGTCATGTTGTTTGCCTTGCTGAACTTTTTTTTTTCGAATTCATTTGTTTTTCTTTTTTACTTTTTTTTATTTAATTTTATTTATTTATTAATTGTACGCTTATGTTGTTGTGATTATTATTATTGTACACACAACAGCAACAATAACTTTTAACAACGGCATGCACACTTTACCAGGGTAGCAGAGAACTTTTTATTAAAACAGAGGCAGAGTAATAGAAATTTTGTAAGAGGGAGAATTATTAGGCAAAATGAAAAAGAAATTTTTATACCAATGTTTTGCAAAACCCAATGTTTTCCTTATGAAATATACATACATATGTATGTATGGAAATAAATATGTACAGGCGATAAAAATGCATACATATGCAAATGCATTTGTTTTAAAGCAACAATTAAAACAAAAACTTTATAATAATTTTTTTTAATTATTATTTTTTCTTTTTTCAATTTCTGCCTTTTCGAGATAAGAATTGTAAAAAAAAATTTAACTATAAACTGTGTGTTTTTATTAAAGGCAAAAAGTTATTTTTAAATAATTGTTATTTTGTTTGTTTTTGTTTTTTATTGTTTTTTTTGTAACAGTTTAGACATGTACACATTCATACATACATATATATATATATATATATATATATATATATATATATGGGCAATTTCAAAAATTTTCAACATTTGTTGAAACTGAGTTCAGATGCTTATTATTTCTCCAGTTTTTCGAATTGACCAAAACGGTCAAAAGGGAATGGTATGCCACACTAGAAAACTGGGAAATTCAAAATTTCAGACCATCAGTTCTTTATCTCTAAAAGTTATGGGCACTCAAATATTGAAAAACTCAAAAACGGGCTTGAAATTTACAAGAGTTTTTTCATATTTCATCACTTTTCTACTTTTAGTTTTAAACTTCCGATGCCCACTGATATAAAATAATGTCACTAGACTTAGTAGATATTTATACTATAAAAGTTATGCCCATACTACTATTTGCGAAAAAGTTGTACAGCGGTTCATTTTTGAAACCAAAATTTTCCGATTTTTCAATTTTCGCAGTTTTTTCTATAGCGTTTTTGCGCCGTTCAAGAAAATTGCATTTCGTCAACAGTATTTAAAAGATGGTATAATTTGCTAAAATTTGCGCCATATCACGTCGATGTCAGGCTGCTAGTTGCTGAGAACGATGACCTCAAACTTTTATAGAATTGGCGTAAATTTTTCAAAAATGACAGTTTTTCGCGCCTGACATTTGCAATCTTATTTAAAACTGGTTTAGGTATTGCGTGATCTAAACTTCTTAGTAAATGGCACCTCAACGTCAAGAAGGCGTTAAAATATTTTGAAACGCAAAAATTTTATAAAGAAAATAAAAATTTTGCGAAATTTCATGATTTTGTTTCGCGTTTTTTTTAATTAATCCGTGGTTTAAAATCAATGTAAAGTATTGGAAATGAAGTGCGGCGGTGAACTAAAGATCATATATAAATACGGTTAAATTCGGTCCATATTTAGAGGGTACAGTGGCATTTTTCTTCAAACACATTTTGCTTTGTGACATCTGCAGTTATGTATAGATTCCGCCGCGATTAACAGCAAATGATAGGTTTTTTTAAGCTTTATAATAAAACCGAATAGGCATTAAAAAATTTTCATGATTTTAAATTTTACAGATCAAAAAAAAAAATCCTAACCTCAAAAATAATTCTTATATAATTTTTTTTATTTTTTAAATTTGCAAGTCAAAACATAGTTTTTCTGTAAATTAGTTATGCGTTATATAAACACGTATTATAGCAATCGGTGAAACATTCACATTTTTGCAAAAATTCGCCTTTTTTAATGTTAAGAAATTTTAATTATAATTGATATTTTTTATGTATTTTATCAGTGCATTGATGAATTTTGACTGCACTGATGAATTTGAAATGAGTTTCATGTATCCATATAACATTTATTAAAATAAACCAATAAATTTAACTTTAAATTTTTTTTAAAGAGATTTTAATTTAAAACCTCCATAACTTTCGCGCCGTTTGCAATAAATGATTAACGCGAACTGTTTTGGTATGCTAAAATATCATCCTTCACGTGACCAAAGCGTCATTCGTGTCATCCTAAAAAAAAATTTCGAAAAAAAAAATATCAAAATGTCGAAAATTTTTGAAATTGCCCATATATACATACATACTTATTAAATAGATGTATAAATTTATTAAAAAACCATACAATTCTATTAAAAGAAAAATAAAAAAAATTCTGATAAAATATAAATGGTTTTAAACAGCACTGTAAACTCTATGTTTCAGAAAGCACGTATGCCGAGAAGAAGTCATATTTTTCAAAAAACTTTTCAAATAAGCATGAACGAAAAGAAGATTCTACAAATTATAATATGAAATGTATGCTTTTGGGGATAAGCATGTCTCTATGGCCATTTCGTCTCTGCTTAAGAGACTCATCAGGAGACTTTTTACCAAACATAAGCTAACTTGTAAACAAACAGCTGTTAAATGTCACATTAACAATCAACAATTTTACAATCTCTACATAAAATTGTAAACAACATTTATGATTTTGTCAAATAAAACAAAAAAAAAAAAAAAAAGATGAAAGTTTGTGTAAAAAAATATTTTTAACTTAGAAATAATGGAAACTTGCTGGTTTTTAAAAAATTTTTTACCATGATCTTCTTAAAATTACAATTCGAAAACAATTTTTTTATCTATTTTGGTATATATAAGGGAAATTACTCAAACTGAAGTGTAAACAGAGTCAGTCAGTTGATAATAAAGCCCTGCACAGTTGATATATTCAACATGGTAGCAAGTGTCATATCATGCAATTGATATCCCAGGTTATGTCGATCAAACATGTTCGACAATGAACATAATTTTGAATGTGTATACTAAAATGGGCCAAACGCCAAGCCCACTTAACTTATTTATTTCATTAAGAGATACACACATACATACCAAATAACTAGAAAACTTTTTTATAAAGATTTTTCCGACTACTAAGTGGCCGCAGCAAAAAAGCGAATTGGTAAATTGATAATTTGATAAAATACAAAATTAAAATTGTATATTTATTGTGTATAGTTGACGTTAGGCTGGTCGTTTTCCTAAAATCTAAAAATTGTGCTACTAATTGCAGGTTTACCAAGTGTTTTTTTAAAGAGACCCTATGTGGCTTCACTCTCTCCCTATATACCTATACACATTTAGGTATGTACAGCTATGGACATTAAATTAGCACAAAACTTTGTCATATAAACAATCAAAATTTTTATTTTATTTAAATCTGGCAACAAAAAAAAAGTAGACATGAGAACTTAAACTGCATATTCTTCTTATAAAAAAAAAAAAAAAAAAAAAAAAAAAAAAAAAAAAAATCTGGGACGATATTCCTAATCGTCTACTCAATAAGGCCTGTAACATATTATACGCTAGTTTTTAGCTGGACAGTTAAATAGCACAAATTAAAATTTCTAAAATAAAAACAATATATTTTAATAAATAGTAGAAATATTAATGGTTTCAGTTTAATATTTAGTAGAGTAGCCTTTATTTTCAAGCACTGCATGGCATCTACGGTGCATGCTTTAAATCAGGGGTGAGCAACCTTTTTAATCAACGGGCCACTTTAAATTTTAAAATTTTTTGGGGGGCCGCACATAAAGAAACACTTACTAATAATTTATAAAACTCTATTTATAATAAAAATTAGAATAAAAAAATATAAAATTTAAGAAAGAGTAAAAATTTCATATATAAATTTTAATGCAAAAAAAAAACCCAAACAAAAAAGAGCAGAAAAACGAAATTACTTGAAATTTTTAATGAAATTTTTCTTCTCAGTTTCTTCGTAATTAAAATTCGTTGATTAATGTGTCTATATATTATGTGTGTTTTTGAGAAGTAGTAACATTTGTTTGGCGGGCCGCATAAACATGTTCAAAGAGCCGCAAGCGGCCCGCGGGCCGCGTGTTGCTCATCCCTGCTTTAAATCAAATTCTGGCAACGTTCTTTAGAAATCGAGTACCAAGCATTACGTATTCCAGTCCACAAATCATCAAAATTTTTTACTTTTATTGAACAATTGCACATTTCACATCATTCCAAAGGTTTTCTACCGGGTTCAAGTCGGGACTTTGGGCCGGCCAGTCTAAAACAGGAATGCATTCTTTTAAAAACCAATCCTTTACCAGCTTAGACGTGTGTTTGGGGTCATTATCGTGCATGAATGTGAATGAAACTGGCATGTGTTCACACCATGATGCTTTCTCCACCATGCTTTATGGTCTTCTGAGTGTAGCGTGGATTTAATGCCTGGCGTTTTGGTCGATGAACAAACACTCTGCCATCCGGTCCCATACGATTGACCTTTGTTTCATCACTCCAAAGTATTTTTTTCCAGAACGAGAGCTCTTTATACGATAAAACGAGCAAACATTTAACGCTTCGTTATATATTTTTTTTTGATAGAAGTGGCTTCTTCCGACTGGAGCGTCCAAAGAGCTTAGCGTCATTAAGACGTCGTCGTATGAGCCTGTCTTATAAACTTAAGCCAAACTGATGGTAAATTTCATTCGCAATATCGCGTGATGACATGAAAGGGTCTGTCTTTGACATCCGGAGAATAGCACGATCCACGACTTCGGTTGTTTTCTTGACACGTGGGTTCCGTTTTTTGTTTTCGTTTGCATTATTTATGTTTTCTTTGAGGGAAATGATCACATTATACACCATTTTTCGCGATCTATGCAAAATTTCGGCAATTTCAGCCATCTTTTTTCCATCATTCCACATGTTAATAATAATGCGCTTCTCCTCTGTTGTACAATCATTTCCACGTCCCTTTTTTTGCAAGAACCAAATTAAGTACCATAAAATTTAAAGAATTTACCGTAAAAAAAATTTACGCGAACTAAATTTTAATATACAACACTTTAATGCACGTTGTGCTAACTTACTGTCCAGCTTAAATTCAATTAGTGAAATAAATCAGCAATAAAAAAAAAATACAGTATGATAACGGAAATATTTTTTTGACAAATAAAACCTAGATGTCTTGTGCAACAATATAGATCAAAAGATTTGGTTTAATTAAAATAAAAATTAAAAGAAAATAAGAATGACAATATATAGGGATTTTGTGCTAATTTAATGTCCATAGCTGTATATCGGAAATTCATGAATTAAGAAGTAATAAAACTTAATTCTAATTCCACTTTTTGAACAGACTATCCGCCAGCAGCCGAGCTTTTATTTTCAATCATCTTTTGAATAAAACAATTACATTAGAAAAAACACCAACCAGAATGCAATGGTTCCATTCCTTCATTTTAAATGAGTTAAATTTCTCTAAGTTCTTTCACAATTCCCGCGATTTGATTGCATTTTTGTCATGTAATATTTTGCTGGGGTACATACATACATACATACAAATGTAGACCAGACAATAAATGTAATTCCGCTTAAAACTATATTTTTTTTAATTATTTAATTTTTTTTAATTATAATTCTTAATATATTTTAATAACAATTTTTTATTTTGTTTACACAAGAAAAAAATTTAATTGTATTTACGAGTATTACGAAGAGCTCAAATTACTGAAATACATAAATACTGTATGAGTTTTGAAGAGTCATATAGCCTCATTCTTTTACAAAATAATAAAAAACATAAAATAAAAGAATTTATAAAAAACAGACAATAAAAGAATTTAACACATCAGCACTAAATTTTTAACTATAACATTAAAAAAAAAACATAACAATCAAAACTTATTTAGCAAATTTAAAACGAAATATGTATTTTTCAAAAGCGGCAAATAAATACAAGTAAACATATTATGTGTCATTTTGTAAAGAGATACGAAAAAATTTAACAGGTTCTTAGACCTCAAAGTCGGCCAGCCATCATGTTGTAAACACTTATCCAAACAGTGGCGCCTAAAATCCCTCTCGTTTTAAAATCAAGAACTGGTTTACGCAAAAAATTAAAGTGCGCATGTTAAAAAAATGCCTAAAAATATAAAGAATATTGTTTTTGCACTAAAAACAAATAAAATTTAAAACCCACTTCAGGGTTGTTTATGTCTTTTGGTCTTTGTATTATAGATTCACTGAATTTGTTTACCTTTTATTATTTTCAAGTTCTTTTCAGAATTTCATATTAAAATTAAGACATAAAAGGATATTAGTTTTATTTATTGTAGAAATTATGTCTATGCTTTTAGCTGTTTCTAAGCCGTAGCACACTTTCAGGCACTTTTAGACTGTTTTTTTTAAAGATGGTTTTCCTTTTGTTTCGCCATAACTTGGGTAGAAGAGAATATTAACACAGTGGTTTAAAAAGTTTAAAATATGACGAGTTAATAGAAAAATATACACTTATATGTATATATTAACTAGCTTATACCCGGCGTGCTTCGCTACACATACCACCACCATTTGTCCACATTTCTCCTACTGGTGATTTTTAATGACTACGAAATCAATCACACCAAATTTAGAAACTTTAGTTTCAACATTTCTCAAGATATAACTTAATTTGTATAGGAGGTACCACGCCTACATCTTCAATACACCCAGCCATATGCCGTTATTTCATGCCAAATTTGTATAAGTTTCAGTGCGATTGCGGCATCTTCAGCGTATTCTCACTTACTTATCCGTATTTTGCCATCATTAAATAATCAGTGATATCAGATATTCTTATCTTGACACAGTGATGGCGGTATAAACAACAAAAATCTTTGTATAAAGGAATCTGCCATTCACCATTTAAACAGATGTAAAATTTCATTTAGATCTGAAAACTTTTTCCTATAATAACAGATGTTGATTTTTTGTATAATGGAAAAATTAGAAATTCGTGGTGTAATGAAATATTTACAAAAGATAAATATTTTTTTTAGTTAGAAAAAATGTCAAAATCAGAATTGATTTTAAAAGCACACAGCTTGACAACACTGTTTACAGAGTTGATTTCTATTAGGTTGGCAGACGGTAAAATAATTGTTAAGTATAAACTCTGTGCCAACGAGCTGCTAAGCCAAAGCAATATTCCAGTTAGCCACTGTGTGCCGCGAGCTGCTAACTGTTTTTTTTTTTTATTATTATTATTATTATTCATTAATGAATTCATAATGCATTCATTATGGATAAGGCTGACAAAGTATATGTACATATTTATGTTGTAAATTAAGGAAAAGAAAAAAATATTTTTTGTCGGGTTTCATAAAATTGTTTTGCGCCAATTGATATGCTACAGTTTTTTTTTTAATTTCAATACCACTGTCTTTTTCTGTCACCTCTTCAAGGCCATTAGTCTCAAGCCATCATTGCTATTGTTTAGTTATCATCCATCCAAATGAATGGAAATATGACATATTTCCTGACAAATTACATAATTTTGTAGGAAGAAAAGAAAAACAAACCAAATAAAATGTTTTTTGTATTTAATGTTCTCTCAACATTATTAAGATTTCATTTAGCAAATAATAAAAATAACTATTAAATTTTTTATTAGCATTTAAAAGTTGTATAGTTTTTAAAGGTAAATTATTATTATGTAATAAAAAAACAACCTAATAGTGGCATACATCCATATCTATTAATGACATTTGATTCTGTATAAACTTTTCAAATAGAATATTCTGCGGTTAAAGTACTCGTAATATTAATATATCATATTACCCAAAAATATATTTATTTTAAAGTGATTTTAAACTTAAAAATTATACGAAAATGTGTTTTGCAAAAATCAAAAATTGTTTTGAAAATCATTTATTTCTTAAATTCCTATTTGGAATCACTTATTGGATCTTTATTATGTAAATATATTTATAAAGATTATATCGGTATTGAGATATAAAACTGGTATTCTTTATGAGAAATTAACATCCATTAAGGAATATGTATAAACACTAGCCGTTGTAGTCGCCGTGGTCTAGTGGTTAGTGTGTTGGCTTACTAAGACGATAGTGCCGGGTTCAAATCTCAGCACCGACATCTTGAAAAAAGAAATATAAAAAAAATATTTCTGTCGGCGACTACCTCTCAGCAGTCTTCTGGCAAAAGCTCTGAGAGTAATTAATTGCCATGAAAGAGCTTCTCAAGTCTGTCGTTCGGAGTCGACATTAAACTGTAGGTCCCGGTACTCATGGATAGAAATTTACACACACAACATGAGTGCTGCGAGAAGCTAGGCCGTAATCCTGACACAGGGTTGTAAAGGCCAGTTATGTATGTATGTAAACACTAGCGGAACTGAACTAGTTTTCAGAGTCTCATCAGAGTTCTTTGTGTTGTACATATTAATATTTACATTATCTATTTAACTCACCATCTATTGGAAATAGATTATGGGAATGGTATGTTTTTACTCTTTCGAATGAAAATTCTCACCAGTGTTTTTGTGTTAACTTAGTTTTCAATGTAACCATTGCAACATCGAGTAACTAGAACTGCAGATATTTTTCTTAAATTACCCGTTATCAATTTTTTAATCAGTAATACGCTTTTGTGCCTTGATCAGCAAATATTAACAAATCATTTATTTTTTTGAATTCCTAATGGAATGGAGATATTATACGCCACCATTTTCCACAAGAGACGCAAATAAAATATATTCTCAGGGATTATTAAAAAATATAAATGTGGTAGTCTAGAAGTGAAGAAGTTTACTTTCACAATATTTTGTTGAAAAAGTTTATTTAGAACGGGTTAATCTCTTTAATAAAAATGTAAAAATAAAACACAAGTGAATTTCAACTGAACTTAAATTGTGTTGCCAGTTGCCCAAATGGTATTACAGTTGGCAACTGGTAACTGAAAGCTGGCAGCTCAGTTGCTAAATGGTGAACATATTGGCAACTGCATATTTGTGGTTGCTGTGTAGGTATTTCATGTCATAAGGCGTCAAAAATTAAAAATTAAGTATATTTTTATTATTTAACATATGAAATTATACCACAGACAACGTGGATTGAGACATTCCCAAATTAAAATCATTGGCGTGGGATTTCTGAGAATTACCAATGCAACTCAAGTTGAGTTGCTTTCCGTAATCGAGCTATTAATCATTTCTAAGTTTAATTCTTAATTGAATTAAGCCTGATAATACATTTTGAACGTTTATAAGTAAGTAGTAAGTCAGTTTAGTTCAAACATTTTCAATTTATCAGTTATTAAGAATAATTTTATTGGATTCAAATAAGATTAGCGAAACAGGCCGGGATTGAGCTGGTATATATGTAGACTCTCTGAACTAATATTATACATTTAAAAACTAAGTGTTTGAAAATAATAATAATAACAGCTAAAATATCTCTCAATTTTTGGAGGACAAAATGGTCAACTTATACAAAAGGCTTAAAAGAAAACAATAATTGTACGAGTAATAGGATTACTGTTTATTTTATTAACTAAATTAGCTGCGCCTAACAGAAGGTTAAATACTTTTCCCATTTGTAATTCAATATCATTGAATGACTAGCCGGCTGGCTGGCTGTCTGTTGTTTTACAGAAAAAAGAAAAAGAAAAATTATTTAAAAAAATATAAAACATGTTACATTTAATACGATGCAAAATCAAAAGCAGGAAGTATAGCGAAATACTCGAATGAATTTTTTTTATTTCCCCAACACCATGTTTAAAAAATAAGTACAAAAATAATGACAATAAATATTGTATTCTATTGTACCGATCGATTTTGCATAAAATATGCGAAGCCAAGCAGGAAAAGAAATAAAAAAAGAATAATATAAAAATACAGTGACGTCTAGGTATGTAGGCGTTTAATTCAGTAAAAGACATATGAGAATGAAATTGAATTTTTTTACCACATAACGAGGATACATTGAAAAATTACTGAAACAAATATTTAAAACTATTTCGTACCACAAATGAGGCTAATAATTTTAATATATTGTAGGCAAAATTCTGATCTCACTAATGTTTTCATAAAAATGTATTGCATATGCATAAGCGTTTACATTTTAAATAAAGCACAGCTAAAGGCGCTCCTTACAATCAGACATTTAAATCTCTTTAAAAAATGCTACAGTTCTCCACGGATAATTGCCTCGACAAAAATGTCAAAATTTTTGGGCAGTTATGTGTGGAAGTAACTTAAACGAATACGCTTAATTGCCTATATACACTGCGGTCAATACATATGAAAAGCAAGTAACTTTATACTTATACATATATACATAGATTTTAATTGGAAGGTTATATCAAAAAAGTAGTTTGAAAGTAAATTTAACGGACATTTTATGCCTATATAAACATAGTTGAGTTAAGCTGCAGTTTTTATAAAATAATTATTTTGGGTAAATAAACGAGGGAATTTTAAGTGAAATTTCTCTTTGACGAAAATATATTTTAGGTAATTAAACGAATGACGTAATTAGGCGGAAGTAAATTAACCGTGGAATTTTATTAGAAAATGGTAAGAAAAAATATGGGGATTTAGAAATTGAGGTAAATAAGCGTGAAAGGCAATTAAGCGTGGGGCAATTATCAGGGAATACTTTATAAGTCTGAATTTACACTAAGCAAATTGAATGACAGACTTTTTTCAATTCTCAGACAGACTGAATATTTTTTGCTCTGTTTCTTTCATATATACTTTCATGTACAGTCGAAACTCTCTATAACGAACTCCTGTATAACGAAGTTTTCTTTATTGCGAAGAAATTATAAGAACACTGTGTTTTGGGCCTACTTTGAGTGTATTATAATCTCCATATAACGAATTTCCATATAGCGAATATTTCCTTATAACGAAGCATTTTTGCGACCGTAACTTCAAGATTGAAGCGTTTTAAATCTCCTTATAACGAATTAGGTAAAACCGAACGCACGCACACAAAAAAGAAATCGATGTCGGTGTTGTTATTGTTGCTCTGTGTGTACTTTGTTGCTTTCACAACGCACAAGCAGAGTGTGATGCTTTGAAACGTTTATTTACCATAAAATTAAATTGGGGGAACCACCGAACTATGCAAGTGACAACTGGAATCATTACCATCTCTCACATTTCTTGCAGTCGCTATCCGTTTGCCTTTGCATTGAAAAAGAAAAGTGGAAAAATGTACTTCAAACCAAAATAACTGACTACTACAAATAAAAAATGTTAAAAGGAACAATATTGTTTTTCTTTTCCATATAGCGAATTTTCTTTATAGCGAAGTAATAGGAATTCGTTATAGAGAGTTTCGACTGTATATGCAAATCTTTGCTAAGTCAATATAGTGGCTTTGGTTGTATTGTTGATACCAGGGAGTGTCTATTGAAGTGAAGGCGAATTTAAATATATACTACATACGAGTACTAGACATACATACATACATATATTTTTTACCTCCAGAAAATTTTTTAAGCTTTTCAGATCAATTATTGGGATGCTTAGAAATAATTAATTCCAACTTTTATACTTTACACATATTATTTAAAGAAAAAAAAAAAAAAAACAAAAAAAACAAAAAAAACAAAAAAAACGAAAAAAATATAAGTATATGCGTTAAATGAAATCATAGAACATAGAATGTCAAGAAAACAAAAATATTTATAAGAGAAGTTTTCCTTTTTAGTTAAAATACAAAAAATAAAAAATATCAAAAGAAACTCTGAAAATTTGTTTACGAAATTAAAAGAATAAAACACCGGTATATCATTTGTTGCCAGCGGGTAACGAACTTTGGTTTTGTATTTCTGCCTTTTTTCAATTCTAAACAGTCATCATGCTTTGAGAGAATTCAAACAAGCTTGGATTTTAAATTTATTTATTTTATTTTATAAATTTTATATTTTAATGAATGTGTCATCCACTGGTTGGTTGGTTTGTCTTATAATTTATGGCTTAAAATTAGAATTATAAGACATGCGTACATATGTATGTATGAAAAGTTTATAAAAAAATAATGAAAATATGTAAAACATATTTTTATAACGCATACACTTAAATACTCGTAATTGCCTATTATTAAAAAACAAAACGTAATACTATAAACAAATTTCATATATTCACTGTAATTTTTGGGAATTATCAATTTTAATTAGGTTTTAAAATACTATCAAACCAGTTTCGAATACAAATCTTTTTTTTAATTACTTTGTAAGTAATAAATTAAAAATTTATTTCTTGTTTTGGGGTTTGAAAATTAATGAGCAAATAAGCAAATCATTTCATCCTCTTCTTACTAACATGAGCCTGTGAGACTCATTTTGATTCATAAACCAATGTAATACAGGGAATTTCTAACAAATCACAGCCAAATTGTATATGTTTTGAACGATTTTGTGAAAAAAAAATTAAGAAGTTAAGATACATAATTTACATATTTCCATCTGCTAGAGATTGAAATATAAAATTTTAACATTAGGTCCTAACGTGAGCCTCAGAGGCAGGAAGGATTTATTACTCCTCAAATACATAAAAGATTAAAAAAGATATTGCAAAGGCCTATAATTTCGTCCATCCAATGATATGTGCACTTGTGTGAATCTACAATAACAAAGATATTCTTTATAAAGCAATCCTGTCCAGAACAACAAAAATTTTTGCAACAAATCATTTATGATTTTTTTCTTGTCAGTTAATAGACATTTTCAAACATTTTCTTATGGTGTTTATCATGTGTTTCGAATCTGTAATTACTCATTTACTATCCACTTTATTTACTTTACTAGTGATTCTTTTTTGAGTAAGTTTGTAAGTCGCAAATAACAAAAAAAAAAAAATAATTTACTGGCGGAGTTTATGTTCTTCGCTTATTTGATGTCTCTAACCAGATTTGGTACTTTTTTTTATCTTTATTTTGTATACGTTTTTAAAATATAAATTAGAAATAATTAGTTTTTGTGGAATTCGAAGCCTCAAACATTAAACTGGCAGGCTTGAGCACTACGCATTTGTCTTCTGGTTGGTAATTTATTTTGAAATAAAAATTCTGTAAATATTATTATTAATTACAATCAATCGCCGTGGTCTAGTGGTTAGTGTGTTGGCTTACGAAGACGATAGCGCTGGGTTCAAATCTCAGCTCCGACATCTTGAAAAAAGAAATATGAAAAAATTATTTTTTCAGCGACTACCTCTCAGCAGTCTTCTGGCAAAAGCTCTAAGAGTAATTGATTGCCATGCTTCTCAACTCTGTCGTTCGGAGTCGTCTTTAAACTGTAGGTTCCGGTACTCATGAAAAAAAATTAACACACACAACATGAGTGCTGCGAGAAGCTAGGCCGTAATCCTGACAGAGGGTTGTAATTGATTGCCATGCTTCTCAACTCTGTCGTTCGAAGTCGTTTTTAAACTGTAGGTTCCGGTACTCATGGAAAAAAATTAACACACACAACATGAGTGCTGCGAGAAGCTAGGCCGTAATCCTGACAGAGGGTTGTAATTGATTGCCATGCTTCTCAACTCTGTCGTTCGGAGTCGTTTTTAAACTGTAGGTTCCGGTACTCATGGAAAAAAATTAACACACACAACATGAGTGCTGCGAGAAGCTAGGCCGTAATCCTGACAGAGGGTTGTAATTGATTGCCATGCTTCTCAACTCTGTCGTTCGGAGTCGTCTTTAAACTGTAGGTTCCTGTACTCATGGAAAAAAATTAACACACACAACATGAGTGCTGCGAGAAGCTAGGCCGTAATCCTGATAGAGGGTTGTAATGTCCAATTATGTATGTATGATTATAATCAATATTTAATCATCTTTCTCGTTAAAAAAACAATGAGCACAATTCAAGCACCTATATATCTGTGGCCATAAAAAAATGGCTTAAGTTGACAAATGTGCGTCAATTTTGATTTTATTATATATTCTTATTCTCTTCATCAAGATCTATCACTCAGCTAAATTTCCAGAATATAATGTCAGTATTAACAAAACTACTGGTATACGCATTCATTCATTCATTGGGGGTGTAACACCCACCCCCAAACACTATTTATTTTAGACAAAACCCTTAATATTTCAAAGCACGAATTTTAGACATAAGCCGTTATTATTTATTGCCACAGATATGTACTCGTACATATATATGTATGCATGTAATTTCATTTAAATCAAGGAGTTTTTAATCTCCTAGACAAATCAAATGTCGCACACTAAATCATGAAGAGTCACAACTCAAAATTCACAAATTTCAGTAGAGGCAAAAAACGGTTTTACGAAAATTGGTTGTAATTTTATAATCAAATTGAATTCTTCACTAATGAAAACATTTTTTTAAAAATTTTTTATTTTTAATTTTGTACTGCAATAATAGGTAATTTTGAGTTGTGACTCTAGTTAAAAATTTTTAATTTAATAGTGGAAATTATTGTAAATTGTGCCAGAGTATAATGTGTAATACTTGAGCTGGATATTTTTCACAGCAAAGTGGATTTTGCAAATTAAATTATACATTAAAAACAATTTCATTTGTAAATGAAATTATTTTATTTATAATGTACACAATCAAAATTATGTACAATTCAAAATAATGTAGACGAGAATGCTAAATTTTTTCAATTGAATAGGCATAACTCTAAAAAATATAATTTATGTTAAAGAAAACGTAGTTTTCCAGATAAGGAAGGCCCACCATTTTTTGAAAAAAAAAAACGTAATTTCGAAAAATTTTGAATTGTGACTCTTTATGAATTAGTGTGCGATATGATGAAAACATTTTAAACACCTGATTGATAAGCTTATGTTTACCATACAATTTGTTATTGTATTTTGAATAAAACACGTTTTAAACATAAGAGCGATTCGTTTACGGACTTACTTTTTGAACGTGTAGGTCGGTGATTAGACAAAACTACTCGAAAAATACTTGGCAAACTTTTTTTTGAAAAAAAAAAAATAATCTTTTAATTGCTAGCAGGGAAGTTATAAAATAAAATTCGAATTTGTAGATAAAAAAAATGCTAAAAAAATACTGCCAGCATACTGTTGCTTGATCAATTATTTTTGGAACTCATGCTCTTTAACAAAATGGCACGTTTATCAATTAATTTTTCTTAAATACTTTTTATTAATGGTTAATTTTTATTAATGGAATGTATGACAAAAGCTTGTACGTATTTTATTATTAATTACATGCAAATAAAAAAAATAATGACGAAAGTTGAACAACTTTTTTCGAATTTAGAGCCATAGATTTTGGATTTATTTATCTTCAATATAAAAATTAGGTGCTCGTTTGTCAATATTTTAGGGGTAAAAGTTGTAATGCTGTATCACTTTGTGTATGTTTATTATAGTTTTTGCAGAAAGGTTATCATATTGTGTATAAATTCTTGTTTAAATGCATATCTATTTTAAAAAAGTTTACAGTTTTTAAATGTTTCAAAAATTAGCTCAATAAACAAAACTTTTGCATGTTCATAAAAGTGTCAATGAAATAACTCCCACGAAATAAGTCCCACTTTTAAAAACGAAATAAGTCCCACAAAAAATTGCTGTTTTTTGTTCTAAGACATCGGCCCTGGGTTCGACTCCAGGCTCTGACATCTTCAAAAAAAGAAATATGAAAAAAAATATTTCTTTCGGCGACTACCTCTCAGCAGTCTTCTGGCAAAAGCTCTGAGAGTAACTAATTGCCATGAACAAGCTTTTCAAGTCTGTCGTTCGGAGTCGACATTAAACTGTAGGTCCCGGTACTCATGGATAAAAATCGACACACACAACATGAGTGCTGCGAGAAGCTAGGCCGTAATCCTGACACAGGGTTGTAAAAG
This sequence comes from Metopia argyrocephala, assembly GCA_963576795.1. NCBI lineage: Eukaryota > Metazoa > Arthropoda > Insecta > Diptera > Sarcophagidae > Metopia > Metopia argyrocephala. The sequence continues at coordinate 98,346,775 of OY756209.1, read as the reverse complement.
CCAGTTATGTATGTATGTATGTATGTATTTCATTTTTTAAGCAATTTTGGTGGGACTTATTTCGTTTTTAAAAGTGGGACTTATTTCGTGGGAGTTATTTCATAGACCCTTCATAAAAATATACTGAAATGTCATTGCATTTTTTGACAAAACAGTGTTTCCTAATAAACGAATTACTCTGAAGTGTTGGAGTACAAACTGAAGTTATGAAGTCAGCCGTTATAACAATTCGAGTATTTAACAACGTCAGAAGAACTTTTAAAGTTAAATGAAGACCTTTCCACTTTTTGTAAGTATACATACGTAATGACAGAGGTCAGAGTCGTATATATGTATGTAAATATTATTAATATTTTACATTTATAACATTACACGTATTGTAACGTAATATGAAATTAAAAAATTACTACTGCTACTACATAATATAAAAATCCCATTTTGCTTTATTTTCATTTACAACCTAAAAATCAGTTAATTAGGTTGCGTAGTACAATTAAACGAAAAACAATTACATATTTATTTATTTATTTTTTATTAAGCGGAAGAAAGTCTAAGAATTTTTGTTCTTCCCTTTTTAATTCATTTACATTTCAATACACCTGTCAATTTGTTTGATTTAAAAAATAATGAAAAATAATTTAAATATGTATATGCATGTGCTAATGAGCATACTCGTAGAAGGACTTTGCACAGAAAATCGTAAGTGTATTATGCACAAGACTATAAATTAATGAGGCGGAAATTAAACAAAAACGATACAAGGTAATGTGTGTGTTGTTTGAAAATAAAATAGAAAATATCTAAGAAACTCCCACCACATAAATAAAATATCGAATAACTGAGAACTGTGTAATGTAAGTAATACAGTATACGAAATACACTGTAGTGCACTATCCCATAAAGAACACAACACTAAACCTTAGGAAATTATGTATTGTATAAATTTTCCTCTTATGTGAACAGGTTTCCCTAAGCGGACACGAATACTCTTTTCTGTAACAAATGTAGACTTAATTTCATGCAAGCAGAGTGCATGCAATGCTGCAATAGTGCTCTGTTTTAATCGTTTTCATTCATATATTGTTAAAAGGGTAGCCCCAAAATACAGAAAGCATTTAGTCATGAATGCTTTTACACATTATAATACATTGTGTATTTACATAATTAATTAATGCTCAACCCAGACATCTTAAAGGAACAAAATACGAAAAAATATTTTTTTCAACGACGTTAAACTGAAGGTCTCGGTACTTATGGAATAAAAATTAATACACACAATATGGGTGCTGTCAGAAGCTAGGCCGTAACTCTGACAAAGGGTTGTAATGGCATACATGTGCTACAAATTCTGTAGTGGAATCGTCACATACGTTATCGTATCGACAATCGTACGAAAAACAATTACGTGATACATCAGGCGATTGAACGGTTGAAATTATAACATACGATTGCAATCTCGTCGTAATTTTTTATAAAAATCACAATAGTTTTTAACTTTTATAACACTGTGAATAGTTCTTTAAGTTCACAACGGATGTGGAACTGCCAAAAACAAAAAAACAAAAAAAAAAAATAAATAAAAATTATAACCAATAATATATGTATATTGAAATTTAAATGTATTATAATATATAATATATAATATATATAATAATTACTATATTAATATATATACATAATTGGCCATTACAAACCTGCGTCAGGATTACGGCCTAGGTTCTCGCTATATTAATTATATTCAATAAAATTTTAATAAATTTACAGTTAATAAATTTTAAAAAATTGTTCTATGTACTCGCACTGAATTTTGTTAGCGGATGACAGTTCGTAAAAATCGTACGTTCAGTGATACGAAATTGTATTTCATAATCTGTACGTTCACGTATGTATATGATAATCCGAAAAATGTATATTTAAGTGACGAGTTGTGCGTTTACGGATGTGAAGATTCGGGCCTCTTTTTTCTTTTCATTTCTCTTATAGACGGTTTGACAGGTTTCTTAGCAAATCAAATTTGGTCGACTGACAGCTTTATTTAATTGTGTTTTCTCTTATGACAAAAATGTTGAATTTTTTTCAATGTTCTTTCCTTATCCGTATTTACACAAACGCAGGAAAATTCGAATTAGCTTTTCTGACAATTTATAAATATGTAAATATATACATATGATAAGATATATACATATGTAAAGCCCTCAACATATTCCAAAAATATTCCGACTCATAACAAACATTGTTGCTAAATTCCGATTTTCTTAGACCAATTGTCACTTCAATAAAATTGTCAAGCATAAATACATACATATGTATGTATGCATGTGACACTATCACAAAGATTCATCAAAGAAATTTATCTTATATGTAAAATTATTTCATGTAAATTGCGATCTGATAGTGATTCTGTGACGAACATTCTTCAATTAAAAACTCTTAATGAGAATGATGCTCAAATATGCCATCAGGTAAATACTTGTACGTTCACATACAACTCATATGTTCACATACAACTCATATCTTCTATAACAATCGATATTATTAACAACTTTTCTTATTTTATTATTATTTATAAACAATCTAATGCATATGGTTTAACAATTAAAGGTCACATGTTTGTAATAAATAAAAGGGAAAAGGAAAAATAACAACCACATTTAAATTACAGTAAAATCAAAACAAAACAATTTACGCCATATTGCTTCGTTTATGTTATTCTCAGCTTTTGTTGTAACTGTTATACTGTAAACAATTACTGGCATTTTATTACGAGTAAAAAAAGTGTCATATTGCAAAGAAAAGAAAACAATAACAGAATTTGTCTACGTGCCACTCAATCAGTGTTGTCAACTTAGAGCTTTTAGTGCAGTTTTAGTTAGTGGTATGTAAAACTTACACCCCGTCTATACGAACCATAGATTTGATATATTAATTAAATACAAACTTAAATTTACGACTGAAAAACTAAAACTGTATTTAAATGCTACTTAAGTTTATACAAAAATTAACTAATTTCACATTTAAATATGAAGTTAAAAATTGGGCCTTAGATTGACTAATTTCTAAAATTTATTTTTGGGCAGTTTGCTTACAACTCTATTAGGGACTGAATGATTTAATCATAGTACATATCCTTGCAAGAATTAACCCATTCGCTGACAAGCCTAAATTATATGAAGTCATTCCCATTGCCATTTATAATTTGAGTGTAATTGTTTACCAAAAGCCCGTTATTTCTTAGTAAGTGCACATATATTATCATACATAATCACTTACAAGCAGAAAACTAAAGACGAGTATACTCTTCGTTGGCATTATGAAGGCAGAAGGACTCGATATCCTTTTTCGTATTTGCGTACGTTTAGTAGAAGATCATTCTCTATAAGAAATTAAGTATTATTTTTGTAACAAATTTTATTTATAGTATTTTTCAAGTTTTTTACATATTTATATTATATTTGTGGCAAAAAAAAAATTGCTAATTGAAAAGCCTGCATGTTATACTTAATATATTCAAAGTGGGACGTGTATACTCGTCTTTGGAAGTGTGGGATGGGTTATTAAATTTTCGTAAAATAAATTTTCATTAAAAGGATACTCGTTACAGTTTATTCGTTAATAACGGTATTTACTCTAAAGCGAAAAGTTACTTTCCAACTTAAAAACTAAACTTTTAATTTTAACAAAAAAATTGACAAAAAATTGAATAGATTTTAATTTATTATATGGTTTAAAATATTTGGTGCTTTTTTAAAATACGTCGTTTTTTAATTTGAAAGTTGACAACACTGGTGCTAGTGTTAATTGAGCATTGTTGTTATTGTTTTAAGAGCAATATACATATTTAATTTATACATTCATGCATATCTTTGTACCTTCATACATGCAAACATGCCTACATGTTCATATATGAAAATAAAATAATTATTATTAACAAAACAAAAATAACCTGAGCCAAGCCCTCTTATTTGTAAGCGAATTTCACATTCATTAATACAAACATACATTGTATATATATGTACATATGTATGTAAATGCAAATACAATATCAGGTGGTGTGCAAAGAATCAAAGTTTACCATGCATATGGTAATGCAGTACATACATATGTACATGGGCAATATTATTAGAGCTTCAACTAAAGCAACAAAAGAATATATGTTGCAGTTTGTGTATGTAGGTATGCCGTGTATGTATGCACCCAGTTGGCTCTGTTATAATGACATCCTCGAGGACGGGTGCACGACAATAAATTATTCTGCACGACGCATAGACGACAGCCAGAACAATTCATCAGCGACATTTTCTCAATAAATCTCGCAAAAATCGTGCACGGCTGGTTGAGCGACAATGTCACTGAGCTAGTCGTTGACAACACATTGTATATATGTATTTACTATGCAAGTTGATCGTCAATATTTTGTTTATCATCGACAACGTCAAGCAAATATACTACAAAACATAGTGCACGAACACTTCCGCGAAGTTGTCGACAACCGTTAGTGACTTATCTTAAAGACATCTTTGACGACAGAGTCATGTACGACAATTGTGCCAACAGGGTAGGTATGCGGTGTATGTATGTATATAGGTATGTCGTATACATATGTATATTTTTTTTTAATTTTTATAGTTTTATTATGAGCTTTAATTAAATTTCAATTAATAACAAGAATTAAATGTTATGGCTTTTATTTTTTAAGGGAAATACTAACATGGTAATTTGATTGTCTTTTGTTTAATTTGTAAATATACTGTATGACTGGATGAAATTTCTGGCTTATATTGTAGACGTACATATACAAATCGTTAAAAAGCAACAAGACAGGGTCAAAGAATTATTAAATCCAATGTATGTATGTAAGTATGTATGCAAGATAAGGAATTGCTACAGATGACACTATTTCCATAATACCTACTAACCTTGTTATTTAAAGAAACAGAATAGAGCAAATAAAAAGGTATATTTAATTTAATAAGGATTTTAAAGTTTAAATAAATTAATACACATACATATATGTACATACATACATATGTGTATGTACATTTATATACATATGTTATATCTATATACACTAGGCCGCATAAATATGCGTACAACAAAATCATTTCAAAATAAACACAAATATTATATTTCTAATAAAGAGATTTTCTGATAAATTTATTTTTATGGAATTCTTGTATATATTACTTAACTATTACTAAGTAAAAATTGTTGTTAAAACTTAACATAAGAAAAGCTGGGATTAAAAAATAAAAATAGGCAATTTCTTGGGTAGGCAAAAGTATGCGTACATAAATTAAAGTAACAAAATTTATACATTAAAATTAGCAAAAAGTTATTTTTAATAAGAAGTTGGGTATCCCCGCTGTTGAGAACTTCATTTAATCGTTTTGGCATTGACGAGACTAATTTCCTAGTGTAGTCAGCGCTAATGTTGTTCCATTCTTCGGTTAACACGGACTTGAGCATTTCCTTCGAAGTTATCACATGGTTTCTAATTCGTCGTTCCAGTAAATCCCACAGGTGTTCAATGGGATTTAAATCCGGTGATTGCGGTGGAGTTTTTAACTGCGTTTTAACATTATATAATAACCAAAGCCTTGTATTATAAGCAGTGTGCTTTGGGTCATTATCCTGTTGGAACATATAATCTTCCTCAATACCCAATTTTTTTACACTTTCTTGCAGATTAGTTTTTAGAATTTGTAAATAAGCCTTGTGGTCCATTGTACTTGAAATAAATTCTAAATTACCTACTCCATTACTGCTCATGCAGCCCCATACCATCACACCACCGCCACCATGTTTTACTGTTGGCATTAAATTTTTGGGATTAAGAGCAGTACATGGTTTTCTCCAAACTAGTTGACGGCCTTTTATCCCAAAAAGGCAAAATTTACTCTCGTCAGAAAAAAGGACCTTATCCCAAAATTCTAAAGGCTTATTTACATGCTCTTTTGCAAAGGCAATTCGTTTTTGTCTGTTACATAAGGATACAAGAGGCTTCTTCCGTGCTATACAACTTCGATAGTTGGCCTTTTTTAAAATTCTTCGTACAGTATCAGTTGACACAGTCTTTTGAAATTGAACTTTCAAATTTTCAGCAATTTTGGATGCGGTTAATCGCGGATTTTCTTTTACCGACTGAACAATAACTCTTTTTTCTCGGTCAGTAAGTTTTGGAGGACGGCCTGGACGAGCTTTGGATACTAAAACTCCAGTATTTTTAAAATTATCCACTACTCTTTGGACAGAAGAGTGAGTTCTCTAAACTATTTGCCCAATTTCACGTAAACTTTTCCCTTTTTTCCATAGGTGTACAATAATTTTTCTTTCCGCAGTATTTATTTCTTTAACTTTTACCATTTTGACTAATTTTGAACAAAAAAACGTGAAAATATACTCTGCTGATATTATTTATAAGCTAAATTAGGGTAATTTACCAAATTTATATTTATTTGTACACAAAACACCGTTATAAAGTAGAGTTGAGTTTTGTGTACGCATATTTTTGCATACTGCTAAAGTTGCCATATTATGGTTTTTTAATTCCCAATTATTTTCTGGCTTTGCAAATGCAAAAAAAAGATGTTAAGTATAATTTCTACATATAGAAGTACATATAAAAATTTATTTTATTTGCCTACATTTATTATTGAATACCAAAAATTCATAATTAATAACGATATATATAGTGTACGCATATTTATGCGGCCTAGTGTATATGGGATGTTTGTCTATTCTGAATGGAATTTTTTTTCAATATTTTAATATGTATGCATGTATGTATGTATGTAGGTGTGTATATTAAAGTAGAAATTGCTTGTATGTTTTTTCTTTATTCTATATCAGGCCTGTGCAAAAGTAAAAATGTAGTTGTGTTGGTGAGAAAATGAGAATTACACTGCTGAACGTGTAAGTAGCAGAATAAGCAACTGGATGATTTTTTTAAATTAAAATTTACATGTAATATTTCATATAAAAATTTAATTACTTGAAAGACAATTTATAAATACTACTCTGCTATAAAGAAACAAAAAGTACTTTTAATTTTTTAACAAAAAAAAATTTTTAAGTTTTGTTTTTTTCATACAATTTATTGACAATTATATAAAAACAATTTAAATGTCGCTGAAAAACTTTTAAACTATATTTTTAAATTTTATGATAAATAAAGTATTGGATTTACAAATTCATTTATAATAGAAAATATTTGTATGCATTGCTATTAATTTTGTTCCCACTGCAAACAATAAATTAGCGTACATCCACCACGCATGTTAACTCGTCGCTGTTTCAGTGACGACTGAAAGCAAGAGCGTAAGAATACATGTGAGTTTAGCTAAAGCACAATTGTGTATGAAATTTTAATTTTTGCACAGGCCTGTTCTATATTTACATCTGAATGTACATATGTATGGGTAATTATTGTTGGTATTTTTATTTAATTTATACAATAAATTTTTTACATATTTTATGATTGATGCAAATTGCCATATAGTTTTACTAATTTGAACTTTGCTTTTACAAAATTAATTCATTTTGCTTTTATTATTTATTGTCTTGTTTAAATATTTTAAATAATAATGAAGATAATAATTTATTCATAATAAATGAGTAATTCTTAAATAAAAAAAATTGCTGAAAAATACTTTTTTGTTTTATTTTACAAAAAGAGGTCAAGAAAAGTTTAACTAAGTAATTATTTTCCACTTGATTAAAACAGTTATAATTTACATGCATATAAAATTAAAATAAATCCATATACAAAAACTAACAGCCTTCTGATGTCAGGTTTAAGGAACAAATGAATCACGTCTGTAAAAAAATGTTAAAATAGTGAATTTTCATAAAGCAAGTTACTGGCAAGATTGGAAACGCATCTAGCGTGTAGAAATTTTAACTTTTAGATGCATTAACTTATATTGTAAACGCTGTTGACGTCGTAACTCATGCTATGTATAGGTACTTACATCTTTTTGGGTGTACCACAACGTCGTTTGTTTAGTGGCTCGCTCTAGGGAAAGTTGTATGAAGATCCATTTTTCTAACGAGAAATTGGTTACAAAGACAGAAGCTACGTTAAAAAACAAATTTTTGGAATATGGTATGAGGAGCCGCCCAATGCATTTCAAGAGATACAAATGCACCGCTTGACTCGGAATGTGCGCCGATGGCATTTGCACATTATACTTCTTCAAAAACTATAAATTCGAGTATGCGATGATTACCGACTTTTTTACTCACAATGAAATAAGTATGCTGGATACAAATGTGGTTTCAACAAGACGGTTCGGATCACCATGCATCTATTGAATGACGTGCTGCATAAGCAAATATATAGAAACAATCCAGCCTTAAAGAACAATATTTCAGCTGCCATTGATTTCATGGTATAGAATAGTCGCGGCCAACGTTTATGTATATGAAAAAATCTTTAAAAAGTAAATGGCATGTACGAGTATTCATTTATTGCCCTAAATAAGTATTTCCTTAACTTTTGCAAATATTCTAAGTAGTTTCTCTTTTCAAAACCCAAATGCATAAAAATCATTTATTACATACATACATATGTACTTATATACACACCAACGTATTTTGCTAATTTTAGAATCCTTTTTTTGCTAGTTCTTTAGATATGCATACATATGTACAGTGAATTCGCAATAACGTGAACTAATTTTTAAAAAGGCAGTTCACACTTTTAAGATTGTTAACAACTTTAAATGTCAAAATTTTTGACATTCTATTTACCATCAGAAATAATATTTTAGTAAAAAAAAAAATGTTATACTAGTACCTCAAGCAAATAGTTATTAATTAAAAAAAGACAAATTTAGGGATTTCCCATTTAAAAGTATGTAAAGTTTAAAAAAGTATCGAGAAAAGTGTACACAAACGCCTGTATAAAATATGACTTTCTGTATTGCATATACTTTGTATTTGCAATAAAATATTATGGGGTACATACATGCATATGTATGTACTGTAAGATGAAATCGTGGAAAATTCATAATAGACGCCAATTATTTTTGTTTTTAATAAATAAAGAAGTTATGTTAATGGCCATCAAGCCAATGAACAACAAAATATCTGCAAAAATTTGTCACATTTTAAAATTATGTCAATTTGAAATTTCATGCGATTTCGTTGTACATCATTAAATTTTAAAAACATAAAATTATAAATTATCAATATGTACTTTTTTTATAAATAATAAAATAAATATTACTCGCACTTTTTATTATTTATCTTATCTTTTAGCATATTACAAATAAATGAATACAACGCATTTTAATTTGAAGCTCCCCTTTTTACTCAAGTTTCATATACGAAAGTTCGTTTTAAAGATAAAGTAATACAGTATTCCACGGATAATTGAATCGACAAAAATGTCAACATTTAAATTAAAGGAATACGGTTAATTGCCTGTATAAACTGCCGTCAATACATGTGCAAAGCAAGTAACTTTATACTTATACATAAACTTGGCAGACTTTAATTGCAAGGTTGTATCAAAATGGTAGTAGTTTGAAAGTAAATTTAACGGACATTGTATGCCTATATAAACATAGTTGTGTTAAGCTGCGTTTTTAGAAAATAATTATTTTGGGTAATTAGTCGAGGGAGTTTTAAGTAAAATTTCTTTTTGGGGAAAATATATTTGAGGTAGCTAAGTGAATAACTCAGTTAAGCGAAAGTTAATTAAGCGTGGAATTTTATTAGAAAATTGTAAAATAATAGGGATTTACAAATTGAGATAAATAAGCGTGAAAGGCAGTTAACCGTGGGGCAATTATCCGGGGAATACTGTACTTTGTTTTTGACATATATAATTTAAAATTTTTTCAGAAAGTATTTTCTTTTTAACCTTGTAAATAAACAATCTTTTTTTTTTATTGTAATTTATTTATAATCAAAATATTTGTATTATTGACGGTATTTTGATTGCCTCTTTTTGTTTAATTAAAATATTCTTGAAAATAAATGTTAAAATAATGATAATGCAATTCTCATTCTCAGAAAAAAGTAATGCTGTTGGTTCGGGAATATGCATTCATAAAAAAAACAAAGTTGAACAGCTGCTAAAAAATCTATACATGCACAACATTATCTCTTAGAACTTCTCACTGTCTGCCAACTCTGTGTATCTGTCACCAAATAAAAAATAAACAAGACAAGTGTCCATAGTGAAATTACTTAGAAGCAGAGCTAGGGAGTCTTAAAAAATAGTTTAAACTTCGGCTCCAACGGCTGAATTTTTTTACGTAAAGCTCCGAATCCACGACTTCGACTCTAACTCCACAACCAAATATTGATTACATCAGTTTAGGAAAATTCCGAATTCCCCACTTCCTGTATTAGTTTTGTCATACTCGAATGAAGGGCTTTTCAGTCTTACAGATAGTGTTGCCGTATGAATTATTTTTTCTTCGATGTGTTAATGTTTACTTTTTTTTTCCATTTTAGTTACTTTTATTTTAAATACCTATTCTAATTCTTTCCTATAATTTCATAGTTTCGAAAATTTTTCACTTTAAAGAATTAAAACTTAATCGTGTAATTGCTTTTAAGAGGTAATCAGGTTTATTCGTTTAAATACTTTCCTTGCGTAATGAAGCAAAAATCTTGAGGAAATTATCCGGGGAGCAATGTATCGATCTACATATGTATGTACATAAATACATACTTACTTTGGCTGCTCATGCATACGGTTTGTAAAAACTTTGTTTTGAAGTTAAATTGAGTATAAAATTTGATTACTCTTATCTAAGTTGGGAACTAACTACGGTTACGGAAAACAAGAAACAGTGGTAACCTGTTAAGTAATGATTTTTATCGTAATGATTACTAAGTGGATTACATTTTTTGTTAAGAACGATGTAATGATTACGATCACGATTATATATGGTTTTGCATGATTACTACTTAATTGCTTAACATTACAAATAATCAAAAAAATAATCAGAATAACTGGCAATTACTACAAAATAATAAAATAGAATCAAAAGTAATCATAATTATTTTCAACGATTCTTTTTGATTGATTATTTTGTAGTATTTGGCAGTAGTTTTGATTATTTTACGAATATTTGTAATCGTAATCAATTAGTAATCACAAATTTATATCTTTAGAATTAGTAATCAATACGATTGTTTTTTTAAGGTGTAATATAATTGATTACTAATCGTAATCGCGATTTAACAGGCATGGTTGTATTGAATTGTTAGAGAATTTAAAGCAAGATACAGTAAATGCTATAATTGTTATTAAATTTTTCAATTAGTTTTAGTTATTTTTTTTTTAACAGCAGTAAATATTATTTCAATCACAATAATTTTATATACATATAATTGTGTTACTATTACACTATTTTTATGAATATTAAAAAATTACCTAAGTAACGGAGAGTTTTTATTGTGCGTCACTATGCTGAAATAACACCATGGTATTGCCAGCATGACATTAAAATCGTTTATTAGTTAATTTGCTCTTATTAAAGGTTTATGAATAAGATTTTTTATTTTGAGTTTATAAGACAGATAACGTCTCATAACTAATGTATGGATAAAACCTAAATTAAGGCATTACTATGAATTATACTGTTAGTATTCACCCTTATCGTGTTTGGCGTATTATTGCCGTATTTCGACATTTTTGTAAAAGATTAATGAAAAATTTTTCTTAATTTTTTTAATCTAGGGAAAAAAATGTCGAAATACGACAACGACTACGCCAAACACGATAGGGGCGATTATAAAAGCTTTAAAGGTTTAATCAAGGCGAATTGATTATAAGGTGGAGTAAGGTGTCAAAACGTATTTGACTATTGTGTTTGTTGTAAAATTGCCCCCATCTTGTAATCAATTCGCCTTGAGGGTTAATAAAAGCTTAAACTACAGGCACATTCAGATTAAGCAAGTAGCTGACAAAAAGAAAGAAAAATTATTAACTATGGAATGGATGGAAACATTAGAAATTGCGTTTTATGTACATAAACATTTCTTAGAAAATGTTTTTCGTAAGTAGATAATAAGTAAAATTTCAACTGATTGAATTTGAAACAACATATAAATGTTTAAATATTTGGACAGAGAAAAATATAAAAAGTTCGTACAAACAATTAATGGCAATGTCTTCGTTCAATTACTAAAAAATAAGTTTTGATTTTTTTCATATAATAAAATAAAAAAAGAAATAAAATTTCACAAAAAACTGATTGTACAAGCCGCTTGAACAAGCCTATACTTTTTCAAGGTTTTATTACTTTTCCCCTTTTAATTACAGTGTAGGCTTTTAGTAGTATGTAGGTACTTGTTTTATCTTTGAATGCTTGTCATTTTTTGGTGTGTTTTTTTTTCATACAAACTTTCGCTAACACAACAAAAACAATGCCAAATAAATTTCGCAAAAAAACAAAAAACCAAAATTATGTGTGTTTTTATATTAAAACATCACAAAAAGCAAAGAAAAAAGGAGAAAGAATGTTTATTATAAAACTGCGCAATTTAAAAAATTTCTAACCAAGAACGAAACAAGCATTACTACTACAGCAACAACAAAAATTTAAAATAAAAATACAAAGTTTGTTAAAATTTGAACACTTTTTTCTGAATTTTGTTTTGTTCTTATTTTTTGTTTTTCATCGTTTTTTTTTTGTTCATACATACATACTTTACCAGCCGGCATAAAATACATAAAAAAATAGTTGAACTTGAAAATTGTATACATACTGTGGTATGTATATATGTATTTACAATACATACATATGTACATATGTATGTAAGTACATAAAAAATGTTATTGCGTTGTTTTCTTACATTTTGTCTCTATGCATAGAAAGTTTAATGATTTTTTTGTACACTTTTGTTATGAAAAAACAAAATACAACTTTAGAATGTATTACAGCATGTGTTATACATAAATAAGCAGGGGTGCCAGATAGAATTGTGTACTTGTATTGTTAAAATAATTTCATATAAAATTACTCTCTCTATTGCGTGTCAGCCATTGCTGATTACCGTAGCGGTATAATTTCCATTTGAGTATTTATGTATACATATACATACGTACATATTTATGTATGTAGTACATGCCATGTATTGATGTTTTTTTTTCGATCAAGAAGGGCTCGCCTCAATGACGTAGGGACACACGTACACACTATGGTCCGTAACACAGCCAATTAGTATGAGTAACATATATGTAAGTAAATAACTACACAATAAGCGGTCATTATTATATTTAATATACATATAATACAAAATAAAAAAATAAAAATAAAGCGTACGTATGTATGTACATATGTAAATAGAAGGAATTGCACAGGGATGCCCAACGAAAAATTAAAAATTTTTATCGTGGGATTTCCGTTTTCATTTGCATTTTGGGTATACCATGATATAACTTACATATGTACAGTTTGTCAATTATGAGTTTGCACATTTAAAACAACCAGAGTTAGTTTGCAATTTTTGTAATTAACGATTTTCTATTCCGAATAACTTTTAATTATATGTACTCATATCACGAATTTGTAGATATTTATAGCATTTTCAGTTTAACTTAAACCTTTTTCAAAATGAACGCAACCTTTTTCAAATTAAATGAAACTCTTTTCAAAATAAATGAAACTTTATTCAAAATAAATGAAACTTTATTCAAATTCATTTAAACATTTTTCAAATTAAATTAAACCAGTTATAGAATTTAATAGAAAATAAAAGAAAAAAAAAAATAAAACATTAAACATATTCATTTTTATATAATACTTGTTAAAATTAATGAAGAATTTGTCCACTGACCGCTTTAGGAATTAACATGATCATATCCATAACATAGTTCACACAATCATTTTGATTAATTTGTGCGACACTTTCCTCAATTATATATACTTACTATGCTATGTTCTATGGTAATGTCACTTTAATAATGATCGGGCGTGGAATTTTATCTTAGAAAATGTTTTCTCTATCGGGTTCAACATAGGAGAATAAGGTGGTAAAAATTTAAGCCTACAGTCGCTATTACCCACCATATTTCGAATTTCCTGGGTTTTATGGATTCTGGCATTATCCATATTTTAAAATAATTGTTTTTTTTTTCTTTTGTTTTCTATTAAATTCTATAACTGGTTTAATTTAATTTGAAAAATGTTTAAATGAATTTGAATAAAGTTTCATTTATTTTTAATAAAGTTTCATTTATTTTGAAAAGAGTTTCGTTTAATTTGAAAAAGGTTTCATTTATTTTGAAAAAGGTTTAATTTAAACTGAAAAAAATCATGTATTCAGTTCAAAACAAGATGGAAATATGTACAACAAACACAAATTTTTACTTCATTCTACATTGTCAAAGAACTCTTTGCACAGCATTATTTTTAAATTTTGGCATCAGTGAAAACTTTAAAGAAATCTAATATTTTATATGGAAACCCTTAGAATCTACCACACAATGTAAACGATTTTTCATTAAAACTATTAACTTCTTTAGGTCATAATTCGCTAAAACTGCTTTTTCAAGTAAAATCATATTTTTTGGCTGGCATTCGAAACACTCAACAGGATTGACATCGGGATGTAGAACTGGTGCATCGGTGACATGTCCGCAGTTATAATATATGAATATGTTTGTATAAGTATAACAGTCACATGCGTACAATGTGTGACTTATTTTTTGAGCCATTACCTTGATAAAATTTGAATATGTATATAACAGATATCATGGTATAATCATCATAAGGTAGCCCGCTTTACCAAAACAATTACTGCTGCTTACTTGGGATTGTCAAAATCTTATTCTTCTTCTTTGTTATTTATTTTGACGTTAAGCAAATTTGAAATTAAAATTTTTTCTTTGACAACAAATTAGAAATTAAAATTTAAAACGATGAAATGCAATACCAAATTATCCATACCAAATTTAGTTTTTTATTTTTGTTTTCAATATAAATTGCAAAACGTTTATATTTTTATTTATTTATTTATTTATATTTTTCGACATACACACACATATACACAATATAAATGATTTTTTTTAATACAAGTTGCATATTTAATAAATTTTTACAATAAAAGTTATCTATTCATTTAGAGCTACTGTTGATGCAACCATCCAACCATCCAGGTAGCCTCTGGATAATTATATTTTACAACGGGCGAACGTATTATATTGTTTATAAACTATTTTTTTACAGAACAAAACTAAAATTTTCAACTTTTAAAAAAATTTTTCACAAAAAAAAAAGAAGAGGAAGAGCTTGTTTGCAATAATATATTTATTTGTGTACAACGGTCAACCACAGTGTTGCTTTTATTTGACAATTCTAAGAGAAGCAGGGTTGCAAAACCACAGAGTTCTATGCTATTTCAAACTGGGACTACCTTATGATGATTATACCATGACAGGTATAATATATAAAACTTGCTTAAAATTATAAAAATATACGAATTTTACCAAATTTACTTTGAAAATTAAGTATATATCCCGATTTCGGTTTCTGATATTTTTTAAGTCGTTCTTAGAATTACACTAGATTTGTAACTACGTCCGCCGGATGTAATTTGAAGAATATTTGGGTTTTGTCAGCATAAATTTTACAAATACAATTTTAATTTCATAAAAAATATACCAAACAATCAAAATAAACAAATAAATTCGGAAATCCGATTGCATATTTAAAAAAAACTCAAATCTGTTTGATTCTTCAAACTTATTAGTTGCTTAGTAAAGCAAAGAATTTTTATGGAGTAAAGGAATCCTTGGCACCAATATAACTAAAGTCATACATATTTAGCAAGCTATAAAATCTTTATAATTTTTTACTGAATTAAGCCACACCTATTAATAGCATAAGAAATAAATTCCCAATTCATAACAGCTAAACTAGAGTTTAGTCTGGATTGACTTACTTCTGCATTGATCTATACTTCTTCAAGGAATTCGAATATAATATTAAATATTTTAATTAATTTAACAGAATCTATATTGCTGTCCTTAAAAAATATAATAAAGAATTTTTCAGAGACATAAATCAGATTCCTAAATGGATAAACGTTATGCACAGTAAATAGGAATTGTTCTTCCTATTAACATTAACAAAAAGAAGTACAGTAATTCCAAGAGTTCTCTGATGACAAACCTCCTCGATGAAATAAGTTCTCTTTTGTAGACACAATTTTATTCGAATATTTATAAGAATCTTGAATCTAAATTATCAAAATTTAGCATCTAGATTTCATTTTTTGTTAAATGTGAAAATTATTATTATAATTGCATGTTCATATGTATGTATATAAATTAAAATAAAATTTTAAAAAGAACGATATTATTACTTTATTGATTTTACAATTACTTAATTATGATATTGAGCAAACATATACATACTATGTGTGTATGTAGTGCAAGTAAATTTAGCTCATATTCAAATAAAAAGTTTATTCTCAATTTGAAAAAAGCACAATTCCCAATTTTACAGGTAAAGATACAAATTTATAAACAAAAAACTTTAAATCTGGCAGCAATGGTTTTAACATAAAATTTAAAAAGCCTGCATATGTGTTAGTAAACATTCGTCAAAATCAAAATAAAACGCTACAAAACAAAATAAAAAACCAACAAATTTAAGTGGTGGGTTGCGCCCTAAAAACATGTAAACAAATTATTTAATCCCTCAATTAAAACATATGATGACAGATATCCCAACAAACACCACACACCAGTAGTTTTCTCAAGCATAAATTGCTTAAAAGGTGAAAACAAAATCTCACAATTTCAATTCATAATTGTCTTTCTTTTAAGTTACAAAATTTTTATAATTGACAAAAACCGGAACATAACTATGTACTTGCATACATACATACATATATAAATAACCCTGAAATTTATAGCCTTTTATTTTAACTTAATCTCAGATTTATGCCAAAAATTTCAAGCTTAATTAATTTTTTTGTCAAACATTTTATAATTACAGTGCGAGCTCGATTTTCGCAACTTGAAAAAATCTGGCCTGTTGCAATTACCGAAAAAGTTGCAATTATCGACCACTTTTTATTGTACCTGAAAATACCCCAGTTTTAATAAAATGAAACAAATTATTTGTAAAACACAATTTTTCATTAAAAAAACTAAAAACGAACTGTTAAAAAACAGTCTTCTTGTTGAGACATTGGCGTAGCGAGCAATTTTTGTTTTAAAATGTGAAATTATACAAATATGTTAGCCCACGCATCTGTGTAAACATACATTTGCTGCAAAAAAGAAAACTGATGCGTTTGTATTTGTTTTTTAAAACGTGTTTGGGACAGCACTAACGTGGGAGAAATTCTATTGAAATAGGATTCTTTGATTAAAAATGATTACTTTTATAAAACTACGTTTCTGAACAAGAAATGCAAACAGAAATCACTGTAAATATATTAAAAAAAATAGTGTTGCACTTATTGAGACTCATTTTTGAAAATCGTTGCACTTACAAAGACTGTAATGTAAAAAATTTGCCTGTTGCGCTAATCGGGGTGTTGCGTTAATCGGGGGTTGCGAAAATCGAGCTCGCACTGTAATTATTATTATTAAATAATTATGTGCTTACTTAATAGCAATAATATTGAACGGAATAATTTAGAATTTATTGAGAATAATAATTGAATATACATACATACATATGTATGTATGTATGTAATTTAATAGAGATTCCGTTCTTTTAGGTTTAGAAAGATTAAAAATTTTTTTTTTGGAACACAAATTAGTATTAAATAATGTATTATTCAATTATTACTTTTAATCAATTTTTGCCTTACATTAATATATAATTGGCCATTTTACTATCCTGTTTATGAGTTACGACCTAGCTTCTTGCAGCACTCATGTTGTGTGTGTCCATGAGTACTGGGACCTACAGTTTAAGGTCGATTCCGAACTACAGACTTAAGATGCTTTTTCATGACAACCAGAAGACTGCTAACATTTAGTTGCCGAAAAAAATAATTTGTTTATATGAATTTCTTTTTTTCAAGATGTCAGAGCTGAGGTTTGAACCCTGAGCTATCGTCTATAGTAAGCCAACACACAAACCACTAGACCACGACGACTAGACTTAAGATTTCATAAAACAAACAAGCATTTAAAAAATTGTACTGCCTTGCTGCTTCAAAATAAAATAAACAATTTGTCCCTTACTTAAATTTAAATATTTGATTAAAAAACCAAATCTGAGCTTGGCTATGTGTTTTTTGGTATTATTGTACTTATGAATGTAAAAATGTACATTCATAGAAACACTACATAGTAGGTATTAGTCATCTATGAATATACATATGGAAATAAGTTGTTATTGTTTACCGTTCTTTAAGGCATACTGTAAGCAAATACTACACAGAACAAAACAGTGGGGGCAGGGAAAAAGAAAATACTTTAAAAGAATGCTAAAGGTAAGCAAATACAAATGTAAATAATAAAACTACTAATAGTAGAAATTGTATAATCAAATGTAAATGCGTTTTAAATGTTTAAATAGCAATAATAAAAATAATATTTAACTTAATTAACATAAAATTTATTAAAACCACAATAAAAGAACAAGAATAATATTTTTATTATAATTAAGCGAGAAGGTGTCCACTACTTTAGTAAGATGTTTGTCGTGGTAAACTATTGATATACAGTTGTGTTCAAAATAATAGGAGTGCAATTCATTCAAAGCTGAAGTTTAAAATTAAGTAGAAAAAAAAAGAAAATATTAATTTCTTTTGAGATAAAATTTATTTCTAATTCAGCTTCTAATTATTTACCAATTACTTATTTAATTAAAATTATTAAAACATAAAATATTTAATTTAAACAAAGTTTTCTTTCAAAATTCCCTGTTCAAAATAATAGGAGTGTTTATACACAACCTAGTAGTATTAAAGCTAAAGTCACAAAAGTTAAATATTATTTAAAAATAGTTTCCCCGATTTAATATTTTGTTGAATAACCTTTGTTTTTAATGACTTCAGCACATCTTCGAGGCATTGAGTCAATAAGATCCTTAAAAGGAATTTGATGCCACGCTTCGCGCCCTGTGCTACATAATTCTTCCGCATTTGATGGCTGTTTCTCTGCAACATATTTTTTAACGTCTGCCCACAGATGTTCTATTGGATTCAGGTCAGGAGACTGAGCAGACCACGACATAATCTGAACTCCACTTACCCGAAACCAATCATTTGCCAATTTACTGGTATGTTTTGGGTCGTTATCTTGTTGGAATATCCATTTAAGAGGCATATTCCACTCTGCATAAGGTATAGCATCACCTCTTTCAAAATTCCAACATAAACGTTTCTATCCATTATGCCTCTAATTTCGTAAATTGGACCTACACCATTATACGAAAAGCTTCCCCATATCATTACTTTTGCACCACCATGCTTAACTGTTTTTTGTGTATATTGGGCTTTATATTCTGTATTGAGCGGACGTTTAATATATTGTCTAGACCCAATGACACCAAATAAAACAATTTTGCTTTCGTCGGTCCAGAGTATGTTTCTCCATTTATCTTTCGGCCAATTGATGTGTTCTTGTGCAAACTTTAAGAGTGCTACTGCCTGTTTTTTTGTCAGTAGTGGCACTTTCCGTGGAGTTCTTGCAAATAAATAATTTTCCATCAAGCGTCTACGAATAGTACGACCACTTACGGCAAGATTTAGATCCTTTTGAATTTTTTTGGAAGACGCCCAAGGATTAATTTTGCTGTATCGTACAATACGACGGTCTTCAACAGTTGATATTTTGTGTTTGCGCCCACGTGCTTAAGGCTTTTTTTATATTTTAGAGCATTTGCAATCATTTGATCGGATCATCCTAAGGTTTCCTTAATTTCTTTATAAGTTTTGCCTTTTTTTCGAAGATTTTTAATTGGTTCCCTTTTTTCCTCAGAACAGTGCTTTCCTCTTCCCAGTATTACAAAAATGTATGTGAAATATAATATAATCACTGTAAATAAGGCTTTCACATCATTTTTTTAAACTTACTTTTCACTTTTTTTCTTCAATTATATGCCCTTTTAGTTTTATTTTTAAAACTTCACACGCACTCCTATTATTTTGAACAACTCAAACCAAGGGCAAACACAGAAATGAACTAATTTTATTATGAATATAAAAGTTATTATGAGTTTCTCTTCTGTATTCGATTTCTTACACACCGTTGTAACTTCCGTTAGAATATCACTTGTTTTGCAAATTGGTACACTAACAAATTTCAACTGTAGAAATATTACATTGGTGCACTCCTATTATTTTGAACACAGCTGTACATATTTTGTGTAAAAAAATTTCTACATATTTTTTCGAAATTACGTACATACATATGTACATACATACTATGTATGTATAATTTTTTATTTTCTTGCACTTAATGTTTTAATTATTAATCATCGTACAAATTTCAAATACTACTAAAGTTAAGAAACGCGTATTTTGCAAAAAAAGAAAAAAAAAAAAACAATAAATTTGTATTCTATATCTACAATTTATTTATTAAGTCCGTTAAAAAAATTTTTATTAAAAAATTAGAAAAAAACTCATTATACGAGTAGCAATAACTTATGGCGTTTTCTTTTCTGGAAAAAAATGTTGTCTTTAAAAAAGTGACAATTTAAAAGTGTTGCCCTCACCCAATTAAATTGCACTCTGTTTTATGCCAAAAAAGAACTTAAATAGTCGCCCTGTTGTATGTAAAAAATTCAAATAGTGTAAGTATATTAAATTAAAAAAGCTTATGAAGAATCTCAAATAAAAAAAAAAATAATAATAAAAATGACATATGTGTGTCTGTGCATCATTTTCACCCTGTGCTTTTTTGAGGGCAATATTTTTAAAAAAGAACTCAAAATTTCATTTTGAGGGCTAAAAGCAAAAAAATTTTATATGTATATTAGAGCGTACTACTGTATATGTATGTATATTAGAGCATACCACCTTACAAGGAAAAGTTTCCCCGTACCGCCTCTAATATAAAGTATTTTTGCAAGGAGATTTGGAAAACATTTTTTTAAGCCGAACGAAGGGGTCTTCTCAACAGTTTTTTCGTTATATCTTAGGCATTTACAGATACGGTCTAATGTATGTGTAAGTCTAATTGTTAAACAAATGGAGCTTTTAATGAAAAAAAAAACAAATTAAATTTGTTGCTTAATTTTATTTAAGGAACCCAATATAAGAGTAATTATCTGAAAAATCAAAAGATAAAATGTATTACTTAATAGGTATGTATTTGTATTTATTATTAAAGTAACATATATTCATACATAGGTATGTATGTACGCCTTTCCCTTTAGAATGAAAAAGTGATAAACAAATAAACCAATACTATCATTACAGAATTATCAACTAAAACTATTTATATGTGATGAAAAATAGAAAAAATAATAGAAAATAAAAATCACTGACCTAGCGTATAACGAAACATATTAAGCTCAAAAGAATTTTCAAATAAAGTAAATATGTCTGTACATGAAAGATAAATTTTTTCAAAGTTAAAAAATAATACATACATACATACATTCGTAGGTAGAATGGCAATTTTATCATACTCATATAATAAAATTACAAAGTGTATAAAATGTTTAATATCAATCAACCCTTTATTAAACAACGATACGAATATAAGTGAAATAATTGCAATTTCTAAAAAAAAAAATTAAACCGGTTATTAATAATTAATTAATCTCAGAAAGTAGCAACGAAATTATAATAAATAGTAAAAAAAAAATACAAATAAATTCATAGGTTTCAAATATGTATGTATGTATGTATGTATTGTTTAAATATTTTTCAAAATAAAAACATGTTGATTTTATTCATTTATTTATTTATTATTTTATTTTTTTTTTTTTTTTTGTAATTGCCAGGTGTCAATAATTTCTTTTCCCCTCTAAAAAATTGTAGAATAAATAAAAGAAAGAAAAAAAAAAGAAATATTTATAAAGGAGTGCTACTAATCAAAACAACTCTGCATTAAGAAAATAATTTTAAGAAATATGTAAATTATTTGGAGCTGCCATCTAAAATCTTGATTTGGCTTAGCAGCTTGTTGGCACAGAGTTAATTCAAATACATTTTAATACGCATGCTAACTAAACTCATAAATTAATTTCAAATTTTAATGTTACCATATTTCTCTTTGGTAGTCGAAGGAACCGCAAACCACTCTAGTAGTTAGTGTTTTGGCTTACCAGCTCTGACATGTTGAAAAAAAGATATATGAACAAAAATGTCTTTCAGCGACTACCTCTTAGCACTCCTCTGGCGAATGCTCTGAGAGTAAATGATTGCCATGAACAAACTTCTTAAGTCTGTCGTTGAGAGTCGACGTTAAATTGTAGGTCCTGGCATTCATTAATAAAAATTGGCACATAGATATGTACGTATGTAATTTTCAAAGAAACCGCAAACTAGAATAATTGATAATCCTACTAGCAACACTCGTCTATACAAATAATGATTAAATCTGGTATAAAACAAAGAAATATAATATCTCAGCCATTTGTATAAAGTTTATTTACTTAATGCTCGTACTTAAAAATCGGATTTGGTTAATATGTTAACATTTAAACATCTTACCTTCACCCGCTTTAGCTTATCGTTAATAAAATAAAATAAAAAAATTGTACGTCTGGCAACTCTAGTCATACAATTGCTTATTGTTTTGGTAGCTGCTATTTATTGTTCTAAAAATTGAAAAACAAACATCAAATATGACATCATTAAATGCAATATCGAATCATTAAATGTAATTTCTTTTTAAAGATGAATGAACTATAAAATACTTTAATTTATAGGTATATGAGAATGTAGATACATATGTATGTATGTATTTTTGAAAATCGTTTTTTTTTTTTTGCTTTTGTTATTAAACTATTAATTCGCAAAGATTGATAATATACATACTTATGTATGCGAGTGTAATATTGTTTGTTATATAAAAAACTTAAGCAAGTGTTTCTAACAAATCAATTTATTTAATTTCTTTTTTTTTCGTAAAGATGTATGTATATACCATACATACGATTTAGAATATTGGCAAAAATCTACTTTATATTTGATCAATACAACCTTCAATTATCAGCTCGACAACTCTAGTTTTTTTATGCTTATATTATATACGTAAGGCATCTCTGTCATCTCATCATCAAACGACATTTCAAACTAAAAAATTTACGATTTTTTATTTGAATAGAAAAAGAACAAAACTTTTTGTCATTAGTTTATGGCTACAGCTGATGTTAGCCATTGCGACTATCGTAAATAAAAGTTAATAAAGATCAACATTGACAAAACTGTTATTTACTGTTAAAACCAATGCGATTGTGGTAAAAAACGTGTTACTAAATCGCGCTACTTACTGACTTGTTATTGGAAGCATTTTCTTAAATTTATGAGACTTTTCATAAAAATTTTCATATTGCTTAAAATAGAATTTCTAATTTATCTATACGTGCATAAAGCTTTCATATATACATATGTACATATATATACATATATATGTATATTTTTGAATACTTCTTAATAATTTAGCATTAACAAAATTAAAATACATAAGTATATGAACATATTCATATATGAACATATACATATATTGAAAATATTTACATCACATGTTTTTTTCTTTTTGCAAAAAATTTCAATCAAATAATAGGCCTTATTCCAGTTGGCGACGTCGTCATCGTTTTACGAGATTTTTGTAATAGAATAAAAAAAAATGTTCTCTTGCCTTTAATCTATAACAAAAATGTCGTTCGACGACGACGACGTCGCCAATTGGAATAAGGCCTAATAATAATTACAAAAAGACGAAAGCGAGTATGTCAAATTAAAGAAAATTGTTTTATAAATAATAAAAAAGATAAATTGTAATAATTACACCGGCCTACAAGGATTACATATGTATGTATATGACATAACGACTGTGCTGTTCTTTTTATTACATATTCTTATCCTCTTCTCCAAGATCTACAGCTGCGTGCAACTAATTAAGAACAGTAGTACTCAATATTTAAATCATTATGCTGAAAATAATACTATTAAAAAACCGCTAAAATTTGACCCTGTTTAGTTAATCCAACTTTGTTTATTGAAACTTCTCAATGGCAACCCTATTTTTACCGTTATTTTTTTCTTTGTGGTGTTTTTCATAATTTGTGAAATAAATTACTCGTGCACTTAATTAAGGACAGTGAAAAATTTTTTAAAATTTTAAGATTCAAGTAAGTTTTAACAGTTAAATTCAAATAAATGAGATTACACAAAGTGTTTTTTAGAATTTGATAAACTTTTACTTATTGCTAAACATGGGTAAAAATAAGTCCTGTGACGTCAGTACTCGAAAGATTATTGTACAAATGCATCAGGAAGGAAGCTCTTATAGGGAGATCGCAACAGCCTTAAAAGTTTCTAAAACAATGGTTTTCCAAGCGGTGCAATATTTAAAAAAACATTCGACAGCTGAAAAGGTGCCTCGTAACCAAAGATGCCGAATTACGACAGTGCGTGAAGATGCACTGAGTGTCCGCGAGTCGAAAAAAAATCCGCATAAATCAGCAAATGAAATTCGGATAGCAGTCTTTGGTGAAAATGGAACAAAACCATCTGTAGACACAGTAAAACGTCGATTGCGGGAAGTTGGCCTCTTTGGAATAATTTCCCGAAAGAAACCATTGTTGTCTGAGCGTAACCGGAAGAAGCGAATAGAGTTTGCAAAAAAATACCGCCATTAGACCGCTGTGGAATGGAAAAGTGTGTTATTTTCGGACGAAACAAAAATTAATAGTCCCTCCCGATGGAAAAAAATATGTTCGCCGGCCAAAGTTAAAAGAATTTGATCCAAGATGCACCCGGGCCACTTTAAAGTATGGAGGAGGTTCGATTATGCTTTGGGGTGCTATGTCGTCACGCGGTGTTGGACCTCTGCACAAAGTTGAGGGAAACATGGACAAGTTCCAATATGTAAGAATCCTAAGCGATACAATGATGCCGTATGCAGACGAGAATATGCCAGTAACATGGATATTTCAACAAGATAATGAACCGAAGCATACGGCTCATCACGTCAAACAATGGTTTATAAACAATTCGGTCACTGTACTTGATTGGCCTTCATGCAGTCCAGATCTCAATCCGATTGAGAATTTATGGCAAGTTGTAAAAACCAAAGTAAGCGCAGTAAAAATAAACAATTTTGATGATCTCTTCGCCGAAACAAAGAAAGCTTGGGAGGCCATTCTAACTAGTGTATGTGAAAATCTGGTTAGCTCGATGCCTCGCAGGTATCAAGCTGTTATCGACAACAATGGTTTTGCAACAAAATATTGATTTTTTTTAATAAATATAAGTTTTTCTTAAATTTTACGATGTGTCCTTAATTATATGCACGACTGAATTTAATATTCTTTAAAATATGGCTCACTGCTTTATAAAAAATAATTTAATTGACACAATAAACAGTTATTTTCTACGACTTAGAGTTTAAATAACTAAACTCGGAAAAATTTTGACAATATATACAACTATTTTTATTTTTTTGCTTCAAGTTCACATGTAAGCTTCGTATGCTTAATTAGTTGCACGCAGATGTATCACTCAGCTAAATATCAAGAATAAAATGTCATTATTAATAAAACTATTCGTATATTGTGGAGCTGATTTCTACTTTTGGAAATGTCACTCGTTTCATCACTGTATAGTAACTGTGGTCATGTTATAGAAAATTAAATATGGTTTAGATTGTTTTAGGTGTTTTATTACAAAAAAAAAAAAAAAAAAAAAAAATACCGGCAAAAAGTAGGTACTACTATGAAATTTCTTATATTATTTTTATTAATAAATTTATATTAATTCACAAAATGTTATATTGTTGAAGATTATAGTTAAATTGCATTTCATTCTGTGAACACCTTATCGTAAATATTGTTAGTGGTGTTTTTTTTCGAACCGAATATAAATATTCCATACAAATTTTTATTTATATCCGCTTATATAAGAGGTTAATTTCAAAACTGCTTAAAAATTAAGCACATATAAAAATGCTGCCAAGTTGGATTTTTTTTATCTTGACATTATCTTTTTAAAATTCTATAACATTTTATAAATTAATAAATGAATAAACGTTGTAATATGGCTGAGGCGAAGGAATGTAATTATTTTTACATTGTTTGAATTGTTTTTAAAATAATAATTTCATATTTTTTTATAAAAATTGTGAGTAATGCCCAATTTAATTTCTTAAGCACTTATGTCGTTTTTTTCAAAGCAGTTTATCTAAGCGGCTATAGGTTTCGAAAAAAAACACCACTGTTGTAGATATTATCCAGTGTTATCAAATTTCTTGAATAAAAAATTTAAAAAGAAGAAAAGAAGAAAAACATTTCAAACAATTTTTAAAATACATTTGAAAAATAAAAAAAAAAAATAAAAAAAATTTTTCAACTCTGGTGTATTGATACGACATTTCGGAAACATAGGAAAAATTGTCGTACATGTGTAGTAGTTTTTAGCATGGAAATTACCAACAACATTATGTACAATAGTTGTAGTTTGTCATAGTTTCTACCGATCTACGACGACTATAACATTTTGTGAATTGGGTAATTATATTTCTTTGGAAAATGCAAATAATTTCTACAAATACAGTGATGATCAATAAAAGAGATTCACCATAATCTAACATTAAAAACATTAATAAAACAAAACAGAATAGTAGAAAAACGTGAATATTGTTTTTGTTTTTAGTTCAATTTTAAACAAAATATCAAAAAAGGACAAAAATTCCAAAGATCAAAGTCCCCACTTATAATTGAACTAAAATACGTAAAAACAAACAAAAATAATATTCTCTAGATTTTTTTATAATAATTTTATGGTCTCCAATATCAGTTAGATCAGGGTGAATCTATTTTACTGAACATCAGTACTTCTTTAATACCAAATAAAATGTTAGATAAAAAAAGAAAAACTTACATAATGTAATACGATTATTATTAAAAATTATATATTCTTTAAATATTTTGTATACAATATTCAATAAATAAAGACAATTTATTTATTATTATTTTTTAGTGATTAAATGTTTTGTTGTTGTTTTAATTAAGATTTTTTTTATTAGTTTTAATTTATTTATTTTATCGTACTCAGCCACATTCTATTAATTTATTTTTATTTAAATCTTTTTTTGTCACTGATTATTTTTCTTCTTAATTAAAACAGGTTTTTTTCATTATAAATAATATTTTTACAAAAAATAACCTTAAACTTGACTTTGTTTTTCTTTTAATTTTAATAAAAATTATAAACTGATTTTAATTTAAAATCTTTAATCCATATTCATTATTTGAAATAAATTTCTTATTTTTAAAACAGGGATATTTATTATTTTTTTTTAAATAATTTTGTTATAAACGATATTTATAAAAATATTTCTGGCACATGGTTTTAAAAAATTTTTGTATATCGTTTCTTAAATTTTTTTAATTTTTCAGAATTTTTTATTAAAGTGTTTTTGCAACAACAACAATTTTATAAATATTGTCAACACTGTTCGTGTATTTTTTAGTGAAATTGTTATTTTTCTTTTGCATCCATTCTTTAAATAGACGGTCGGTCGTCTTAATAAAAAAAGAAGGAAATATCAATTATTTAGATTTTGCGAAAAGCGAGAGGAATAAAAAGCTAAACGATTACACGTCTTCTTCATGAGCTTGCTTTAATTTGACTGAAATATTTGCCAAACAAAAAATTCATTTTATGATAAATGATGAAAACATAGAGAAATAAAACCGGGCAAATGCGGGCCATACACGATACAATCGTACTGTTAAACCATTTCAAATCAATCAAACTTGTTGCGAAAATCGAACAAATAATTGTACAGTGTATAGAGCCGGATAACAGTCAACGATACAACAACAACAAAATTATTTATACTATAAAGAAAAGGAATAAAAACAGAATTAGATACGTAGGTATGTATATAGCCCCCCAGCTAATTAAAAAAAAAATTAAAAACAACTTTAACATACACAGCAAAACAAATGAGAGAAGTTCTTAGTGTTAATATAATAGGCACAACATTTAAAGGTATTGAGAGCCCGGTGCTAAGAAAATACATTATGAGAACACACCTCCAAAGCAAAAGTAAAACGCAAAATATTTTTTACACTCAATTAAACGAAAAATAAAATTACAACATTGTTTTCATAATTAATAAAAAAGAAAACAAAACAAAACTGTTACAAATACAACACAATCAAAATAAGCCCCACTGCTGTTAGAGCAATGGCAAAAAAAAACATATCCACCATATCATGTTAAATAGGCAAAGAGAAATAACAGCAATAACATAAAAATATAAAAAAATTTACTCACTGTTAGCGAGTACCACATGTTAACAGACTCACGTGAAAAGCATCATTTACTTTTTACAGTGATTGTACAAACTGTCAGTTTGTTTATGAGTGGGAATTAAAATTAAATTCAATCATTTTTTTCCGAAAAATATTTTGCCCGGGAATTTTTTTGCGTTGTAGCTTGGATTCACACCAGGGATGGAAAATCCAGTACTTTAGTACTTTTTAAGTCCAAAAAATACAGCAGTACCCCCGCGACAAATTTAATACTTTTTTATTATAACTAGGAAACAAAATTAAATGAGCATTGCGTATGTAAAGTTCTGATTGTACACCAATTACAAATCTTTAAGTTTATCAATATTAATGAGATCTCTAAACGCACGCTTTGTTTTTGATATTCTCAACTAAAAAAGTAATTTAATTGAAAATAAAAACCTAACATGGCAGCCAAAAGTTTTAAGTAAATTTATTACAATCATATGTGCTGCGAGAAGCTAGGCCGTAATCCTGACACAGGGTTGTAAAGGCCAGTTATGTATGTATGTATGTATGTAAATAAAAATTAGCAATTCTTATAAGAAATTTAATAGTGCTTTCCGAAATCGAAAAAGAACTAAAAGATTCAACCGCTTCAAGTATAACAAACAAAATTACAACAAAGTTTTCGAAATAAACAATATTCAAAAAAAAAAAAAAAATATGGTGGGATTTACTGAAGACAACTGTGCAGCGAAGATGATTTTATACATCAAATAAAAAAACTGTACCATTTAGTCCGAAAAGTTAGCATTTTGTCAGGCTTCAATACCATTTCAAAAATTAAATTTGCCATCCGTGATTCACACATTTAAAAAATTTTGTTTGTAAAATCAGTGCTGCCATATTTAAGCGAAAATACATGTACATACATGAATAGAATGTGAAAACTCTAACATGTGAACATATTCTCTATACAGAATGTGAACATGTGAACACATTTTATTGCTACTTTGTTAAACTCTTTAAATATCTTCAATTGGGAAATCTCCAATTTTTGTATTTTCTTTAATTAATAAACTATTTGCTTGAAATACTAGTTGCACAGTTTTTACTAATACATTATTTCTGATGGTAAATAGAATACCCAAAATTTGCCATTCGAAATCGTGAACAATCTTGAAAATGTGAACTGTCTTGGTAAAAATTAGTTCACTATATCGCGAGTTCACTGTAACAATATTTGTAACGCATTATTAGCAAAAATGAGAGTTTAGTTTCGTGAGAGATAAAAATCATCTGCTACTTTTATTAGCTACTAAAGTAAATAATTCAAAACTATTAATGGCAAATATGCAAATTGCAAATTTCACTTAGTTAGTAGTGTAAAAATTTCGTACAGTGTGACAACTGTTTTTTAATATTTTTTCGAAGAACATCAGCTCTTTCGTTCACTTGAGAGAAACGTAAAACAAAGTAGTCGCCGTGGTCTATTGGTTAGTGTCCTGGTTTACTAAGACAAGAACCCCGGATCCAAACCACAGCACTGACATCTTAAAAATGAAGATATACGAAACAAATATTTTCTTCAGCGACTACCTGTTAACAGCCTTCTGGCAAGAATAATTACTATGAACAAGCTTCTCAAGTCTTCTCAATATTATACCTCACTAAATTTCGTACTAACCATCCATTTTTGTTTTTCTATAAGGCCCTATTAATATTTACTTTTTGCCAAATATAATTTAAGAAACCGCTTTTGATATTGATTTTAAAATATAATATCATTATATATATTAGAGGCCGGTGTCTCTTTAAAATGCCATGTGTTTGTTATCAGTTTCTGTCAGAAGATAAAAATTATATAGTATTTTAATTAAAATGATTAAAATTTCAATAAAACAAATAAAAGTGCGTAGAAAGTTTTTAGGCAAATAAATAAATATTGTGATTAAAAATTAACATAAACAAACAATATAGTTATAGTTGGTCAAACTTGTTTTGTTATACCCTACAGGGTATGACTAAATTCGCTATACTTATATGGGGGGTTAATGGTGGGTAATTTTATAACACGTTTGATTGGTAAAACAAAATTACAAATTTAAGAACGGAAATAACTTATTTAAATAGGAAATTAGCTAAGTAGTGAATTGATTTTACTTACATACATATACCTAATTTATTACTAAGTGGCACTTGAACACAGTTTCGGCTTTTAATTGCAAATTTAACTCTCCGTCTACCACGCGGATCCGATGGACACGAGGCTGAATTGTTTTACTATTTATTATTAATTCATATGCTTTATCTCTTGACTTTATTTCTTTGCTCATTTTGTTTGTATTTTATGTTTCATTTTTAATTTATATTTTCTTTTGTGTAATCAATTTTGTACAGGGTCTATTGGACCCATACTTATTTACATACAGAGTTGTAAACGAATCATTTATTTTTGAATTAATTCGTGAATCATTTATGCACTGAATTGATAAAATTTTTAATTATTTCTTTTCCCCAAAAAACGAATTGAAAAAAATTTAATTACTTCAAAATTCAGCTAATTCGTAATGAATTGAAATAAAAAAAAATAATAAAAAAATTAATCATTTACAACTCTGTTTCCATCAGAATGGATAGAGTTATTATAGAATAGAATTATTATATATACATATATAGAATAATATATTATAGATAGAATTATTTGATAATTACTGCAAGTGTTTTTCTGATAGAGTGTTAAGTTTGTATATAACAGTGATAAAAGTATGGCAATACTACGAACTAAAAACAAATTACCAATAATTTTCTTAAGAAACGGGTGTGACTTGGTTTTACTAATTGATTTAATAAGAAAATGGCTATAAAATGTTTGTTCAAATTTAGTCCATTTAATTTAATTAAAGTACCAAACTAAACGGAAATAGTCTTTAGAAATGTACCCAAGCAAACACTAATTTAATAATCCTCAATATGTGAATCTTAACATAAAATGAGAAACAAACATATATTGGTTTTGTATATTAGAAAAACATAATGAGAGAGAAGGAGAAGTAATGTTAAAAGCTTATCTTACATAACTTTTCCATTCAACAGTGTTGCCACTTTTAAAAATTTCCTACGAGTTTTGTCAAAAATAACTACCAAAAACTTTTGTAAACTACCAATTTAACTAAAGTTTTTTTTAACCAATAATAAAATACTTAAGCAAAACGAATAAAATATTTTATTTAATAAATAACAATAAAACGTATATATATATATGAATTTAGAAGTGGTATGCCTCACTACTTTTTATAAAGCAATGTACGATTTATTGCTACAGCGAACGTAGATCAAATACAAACTTAATTGGCTAATCAAAATTCATTGTCATTCTAAAAATTTGATCCAAAAATAAATCAGTGTCCACAGGTGCGTGCTAACATTTTTTTTAACATTTTATGCAAAAATTATGTTACAACGAATATTAATTAAATACAATATTTAGATGTTTATTTAATCAAGCTGGAAGCAATTAAGAGTAAACAAATAAAAACTACGTTTCTTGATCCATTTTGACTGCAAGTTAAATCTGCCTAAAGATTCATTTCATTCAGTGACCATATTCAAGATGCAAAATCTATGATTAAAAAATTCTAAAGAGAATTAAGATAAAATCTTTTTTACCTAATAATTTATTATTTTCTTTTGTTTTATTCCTAAAAACTATTTTGTTTTTTTGTAGAGGGACCTCCGAACTTCGACAGCTGATAACGGATTGTCATTTCTTCAACTGCTTTGTCATGGATAAATAAAGAATTGAAAAAGACGTGCAAACGTAAAAAAATTATTGCAATCGAAATATCATCTTCTGCAATTAAGACGGACCATTTGTTGATGAATACGTTCTTCAACAAAAGATGCCGTGGCAAATATTTCAAACATGTTTTATTCCGTATATAATGGCATCAATAGGTCTTTCAAACCAAATAACAAAAATTTGTAAATATCCTACACCAGGGGCCAAAACTCTAGAAAAATTGGCTTCAGATTTAAGTTCCTGTTAATCAAATTAAAAATTCTGGTTCGGTTCAGGGTTCGTATTGGGTTCAAATTTTTTAAGAAGAACAAGTGTTTTACTGATATAAAATTTATTTATTTTGCAAGCTTTCTTCTTTTAAATTTGGTTTTTGTGGCGGTTAAATAAATTTCAGTGCGTAGAAGGTACTGCAAATATAATAATATTTGAGCCGCTTGATGCATTCGAACAGGAAGCATTTGTATTCGAAAAATTTGAACTAAAAAATCTTTCCTTCTTTTTTGCTTGATGCATTCGAACAGGAAGCATTTGTATTCGAAAAATTTGAACTAAAAAATCTTTCCTTCTTTTTTGCTTGATAACTGATCGAAGTACAATACATTGGTTGACTTATAAAAATCTCCCTTTCCACACGTAAAGTTTGGAAAATTTTTATTGTTTTTAAAATATGTTTTTTGACATTTTGGTTACTTTATCGTTAGAGGCAACCGGTATTTTATTTATTTTTTAAACTTTTTTGTGAACCATAATCTTATATGGATTAAACGGGTTCGGTTTCACCGCTGTCTGACACTCATTTTGTTTCATTTAAATTTAAAAATAGAAAAATATCTACCAATTTTAATAGGAGGATTAATTAAAAAGTAAAATAAATTGTATAGGGAAGTGGTGCTTATAAGAAAGTCAGTTGACTTCTACTTTATGTTTGGAAATATAGATTTAAATAATACCACGTGTTTACAAAATTCAATTTTTTTCTGTTGTGAAAACTATTTTTCACTAAAATTTCGTTTTTAGATATTTTGTTTATATTCGTATGTACACACATTTGTATGGACTTTCATATATTCCGTTGTGGTTATTAGCTCATCACTCACAAATAAAAATAACAACAATTAGAATTTCCTTATTTTGTTGTATTTTTTTTTTTAATTTCTTTTTAATTTAATTTATTAAAATTTATAATTTATGTATTTTCATCATTACGAACAATTATTTGTATTACTTTGTAGCCACAAAGTATATAAAAATTATTATTTTTATATGCAGTAGCAGTACTAGTACTCGTACGTATTTAGTTTACCATGTACCCTGTTGAACTTTTATGAACGAATTCATTAATAACTGACTTAAAGCTAAGCCGAAACGGAAACGAATGCAGATGTATGAGTTATTATTAAAAGAAACTTTAAAACCAGTTTAACTTGGTTACAGCTGAAACGTGTCATTTGCAGTTCGTAGCTGACGCATACACACAAGCTAACTTAAATATAATAAGTTAATAACTTCCCTGCAGGGAATGTCTATAGTCAAATTGTAGTGATTTAGTAGTGACATTGTCACCGGTACTAGTGACCAAGTGTAGACAAATCAATGTAATCCCCTATTGACAAAAAACATAGGCTTGTCATTGAAAATCTAGAAGTAGACTTTAGCACTATTGATGAGCTAGTTCTTTTGCGGTCATATAGAGACAATAGAACCAAATAGCCACTAGTACATTTTTATGGCCCTACTACTTTTTTTAAAATTCAAAAAAACCCATTGTAAATCTTTAAAATAATCAGCCCTGCTACAAAAAATGAAAACAGACTTTAAAATGGATTTTGATTATAAACTTAAACATTTTTGTTTCAGTATGTATTGATTTGAATTTAAGGCTTTTGAACAGTGGAATGCCGTCAATGCTTATGTCCAATACTACCTCGTCATAGTTTTTCATAACGTTTTTAACTTTTTTTAACTGAGTTCCAATATCAATGTGACAGCAGCTTCCAGGTAGACACTTCTTACTAAAATCTGTTTTCTTTTGCCCAACAACGTTTCTCTAGATAGTGGACATTTTTCTTTTAAAATCAGTAGCAGCTTCTCCAAACATTTTCTAGAAGGAGTTGTTTCGATGCACCACTTTTTTAGCTTATCTTTCCTGCTCACCTTGCAAACTTCTGTTTTTGTATAACATTCTTTGTTTTTAACAAGTCCTTTATAATTCCTTTTACTCATTTTTTTATATAAAATAATTTAAAGCACCTTTTTTTATTTAATTTAACTAAACACAAAACAATTTTATTTATCCAAAACAATATTTCTCCAAAACACGTATTTCTCGTACAAAAAAAGCTGATGCAATAAAAAGAAACAATGCAAAACAGAAATCTCTGCACAGCGCTATAAAAAAGACTGTTGAAGCGTTCGTTGACAATGTCACCAGAAATACACTAGTACGGCTATCTCTAACGTATCTCTACTCGCGCTTAAAAGGGAAGCAGGTGACATTTTAACTAGTGCAATTGTCGCTAGAGAAAGTTTACTGACAAAGAGACATATGGTTCTAGGCTGACTACAGAATTATTGTTGGCAGAAACTCCCATCAATAGATTCCGAATTAAATAAATAATATAGAAAATGAATATGTATTCGTACAACCCAAAGAACTCTGATGAGATCTTCGCAGCGGGATTCGAAAACTAGTTTAGTTCCGCCAGAGTGTTTATACAATTTCCGTAACGGTGTTAATTCTCATAAAGAATACCAGTTTTAGTATCTTAAGACCGACATAATATTTATACAATAGATATACGTACTAAAAATTTAACAAGTGATACCAATTAGGAATTCAGAAATAAATAATAGACGTTAGCTTTAAGTTATCTCAACTCCCGACAGGGTAAATACTACTTAAGTTACATATAAGAGTGTTTGCTTTTTTATTTTTTAAGTGCTACTTATTTTATGTGCAAAGTTGACAGTGTAAACAGTACCAGTAAACAATATTTACATTTAGAGATAAACAAACTAGTGGGCTTATGGCTAAGAAAGTTCATATGGGTGATTCCATTTAAGAAATATATTTTTTAAAAGATAAGAGTCCTTCAAAATATAATAAAGAAAAACAATTTTTTAATTTGAAAAAATATGTACATATATGGTTAAAACACCAACCATGTTACAGGGTTCAATTCTATTTGGCAAGGTAATGACAATAGTATTTTCGTTCTTAAAAAAAATCGAAAAATGATCGAAACCTTAATATAGGCGATATATGTAAAAATAAATTGCATTGAAACGATGTTTCATTTGGAACACAAATATATACAAATTTGGAATATATTATTAGCTCTTTATGGATCGGTAACAAAAACAAAATTATTTTTAATGTAATTTTTTTCTTCTTTTTTATATATTAATTTTAATATGTATTAATTTCTCCTATACCAAATGGATGCGTTGCCATATTTGGTTTAAATTTAATATGTGCTCTCTATACCTATTAAAAAGAATTAATTAATATAAAATTCTGGTCTTTTTGTTAATTTAATAAAATAATTTTAACATTATTATTCACAGATTAGCTATAAATTTATGTAATTACATACATACATATTCACAAATTACAATACTCTGTTATCATTCTCATGTTAAACTTTAGTAAAACATTACATTTTATTACATAAAAAATATCCCCTCTTTTTTTACAGACTGGCCACTGTATGTTGCAAATGTGTTCGTAATAATAATAATATAAGGGCAGCAAAGGGGTGTCACATTGGCAAAGATGAGAGTGTAAATCAGGGGCTTGGATTTATTTGGAGCAACGAGAAATTTAAATTTTTGCGCAATCGTGGGGAAGACAAAGAGAGTAAAAAAGAGGAGAAACATAAGTAAGAACATTTAGTGTTTTATTTTTGCTTGTTTCGCACATTTCTTATTGAATAACGTTACTTTCGGCACGTACTCCATGGTGGTTACAACTGGACATCATTATTTGTTTTTATTGCTTTATTTTTCTTACATGATCCATACATAGGTACATATATGTTAAGTAAGTACGTTTTAACAGTGATAAACAGTATGCAAAAATTACAAATCATGTCGCGTGACATACGAAAGATAAAAAAATGGTAAAAATCTTGGCAGTTTATGCAACAAATAAAAACGTGTATGAGGCCATATTACACCGGCTACTTAAATTGTTTGTTTTTGTTCTATATACACTAAACATTAGTAGGGAGACTATAATGGCCCCATTGCTTTAAATATAATTATTGTTGTTCTCATAATATGTTAACTATATGAGATGCATGTATGAATGTATGAGAGAGTATTTATGTCAGACAACTAAAAACAACACGCAAAAGATTATTAAGATGGTGTTTTCTTGGTCATTAGGCTTTATTAGTCTTTACTTTGCGTTGTTGTTCTGTTTTGTGCCGCTCTGTATAGGTACTTATTTGTTCTGTAAAAAAATATGAATGTATACATAGGTATCAGCTGTTCCTAGTAAAGAAAGCAAAAGAAATTAAAAACTAAAAAAAAAACAAGAACTTTGATCAGAAAATTTATAATAAAAAATTTTAAATAATTGCCTCTTCTTTTTATCTTTTTCTTCCTGCACTTACAATTGCTTAGAAAATGCCTGTTTTAAACGGATATAATATAACGGAACAGAAGAACTAAGTATTGTGATTTATGAAACAACACCTGGGAGCGAATTACGGCATTCGATATCGAGCAAAATTTCATATAATTTTAAAAGAATTTACTAATACATAGAAATTTCGTTCGATATCGAATACCGTAATTCCCTTCCTGTAACGTAACAGAACAGAATGTGAAGATTAACTCTACCTACACTCAAAAAATTTAACAGTGAATACTTAATCTAATAAACAATAGAAATGTAATTGCTTTAATGTTTTAATAATATACTTTTTTCATTAAATTGATTAAAGGCATAAAATCTTTATATATATATATTTAAAAATAAAAAAAATCTCTAACCAAAGAGTGTTAGAAATAACGTTTTGAAGCAGACTACCTTTTAAACTTTTTATTTATATTTTTTCGGCTCACTGTTCTAACAAGATTTTTCATGATATCAGGAGTAGTTTAAGGTAATAAACAAGGGGCTTCGCATATGTACATAGGTAATACAAAAATTGATTGAATAACTTTACACTAACTCTTGGCATATTTTGAAAAGAAAAATTAATGTAACTAAAATGCATTCCTAATTCCTGGTTCCATTAATAGTATACATAAAAAAAAACATTTTTATTAAAAAAATGTAAAGCAATGCTTTTTTTGTACTTTGTTACATTTTTTAAGCTACATTTTCTTTTAATATTCTTGGATTAGAAATTTACAAATTTTTTTTTATTTTTGTTATATGTAGGTAATACCTACCTACTAGGTATGAACTGTTTAAATGATTTTATAATTTTATTTTTTTGTTTGTTTGGAAATTACGTTTTACAATAAAATTAAGTTTTGGTAATGTGAAGGGCAAACGTGATTTCATAAACTTGTTATCCATTTACTTTACTATGTCATATATATACATACACAGATATGAAGTAATTTCAAAGGATACATAAAAAGGAAGAAAAAAAGTTTCATAACACAAAAAAAAAAAAAAAAATTACAAAAAAAAAAAACTTACAATAGTCTGTATAATTTTTATATAAATGTTATTGTCCAAACCAAGTTTGGACAAGTCAGTAGTTCCGTCAATAAAAAATATGTATGTATGTACATAGGGTGGACAATTTTGAGGTTGAGAACTAAATTAGCTTAAAAACACATATTTGACAAATTCAGTTTCATTGGTACTAAAATAAAGTATAAATATGGGAATTAATAATGAAATATAATCTCTGGCAAATGTTCACTTTTAACACGTCGCAGACGTCCGCATTTTTTCTCAAAATTTTGAACCACATTTTGAAACAAAGTTTTGCCTATCTCGCCAATTCACCTTTCAGAGCGTCAGTTGGTTATGGTTTGTTTAGGTAAACCCGGTCTTTTAAATGGCTCCAAAGAAAATAATCCAGCGGCGTTTAAACACAAGAACGTGGCGGCCAATCGACATCGCCAAATCGAGACCGGGAAATTTCTCATGTAATAATTGAATTGTTTGGCCGGTTGGTGTCAAGATTAGCCCATTGTGGCCACAGAAAATCGGTTATCATGGTTTCATCATTAAAGATGATTTTGTTGAAAAATGCATTGTTTTCGTTAAGTTTTTCATACAGCCAATTCACAAACCTTTGACACAAACAATGGTAGTGTAACTTTTTATAGTTAAAATGTCCTAATTCTTTACTAATAAATAGCGAAGGAAAACAGATTAATTGTGATTTTTTTTTATTATTTGACAGCCTAACTTCAAATTTTCCCACTCTGTACATACACACATACATATATATGTAAGTATCTGTGCTGGTATCAGAGAAAGAAAATAAACAAAACGAAACGTTTGATCTCATCAGGGTTGGCAGATGGTTTTAATTTTTATCCCCAATTTCGAAATTTATATCCCCAAAACCTTGATTAGTTCATCCCCAAAAATCCCCACACAAAGTGCATCAAAAATTTTGCATTTATGTATGTATATATGATATGTAGATTTTAAATTTGGAGATTATGCAGATCAACTTAAAATCTTGACGACATTCTTTTTAAACTAACCTCTTACTCGCTTCGATGTGCGTTTCGGGTCGTTATTTTGTTGAAATACTGATCGCTGTGCCATTTCATATTCAGCATAAGACATCATGATGTCGTTTGAAATATTTGTATAGTATACAGCATCTATTTTACCTTAATTCTAAATAAATGTCCTGTGCCATATTATGGAAAACGTAAAGTATAAGTGGAGAAGTAATTGTGGTCGGACGAAACTAAAATTAGTTTGTTTATCTACGAAAGAATTTTTTAATTTAGGTGTAAAAAGACCCTCTAATACTGAATTCCTCCGCAATAAAAACCATTAAAGAAGGTGGCGGAAACATAATAATATGGGGATGTTATTATATATATGAGAAAATAAATCAAACCAAGATCACACCTTTCAAAAATTTTATATAAAAGTATGAGTTTTAAACAAGTTTATAAGCAAGATTTGAAAATTAAAATTCTTTCATCGTGTTAATAACATATAATTAAGCAAGCGAACAAATTTTAAAAATCGCCAAAAACTTGTCGATCATCCCCAAAAAAATCCCCATCTCCAAATGAATTTCTTTATCCCCATTTCAGAAAAAAAATCCCCAATTTGGGGATAAATCTCCTAATCTGACAACACTGAATCTCATTTTGTTTGTCTCATTTAATTTTGTATATTGTTTTGAGCACTACACATACATTAACTCAAATGTGCGTAGGTAGAACCAAAAAGGAATGAGAAGAAAAAGAAAAGAAGAAGAGAAAAAGAGCAAATGTAACGGAATAACAAACAGTGTTGCCGTTTTGGTTATTTTTAACCAAAATTGGTTACTTTTTTCTTCAATATGTACATGTGGACTTTTTTCTTATTTTGGTTACTTTTTTTCTCAAGGAAATTAATAAAATATTTCGAGTAATAATATTAATAAATATAAATACTATTCAACAAAAATATTTTTGTGGTGTGTACAAGTCGGTTAAATTTAATATCTAATGTACAAATTTGGGCCCGGTGATAATTTTAGTTCAAAAGAAAATATTCATACTTGATAGTACATACAGATTCTATGTTTAAAAACCAATTCAATACTTAATTATTAAAAAACCTGTTTGAAAATTGTCTATAAAATTATTATGTTTAATTAATTAAATGTTAAAAAATAAAAATTGTTGTGTGTTCAAGAAAAGCTCACTCAACTAGTTTTTATTTAACATTTTCTTAAAAAAATGTCCAGAAATACGAATTGAGATTCTACTGTATTCTGATAAAATGGCCACTTGCTAAAAATTTTCAAATGTGATTAAAAACAAAATAGTTTTTAGTTTATAAGTGCTTATATAGAACATTTGACAGGATTCATATACATATACTATATACATAAGTACATACAATATGAAATGGTTGTCACCATTTATCTACATTTCTCAATTAGCATATTTTCTCGAGAAGCGTTGTCAGCCATAAATAGCCCTTGATATATATTTTGGAATGGCTTGTTAATGATAAACTGAACTTCAGCTCAATTCTTAAAAACATTGAAACAGTCGCTACAAAAAATATTCCTCTGCGATAAAAATTTTAAACTGAAAAATGTATAACGTGTAGTCTTATTTTGATAAGTAAGTTTTTTACATATTCTAGCAAAACTAATTGATTTTGGAAAATTTCAATGCAGACGTTTAACTGGAAATAAGCAAGAAATTTGGATACGAATGATTTTAATATTTTTGGTTACTTTTTGATCAATTTGGTTACTTTTTTTTGGAAATTTGGTTATAAAATATTGAAGGCTGTGGCAACACTGATAACAAAGCAAACACAAGAGCGAAAAGCGAATTGTTTCGTTTGCGCTCTTTCTCATTTAGAAAGTATTTGTTTTGGTTTTGCTCATGTACAATACGATTAAAAACAATTTGAAAAGTTTATATCTTTGTGGTAACGTTTGCGAAATGTTTTATTTGTTTGCCCATTCTGGCTGGCATAAAAGTGCAGGCGAAATCAAAAAGTTAAATTTTCAACTACATTTACTAAAATTTGTGTAAACTGTGATATAAATATGTAGTCTTTGTTTCACAATAGGTATCTGTAACTCAACTTATTGATAATGGACTTATTAAACATCAAATGTATGTACGTTACGTGTTTTAGCCACAAATTTTGTACGAAGATTTTTGCTGCAGAGTGTACGTAAAAACATATGCAATAAACTTGCAGGTACAGTTAGTCATGCACATTAATGCTTTTTACTTTGCATATTAAAACAAGAACAATAAATATAATCAAATATTAAAGATTTTTTTCCAGTACATATGTATGTACATGTGTATATGCATAAGTACTTAAGTTTTAAGTCTTAAAACAAACCCCTTTATACCAAATCCATACATACATATAAAAATAAAAACACAAAAACAAGCAAAAAATTAACATTCATGGCTGCATTGAATAAAAAAGAAAAAAGATAATAAACGAAAACAAAGAAATGCTTTTTTACTGTGGTGTTGTTGTTGAATTAAAAAAAGCCGGCTAAACACATTCATACATACATACAACCATATGAACGTACTATGTGTGTATACATATACAGTGGATAGTTTTTTTTCAACGAACAATTTCATTTTTTTCAAGGTCAACACAAGGTTAGTCTTTACA
Source organism: Metopia argyrocephala (assembly GCA_963576795.1). NCBI lineage: Eukaryota > Metazoa > Arthropoda > Insecta > Diptera > Sarcophagidae > Metopia > Metopia argyrocephala. Next base: position 98,305,293 of record OY756209.1, on the reverse strand, counting down.
AACTGGTGAACAAAATGTAAGAAGGAATAAATGTGTGTGTGTGAAAATAAATTAATAAAAACAAACACAGCAAAGCACAAAAGTTGGTGTGGTGTGTAAGAATAAAGAAAACAAAAACAGATGGCAGAAAAAGAGGTGTAAGAAAATTAAAAAAGATATACACGCACACAGACAGAAAGAAGCCAGTAAGTAATTGTGTTTATCCTGCCTGTTCGTTTTGTTTTAAGTGAAAGCTTTTTTTTGTATTTATAAGATTAGAAAAAAAAATTAACAGGCCCCTCTTTCATAATTAACGACATCATTTTTATTGTTATTTTTATTCATTACTAAGTTAATAATGACCAGAATTTTAAATGTGTAGCTAATTTAAGCCATGAGATAAAATATTTAATGACAAAAAAAGCAAAAAAAAAATATGTACTTTAAGAAAATAGTTTGAAAAAACAAAAGAAAACACAAACAAAACATAGGTAAATAAAAAATACATTCTAATTAATTATTATTTATTATAGTGTTTGGGGTATTGCGTGGTGAAATATAGCATACTATGTAGTATGTATGTATTAAGTATACATATGTAATAAGGATGGCAAGGAGGACTGGTTTCCGCCAAATCCCCGATTCGTGATTTTGAAAATTCCAATCCCGGAATATCAGGATTTTTTGAAAAATAAAAAATTACAACTAAATACATATGTATATAAATTTTTGAATTTTTTAAAAGGATAAAAAACAATATAAAAAACAAAAGGAATTGCTAAAAAACAAAGTGTCAAAGAAATTCCTAAAGCGTTCCGTATTCAAAAATGATCACTAATATTTAAAGTGTAAAATGCACACACATATTATATCCATTCCACTTGATCAACTCGAAATTTTTAAAATTTCGGTCGAGGTAAAAATTGTTTGTGGTCACATTTTTAAAGAACTTGAAAATCCGAATACATTATAGTAAGCAAATTGCACTAGAAACCTGATTTAGTTATGTTTTCCAAAAATATATGTTAAATAGTAGTTGAAAAATAAACGAATGTTTTGAAATGTCATTTGAATCAGCTTGTGCAACCCTTTAGTGTTTACTTTCATTTGACACTCTCAGTAACTACGTACATACAATTTTATAAATATAAAAGTTTTTGGCATCCATTTATTAGCAGAAACTTTCGTTAAGAAAAAATAATTAAATTTATTGTTTTGTTTATAATTTTTGAATCTACTTGTCATTTTCTCTTCTCTTTTGTTGATTTTTCACACATTTTCCTCATTTGAAATAATAATACAACAGTTAGCAAAAACATGATTTACTAGACGCGCCAATATTAAAATAAATCTCACCCACATATTGTTTATAGTTTTTATAATTAAAAAAAAACACGCTACATGAAAAAAGTTGGTATATCACACAAGCAACTTAGCATTACTTAATGCTAATCAAGGAAATAAAAAGATTTGTTGTTGCAATAAAAAGTAAACAAAGAGAATGTACTCTAAAGCAGTGTTGCCATTTTTGAATTATCAAAAGCGTACAGTATTCTGTATAAATGGATAAAACCACAATAAAACTTTATCTATCGTGTTTAAAATGTGTTGCTTTCAAGTATACCAAATTTGGTGTTTTCATACCGAAATTGGTAGAAAATATTCGTTTAGCATAGATGCAGACTAAACGAATAGGCAAAAATATCTCATTGTAGTTCATACGAGCCTCTATTAACTCGCCGGATGTTATACTTCTATTAATCGTGTTTTATATCTATTTATCGAACAAAATATTTGGTATGTTTCTTCTTCATACATCACATACAAAAATCTTTCAAATTTGAGAATTGCTGTTTTTACTTCAGCGAACTTTTTGCATATTACAATTGAAATTTAATCTTTGAATAATTATTTTGAGTGCTGGTTAATTTAAATCAGGCCTGTGCAAAAATAAAAATTTCATACACAATTGTGCTTTAGCTAAACTCACATGTATTCTTACGCTCTTGCTTTCAGTCGTCACTGAAACAGCGACGAGTTAACATGCGTGGTAGATGTACGCTGATTTATTGTTTACAGTGGGAACAAAATTAATAGCAATGCACACAAATATATTCTATTATAAATGAATTTGTAAATCCAATACCTTATTTATCATAGAACACTTAAAAATATAGTTTAAACGTTTTTCAGCGACATTTTCATTATTTTTATTAAATTTTTAATAAATTTAATGAAAAAAAAAACGAAACTTAAAAATTTTTTTTGTTAAAAAATTAAAAGTTCTTTTTATTTTTTTATAGCAGATTAGTATTTATAAATTGCTCTTAAAGTAATTAAACTTTTAGATGAAATATTACATATAAATTTTACTTAAAAAAACTTCATACAGTTGCAGAAACTGCTACCTACACGTACAGCAGTGTATATCTCATTTTCTCACCAACACAACTACATTTTTACTTTTGCACAGGCCTGATTTAAAACGATATATTCACCATGTTTTTCCATTATTCCCATTAAGTTCGCTCCCGTAAGAGTCGATTAATAGAGTTTTGACTGTATTTTTAAATATAAAATAAGCCATATAAAGACATTGGATATAATTTCATTTGCACATCAGTAAAATACATATTTCTACCCTATATTTACAGAATCCATAATATATAAATGCTCCTTATTAATTTGCACATGAATATATTATAGGAAAACACAAGTTCTTTTAATTCTTTTTTTTGTTGTAATTTTTGGTTTGGCAATTTGCATTGTCCACCTATACACTTATAAATTTATATCAGTGCATTATTAAGATGAGAATAATAAATTCTATGAGAAATTGCCTTTGCTATTTGACCATTAAAGCGGATGTAGTTTTATATCCATCAATTAAATTTAGGCGCTGGCGGCACAGTGCACAGTGTAGGATTTAGCTAGTCTAGCTGGACAAGTCGTTTTTTTGAGGTGCAATTTAAGTAAATATTTTTGTCAAATGTGAAAGAGCACTGGTTATAAAATAAGAAGATGCAAAAAATTTGCCTAACTTGTTAATAATAACAATATAACGGTACTTTGAACTTGAATATTTTTGAGAGATCTAAGAACATCAAAAGCAAATACTTGAAATTGCTCATTTTTAAAAGCATCGAACTTTTTACTGGAAGCTCAACTTGTTCGCTATAAAAATAGTAAGAATTTACTATTAGAATCTGAAAATTTCTTTTAATGCTATTTTTTTTTAAACTATTACTCTCTTCGTTAAGGTAAAAAAACAAAAGCAAAATTCTGTAATCGATAAATTTTTTTCTTCATAACCCTTCATCACCGAATAAATTTTAAACGAACCTCTGAAGCACCCTCTTTAAGGCACATATAAAATTATTTGCCGAGATCTGCCACTAAGAAAAACTAATAATGAATGATACTACCACATACCATGAAATTTTTAATATATGGCTAAAAACACCCGAAAATGAAATGAAACAATTATTTTATTATTTGTTGAAGCTCCTACAAATGAGTTTTGATTATGTACATATCGTCATGCGGGGAGTTTATGTGCTCTATCCGCCATTTCATATTTTTTATATATCTCGATTTAATGATGCCACTTTAGGTTTTCGACCCCAAATTTTTCAAATCTGTAATCCGTTTTAGATTACCTCGTTAAGTTTCGAAGATAAATAGCTGAAAACTGATTGCAGATTTTAAAAATTTTGGTGTCAAAAACCTAAATTAGCATCATTAACTCGAGATTTAAAAAATGGCGTATAGAGCACTTAAACTCCCGCACGACGATTTATTTGGTATTTAATATAATTGTGTAATTAAGTAATTAATGCTTCAATTTAAATAAATTTTTCTTTTAGCTACAAAAGATTTTATTGCTTACTGATAGAAATATTGATACAAATGCAAGTTTTTTCTGCAAAGAACATATAAAACAGTGAGACCGCTACTATTTCTATGGTCTGAACGACTTCATGGTCAAGGAAAATCATCAAACAGAAAGTAGGCATGATACCTCCCATGGAAGTTAAATGTTATTTTCTTTATATCCTGAGAAGTGTTAAAGCTGAAGTTTCTGAATTTAGTGTAATTGATTTAGTAGTCATTATAAGTCATCAATCGAAAAATGTGTACAAATAGTATCGCCAGATGTAGCGAACCATGCCGGATTCAGGCATGTTTTTAATTGTGTTATTTTTACTATTAAATAAATACGGATTATTGAATAGAACGTTATAATTTTTTACTAAATAAATCCGATTCGTTTTATGTAAAAATTAGAAATCCGACGTAGAAACATATACATATGTATATCTATATAAATAAATCAACAGCAATATTCTAATAAAAGATAGTTTGACCAAGAAGAATAGCCTTTCTCTTACTGTATCAATTATTTAAAGAAAATTGCACCAAGCAATCATTCATATTGGATACAAGAGCACTATACGAGTATTATTTTATTTTCTATTTTATGAGATTTCTTTCAATAGAGATTAGGTGCAATTTATTTATTTTAATGTTTTTAAAAAACTAACGTAACTAACTAACAAATCTCAAATATTTTGAGTTTCAGTTATTTTTATATCGAAATTTTTAACATTTTATCTACAAATTGTTTAAAAACAATGCCTGCTGTATTTAGAAATATATAAGCTGTTGTAGAAGTAACATCACCTTATTCGATAAGCCTTGAATTTGCTGATTTAAACACTTTGTGAGATAATTCTTTTGTTTTCATCATATGTGTGTGCATTATATAGACAACAATTTTTTATACATACATATGTATGCATATTTTTTTAATTTACTTTTTTTGCTTTACTTTTTCATAGGGTTTTTATTAAACTTTAAATGCATATTTATTGTATGTATGTACATGGTATGAATTAATACCTAAACAAATTAACTTTAGTATTTGCAGTATAAAAATATACGTTTTAATTTCATCATTAAACAAATACAGCACACTATAAATGTAAAACAAATTCAAAAAATTGTTTGTAAATATAATTATGCATACATACATACAAAAGTATGTAGTATGTGCATATTATAATTAGAAAAGTGCAAAAAGAAAACAAAAGTTATATAAACGATCACGTTTCATTTGTTTATTATTGTTTTTTTTTTCTTTGTAGTTGTTTATTTTTTTTAAAGTGCCAGAGTATCGATAAAAAAATTAATAAAATTTTTGCAAAAAAAAAAAAAAATAAATAAATAAAGCAATTAAAAATACAATTTACAACGCTCTTAATAATAAATTTTTATAGATATGAAACAATTTTCTGTACGTATGTATGTATGCATGTATGTATGTACATACATATGTATGTATGTATGAATTTACATATTAATGAAAGTATGTAAATATAGAAATAAATACGTACAGTATGTAAATAATGACAACCCAGCGAACACACAGGTTGGATTTTAAATTCAAAATAATTTTAATTCTAAAACAATTTAAAGCTGGAAGGAAACATAATATAAAAATATCTCATTTTAAACATAAAATTGTGTACCTCAATTTTATTATAAGTGTTGGGTGTACATACACAAAAGCAAGGGTATTATATATTAAAACTATGGGGAACATTTCTTAATTCAAAGCATACGATGTGGTAATAATAAATGGCAAGCATAACATCTTGGTATTTATTTACAGTTAGTTTTCTTTTAACTGCGTTAATTGTGTTGCTCATAAAAATAGGTACACTTGTGCTTTTGATCAGTTTTTGTTAAATAAAAGTAAGAGTTAGGATTAATTTTATAAAACGGTAAGAAAATATTCTAATATCTGCAAAAGTCCGTGAATATAATTGCCATTGTCTACATAGAAAATGGGCCAAAACACACACTGCTTCTTTGATGAACAGCGCTTCGTACAACAACTGAGAGGACAAGGAAAATCGGTAAGAGAAATTTCCAAAAGCTTAGGACGGTCAGTAAACGTCGTACAAAATGCTATAAAGAGACAACTTATTTCAGAAAAACGAGGAAGACCACGTAAAACTTTCAGAGCAACTGACCATCCCATCATACTAATGGCTAAAATAAACCTATTCGTGTCTTTCAGAACAATTTCCGCTGAAATTGAAAACGAAGTTAGTCCCCAAACAGTTCGTCGTCGTCTTCAAGAGGGTAAACTGTCTGGACGGTTAGCCAGAAAAGTTTCACTTCTGCGTAAAAAAAAAATTTCTATGAGGATAAATTTTGCGAATTAGCATTTACTGTGGTCTGGAATTGATAGAAAAAAAAAAGTGGAGAAATATACTCTGGAGTGATGAAAGAAAAATTAATTTATTTGGAAATGATTGCCAAAGCACTGTTCGCCGCCCCAAAGGTATGGAATTCCATGTTAAATTCACCAAAAAAAAAAAAAAAAACAGTAAAACATGGTGGGGGAAGCATAATGGTGTGGTGATGTTTCTCTTGGTATGGTGTAGGTCCCATACACCGCATTGATTGCACAATGAGTGCTGAGGGATACAAGGATATTTTGGAGACTGTTATGCTTTCGTATGCCAGTGAAGAAATGCCATTAATTTGGATATATCAGCAGGATAACGAACCCAAGCGTTCGTCGACTCTAGTAAAAAGATGGTTTTCTGCCAACAATGTTTCACTATTAGACTGGCCAAGTCAATCTCCCGATTTAAATGCGATCGAAAATTTGTGGAATGATTTAAAGAAACAATTGTCATCAGAAGTTTATAAAAACAAAGATGATTTGTGGAAAAAAAAAAACAAAAAAAGCTTGGTGCCATAATCTACAAGAGACCTGTCAGAAGTTAATAGCCAGCATGCCAAAAAGAGTGAGAAAAGCGATAGCAAATAAGGGCGGATACACGGGCTATTAATAGCAGCTTCTGGATACAAAATTTTTACAACTAAATTCAATTTAGATTTATAATTTTAAAAAACATGTTAATGTACCTATTATTTTAAGCAGCAAATAAGTTTACCTTATTGTTAAAAGTCGTCAATATTTTTAGTTAGTTGTTTTGGATTGTTAATCCAAATGTACCTATTATATTGAGCATATGTGTATGTATGTATGTCCTAAAAATCGAATACAAGTGAAATTAAAATCGAGTGCTTTTTCAAAGACACATAGAACTCAATTACGCGAATTTTTTTTATAGTTTTGAAAAGAAGTGGCACTATTGATGATTAACACTAGATTTACCAAAAAATTTTTATACCTATTTATACCAACACCAGTCATTTTGACTGGAATTAAAAAATAAGTGTTTTCAATGTGTAGAATTTGTATCTGCTATTAAAAATAATAAATTAATAAACAGAACTAATAAAATATAAAATAAATAAGAAGTCAGGAGCTGTATTTTAGTTATTATTAAAAATAATTATGAATTTTCACATTTTTTACAAATAGAAACTTTTTTTCTGTGCATTTTCCGCACACATATTTTTTGCAGACATCGCAATTTATCGTTGTCTTATTGTTATTACAGAACCCGATTTGGCACCATTTACGTATTGGATGGGATTTTTTTTGGAATATTGGATGTTGGACGATCAGCTTCACTTGCTATATCTTGGGTTGAAGACTGAAAGTCAAAAGTAAGCTCTTCAGCTGTTGTCTGTATCAATTTTGACGCCATTGTGCTTAGACTCAATAAAACGACTTTTTTGTTGGGCTTACTCTTATAAACTATTAGAGTACATTCATTTGTTGCATATAGTAATATTGAAAAACGAGCCATACCATCTTTCTTGTCTTTACAAATTTTTGGCAGTTCCCGTTTGTTACAACGTACTGTACCCACCAGCATAGTATTTTTTCTAATAACTTGGAGGGTAAAGAAAAACATGTATACGGCTGCATTAGTCTGATTACTACATATTCGCTGAAAGGTGTTAACAAATCTCGTGTCTCATCCTTTCCTAGATAAGGAAAACCATTTACTACGTACTTTGTTTCAACATCGGACGCCAGCCAGAATTTGATCCCAAACTTATCTGGTCTGTGTGGCGTATACTGTGTGAAACTACATCTGGCCTTCGTAGGAAACAATTACTCATCGACTGTAATATATGGTCCCGGTTTGAAACAGTTTTGACTGTTGGCAATAAATTTATCCCAAACAGTCGACACTAACGCAAATTTATCATTTTGTAAGCGTTGAGTTCTTTCATTTCTTTTATCGAACCGAATGAACCGTAAAATTTTTGTAAACCCATGTCTACTCACACTTTTGGAAAACAATTCAGGAGCCCATTTTTTGATCCACACATACGATAGTTTTAAACTTTTTGCTTCGTATGCAACACGTGTATACAGAATTCCAATGAGGACTTCAATTTTTCTTGTGAAAGTGTCCACTTTTTCCCCAAAACTCTACAAGCTTCTGATTCGGTGCAAGTTCTTATATAGTCTAATATATGGTGGTCTATCAATAGTAAGAAGGCACTGCTGACCTCCTCTTCAATAATATTTCTCGTTGGGAACACGAAGAAAGGTTGTAGTGTATGCTAAATCTAAACAAAAATCGATTGATGATATGGAAAAACACACCAGTCAAAATGACTGGTACCGGTATAAGTATAAAAAATAAAAATTTATTTTTAATCTGTGGACACAAAATCAAAACAAGTTATCAAATTAATTATATTTTGTTGTCGTTATAAAAATCATATACTAGTTTTGGGAAAAAATATTCACACAAAGTCAATATTTGTGGTAAATAAATCAAAACCAGTCCTTTTGACTGGTGCGGTAAATCTAGTGTTAAGCGAACGATTAAAAAAAGGATTAAAATACTTTCCTACCTATTTTCAAATTATAGCAGTATGAAATTGAAAGAACTTACTCGTATATTATTAACTCTGTTTTTCAAATTCTTTGAAAGAGTGAAAGGCAACATCTAGGTACATATGTATAGAGTATGTGCTTATAAACTTGTTAGATGCAAGATTGAATTTTTTTTTTAATTGCCACATTTCACAAGAATTGTAAATTCAAATAAAATATCAGTTTAATTAAAAAAAATGAATGCTATTATATTTATATACGTAGGTATAAGTATTTGTGCAGTTGTCATTATTGTCGTTGCATAAAAACAACAAACAAAAGTTTTAGTTAAGATAGTAATTAAATTGTAAATTATATATAAATAAATTATTAAATTATCATAATTTAAACTAGAACTTATTTTAGCAATATATTTTTTCCAGTGTAAGGTACATATTGAAGAAAACTTGAAAATACATATCCCCTCTTATTTTTCAGGGATTTATTTTCTAAATTTACTTACTTAATCATAATGTTAATATTTTTTCTAATTATTTACACTGTAAAAGAAAACTTTAAAAAACAACAAGTAGTTGGCATTAATTTTACTCACTTCCTTATTAAAGAGAATACATTTAGTCTGAAAAATTAATCTTTTTTTATTTAAAATTAAAAAAAAAAGAAAACAAATGCTTCGTACTTGCATTTCAATAAAGAAAATATCAATAATAACAAAAAAAAATACTCACTTTGTACTGCCAGTTGTTGTTGATGGGCCGCCACACGCTGTAAGTAAAAAAAATATAAACAATGTTTATTAAAGGTAAAACAAAGATTTAGCAAAACAAGAAAAACTTTATTTACACTCTGCAAAATTGTTTTAATACCACTGCGTTCCAAAGCTTGTACATCTAGGGATTGACTGCGGCCACGTTGTTTTGAAGAATTTGAGGACGACGACTGGGCGTGTCTATAAATCCAACGTTTCACAGCCGACATATTGTTTTAAATTTTTTTATTTTTTTTCAAGAAAGGTTTTCTTTAATTTCTGTTTTAATCTTAATATCTCAAAATTTTTCTATAAAATTTGTATTGTTTAAATAAAAAAAAAAAAGAAAAAACTAAAACACAGCCTGGATTTGTAATTTTAACAGTATATTACATTTTGGTTGCCACTGTAAACAGAGAATAATATGATTACAAGCTTTTGCTAGTAAAGAGAAAGTATGAGAAACGCAACAGAAAAAAGCTTTCGTATGGGGTGGCCAGATTATCAGATATATAAAAAAAACAAAGTTTCTGATCTCCTGGGTAAAAATCATACTTTTTTGCCGAGGCCAATACTCAGGAGTGAGCTTGTGCTCAAAGATATAAGTAAAAAATCTTATAATACATTTTTTAAGCTCAAAATATTATTAAATCAAAAACAATATATATATATATATATATATATATATATGTTGATGTTATTACAATATTATTTTTATTGATATTGTAAAAATATAATTAGTCCTTAAAACACCAATTAAATAAAAAAAGAAACCTATAGAAACATACGGCTTTATAATAAATAGTTAGCAACTCATTAGTATATAGGACAAAAAAACTAGCAAGTTTATCACCCGCCATAAACAGATATTTTTAAAACATTTCATTCCTTCTGTCTAATTATTGTTCAGTGGACGTTCTATGTTTTTGTTCATTTATTCCTTTTTAACTTCTTTGTAAATCACTTACATTGTTAAACCCAAAGCGTACGGTACGTACTAAAGGAAAATAACCCAGTCAATTTTTATTATGAAAATAATAAACCCCGTGTTTTATAAGAAAACTAACATTGTGTTTATTTTTTTTACCTATATTTTCGATCCACTTTCTGACTGATGATTGTCCTTGATCGTAAAGTCGTTCAGACCTAGTTTAGAAAGTTTAGCTTTCACCATTCTCAAGATATAAAAAAATCAGTATTTAGTTTTGGTAGTTGAATTAATCTTTGTTTCAAATTTCAACACAACGGGTTCAGTCGACTAGGAGTGATTGGCCGACAAACAAACAGAAAAATAGACTTACGAAGACATTTCTAATATATATATGGATTTGAATCGTTAACCTTATGTTTGCAATAGGCAGTGCTTTCATGAGTACGTATTGGTTGGTAGAAATGCTCTTTCTCTCTTTGCTTTTATTTTTTCTTCTTCTCTTTCCGGTTGAAAATACATGAGTGTTTGGTGAAAAACTTTGAATAATGTATTTGGACTGTCAATACAATTCCTAAAAGTTCTTTGTGAGATAATTTTTCTAATAACAACAAAACTAATAAAAAACTAATTCAAGAAAACTGTTATATGATCACATTAATTAGACTATTCGAACAGGAAAAATTTTAAATTTAACAGTTGTAATTAGAAATATTAAAAAAAACTTCTATTGTCAATAGAATTTAGTAAACTTTGTTTATTTTTTTTTTTTTTGTATTTGTAAATTAATATCTTGTGTGCAATATTTTATTACAATTTCGATTACGACATTTAGGATAGTCTGCACTTCTTCCGTATAACCATTTTTATTTCAAATTAGTTTGATAACATGTAATCCTGAACTTTTTTATTCATTTAAAATCATAAACTTTTTATGGGATTATTGTCAGAGTTTGGGAAACCTGGATACAATTTTATAGCAACCAGAACCTCACACTATTAGCCTTGTATTCAAACATATTTGTCCTACTGTAAAAAAACAAAAAAAAAACTCAATAATTCCACTGGTATGAAAGCTTCTTCCTACATTGGCTTACATACCTTACCTTTTATCTTCTTATGAACACTATTGGTATTTCAAAAGCAGGTAAACATACTTGATGGTTACCTGACAATAACAAAACCAATTTATATTTTTCTATTTTTAACAGTACAAAAAAAAAAAAAAAAAAAAACATAACAAACAAGAAAATTTCCAAAAATAACTTTTAATATCCCCTCGAAATCTTTAATCCCCCAAATCAGTTGTTTTGTTTTGTTCTTTTAACCAAAGAAAAATCCCCAACTTTGAGAACAAATCCCAAAACCTGACAGCCCTGACCTTGGACAAACGAAAGGTGTTTTTATTTTAGCAATTGGTCTCCCTAATTTGAAAGCTTTTTTTTGTCGTTAAGAGAGCGCGAAATCACAACAGAGGGCGCTCACAATAAATAAATTCGTTTCCGTCAGTTACAAAAATTTCATTTTAAGTCGATGACTAGGAATTTTTTTTATTGTCGTGTAAATAAATTATACATATATGGTTGTATGTGTACTTTTTTGGTTAAAACAAATGTGGTACGATTTCAAGTGGTAACGTTAAAGTGTGCAGTTAATTGTTGTTATCGGTTTTAAGTATTTTTTGTTAATATCTATTTAATTTTATTAAACAAATAGCAAATTTTCAATATCAGATGTTTTATATTTAAAGTTCATATAGTAAACATTTTATAATTAAAAAGAACAACAATTAAAGAATATTTTAAATTAGAAAAGCGTGTTAATGAGAATGTATTCTCAAAGAAAAACTTTTCATTTTTTTTTTATTTTAAAATACTAATACTACTTAAATGAATTTCCTTTCTTTTCTGTATTTATTTTTTTTTATTTATAAAACAATTTACATTTTTATTAAAAATTATGCAAATACAGATGTACATATAAGTTCTTTCCTGCCCCTTACTCTGACAGTATTGAAACAAATTGACAATTAAATAAATGTCTTGAGTTCTTTTTTATTTCTTGTACAATTTATTACTGAAAAAATAATTAAAAGAACATGTATTTCAAAACCATTTTCGTTTTGCTTTTTTGTTTTTTTAACACATGAAGTGTAGGTTTTTTAAATTTTGTTTTTAATGTTTTTTTTTTTTTTTTTTGTATTTTAATTACTTTTTCTTGTCTAGTAGGTCTTTCAATGAATCAAATAATTTATGGTTTATTTTGAGATCTTTTTTACCGGCTGTATTTTCGTGGAATGCTTTAATTATATGTCCAATAAAAGTTCATTTAAAATGATTTAGTGGGCGAAATTTTAAAAAACAATCTCAAGGGTTTTCTTTCTTTTTTTTAATTTTCAAGAACAATCACTTTGTTTTTTTATGTACAAAACAGTTAAGATGGGTTATCACCCTCCCTCAGTGGAGTTTGTTTTCTCAATTATAGTATTTTTACTAAATATTATGAATAAATTATGAGTAGAATTTTAAAAGTGTTATATTGTTACTGATTTAAACAAACAAATTTTAGAAATACACGCACAGTTTGAAAATTTAGAATTTGCAGCGCAGTAACTTTAATTGTAAGTTCCGCCTCTCCCGATAACTTTTTCTATCGAATAATTGTTCGGAGAGCTCTTGAAAAAAAGAAAATTAGAAAAAAGTGCAGTAAGGAGTGCTGCTGAAACAAATATTGGACAACAAGTGTTTTACTTATGCCTTGTTTTCAATTAACTTCGTATTACGTCGCCGTGGTCTAGTGGTTAGTGTGTTGGCTTAATAAGACGATAGCGCTGGGTTCAAATCTCAGCTCTGACATCTTTAAAAAAAAAAGAAATATGAAAAAATTATTTCTTTCGGCGACTACCTCACAGCAATCTTCTGGCAAAAGCTCTGAAAGTAATTGATTGCTATGAAAAGGCTTCTCAAATCTGTCGTTCAATAAAAATTAACACACACAACATGAGTGTTGCGAGAAGCTATCCCGTAAACCTGCCACAGGGTTTATAATGACCAGTTATGTATGTATGTATGTAAAGTGTATCATAAATAACCACCAAATATGCAACCAAGTATAAAAATTAAAAAGAAAAGGGTTAAAGCCTTTACAAGTGGGATATGAGTTCAGTAGCTTAATTGTAATGTCTTTCTTTTTTAAATTTCAGGAAGGTTATTAATTGTAACTTAGTATGTAAAGTTTTGGTAAAGTTCAGCAGATCTTGTCTCACTACGCACTAAACTTGATTAGTTTTGAGAAGGTTTTGATGAGGTAAACGAACATGTGAAAATATTACATAAACAAACTGAACCTTAATTTTCCTTTTTTTCCTACATAATCAGAATGTAAAATTATACATATCCCACTGTATCAACAAGAGTTAATACCCTCTTTTAAAATTTTCAGCAGAGGTCAAGAGAATTTAAAAATCCGAATACATTATATTAATCATATTATATTGTTTATCTTTTTAATTTTTTACAATTATTGGAAAAAAATCTATTTTTTGAGTTAACACCGTTTTTCTGAAACTTTTCAATATGTTTTTCGGTATTATTTTGAGGTGTGATGCTATAGTTGACATTTTAATCAAGATTCCAATTTATTTTTTTGTTTAACAAAAAGGTATTAACTCGAAAAAAAAATATTTATGATATTTTATCAGAAATACATGTTTTTAACTTCAGATATAATACTACGGGTAGCCTTTATTAAATGATATGCGAAAAAAAAAACTAACAAAGCTTAATTACGTATCTCTTAAATTTTTGTAATACAACTCATAAATATGTTTTGGAATTATATTTTTTTCCCCAAAATTCTTTGAGATCCTTTTTCTTATTTTCCGATAGGGGTTGCATTTCCGTATAAATGGAGGATAAACTAACAGCATGTTTCCAGGAGACAATTACAATACCATACAAACGATTGTCACACTAACAATAACGTAACAAATTGGGTTTATGTAACACTAGAGAATATTTTTGTCTGGCTTACTTTATACAATTTTGTCAAAACCAATATTGCCATTACTTTATTTTATAGTTTTTGTTGTTTAAATTTTTTCTTGTAAAAAATACTTTTTTATGTTGTAAAATGGTAACTCTATCAGTCAGCTGATAAAATATTGTCTATACCCAATTTTTTGGTTAAACTATTTTTGTTTGTATATGAAAGCATACAAATGTGTCTCTAAATAGTGTTTTGTGAATATAGTGCTTTAATAAACAAATATCTTTTTTAATGTCATTATTACTAGATATATCCATTATTTTTAATTACTTTATGAAAAAAATTTTTTTTTTAATAAAACAAACTTTTAGAGCAAACAAATCAATGACCATGAGTTTTTTCTGATCGTATATTTTTGACATTTCATATAGTGTAAGACAGTTACTTTTGTTATACAGAATCCAATTTACACACAAAAAAATTGACAGTCTTACGTTGTTTGTGTAAAACAATTACGTTTGTCTTATAGAACCTCAAAATGAGGTTTGTTGTTTTGACAATTTAAAAACAATAATTATCTCCTGGAAACATGCTGAAATCAATAAGAAATGTAAGAGATGTTTTAAATTATAGCAGAAGGACATAAAGAAATAATAGAATTACAAACTTACTTCAGACTTTCCGAATAGTTGGTGTATGTGAATTTTTTTTACAGTTTTGAAAAATCTTTATCTTTATAGGAATCTTTATAAAGAAATGAATTGATATTTTCTATTCTACACGCAAGACTTTGATATTATGCCAGTTAACTTTTTCATTGGCATCATTTTTCACAAAATTTTGGCCTCGTTGCTCTTGCAAGATATTAAGAACATAAAGTCTATCATGCTTTAAATCATGAACTTTGTATGGTATACGAGTTTTTTTAGCGGTGGCATTTGATTTCATTATAAGCACGATATCATGAAAATAGTTATAACTAAAGGTATTTAATGAAAAGGGTCAAAACTTAAAAAAAAATTTAATAACTTTATCATAAAAACGGTCACGATTTTCGCGACTAATTAAAAACCAGACCTGTCGCGAAAATCGAATTTTCGCGTAGTTCGATAAACATATGAAACCTGAATTGGCTTTTTAAACTTTGGAATACAAATGACTGGCTTTTGTTCGTAAAATCTCTGCTGATATTGGAACATTTCCTCCCCTTTGTTTTAAAAACCACTTGTAAAGCGTTTTTTCCATTCTTAGGTACTCAGCTTTCTTAAAGGTGCAACGTTTGCCAGGTCCACTTTCTGTTGTGCGTACGAACTTTTTTAATGCATCTTCTTGCTTTATAATGCGATAAACCGCAGACTTATGCAACTTGTACTTCACGCAAATTGAGTTTATGGAATCTCCACTTTCAAGTTTTTTTAAAATCTCTATTTTTTGAGAAATTTTTGGTGTTATAATACGTTGAACTTCTTCCATAGTAAGAGATATGCTTACACAACAAATGACCCGAAAAAACTGACAAAATTGAAGACAAAAATCATCTTAAAATGTTAACATACCAGAAGACGGAGATTTCCTTTTTTTGGATATAGACAGTGTAATCAAATTTAAAGAAAACAAATAGAAGTCGCGATAAAAGAACCTCCATTTTCCTAAACTGTCGCGATTGAGGAACCTGCAATGTTAAAAATTTAGCTGTCGCGATAACCAGACCGTCGCGAATACCGAACTTGCACTGTAATACCTTTTTTATAAAAATATACGATGTATTTCCATTTTAACATTAGTATTAACTCAAAATAAATTACCCTGAAAATGGTCTCATATGTAGTTTTCGAGATGAAAGAGTAATCGAAATACGTTGAAATTTTTACAGTAGATAGATATTGATGTTGTTATTGATTTCTTGCGAAAAGATAAATTTTGAAAATTTTGAGTTAATACCCTCTGGTATCGATATGGGGGTATCTTTACTTTAATATACATTTATATGTATATGTACGAGTATGACAAGTAAAATTATCTGAATTATTTCCAACAAAATTGTTTTTATTCCATGCAGTACAGTTTTAAGCGAATGGCGCACACGTTTAGTAGATACTGTTGTATATGCAAGATATTTTTGACATAATTTAGAAAAAATTGGCGAATATTAGTTCTATTTTTACTTTTCATATAAAATAAATATTTATGACATTGTTTAATTTATAATGACAAAAGAAAAATGTGCTGTTTTCAATTTGTATTTTAATATTTTATCTAAATATTTATTTAAGACTTAAACTTTCTTTTTTTTGTTAAGGATTTATTACTCAATTTCTTAAAACAATGTTTTTAAAAAGATAGCCACTGTTTACATTTATAGAATGCGACTTTTGAATTGCAGGGGTGGTTTCGCCAGTCGTAAAAATTATAAATCTTGGTTGCCATCTAAATTTTATATATATATATATGCGATTGGCGGTTTTAACTATATTTAATGAGCTATGAATTTAATAATTTTATTTCTATTCAGGTATTCTTGGCCTAAATATCGACTGTTTAAGTGCAAACAAGTTGATGGTTGGATGGAAAGTCGGTGTACTGAGAAATTTCAGTTTTGGATTACCTACAATTGGAACGACTTATTATACTTACTTACTTACTTACTTAGATGGCCATAACAACCCGTTAACGGGTTTCGGCCTGCCTTAACACTAGTCTCCAGGCGTCTCTGCCAAGCGCGCGCCTTCTCCAGTTGGTCACACCAATTGATGACAGGGCTTCATCAACTTGGTCCTGCCAACGTAAACACGGTCGTCCTCTACGCCGACGTCCAGTGACCTTCGCACCGAAAACTTTTCTCGCTGGAGCAGATTCATCCATCCGAACAATATGGCCGAGCCAGCGTAGCCGCTGGATGTTAATGCGCTGAACAACGCCCACATCGCCGAGGAGCTCATACAGCTCATGGTTGGTTCTAATGCGAAACTCATCGCCATGCCTTAGAGGACCAAAGATCTTACGAAGAACTCTTCTCTCGAATACTCCCAAGACCGCTGCATCGGCACAAGACAGCGTCCATGCTTCCGCACCATAGAGAAGCACCAGAAGAATAAGCGACATATAGAGTGTTAATTTCGTCGCCTACTGAGACCGTAGTAGCACCTGTTGGCCAGTGTGATTCTTCGTTTGATCTCCAGACTGACATCATTCTTGCTGGTAATGGCGGTGCCAAGGTAGATGAACTCCTTGACCACATCGAATGTATAGTTGCCGGCTGTAACCTGGGAGCCGATGCGATCAACATCCCTACTCGTCGACAACATGTACTTCGTCTTGCTCTCATTTACCGCCAGACCCATTTTTGCAGACTCTCGACTTATTATAGTTTATATTAAAGGTCTGCACGGGTATGTTTGAAACGATCTTCAAGACATTCTAAAAATTTCAAACACACTTCCAACTCTAATTCGTAAAAGCGAAACGAATAAAACAAACATAAAAAGTGGTTGTTGTAGTTAGAATGTTAATAATGAGAGAATAGAGACAAGAGAGTATGGAGACATGAGAGACATGAAACATAAGAGTTAATGATTAAACAGAATACGACCGGAACTTCAGGCAAAAACGACTCTCAGAGAAAACATGCCCAAAATTAAAACGACGGCCGCATCTTCACGAACTATCATTTATTGTTTTTACATTTCTTGTATGTAAGGCTAATAAAAATTAAGTTTGTGAGATTTTTGCGAAGAATTGAATTTATATATTTTAATTGAATCATCTTTACGCACTTTTTCAATTATTTTTTCTAAAATATCACTCATTTTATTTAACAAATTCCAAAATTTATTAATTTATTTAAACTTTCAAGTGATTTTTTGATTTTCTTTTGTTCTTATTTTTCTTTGTGCCAACAACAAAAAACCAATGGGTTTGTTTACAAATTGTATGAAGTTTAATAAAAGTGTGGTAACATTGTTGAGAGAATTTGTTTCTAAAAATGAGAGCATAAGAAAAATCGCTGTCAAAATAAAATAGATTCTATTTCACGACTGCATTCTCCAGCGTTTTCATCTGTCAATTTGTATAGAAAAAAACGTCATGCCCCAGTTCTGTTTAATCATTTAGAATGGAATAAATAGAGTGAATAGAATGTCTTGTTTGTAATATGATAAAAAAGAATTTCTTGTACTGGTATTATAAGTACTAAAGAACTGAATAATAAAAGTAATGAACTGAATAATTTTTTATGTTATTTTTCTTTATTTTTTTATATTTTTGGCTTAATTTTTAAAAATACATACATACATACATATTCACAAAAACTTAAAAAAAAAATTATAAATAAATTACATATTCAAAAAGTAATTGTTTTTTTTTTTTGCCTTTAAATGCTTTAATATACACACAGACTATTCTTCTTGCTAGATTTCAATTTGTTTGTTTTCATTCGCTTGTTTGTATTACAAACTATCGCATTTACTTCAATACATGCTTTCATTCACAAAGGAAATTCAAGACATTCCAAGACATTCCAAGACATTCGAATGTCTCTTTAATAATTTAGAATTATGAGAGTAAATTTAGATTTATTCTATTCAATTCTATTCGTATTGAGGCTGTTCGTTTCGTTTCGTTTTGTTGGCTGCAAAACGAATAGAATGAATATTTGTTTCGATGCTTGAATTTACTCTCAATTAGAGTACACTTCTCGAATCATTCTAAACTGGCAGAAAAGCAAAACATTCATGCAGACCTTTAGCTTATATTATTATCTCAACGCTGTGGTCTATTGGTTAGTGTATTGGCTTACTAAGACATGAGCCTCGGTTTGAAACCCCAGCTCTGACATCTTGAAAAAAGATTTGAAAAAAATATTTCTTTCGGCGACTACCTCTCGGCATTCTTCTGGCAAAAGCTCTAAGAGTAACAGATTGCGATGAACAAGCTTCTCAAGTCTGTCATTTGTGATTATGTGCAAATTTTCCGTGTTGAAAGTTTCAATATATGAAGAACTTAAATACGTAAATACATACGTCGATACGAGTACTTATAAAAGTTAGTGAAAATTTCTGAATATGCGTATTTCAATCCCGACAAAATAGTGAATAATACGTTGAGCGCATACTGCGAAGGAAGAAAAGGGATCTGGATATATTCCAGCAGAACGAGATGAGAGCAGGAGCCGATGGCTTGGTGCTGGCTCCAATTCTGGCGTCCCCAGACATGGGAGGCTGAAAATGATCCTTATGAGGACCATTCCGAAATAATGCGGAAAGCGGTTCCGGGAAGGTAATCTCACCAGAGGAGGAGGGATTGTTTTAGTGGATTCACCACTCGAAGCAGCTGGTGATGACCAGCTGTAAGTGCGAAGGCATTTTAAACCCTACCTCATACGCAAAAAAAAGGTCAATATTAATTGTGAAAACTGAATGCATGCGCCATATTTGCCTAAAATTTAATGATAATAAAACAAAAACAAGTGTTGTTAAGAGTATTGCCAACAATTAGAGTACGTTCTGCATAAAAAAGTCTTTAGGAAAGGTATTAATTAATAACGTTCTCGACAAAAATATTTTTGATGATAAGGAGTACAGCACTCTAGACTTACAGTCGATTGTCAAATGATTAGAGACAGCAAATTATTTTATTGCCATGTAACTTTGGATGAATTTCACTGTAGTTTTAAATTGTACTCGTATATTCAATACAGGTTATTTATGTTAAAAGTGGCTTAGTTACTTATATAAACAAATGAGACTTGATTTAAATAGTGGGAGTCCTACCAAACTGTTTAACTTCATGTGTCAATAAATTTAATTTTTTATTTATAAGTATTTACATGGTTGGTTTACGAACACGAGAGCTCCGGTTCAAGCCCCGGCGCTGACATCTTGAAGCAAAGATATATGAAAAATATTTGTTTCGACGACTATCTCTTAGCAGTCTTCTGGCAAAAGCTCTGAGAGTAACTAATTGCTATGAACAAGCTTCTTAAGTCTGTCGTTCCGAGTCGAAATTAAACTGTAGATCCCGGTATTCATGGATAAAAATTGATACACACAACATGAATGCAGCGAAAAGCTAGGCCGTAATCCATAATAATATAAATTTACATAATAAAGAACCAATAGTGATTCGAATTTGGAATTCAGAAAAGTTTATAATAATTGTTTAAATTTTCTGGTCATGACATTAATATAGAAAATATATGTGTAATTGTAAGTTGCTCAATGATGTAATGTTTACACTGTAAAATAAGTCGAATTAAAAAATTTTAAGAAATAGTTTAATTTCAAAAAATAGTTGCAAATAAAGGTAATTCAACACCAAAAAACAGATGAGAATAACATTTGAAAAAATATAATATAATTCCTTTAATCTAATTTCATTAATATATTGTGAATTAAATAGATAATACATACATATAGAAAATTAATTTGATGAGACCTGCGTCGCGGGAGTCGAAATATTCCTTAACAGATGTTAATAAAAAAATTTTTAACAAAATTATGGTTTTTCCCACAATTTTAACCATTGCTTAAAGCTTCGAAACAAGTTTACTTTGCGTAATACGTAACCCAGGTTCAAACCCCAGAAGAGATTGTAAATGAAAAAGTTAGTTTGCGGTTTTTCAAAATTATAATTAAAAAAAAATGTTCCCCCCCCTCCTCCTCAAAATTATAATTAAAAAAAAATGTTCCCCCCCCTCCTCCTCCAGGAAGACCATCTACAAAGAAACCGCTCCCCGACATTTCACTCTATTCCACCTTAACCAATGTCAACAAAAACGAATGATCAGGAAAAAAATCGCCATCCATTGGGAAGTAGCAGATAACAGCTAAACCTACTTAGCCAAGGCATACTCACCACACAATCAACACGCAACGATGAGGCAATTGCTGTTGATCATTCAAGAGTGAAGGTATAACACTGGCCTTTGAATGATCAATTCATAGCAATTTGTCTCATTCCTAAGGCGCTTAATAATAATATAATAATTAATAATAATATATGTAATTTCTTTTCCAAAAATTCCAATACAATGCACAGCATATAGTAGAGGTTTACCCCTGAGTATTGGTCTCAAATAAAACAAAATTAATTTGAAAATGGGTATTTTATTGTGAAAATTCGAAATTAAAAATTACTTGGCGATTTTTCACATTGAATTTGGCGAAAAAGATCAAAATAAATCTGACAACTCTAATTGTAAGTTGTTTTTTCAATACTCGTTCTTTTTGATAAAGTGATTTTCGTTATCTTTGTTAAAATTTTATCAATGTTCTTTAATTTTTTATTTTTATATAAAAGAAACTTAAATAGATATTTTCAAAATAGAACAATTTTTTAAACGAAATATTAAAGGAAAAGCAATCCAATAAATTATAGCAACTGTTTAAATTATTTTTTTATTTACATTGGTTTTAATATTTCCTAAACAACTGACAAATTATTAAAAACGTTTATTAGCAAAAATGTTTTAATTGTTTGTAAAATAGTTTAAAGTTTATTTAATTTTGTTTTTTTTTTTCATGTCATCTTTGTATAGCTGAGAAATAAATATCAACGTAATACTTATGTATAAAGACAGTAAAAACAATATAATCTCAGTAAAAATTTTAAGTTCAAATAATACCCTACTAAAGTAACTGCGGGCATTGTGTAAACAACTACAGGCATAGAAATAATTCATAATACTCATACCTGACTTAATAAAAATTGTCGTTTTGATAACAAAGAAATCAAAATTTAAGTGAAAACAAACGTATTGCTACGAAGAAAAAATTTAATAAACCAAAACCATCATTACATCTCCAAAACCCTGTCGATTTCTGTCAAACGTAAACGTTACCTAACTTTTCCTTTTTTTGTGCCATTTTGAAATCGAACCGTTTAACAGTTTAAGAATGCGTTAAAATGTTTAAATTTTAATGATAAAAACGTGAACGTTGTTGAGTATGAAGTGTAGGAATGTCAGTAGGATCACGGCGGTGATAACTGGTTTTTGGGCTATTGGAGAGCAAGCAGCTAGGATATTCATTCCAGTGAATAAATTCTAGGAGACTGGATCGGTTACTCACCTTCCCAACCCTCAGGTGATCGCAGAAAGACCTTTTCATCCCGAAAAAGTGACGGTATGGTCTGCAATGTTGTTCAGTTGTTTCATTTGTCCTTTTTTTAAGGCTCAAGGATGGTCCATAAAAGTCAATTCTGAGTGCTAAGGACGCATGTTAACCAAATAATTTTTAAGAGAAATCGAAGACCATAATCTGGAAGAGATACGGTTCCAAAAGGACGGAGCCACAAGCCACACCAAACTGACCAATCCAGTACCTCTGCAAAATAAATTTCCAGGACGCGTAATTTCGAGATTGAGTGATGCTAATTGGTCCGCAAATTTCTGCGATTTAACACATTTGAAATTTTTTTCTGGGGCTACTTATGTTGAAGATCGCGTTTACGTGTACAATCCTCGATTTCTGGACCAACTGAAAGCCAATATTCATCGTGTTATTGTTGAGACATTGCGGGAAATGTGCCGAAAAGTTATTGAAAATTTCCTCAAAAGGAGTGAGGCCTGTAAGAGGTCCCGTGGATGATATTGTGTTTCACGTATAATGAGAAAGAATTTGGTTTCGATTTGAATATTTTATGTGTTTTATTTAATTTTATTTTCTCAAGCTCAAGTATTTCCAAATACAGTACAAACTCGATTACTGCAACTAATAGAAAATCGGCAGTTGCGATAACCGCGGTAGTTGCGTTAACCGAGTCATAAATTTTAACCTTGTGCAAACCAGATGCGTTGGTGCAGGCTAAATATCTAATGCGTTCCTTGCTTACTTTTCGAATACCATGACGTTTTTGAGCACCATCCGTTGCTTGCATGAAAATCACCACGACTTTCATTAATTTTGTTATGTAGCTGAATAGCCTTTGCTTTAAGATTTCAGACGAAATAGGCAAATTTAATTCTCTTTGTTTTAAAAACCATTTACACAGAGCTTTTTCCATTACTGGATACTCACAGACTCTAATTACTATACGCTTTCCTGGGCCGGATTCAGCATTTGTAACAAATTTAATTAATTTTGATTTATTTTCCTTAATTCTGGTTATTGTTGATTTATGCACATTGTATTCCTGGCATAATGCTTTGACCGATATATTTTTTTCAAGTTTATTCAAAATTTCACTCTTTTGTTTAATTGTTAATTTACTGCACTTTGTCACCGTCTCCATTTTTATGCGTTTTTAATACTGTGACTGATCGCGAAAATCTTTTTACCAAACTGATAAAAAAAACATCAGACACGTGCTGCTTGTCCGTTTTTATGAAAACTATTCCAAGAAATAACTGTAAAATAATGCAAAAACTATCCAGAGGACAAAAAAAATATAGAGTTAAAACAAATAGTTGCGTTTATTGAGGTAAATTTTTTAAAAAGTTGCGTTGACTGAGTCCACAATGCATTTGATTCAGGTGTTGCGTTAATCGAGTTGTTGCGCATAACGAGAGTTGCAGTAATCGATTATGATTAAATGATAATCAATATAGGAGGGAGATGTTCCAATTTCTTCCCTTTATAATATAAATGAAATCGAAACAACAAATAATTTCCTTGGTAAATTTGATAAATGCCCTATAATAAGACTAGACTAAGATTTCAGACTAGACTAGTTCTTAAATAATACGTGTACATGTGCTCTTGATTCGCTAAGCCTTTATTGTTACGTTAAGAGTGACTTAATTAATTATTTTTACATTTTATGAAAAACATTTTTTATTTTCGTGTAATTGTTATTCATTTCGTGTTATGTTATGGTTTATTTTATATAAACAATAATACAGAAGATATGTATATATGTAAATACTTAACAAGTTCTAAATAATCAATTAATACTACACCCTATTTTGGTGCTATGGTTCGATAAGTACAATTAATACATTAGTTTTTTACGTTTGTTTTCTTTAAGTAGTCGTTACAAATATTAGCACAAACTTAATACTGTGATGCAGCGTATTGAAAAAAATAACAGCAATTTGTCAGGTTTAATGCACTCTCAGCACGTCAAACTTACAACAGCTCGTTAAATTCATACTCTTCCTATGAAAGAAAATCGTATGTGATATAAGAAGGAAGTATAGCCAACAAAAAGGGGTAAAAAGTATGGGGAACAATTTTGGTTTAGAATATTTAATTTTTCACTAAATTTTAGTGAATGCTGTAAAGAGTTAAAAATTTACTTGTTTCATTTACTTGTTACAATGCAATGCTTAATTACGAGCAAAATGTCTCAGATCATATTATTGAAAGAGTACTGATTAAACACAAAATGAAAGAGATTTTTTTCATTCGGCTGTAAATTTTTAAAAGATTATGTTTTTTTTTTACTTTTTAATAGGCTTTGAAACTTATGCACCGATATTTTTTTAATGTTTTTTTTTTTCAAACACTAAAGTATAAAAATTGTTTTTAGATTTATGTATGTTCAGAACTTAAAATAATTTTCGAACACTGGCTGCTGTATATGATAAAATACAGGGAATACTAAAGCAGAGATAATAGGACTGATAATGATGCCACATAGCCAAAAACGATCTGCAGATAAAAGAAAATAACGGGTGATAGCGAAAAATCTCATTTTAAAAAATATGTGTAATTTTTTATTTCTGCTTTTAGTTGAACCTTCCCACGTCAATTTTGTTTTTCTTTGTTGTATCTTTAGTAAATGGTTACTAGTTTGGCTGGCTGACCTTAAGAATTCTATACAAATCTAAACAACAAAACAAAAACAACTTAAATGCAGTTAAACAAATATGGACTATGTAGCAAAAAAAAATATTTATAAATAAAATACTCGTTGAAAATAAAACAAATAAAATAAACAAACGAATTACAACGATTTACCCGTATTTTACAGATTAAATTCTTTTTTTTTAAATCTGATGTCTGCGAAATGAATTGAAAAAAATTAAATAAAATTATAAATGATTGAATGAAATGAATCGAAACAAACAAAACAAATTTACAATAAAGAAAAGTAAACTTTTTATTTTTATAGAAAGTATTACTAATAACTCAAAGCCAAAGTAATAAATAAAAGTGTAAAACTAAATTTGAGTTTCACAAAACGGAAGTTAATATTAAAAAAAAGAACATATATGTATGCGTGTACATACCTACTATTTTATAATTTATATTTTAGAAGAGCTTACAATTCTAGTGTTTTATTTTATTTATAAATTTGCCATAACATTTCAACTTCACAATTATCAGTTGAGAAGCAAGATCTTAGAAACAGCATTGCCAACATAAGACATTTTAGCACTGTTTTTAATACTTTTTAAAATTGTAGAGTTAGTTCCTGCCTAGTATTTTCAGTACTTTTTTTTACCAAAGTCTCTAGTCTGAAGCACAGGGCCTCCGAAAATAAAAAATTAAAAGGGGATCTGCGTGATATAGTGGTTAGCGCGCTCATACAAAAATTCAAACAGTCCAGGTTCAAATCCAAGAAAAGGAGATAAATTAAGAATAAAAAATTTGTGGTTTTTCAAAATTATAGTTAAAAAAGAAAATAAGGGGTTCCCCACCCCTCCAAGAACTCTATCCACAAGAAACCGACGCCTGACATTCCACTCTCTTCCACCTTTGGTATGCCATCAAAAAATGAATGATCAGGTGAAAAGCGCCATCTACTGGGAGGTTAACAGAACAATTGCTGTTGATCATTCAAGGGCGAAGGTATAACACCTGGTCTTTGAGTGAATGAATTGACAAACATTTGTCTCGTCTCCCTCGTAAGGCGATTAAAAAAAACTATTCTATAAAAATTTCCAATTCAATGCACAGCATGAGTAGGGGTTAACACCCCTGAGTATTAGTCTCAGACAAAACAAAAAAAATTTTTTGATTCAATACGAATATAAAAGTTGCAATATGGGCTGTAAATTCGAAAACTTTGTACAAAATAAACACCACTATTGTAAAACATGCGAATCCGATGCAACGGAACAAAATTAAAAATGTTTCTGTATTGGATTTTTGTCAAATTTGGGGGATTAGCCAATACAGCTACATATTTAAGTTTTGTCGCTTTTATATTTAAGTTCAGAAGTGCAGCATTTGATCAATTAGGAATGAAAGAGTCATATACCAATAGATTCGTGTTGTAGTACTTATTCTGAATCTGTAATGAACTTAAAAAAAAATATAAGTTCCAAAATAAATGGAATGAAAATATGGATTTTCTTTAAAGTCACCAAATAACTACATAAACATCTTTTGTTATAACTTTACGGTTTCTGAGTGTAAAGTAACCCTTAAAGTCTATAGCTGGAAACAAATCTGTTATATCGTTGTAAATTTAATTTTCGGAGACTGGATATACTTATATATCAAAAGATAGTTGATACCTATATTATATATAAGTAAGTATTTATAAACTACATTAATGCTTACAAGCTAAATAGTGATTTCTTTATATCTTGAAAACGGTTAAAGCCAAACCTTTTGATCGACTTCATAGTAAATATAAATCATCAGTCAAAAAGTGGACGGAATTAAATAGAAGGGTGTGGCATTTCCAATATAAAATAAATTTTGATTTCATTTGTTTTGAACAAAGATGCCAGCAACTTATTTTGCATTTTATTTAATAATAGTTGTGAAAGGCATGCAGTATACGCTCATTTATTTCAATACATTCATAACTTTAAAAAACACGACTTTAAGTAGGCAAAAGTTTTACCAATATTTCGGGTCTTATTTAACAAACGTATGTTTAATTAATATGTATAAGTAAAAGTAATATCCCGGGTTATCCATTTCGTGGTTTCAAAAGTATGGGACTGGAATTCGACATCTGTCAAACTAAGTTGTTAAACCAATTTTTTTCTTTTCAGTTGAAAGTCTGACATTGACAAAACTGGATCGCTTAACTACCACACAACGCATAAAAATTATCAAAATTTACTACAAAAATGGTGATTCTGCTACAGCCACATATCGTGATTTAAAACGAGATTATGGTTTACATAATCGTCCAACTACGCAAGAAATTGGCAAAATTGTGAAAAAATTTTAAGAGACTGGAGCGGTTACAAATATTGTAAGGCCTGTGCATCATCGTTTCGCTCATTCCCTTAACCCTTTTCTACCGTTTATACCACTCAGTGTATACAATAACGGGACACAAGTAAAAATAATAAAAACAACACAACGAATTTATTACCATAGCAAGTATGAAAAAGATAGCAAATATTAGATAAAATACATATATTTGTTGTTTTAAGTAGTAGTACAGTTAATAGACAGCTGATTTTTACTTTTGAATCTATCTTTTTTTTCGTCATTGTATACATTGTGGTTTATACCACGTTCATTATCGTAGTATAGCTTTAAACTACATTGATTGCGGGTTTAATTGTAGGATGAGTCACGGCTACAAACACGCAATCAAAAGACAATAAATAATCATGATATCTAAATTTAAAAATTTACCCAAAAATATCTTGGTTATGCCCTATAAAGTCTCCATCCACAACTGTAAAATTTTTTATTCCCATTTTGGAAATCTGACAACACTGTTAATTTGTCTGAAATCATTTTGATTTCAATATCAGTTGATTGCAGCTTTTTACAGCTCTGATATATACTTGTACTGTCAATATCGCTACTTCAACATAATCCATAACAGACAGGTAGTGTTATAGAGCCCGTCACTTTTTTTTCGTCAATTGCTAACTGCCAAATGGTGTTTTTGTTAATACGTAGTCATTTATCAAATGATATATTAATACTCGTACGCATTGTTTTTACTATACACTCTTGATCACTTGTCTTGTTAATGATATTTTATATGTTTTGTTTTCTCATGCAAAACACTAAAAAATGCTACCGCTTTTCACCCGAGAAAGAATTCATGAAGCTTAACTGTCGCTGAATTTCTGACAAAAAATTTTAGGATCTCGACTGTTATCGATATCAATAATGAACGATTTGCAATAATAAAAACGAATGTTAAATACATGTTCAATAATTTTTGCCGAGTGGCCAAAGATGTGTGTGGCCTTGCATTGTCATGATGGAATACAACACCTTTTCGATTTGCCAATTCGGGCCGCTTTTCTTCAACTGAATTGTTTAATTTTGTTAGTTGTTCAATGTAGACATCTAAATTTATCGTTCGATTGGGTGGTAAAAGTTCGAAGTAGACAATTCCTTTGTAATTCTACCAAACTGATAAACAGAACTTTCTTTTGATGAATATCAAATTTTGATGTTGTTTGCGCTGGTTCACCTGGCTTGCTCCACGATCTTTTCCGATTGACATTGTTGTAAAGAACCCATTTTTCATCACCAGGATCGTTTTCATTACATTTAGTTAACAAATCGCAGATGTGAATGCGTTGTGTTAAATGAATTTCTTTCAGTCCATGAGGAACCCATACATCAAGTTTTCGTACATAGCCAAGTTTCTTTACGCGATTTTCAATGCATGTATGTGATGTCGTCATGGTCTAGTAGTTAGTGTCTTGGCTTACTAAGACATGAGCCCTGGGTTCGACACCCAGCTTCGACATCTTAAAAAAAGATATATTTCTTTCGGCGACTACCTCTCAGCAGTCTTTTGGCAAAAGCTCTGAGAGTAATTAATTGCCATGAACAAGCTTCTCAAGTCTGTCGTTCGGAGTCGACATTAAACTGTAGGTCCCGGTACTCATGGATAAAAATTTACACACACAACATGAGTGCTGCGAGAAGCTAGGCCGTAATCTTGATACAGGGTTGTAAAGGCCAGTTATGTATGTATGTATGTATGTATGTGATACATGAAGCGTCCTTGCAATCTCACGTGTTGTACTGTGGCGATCCGAATCAATTATTGCTTTGATTTGGTCGTCGTCCACTTCAACTGTACGACCGGAGCGTTTTTCATCTTTCTGTGAAAAATCACAAGAACGAAATTTGGCAAACCAATTTTGACATTGCCGTTCTTTTAAGGCTTCGTCACCATAAACAGCACATAACTTTTTATGAGCTTGCAAAGCGTTTTTTTCCTTTCCGGAAATAAAAAAGCAAAATATGAAGAAAATGTTTCTTTTAATCTTCCATTTTTCTACAGACGCCAGACAAAAACCACGCAACCGATCAAATTTTTTTTTACTGATTGACAGCTGAAGTGCCGACTATCTAATAACAAAATGTATTTGATATTTCATTACGTCATCTAACCTAAAAATTCACCTAATGCCATCAATGAGTAAAATCCGCATTTACTTAGTTGCCAACCTATAATGGAAGTAATATTCAAAATATCATTTAAGGTGGTTTTACACTATCCCACTGAGTATAACGACACATCAAAAGCTTAAATTGATTAGATTTTTCATTTTATCAGAGTTGCTTTTTTATACAAATATAAGAAAAAATCAGGGTTGGAAAACTGGAAATTATTCACCATAATTCTTCTTATTCCTTTTTTTATTGAAGAACTACTAAAATACAAAATATATTTAACATTTCAAGTTCTTTCCCTTTAACATAAAAAGCCAGGCCCACGATATCGAATCGTGTAGTTTTAAGCGACAAACAGCTGAT
This sequence comes from Metopia argyrocephala, assembly GCA_963576795.1. NCBI lineage: Eukaryota > Metazoa > Arthropoda > Insecta > Diptera > Sarcophagidae > Metopia > Metopia argyrocephala. The sequence goes on along the minus strand of OY756209.1, from coordinate 98,275,273 downwards.
TTGCGGCACACTAATTTTTGTGTCGCCAAAAATAAATGCGATTGGTAACACAAAATTTGTTTACACACATATACATAAATAAACAAAATGGGAAAAAGTTTGTTTACTACATTTCTGTCAAGTTAAACTAGCACACGGTTGCATTTTTTACTGTACAATTTAAGCATTTCAGCGCTTTTTTAGTGTATATTCGCGATTATTTTTTGATATGTAGATATGGCAGCTTTGTTGTTTATTTGCATTACGTTGGTAATGTAAAGCAAAGCGAACGATAAAGTGACAATTAGTGGGCCGCAGTTTAGATTCACAGCGAGTGACTGAGTTTCTTTCGCTGAAGTTTTCTTTCGATATCGTGGGCCTGGCTGAAAATAAATTACAAATATTTGTTATAAAAAATAATTAAATATGGCTTTTATTATGAAATATTAATATGTAAAACAAATATTGCCATATCAACATGTCCATCGTTGGAGGAAGAGAAAAACACAAACAGCTGTTGTTTTCATTTTATTTGAAATGTGATAGTGTAAAAGCAAAATGTAATAAAAACATTTTACGTTTGATTTTTTGACAATCAGACTAAAAACCATTAGATTTTGTTTCGACAAAATCCAATAAAAATCTTAAGACTGGTAGAATAGTGTAAAAGCACCTTTACTCGTAATTTAATACTGTCGTATTTATAAAAGCAAAATTCATATGTTGTAAGTTATTGGCAACACCGAAAAAAGACAGCTGAAAGTTTAGGGTTAGTCAGATGACACACAATAAAAATCTTCCTTCAGAAAGCCTGAGTTGTAGATAAAGGAAGAGAATCACGGTGCAACCGCTTAGGTAGCCGAAGAAATTTTTACTTTTGCGGCTCCCTAAGCGCTTCCTGAACGGAATTAAGAACTATTTTTAGAAATAGATCGGATTTTTTAACGTTTATTACCATTTTGGTCTTGAAGGAGAAGTTTTATTGATTTTATATGTTGACAATTCATTCTTCATGACAAGAGCTACAACTTTGCCTCAGAAAGTAAATCAAAATTCCGAATGGTTTGCAAGATATAAGCCTGAGAAAATGATAACTTTTTTGCAAAAATGACAACAACGAGGCCCAAATGCCCATAAAAAAAGAAAAGACTTTCATCGTGTTATACGATACAAAAACGTGTTTTCATTATTGAGGGTCTAAATATTTACAATAATATGCCAAACAATATTAAAAGCATTGAGAACTTCAATATATTTAGAAAAAATTTTGTCAATTTTATTAGATATACAATATTCCACGGATAACTGCCTCGACAAAAATGTTAAGATTTGTGGGAAATTATGCGTGGAAGGCATTTAAACGAATACGGTTAATTGCCTCTTTGAGGTAATTAAACGAATACGCTTAATTGCCTGCATAGACTGCCGTCAATACATGTGAAAAGCAAGTAACTTTGTGCTTATATTTATACATAAACTTGGTAGACTTTAATTGCAAGGTTGTATCAAAAAATAATTTGAAAGTAAATTTAACCGACATTTTATATCTATATAAACATAGTTGAGTTAAGCTGCAGTTTTTAGAAAATAATTATTTTGGGTAATTAAACGAGGGAATTTTAAGTGAAATTTCTCTTTGAGGAAAATATCTTTGAGGTAATTAAGTGAATAACGCAATTAAGCGAAAGTTAATTAACCGTGGAATTTTATTAGAAAATGGTAAGAAAAAATATCGAAGATTTAGAAATTGATGTAAATAAGCGTGAAAGGCAGTTAAGCGTGGTGCAATTATCCGTGGAATACTGTAATAATCTTTAAAGTTAATTTTTAAATTTTTTTATTATGTTCAAATTTTTATATGAATTGTTAAGAGTATTGGAAATACTTCTGAATAAATAAATAAAACAAAAAATAAAAAATAATATTTCAAAAATAATTAAAGCTTTCCGTCCTCAGTTCGAACATTTTATACAAAATATGGTCAAAATAGAGTTTTACCTTTGTCAACTGTAAATATAGTAATTGGAAAATTCGAGAGACTGTATTAGGTTGAAGAGGCTTCATACACCGGTCTCCAAAAACAACATTACAATGAAACAATTCAATTAATGCATGAAACATTTCCTGGCCATGTACTCTCTCACTACGGTGATCAAAATTGACTTCCTAGATCGCTATATAATTCCTTTTTATAGGGTTATTTAAAATGTCAACAAGGCCACAACCATCGCTGTATTACAAAAGGAAATTAAACCCTTCATCACCGAAATTCAGCCGCAGAAAGATCATGAATAGTTTCAACTTCTGAAATAAGCCTTTAATAAATCAATCGGCCGTTGGGATATTTTATTTCTATTTATGAAAATAAAAATAATTTTCAATATTACAACGCAATATGTAGAAAAAATTCTCAAAAAGCTTTAAATTCGGTTAAGTCCGACTAAAAAATACCGTGCAAAGCAGGGATAGAGCACACAATATGTACGCACAACGATATGTACTTTTGGAATAAATACAGTTGTGGTTTAATATTCTATAACATTTTGTACAGTGCTGTAGGTTTTCGAAAATGTTGACAATAAGTATAAAAACTCGTTACCTTCCTCGTAATAAGTTTGAATTTAATGTAGAGTACTATACATTTTTGCTGTCCTGAAATTTATGTACGAAAATTTTATTCGTATATCTTTCCCGTAAATCAACCTTAGAAAAAGAAATACGGATGGTAAATTGTTCTCATCATATGTAAACAATAAACCTTCAATACTTCAAAATCATAGGTATTGCAATTTCAAAAAGTTGAGAATGACGGACGGGACAGAGGCAATAATAAAAATTATTAAATATGTACGAGTATGTATCACAGCTTAAGAAAAATGTGAACTAATTTTTAAAAAATTTTGAAGCGTGATAAAGGATAGTCTGAACATTTCTGGCAGCCAATATATTATTATTTGTTTAAAATTAACGTGGCGGCGTACATAAAAGTTATTTATTATTATTGTTTATTTTTTATTTTCGAAAAAACAATATTTAAATGGCAATAAGTGTTAGCATCAGTAAAGGAATTATGTATATTTATCTACAGTGAATACCCCTACTTAATAATTACATTGTTTTTACAAGTTCGATCGAACATGTTGCTTTCTTACATACATACTACATAAATGTGTATGCAAGTTAAGTAAACATAATGATTATTTTGATATACGTTAGTAAACATGATTGATCATGCACAATCATGTTTTCTCTTGTTTACGAACAATTAAATGTAAAAAGAAGTAACATTGATTATGAATGCCTAAATAACATTTCTTGTATTATTTCTGATTCTAAGGGCGATTAACATTTCTGTATGCCCAAATATCATTCGATATTTATGCTGTAATATGTACTCGTACGTACGTATGTATTTAATTTACCGCTTGTCTTGTACGCTAAAAATATCTTGAACGATCATGATATAAAAGAGGAAGTCTTTTAAGAAATAAAAAAACATTACTAATATAGATTTTAAAGATGATACATTATACAAATATTATCAAGTGTTAAGTGAATGTTTTATAAAAGTGAAAACTTGTACAAATAAACTTGTACTTTAAACTTAAAACTAAAATGTTTTGTTTTTTAATTAAACAAAAATAAAACTTAAAGGCTGGAGTATTACATACATATAGATATATGCATATACATACTTAGTTGGCCATTATAACTCTGTTTCACGATTACGTCCCAGTTTCACGCTAGCTATACCGGGACCTACAGTTTAAAGTCGACTCCGTACGACATATTTGGCTTGTTCATGGCAATCAATGACATGCGGATTGCTAACTCCTATGTGTGAGAAAACAAAATTGACACTGACGCTATTCTGTTCACATGAGTCTACTCAGATATTGCCAACGAAATTAATGAAATAAACCGACCTCATAAAAAAATCTGCACTTGTGGTATAAACTTTTCATACAAGTTTCGCTTCTTTATGTGTTATGTATTACCACCACCTAAATTGGTGTAGGGTCAATAAAAAAATTCACGGTAATTAAATTTAAAAACCTACAGGCCCTATTGAATCAAAAAAATATGACGACATCAATACAATAAAACTAAATAATTCACAAGTTATCTAATCTATTAAAATAAGAAATTTTCCTTAAAAATAAAATCAAATAAAAATACAACAATGATTGTGTGTTCGACACTGTTGAAATAAAATAGAAAAAAAAACAAATTTTATTTTTAAAAATACGAGTATGCTTCAAAAGGGTATTAAAAACAAAACATTAAAAAAATTAATTAAAGCTGTTGTTTTTAAACAAAATCAAAATACTTTTCTTCTCGTCAACATAAAAATGGAAGATGGAATGGGCCATATAAGCATTTAACTTTCAAATTATATAAAAGATAAGGTTATCCCTTTACAAATGGCTGGGCTATACCTACGCCAATAGGGAGGAGTACAAGTTTACAGTTTAAGATAGGGCTCACGCTTGTCTTATATTACAAACAATACAAGTATGATTATTAATGATGACACATTGTTTTTAGCGTGTGCAATTAAGTGAACTGTGAATTGTTTCGATTGTTGTGAATTGTTTTCAATTTTTTCGCTAAATCTCATGACAAAGATGCCATGAACCGTAGTTGGGAGTATTGCAATCAAGTTTGTAATCGCAAACAATCAAAAATACTGATTAAGATTGCTAGCTTATGCAATCACAATAGGGTATTCCTCAGGAACCCGAGCAAGTAAAAATAACTACTTCTGAGGAGTTTGATATCATTTTTCCAGAATAGTTTTTTTCTTTTTAAGTAAACGTTTAAGTTACTAAAGCGTTTAAGATATACAAACTTCCTAATTTCATTTTCATAAAATTATATTTTTCATATTATTTAAACCAATTTTATACAGTCAACAGTTAAATCATATTTGAATTCGTATTTTTGGAGAAATTTTAATGAAAAATTTGATTTAAAACACCTTTGAAATCTACTTTATTCTTATGAATTTCTTAGAAGTTTCATTTAAAGAAAAAAATTCCCGCTTCCTGAAAGAATAAAAATCCATAAATATTTCAACATTGTAAGTTGCAATGAAAAAAATTCTATTCAAAAATGTTTCTTTCTTAAGCAACCAAAATATGATGTGAATGCCATTTTCGAACGGAATTGTAGCACAGTATATGCCAGAGGTGGGGAACCTTTTTACCATTAGAGGCCACATTTAAATTAGTCAGCAATACGAGAGGCCGCATAAGCTGATTGACCTAAGAAAGTGACTTTCTGTGAAATTATTATAGTTTTTCTATAGATTTAACAATTTATTTAGAAAAAATAAACAATAATACTACAAAGTTTTAAATAGAATAATATAAAAATATTATTATATTGTATATATTGTAATCGCCGTGGTCTAGTGGTTAGTGTGTTGGCTTACTAAGACATGGGTACTGGGTTCGACTCCAGGCTCTGACATCTTCAAAAAAAGAAATATGAAAAAAATATTTCTTTCGGCAACTACCTCTCAGCAGTCTTCTGGCAAAAGCTCTGAGAGTAACTAATTGCATGAACAAGCTTCTCAAGTCTGTCGTTCGGAGTCGACATTAAACTGTAGGTCCCGGTACTCATGGATAAAAATTGACACACACAACATGAGTGCTGCGAGAAGCTAGGCCGTAATCCTGACACAGGGTTGTAAAGGCCAGTTATGTAGTTATGTATGTATGTAACTGATAAAAATCGAAAATACGTTTTTTGTATCATTTTTATCAGAAAAAAATACGCGTCGATTGGTCCAGGTCCCAGATTTCTTTGATGAAAATAAATTCACTTACGCCGTCTGCGAAATGGAAAGTACCAGTGTATTTGTTCTACTTTTATGAAAGTTTTTTGGCACTGGTGAACATTTAAGGTTTTGTCAGTTACAGCGTTCTTTAATTCCATCGACGATATGTCGATTACCATGTATATTCCCACATCTATAGAAGAAAGGAGTTATTGTTTGTTTGTGGATTTTTCCGTTTTTTGTTCCTCTTTTTTCATAGTTAAAAACTCCGTTATTTTTACGCAAAAAAAATGTATTTTATTAAAAAATTTAGTTTGTGTTTAAATGCGCAGAGGTGCGGTCGCAAAAAAATGTTTACATACAAACATACATAACTACATAATTAGTAGCTTTTCGTATCCTTTTTGTATTTGTTTTAAAACTGAAATGTTTGCAATGTGTTTTTAATATGAAAATGGTAAATAGTGAAACAAATATTCCCGAATAGCTATTATTATTTTATTTATAATGGGAAAAATTAATTTATTATTAATAATGCATAATTTAATTTATTATAAATACATTAATAATATAATGCATTAAAAATAATGCATCATGGAATTTTATTTTTATTAATTATTCCTTCAAATTATTAATAAATAATAACTTTTTGATTTACAAACAATGAATTGCAATACTTATTACTGAGGGGAATTAAAAGAATTTATAACTTTCGTAGGACATGATCTGTGTTAAAGGTAATGGTTTTCGGAATCAACAGAATATATATTCCTCTTATTACCCTCTCGATTCTTATTGATTACCATTTCCCGCTGGAAAAATACAATAGAGAGCAGCGTTGTCCAATTGGCGCCTTTTAACGACAAAAAACTCGTATTTTTCATCTCATTCCTATCTCCTTACTGTAAAAACTCATATTTCGAATGATCCGGGAATAAACAATGCCAAATAGATGAAGAAAGAAAACAATTATAAAATTGTTTAAGTGAAACTTATAAATAATACAACACATGCACAAAATTGTTTGTTTAAAAGTTGAGGTAACTCTGCAGGTACAGGTTTTTTTCTTTTGTGCACTATTTCCGAATCTGTCTTTAACATCTAAGATACACTTTTAGAGTATTATTTGTGTGTTACAAACATAACGCACCTTTACTGAATATTTCGCAGGATAATTTTTACTTTTTCCGTTTTGCTGAATGAATAAACAACCCTGTTTCAGGGTTACAGCCTAGCTTCTCGCAGCAACCATGTTATGTGTGTTAATTTTTATCCATGAGTACCGGGACCTACAGTTTAAAGTCGACTCCGAACGACAGATTTGAGAAGCTTGTTTATGGCAATCAGTTACTCTTAGAGCTTTTTTTGAGAAAGAAAACATTTTTTTTCATATTTCTTTTGTTTTTTAAAGATGTCAGAACTGGGGTTCGAACCAAGAGCTCTTGTCTTGGTAAGCCAACAACTAACCACTAGACCACGGCGACTATTTATTAATAATGTTCTCAAACATTTCATAAGCAGGTTTTGGGCTACTCCACAAAGTGCATAAATTGTGTGGCACTGACTGCCATAGTTTTCATGATTTCGTTAATAAGAAAACTACATGTTCTCTATCTGCTAAAATTCTGCACTGAGGTAAAATAGACTTGAGGAATTCGGAACTCTCAGCCAAGAGACTAGTAAATAAAGAGTTCTGTACAAATATTTATTGCAATTAATATAGTAGGTTGAGGCTTTGTTTAAATTATTTTTAATATTTTCTTCTTTTGTATAGTGCTACAGCCTGTTCATAGAACCCAAAATGCCTACAACACACGTATAAATAATAAGATCAAGCAAATTTGCGTTCATATAAAGCAAATGTAATTCTTTTGTTTATAAAACGTAACAACTGACAAATTGTTTGGGTTTTTGTAACACGAATTTCCTGTAAACTCTAAAGAAAGCAACGCGAACAGATTTTAATTGTCGTCCACTAAAATTAAATAAAATATAAGGATTATTTCTGCCATTTACATTGACATAATGAACACATACATATATTTTTGTTTTTTTTTATCTTCTTATAAAAACATTCAACAACTTTCAAAAATATAACATTCTATTTTTTGTTATTTTGCTTGTTTACAATAATCAGCTGTTTTTCTTTTTGCTACGATAATAGGATTACCCTTTTTTGTCAAATCAAGTTTTATTTCTAAATGGCAATACTATATACTGATACTAAATAGTAATGTGGCCACGTATCCCGTGTTTTATAAAAACCAAAATTATTACGTATTCGTCCATACACTATTCGTTAGTGTCTTCAGTCTGACGGTCTTCTATGAACAGACTGTTAGTCTTAGCTTGAAATGCATGTCGGAAAAATACAACACTGTTGTTGATTATCGTAAAATAATTATAAAATGTTTCTTCTTCTTCTGTGGTTAGTTTTTTCACTGTGTGAAATGCAAAATTACAGGCTTTGTTTTAATTTTCATTATTAAAATTTTTCTTTTTGGAATAAAATCGCACCTTTTACTATTAAATAGATAACATTTTTAATTTATGTTTGGTTAATGGCTAAATAAGAAAAAAGGGATTTTAAAAATTCACACTTGTTCCAGCTGTTATTGTTTTGGTTAAGCAAGATTCCCTTATATGGTTAGCGAAACCGGCTGGTTTTTTGGCAACAATGTTACTGTGATTTGGCATGTTTTCTACTGTGCCTTATAACATACATTGCTTGTCTTAATGTTTATATTTTATCCTATACTTGGGCATTCCATCTTTTATAAAATCTTTTATTTTTTATTAGTTTCATCTCTTCACAATGCCATTATTTTTTGCTTTTCTGTTTGGGTTTCAAAATAAACCACTGTTTTATTACTCCTACTCTACATAAAAGTACTTAATTACTGTAGATAGGTCGATTCACAATTTTCTCTTTCTTTTATTTATAAATAAAAAAAAAACAAAATTTTTTTTATTTCTTCATACATAGTATGTATGTATGCCTACATTTTTTGACTTGAAAAACGGTTTTACCAGCAAATAAAAATGGTTAATTTCGAATATTTTTCTATTCTCCATTTATTTGTTGCTCTGGGTAATTAAAACAGACACGTAAATTACATTTTTGCAAACTTTTTTTGATTTGATTTAATTATTTACGTATCGTTCTTTTCTGATTTGACATTTTTATTAATTCATCAAACACATTTTTTTGAATGCATTATTTTTATTCAATTTTCATAACGATTTTATCAAGAAATTTTTGTAACTGACAGGCATGTCAACATTTATTTATTGCAAAAATTATATTCTTTTCTTTTATGTTAAGTATTATTTGGAAATATTTCCATATGTGTTATCCGTCTGCATATAATTATTTTAAATTATTTATTAATTTCTTTGCGTTTCTTTTCAAGCACATAATTTTCTTTCATAGAAACATTAAAAACAATGCACTTTAATTGAAAAAAAAAAAAAAATACACACAAGGATACATAAGCGCGCAAAAACAGCAAATGTATTGTACTTAGTTAAATAAAATATTTAACAAAAATAAACAAAAACAACGAATACAAATATTATTTATTTTCCAATATGTTTTTATCTGGTTTTTCTTTCTCTTTGCATTCAAAGGAAAATACGATTTATTTTTAATTTTCAATTCTAACACGCGACAAGTTGGCCCGTCATATGGTTGCAACAAAATTAGACTAAAAAAATAATAATAAATTAACGTTTAAAAAAATAAACCGAAAAAATTTGTCCGTCTACTATACTTTATATGGGTTTTTTGATAGATAAACAGCAGCTGATTTAACCGTAAATTATTAGTCTCCATTGTTTACATTTTTGCTCTACATGCTTGTACACATAATTAGATACACATGTCTAGTTGGCTGGCTCTCCCTCTACTTGATTTTTGTTTATAAGAGAGTACGTGAAAAGCTTGTTATTGTTATTTGTTAGAGTTTACTTTAAAAATGAACTAATTACCGTTACTTATAAGATATTAATAATAAATACTCTCAATAAAACAATAAAATTTATTTGCAGAAAAGATCGCATATATAATGAATGACAGAAGGAGAGTGTGAGAGATATATTTACACACGTGGTTTAAAAACAATACAAATCAATCATACGCCTCCATTGTTTACAAAGAAAAAAGTACTTTTTTAAGATTAACAAAAAAAAAAAAAAAAAAAAAATATTAACATTCAGTGTTACCATAGCCTTCAATATTTTATAACCAAATTTCACCAAAAAGTAACCAAATTCGGAAAAAAGTAACCAAAAATATTAAAATCATTCATATCGATTTTTTTTTTTTGCTTTTTTCAGTTTAACGGCTGCATTGAGCTTTACCAAAATTAATATTACAAAAAATAAGGCTACACGTAATACATACATACTTGAGTTTACATTAAAATATGTATTGTAGGGACTCTATCAATGTTTTTAAGAATTGTGATGGACTTCAGTCTAACATTAACAAACCATTGCAAAATATGTATCAAGAACTACAATATTTGTGGATGACAACGCTTCCCGAGAAAATATGCTGGTTGAGAAATGCTGATAAATATTTTGGTAACAACCATTTCATATATATGTATATGTTAGTATGTATGTAAATCCTGTAATCCTGTGCTATACTTATTAACTAGCAACTGTATTTTTTAATCACATTTAAATATTTTGAGCAAGTGCCCATTTTAAACAGAATATTACAATTCGAAGCATCATTAGTTGATTATACCGATACTTCTTTAGTCAAAAAAGTATCACGAAAGTGTACTAACATATCTCATGTTTTTAATCACTAAATATTCACAGTTTTGCATCTGTAAATCCTAATAATAAATGTTAACAGAAATAAAAATTTTTGTGGAATAGTATTTATATTTATTAATACTACTCCTAACACTATTTATATTTATTAGTACAGTTGAATCTTACAAATTCGAACCGTCCAGAAACCTGCCATTCCAATATATTGGATACTCTAAAATTAGAACTATAGGTTTTAATTTCTGGATGCTTTGTACTTCTTTTTCGTATATTCAACACAAATTATTTTTCTCGCTCATTAAAATAAAAAATAAAACAGAGAATCACCGAGTTATTCGTGGTGATCGGTGATCGGTCAAAAGACTGTGAAATTTGATATGTTTGTACAAATTTGGGTTCGTTGATAACTGAAGTTCAAAGTGAAGTGTTCATACTTGGTACATACTAATTTTATGTTAAAAAAGCTTTATGTTTTGAAAGCTTTTCTATGAATTTAATATGTTAAATTAATTAAATGTTAATAAATACAGTGCACGCGCGCTAATGTGAACACCGCATTATATGAACACCGCTTAATGTGAACATATTTTTTGCTTCATTGACTATTCTAAAATATGAATAAATGTAAAAAGCCCTATAATTTGAACAAAATTTTCTTTTTTTAATATGAAACGTTAAAATTCTGTGTTTATTAGTTGCGGGTTCCCCGTTTTAGGTGCACATGTGCATGTATTATATGTACATATGTATATGTATCTGTAATTATGAACATATTCATACGTATAAATATATACAAATTTAATTATAATTTGATATAATTTTAAAAATAAAAAAAATTCATAAATATGTATTGATTTTTGTTTACAATATGGTATAATCCTGTTTTAAAATTTTCGGTATTCGGAAATGTGAACAATTCGTAAAAGTGTACAACGCCAGTTTTAATTAGTTCACATTAGCGAGCGTGCTCTGTAAAAATTGCTTTGTGTTTAAGAAAAGCTTACACAACAAGTTTTATTACAATTTTATCATTTTCTTAAAAAAAATGTTCAGAAATTCGAATTTTTCAGAAATTCGATTTGCTCGGTGCAGAAAGTGGTTCTAATTCATGAGATTCTACTGTACTATTAATCGAAATATTTTATTTCTTCTTTGTGAAAAAAAGTAACCAAAATAAGAAAAAAGTCCACTTGTACAAACTGAAGAAAAAAGTAACCAATTTTGGTTAAAAATAACCAAAACGGCAACACTGTTAACATTGCCTTTTAAACAAAACAAAAAAAAGAGTATTTAGGTGTGGGTGTTAAAAGCCAATCATCGAATTTATCATAAGCCTACAATGACACAGGCCACATTGACAAATTAAAATAAATCTGAATCTTAAAAGTTTGTAAAACATCTTGAAAAACAAAGTAAATGTGATAACTTATGGTGTTTTCTTTTAAAAATGCAATTTGTGTTTGTAGTGGGGTGGTAAGTTCTATTCTTAAAATTTTCCTCTTACTAATGGCAAGAAGTATTGTATTTTTCGCCCTGTATAAATCAAGAGTGGTTTTATTTATTTATAGGGCTACCAGACGTTAATTTCAAATTTTTGAAATTTTTGTTGGAAAAATTGCGTTCGACTTGCAAAAAATTTACAGCCTGGCCCACGATATCGAAAGAAAACTTAAGCGAAAGAAACTCAGTCACTCACTGTGAATCTAAACAGCGGCCCACTAATTGTCACTTTATCGTTCGCTTTGCTTTACGTTACCAACGTAATGCAAATAAACAACAAAGCTGCCATATCAAAAAATAATCGCGAATATACACGAAAAAAGCGCTGAAATGCTTAAATTTTACAGTAAAAAATGCAACCGTGTGCTAGTTTAACTTGACAGAAATGTAGTAAACAAACTTATTCCGATTTTGTTTATTTATGTATATGTGTGTAAAAAAATTTTGTGTTACCAATTGCATTTATTTTTGGCGACACAAAAATTAGTGTGCCGCAAATCAGCTGTTTGTCGCTTAAAACTACACGATTCGATATCGTGGGCCTGGCTGTTAATTTGTATAGAAAAGAATCGTTATTTTGAAAGTAAAAACCTACTTACATACATACATACATAATTGACCATTACAACCCTGGGTCAGAGTTACGGCCTAGCTTCTCGCAGCACTTATGTTGTGTGTAATAACTTTAATCTATGAGAACCGGGACCTACAGTTTAAACCATTTTGTTGTGTTCTTTACAATGAGTAAAACAAAAATAAAACAGAAACAGTGAGAACGATTGTCCTATTACACTAACTCAAATGTGCGTAGCGAAAAGCTAATTGTTTCATTTGCGCTCTTTCTCATTTAGAAAGTATTTGTTTTGGTTTTGCTCATGTACAATACCATTAAAACATTTTTGAAAAGTGTATGACTATGTTGTAACGTTTGCGAAATATTTTGTTTGTTTGCCCACTCTGATTTAAACTCAACACCGAACGACAGATTTGAGAAGCTTTTTCATGGCAAACAATTACCCCAGAGCTTTTGCCAGAAGACTGCTGTGAGGTTCATTCTATGGTCCATGAGCTTGGTCTCCGAGAAATACCTATTGGGTCCCACTATTGACCCGTCTATAATTAAAAAATTTGAATTGTAAACACAGTTAACATGGGTAACATAATGATGTAAAATCTGTCTGGATAGAGTGATCCATTGTAATAATGTCATATAAAGCGTTTATTAAACTAAAATATTTGATATGAGTAAGAGAGACTTGATGGCACAACAAATTAATATAAGCCAATACAAATAGAACTTTGACAAAAAGTACCAAAAGTATCATAAAAATATGCAAAAACAGCACGAAATACCCGCAAAAAGCTGATCATAAACACTAAACAAAAGAGAAAATGGAACAATACACCAGAGAGAATGTAAATAAAAATTAACGGAAGTAAAAAGCTTTTTGTCTTACCGCCATTGTTGTTGTTTAAACAAATCTGGGCATTAAAACAGTGGTCGGCGCAAACAGCACACATGCTAAAACTGTGACTGTAGTTGTGAACAGCATGGATTGTACATAAGAATGGGAAAAATGTGAGTAAACGTTTAAACAGAACTGGGGCATGACGTTTTTTTCCATACAAATTGACAAATAAAAACGCTGCAGAATGCAATCGTGAAATAGAATCTATTTTATTTTGACAGCGATTTTTCTTATGCTCTCATTTTTAGAAACAAATTCTCTCAACAATGTTACCACACTTTTATTAAATTTCATACAATTTGTAAACAAACCCATTGGTTTTTTTGTTGTTGGCACAAAGAAAAATAAGAACAAAAGAAAATCGAAAAAACATTTGAAAGTTTAAATAAATTAATAAATTTTGGAATTTGTTAAATAAAATGAGTGATATTTTAGAAAAAATAGTTGAAAAAGTGTGTAAAGATGATTAAATTATAAAATATAAGTTCAATTCTTTGCAAAAACTCTAATAAACTTAATTTTTAATAGCTTTACATGCAAGAAATGTAAAGTTGTGGCCGTCGTTTTAATTTTGGGCACGTTTTCTCTGAGAGACGTTTTTGCCTGAAGTTGCGGTCGTATTCTGTTTAATCATTAAGTGTTTATTTTGTGTATATTACTGGAATCAAATTAACAACGAAAATTTATATATCGCACTTGATTAACAATAGGACATTAACTCAGAGTTTTTTAATTTAATTTGGATTTCCAAGAACCGTCAAAATAAATAAAAATAGTTGATGTTTGGACACAGGACACAAAGAACTCTGATGAGATTTCCGTAGCTGGAGTCGAAAACAATTGTTCAGTTTGGCTAGTGTACTATTCCTTCACGGACATCATTTCTTCTTTAATTACCAAAAAATATTCATTGCAGTTAACTTTGATCTAATTAAAGCGTTTTCTGATAAAAATAAATAAAAATCGTCAAATTAAGGATACATTTCGTCAAATCGCCAATATGATAATTTTTGCCGTAATATCGTCAAATGACGATAAATACTCAAATCTAACAACTATGCTTACAGGCGAATTAGCAATTTTCTTTAATTAAAAGAGATTGAATTGTTTTAAATAACTGACCACTGGTTTTTAAATGAAAATAATCGATATTTTGTTTTTTTAATAGAAAAAAATATAAAATTAACTCATTTCACATTATCTTTTTTTGTTTTCTTTTTGTTTTTTGTTTGTTTTTTATTTGCACCTTTATGTCTAATCTAAGCGGTACGCTTTTTTTAAATTAAGTAGAAAATAATTTTTTTTTCTTACACATAGATTATTTATTTGCCATTATATTTTCATTATTAGCAATACATTTTGATTAATTATATTGAATTTTTTAGACGGAACACACTTTTCTAGTTTCATAAAAAGAAAAACAAAACAAAAATTTACAACATTTAATCAATCATCAATTGGCTACAAATGCGTCAGCATTTGTTTATGAAAATATGTAGAATTCAGCAAAAATTAGAAAATACAAAACGAATACGAGAGGTGTCAATATGACACCCAGTTTAAAACAAAAAATACATACATACCTTATAATTAGAAACGATGTATAATCAAAATGAAATCAAAGTGTAACCTCTATTAAAACCATTACTAAAAATTACAAGTACCGCTATTCGAAAAGCACACAATCCACATTATTGCAGCTGCAAAAAAACTTTGAATTTAAAGCTTGCACTGCAAAAAAATTTTGATTAATTTCTAAGTACTTGGTTTTTAGTTGGCCACTTAATTAGAAACGGTTAGGTTTTCTTTAATTAATTAACTTTTTTTATTATGAGTCATAAATTTAAAATTCAGTAGATCGTATTTAAATAATATTAATACTTTTTAGTTTTCAAAACTCGAAAAAACAAGTGATGCACTCCATAAATAAGGGAGGGCTTCTTCAAGGCGTATCCAGTGGAAATACTGTCGATGTGGGCTATCGCACGAAGATTTTCATAATCAAAAAAAGTGAAATTTGGTGCAGTTCACTTCTAAAATTAAACAAAAAAAGTGTGCAACCCCAGCCAGAAAGCCCAGTGCTAGAAAAACTCCTCAAGTAGAAGATAATATTATTTGCGGCATCAGTAAAGGTAACCAATTTCTGAATTAACATAAAATTGGGATAAAACTGGGCAACAAATGAGAGAAGAAATTTTTGCACGCACAATAACAATGCGGTTATAAGCATTTTGGCTTTCGTAGAAGTATTGTAGTATAAAAGAAACCGCATGTCTCAAAAAAAATATTAAGAAACACTAACGCTTTGTAAGCAAAATGCTCAACAAAGATGAATGTTATCTGAAATAGAATTCTCACAAGCAACGAATTTAAGAATATATTGTTTTAACCTGACGAAAAATCTTACGTAAGATGTTCCTCAGTAAAATCCTTAAGACTTTAGGTATTTTGTAAAACAGTGGTGGTGTATTATAACTTAGGATGATATTTCGTGGTGTGGTGTGAACCCATTCTTAGAATAAAGGGAAAAGTTGATTAACATTAGTGCTGGCAAAGTATTGAGTAATGGGTATCGAGTATCGAGTATTTGAACTAATTTTTGGGTACTCAATACTTAAAAGTAATTACTCAATACTTTAAGAGTTGTATTTCTTCTTCCAAGTTGTATTGAAAATTTAAATTTTAACGGCCAAACAAATTTCTGTATAAAAATACAATATTTTATGAAATTGTTTTCTCTTAAAAATAAAATCTGTTAAAAGTATTGAGTAGTATTGGGTACCCAAATGAAAGTACTCAATACTATCGAGTAATGAAAAGTAGCAGAATTTGACAGCACTAATTAACATCAATATAAAAACAATTTAAAAAATGTAATAGAACAATATTTCTTTTGAGAATACGCTCGTTCTCAACATGATAACGACTCAAATCAAAATTCTATGTTAATGACATACTGGATTTCGTATAAAAATATTGACATTTTGTACTTATCATCGTAAAATTTTTATCTAAACCCAATTGAAAACTTATAGGCAATTGTAAAAAGGAATCACACGAACAACAGTCCAAAAACAGAAAGTCTATTAGTTCCAAATGATGCAGCAAACCTAGGGAAACATGTCTGTGTAAGCATGCCAGCATTTAATACAAAATTTACAGAGAAGACAAATATTAGCCAATATTGTCAAAAATAAAATATGTAAGAGAGTATCCTATTAAGGATATGTCAATTTTTGTTTACTTTTGTGGAAAAAATTTTAAGTTTTGTGAAAACATTTGTGTCGTTTCTAATTATAAGACCAACATAAAAGTGCTATATTTTGTTTAAAGTTAATTTTTTTTTTAAATGTTATCTCAGCTGTAAATATTTTAATTATAAATTCAATAATGATTTAATACTTTACAATTTATAGTATTTAGTTTTGGTATTGTGAACTTAATTTTTACAATATATTAAGAAAAATGTGTGCTGCTAAGTCGTTTCTAATTATATGGCCACCACAGACAGTGTGGCTGACATCCTAAATGCATGTTACTTTGAAGTACATATATAATAATGAATGATTTTTATAGAGGGACACAAGTTTAAATCATAATTAAGCAATGAAATATATTTTTAATATCAATATAAGAGGCTTTATTGAAAACAAAATTTTATGAAATTATTATTATTCTGTTATGTGGCCGCCACGGTTGGCGCGTAGAATGCGCAATCTGGAACACCAATTTTCAACAACTTTTCGCAGCATTTGCGGCCGTATTTTGCCCGTAACTCTTCGGAAGTTGATTTCCAGGTGTTCAATTGTTTGTGGTTTATCCACGTAGACAAGTGACTCCACATAACTCCAAGGAAAATAATCCAATGGGGTTAAATGACAGGATCTTGGTGACCAATTAGTGGGGCTATAACGTGAAATTATTCTTTCATCAAAAGTGAGTGAATCAACTGTAGCGGCCGCTGTGTGGTATGTGGCTCCGTTCTGTTGGAACCACATAACTGAGGTACGAAAAAATTTCGATTCATGTTCCTATACCGTTCACCATTGACGTTAATATTTTGAATACATATGGGCCAATGGCTTCACCGGCCCATAAATGGTGTTGCGACAAAAGCTTGTGGATTCTCCTCACTCCAAATGTGACAATTCTGTTTATTTAGGTACCCATTCAACCAGAAATGGGCTTCATCGGAAAATAAAATTTTGAATGGAAATTGAAAATCGACATCAATAGAATAAAACAAATATTTTGATTAAAAATTTCAACAATTCGAAAGCGTTGCTTCGGTGTAAGTCGATTCATATTGAAATTTCAAAGCAAACTTAACAAAAAGTAACTATCAGCTGTTAAGTGGTGATGCAAACTCAAAGTTGTGACACTCTATAAAAAACACGCGCTACATTGTAGCGTTTACGTAAATTCAATCCAAATAATTTTGTCAATGTATTATGTTCAACAACAATGTTTGCAATTGTTGTAGTTCATACGCAAGAAAAAGGGACACATACTTATAAAAACCTAATAACTGAAACCTAATAATTGGAAATATAAAAATGTCGTTAAAAAAGAAAAAGCTTTGTACTATGAGAACGCGCAAGCAAAATGTTAAGTCGATAGACGGAACGATACGATATTCTCACATATCTAAAAAATTTTTCAACAATATACATAGATATTGTCATATTAAAAGCAAACGGACGTAACTCACAAAATTTCGAAATTCAGTCTTTTATTAATCATGGTTCGTTTTATCAAAATACATGTTCGTGCAAAATTTTAGATTCCTACGATCAAAAATGGCGATTTTATTAACGATATTCAAAGAGACGTAACTACAAGTGCGTGTATATCTAAATGCAAAAAGACATAACTACATACATATTTATATGAAAACCCTACATACAAACTCATTTGTTGATGCCATTCCTTATATCTCTATCCTGAAAATTGTACGATTTTCGGGATTTACAAAATTTTTGATTTTAAGATTTTTTGCTTCTCCTGTAAGATAAACAAAAAGTAAGCGTTTTATAGTTTCCAACAGAAACAAATAAATACAACACGTCTTACATATTAAAGGGTTAAATTTGTCTTTATATGCGTGCTTCAACTAAATCGGGTGCATATATAGAATGTAACGAGATATACATATAGGAATAGTTTTTTATAATTTTATAACATACAGTACTTGTTGTGAACTTGAAGGGACTGGGCAAAATAGTTCGTTTAAACGCTTTTAATGAAGACTTGAAAAAAACCATTTATGAATATAAGTTTAATACAAAAAATTAGTTTTTTAAAAAATCAGTTATTTTAGTTTGATTATTACCAATACTGGCATTGGTTATAGTCAAATTACTGTCTCTTTTCAGAGTAAACCATTTTAATAGGCAATGGTCGAGTTCTATGAAACAAGGGGTTTTAACCTTTTTTATGTTTAAGAAGTTTTGCTCAAAATTAGTTAGGACCAAGTCCTTATTTTTCGAAATTGTAGCAATTGTTTACTTGCCGAGGCACAATTCTTGGCATATTTGCTTTTGTTTTACACCTTGTTGTAAGCGTTTTATTATTCATATTTCTCTTTTTTCTTTGTTTTTCATTTGGTACTACGTCCATCTTGTAACTTTGCAATTTTCAACTGCAGTCTGCACATAGTCTTCACACAAACAAACATTAAACTTAGGGAAATTCCCGGAATCGAGAACATAGGGAAAAAACACTGTGTGTTAGTGGTGCCAGTGTTTTTTTGTTCATAGCACCACTTTTTGGTTCGTTTTAACCCCAAAATAAACAAGTATTGCGTGCAAATAAAGTTCATTGTAACAGAAAGTTCACTTTAAACGGGTTCATAATAAGCCAAGACAATTGCATGGTTTATTAGAAAAAAAACGTGTACTTTTGAAATTGGTTAATTTTAGGCGAAAAATCGTATTAAACGGGTTCGTTATAAACGAAAATTACTGTACATACATAATTGGCCATTACAATACCCTTTTTTAGAGTTACGGCTTAGCTTCCCACAGCACCCATATTGTGGGCTTTAATTTTTATTCATGAGTATCGCGACATACAGTTTAATGTCGAACCCGAACAATAAACTTAAGAAGCTTGTTCATTGCAATCAATTACTCTCAGGGCTCTAGCCAGAAGATGTCATACCATACTTTCAAGATGTCACAGCTGGGGTTAGTAAGCCAACAAACTATATACTGAACTGCGGCGACCACTTCTGGTTTTACTGCTATATTAATAAAAAGGTTTATGAAGGGCTTACTAGATATTTTAAATCTATAATATTTTTTATGAATACAGCAGTTATAATTTGAACAAAAAGTAACTAAATAAATACATACATATGTATGTACAATAAAATAAAAAATATTGTATGTAATATGTCAGTTGCCTTTCTAAAATAATTTCTAACCCCCAATGTGCAACGCTTTAAAGAAATCTTGGCTTAAAACCAAAAGCAGTCTAAAAGAGCAAGCAAATACATGATAGGTGGTTATTAATGTTTAAAGAAATTACGTGGGCATTTCCTTTCTAGAATTTCAATACACAAATAATGAAAAAAATCTTTCATTGTTGCTTTATTAGGAATAAAATATGACTTAAAAAAATAAATAAGTTCCGCTTTTTATTATTTTTTTATTATTATCTTAACAAAACAGAATTGTGATTTTTACAAGTATGTTTTTAAGGCAAATAAAACTTTAACGCGCCAATTAATTTCATATTTTAATAAGGAAAAAAGTTGTGAAGTGTATCTCTTTAAGACAATTGATAAAAAGAGCATATCAACACATAGCCCAGTCTAGCAGACTACCCACTAGGGCAACCAAACGCTACAAAAGTTGTTATTGAATATCGTTGATTTATTGATTCTATTAGAACACTATGAGTAACTATGACCAAATAACAATCCCATCCACTGACTATCAGTTATTAAAACTAAAATTTTTTTATTTAGAGTGGATAGCTTTTGAGATGGCAATTATAAAGAATGGTAACCGAATTGTTTGCCCAAAAAGTTATAGCACCAAATTCTTTATTATCAATTGAAAATGAAACTGAAGTATTCTTGTAATTCATAATCGACTCATATATTTGGATGTAGGGTATTATATTTAATAAATAGATTATTTATTTCATTTTTGTTTGTTTGACCATTAATTTTTTTTTTTTTTGTCAAATGTTTCAATTGTTAAGCTTTTAAGAAATAATTTAAATCTAATGAAATTAATATAATTTTGGGCGACAATTTTCTAATAAAAATATTTAATTGGTTTAAAAAATTTCGTGCATAGTCATAAAACTATCAAAACAACACTTAAATATTTTATATAACTTTAAAAAACAAATACGAAATACAATTTATTTGTAAGATTTCAGTCTTTTTAAAGCTCAATATTTATTAATAAGGAAACCCTTCAAAACATCAGGGGTTTTACAAAAAAAAAAAAAAAAAAAAAAAAAATTCAATAAATTCCTAACCTCGTAAAGGCAAGAAAAAAGAAAACTATTCAATCATTTTAAGAAATCATGACTGAATAAAATACAAATTTTAATTAACGACAGCACCCTCTAGTGTCGTCTAGTACACTGTCATAAATGGTGAATTTCCACAGTCAAATCTACCACTAAGCTATAATTTTAGCACAGCCATATACCTCTATACAAAATTATAACACACGTTTATAGTGCAATAACGCCCTTTATATTGTATAGAATGAAACTAAAAACAGAAAACTCACCGCTTTACGTTTATCCGCCTCTGTAGCAGCTGAATTTGAACGATGTCTAAATAAATCCATTACTTTGGTCATGGGCGAGCGGGAAGCATCGGCTCGACGTACAGCAGTTACGGTGTGATAATACTGCACCAACAAATTAAAAAGTAAAGAATAAAAAAGAAATCAAAAAATTAAATTCATTGAAAAAAAAATCAATAAATAAACACTTACATGAGCATCACTACCTTGATGCGGATGCGCTGAACCATCTTTGTACTTAGTTTTTACTGATGTGCCATCGGCCGGAGTTATCGTTACCGCTGGATGTTGTTTTTGATGGTGATGATGGCCACCACCGATAAGGCCGGAATTTTGTAAAGCTACTTTCATGGAATTCATAACACCTGTACCACCACCGCCACCACTACCACCGGAGGTTGAATGTGTACTACTGGCACTACCCATTTCATTACCTGTGGCGGCAGCTGCAGCTGACAGCGGATCCAGAACAATTTTTTGTTTTTTCGTATCGGACTTTGCACGCTGCCGAAATACATCGAATATGGTGGGTCTACGATTAGGACTAGCGATACCATGTACAGTCGATTGATTGAGTACAGGTGATTCATCACCGCTGCGGCGACGTTCTAGCGAACCAGAACGTGTGGAGGAACCAACACGTTCAGTGCTGCGTGAAATTTTCTCCGCATTACGATTGAGTTTTTCTAATTTTGCCGCCTCACGTTCTAAACGTTTGGCAGTTTCACGTTCGATTTTGCGGGCTTCTTTTTCACGGCGACTAGCTTCTTTTTCTTGACGTCTACAAAGGGAACAAGGAAAAAGGATTTTAAATTTCTATTATCAGCGAATGTTTACAAAAAGAAAAAAACCAATAATTAATTTGTTTCATATGGGAGAAAAACCGAAAAAATTTTACCGCATAAAGAAGTAATACAAATAAATTAGAAAAAAAAAATATATATATATATATATATATATATATATGTATATATACTAAATTAGAAACATGTTAGGGCCATGCCGATAGCTCCAATTAATACTCAGCAGTTTGCTTGTCGCATAGAACCAACTATCGTATCCAAAAAAGATATATTTTTTTGAATGTGTTGGAAATCCGTCCGCGGAATTTCCCTGAAACATAACCACCGCTTTATTTAAGGGATACTTATAAATTCTGTTTCGACATTAAACGCCTTAAAAAGATCAGAGCTAAATTCTACGAATATTAAATGAATTTTGATTCTAATTATTCTATTATCGTTTACAGCTGCCATTGCATGCACATGAGAGGCAGCGAGGGTAAAACGTTTGTCAGCAAGGAATTTTCCCATTGTGAAAACACTCTGCTTTGTAAGCCATGTCGTTTTTTGGTAACTTTCCTTTACAATAATATCACCCAAATAATATGGGGAGTCATGGTATAGTTGTTAGAGCTCTCGAACAAAAACTCAAACAGTCCAGGATGAAATCCCAGAAAAAGAAAAAAATTAAAAATAAAATTTGCGGTTTTTCAAAATTTTAATTAAAAACAAAAAAAAAAGAATAAGAGGCCTGACCCTCTGAAAGATGAAATTCAGCGCTGCATTGATGAGATAAGCGAAGCTTTATTGAAAAATGTGGTTCAAAATTTTTTGAAATGAGCGGACATCTGCCGAGTTGAAATTTACCAGACATTATATTTTATTATACATACATAATCAACCATTACCACCCTGTTTCAGAGCTATGGCCTAGCTTCTCACATAACTCATGTTGTGTGTGTCAATTTTTATCCATGAGTACCGGAACCTACAGTTTAAAGTCGACTTCGAACGACAGACTTGAGAAGCTTTTTCATGGCACTCAGTTACTCTCAGAGCTTTTGCCATTAGAGTTCCAAGATGTAGTTTTTTTAATTTCTTTTTTTCAAGAAGTCAGAGCTGAGGTTTGAACCCGGCGCTATCGTCTTAGTAAGCCGACACACTAACCCATAGACCACGACTTCTATTACTAGTTCCCGTATTTCTACTTAACATTGGTTTCAATAATGAATGTTTTTAAACCAATTTACTTCATGAACTTAAACTTGCCTACTCTCTATATTGTTTAGACATTTTTGGGATTTTTTGTATTTTCCGACATACGTGTAAAAAAAGTATAACAACAAAACTAAATTATGTCTTATACTCCTTGAAAAAAATGTTACAATTTAGGACATGGACCCTCATCATTTGGTTAAAGTTATAATTCCATATCATTAGAAGAGCAATCATAGATAAGGTGCTAAATAAAAAATAAACATTTCGAAAGATTTTCTTACTTACCTGGCTTCTTCTTTCATCTTTTTGGATGCTTTGCGAGCAGCTTTGGCATTTGGTTCAGCGGGTGCACTTGAAGGCCTTGATGTAGATAATTTAGCATCATGTTCCTTTTAATGTAAAAAAAATGTAAAAAATAAAAACATATTATTATTTTAAGTAATAAATATTCTATTAAAAAAACGACTTTTCTTTATAAGCGACTATAAATTAATTAAGACCCTTTCAAAAATTATTCAAAAATTTAAGTGAAAAAGAAATATATTTCCATTAATTTTTAACAAAAATGTGTCTTAAAAAATTGTATTACTGAATTGATTTTACTTAAATATTTTTTATTTTACCAATTCATGAGTTCAAACAAATTTTAAATAGTTTTATTTTTATGAATTACCACAATCTGGGGTGAATTTCATAAATAAAATTTAACCCGTATTTGTGTTTTTTTTAAGTTGAAATTTTCGTCTGTTTTTGAGAATGTTTTTTTTTCATTTAATTTATGATCATTTTTTATAGCCGAATATCGATGTTATTGCTGTTGCTTTTTTTGTATGGCTCGTTATCATGAATGCAATTCGATTTCAAAGATTTCATTTAAAATACTGAAAATATTCAAATTCAAAAACTAAAACAGGAATTTTATTTATTTTTTTTTGCATATTTTGGGCAATATAGTCGTACATACATATATTTAATGACGTCATTAATTTGATTACGATTTTCATTTTATTATTTTTATTTTACATATTAAATAAAAATAAAATTAAAAAAAAAATTTCTAATACAGGAAGTAAAAATCAATATCAACCCATTAAAGCTATACACTACCTAAGTTTTATATCGAAGCGCACTCAGGGAGACTCAGATAGTTTAATTACAAATTTAATTTAATTTTTATTGTTTTTGCTTGAGATCAGTTGAAAATAGAACATTTTCTATTTTCAAAATTTTTGCCGCCTGAGTTGTAAATCTATTCTAATCAGATGAGAACTTAGGTGGTGTAAATATAGCTTAAGTTCTAATAAAACGTCGTAGTTGTGCAGTGGTGAAAGTCTTAGGGCACTGCTACACGATATGTAGTATTGATGGATCGCGATCTATATCGCAGAATGGCCTAAATTATGGAATCCAGATCGCGATACATTAAAAAGAAGTGAAATAAAACATAAAGTAAAAGACGCAGTGCAAAAAATTTAACAAATAAAAAGTAAGCAATTTTATTACATTTGTGTAAAGTTTGTTTTAATAAATTGTAATGGTAGAAGATAGTGAAAGCGAGTGGGTCCTGACGGTCGAGTCGGAATTAACATCCGAAAAAAATTATTTTGAAAAACTTTATTTTTAATTTGGAGGCATTCCAGGAGTTGTGGGACTCCTCGGCTAAAGAAAGTTTTTTAAAAACCGTTTTGCACTGCACAAAAATAACGTAAATACTGTCGCGATAAATATTGAACGTGTAGCATACGCTCGTGATCCATCAATCCATTAAAATGAATCGCGATCCAAGCATCACAATGGCATTTGCTTCCCTATAGAAGAAGCCAGGAATTCCTCTTTTAAAAAAACCTATTAGAAGTGCTACCGGGAAAAAATAAGTTATCCTGGAGGCAGACCCTCTCGAGCTGATTAATCCACCCGCTCGTTATCCTCAAATCTACGATCACCCGGAATTAAATTTGGAGTCGTCCTAACGAGAAGGCACTGAATGTTAAGTGCATCTCTGTACTCCTCCACTAGCCGCGAGGTACTAGATGCAAGTGCACAGAGAGCCGCCTGACTACCAACAAAAATGCAAAAGTGACCCCTAAAACCCTTAGAGAATTGTAGCGAATAAGGTTTTTTTAATAGCAAAAATCTTCGCCTGAAAAAACGTTAGACTTAGGGGGAAAACTGTAGTAGAGATTCAAATTACCTTCGAAAGAGAATATACCAAACTCAACACCATCTTGGAACCATCCGTATATTCTCTGATGTCAAAATCCTGTAGAAGGCTCGGTCGATTACAAATCGAAATCAAGTACTATTTTGCACTAATCTTTTAAATCATTACCCTTCAGTCGGAAGTTTCACAAAATTCCTAACATGTCTATATGATCTAATTCTCCATTCGCACTACAACCACCTTGGCAAGGTTAACCACGTCGTTTAGGAGTTAATGCAGCATTATGGTGGTTATATTTACAATCAAAATTCTGGCATATGGGACTTGGAGAATCAAGAACTGCTTATGAAAAAAGCCATTGCATAAAGAAAAAGTAATTTTTTGGTACGCATTATGGTCTGGAAGAGTTGTTGGGCTGTTTTTTTTTTTTCGAAAATAACGCTGAAAGATCAGTTATCGAGAATTCAAAGCGTTATGGCCATGTGATAACCAACTTTTTTCTTTCTGCAGTTGAAGCTTATGAACTGCATTTTTAATATGTAATACAGTGCCACGAGTTACACAACACGATTATTTTCTCATTTAGACGACGTCACTCTGTTACCAACATCTTGTGATTTGACGCCGTTAAGACTTTCTTTGGAGAGCCGACGCTAAATTCTGACTCTAAGCGGATAATCCGTTAACATTGAAACATTTGAAAACTAACATCTGACAAGTTATCGCTAAGATATTGCCCGAAATGTGCGAACAAATTTTTTAAAACTACCTTAAGTATAGCGACTGCTGGAATCCATTTAGATGCGATCATTTAATTGATATTCTATATCGTACCTAAAATTCTAGTTTTTTGTGTTTTATTTAGCATTACTTTAAAAAAAAAATAAAAATTTGTATAAACAAGGGAACCTGTGTTGGTGTTGTAGATTGACACCGTATAAAATATCTATAAAACCTCACTTAAATCCATACGTATGTATGTATGTAAATTGTTCTGCGGTTCCTGTTTCTTCAAGACAAAATATTCTTAACTCTGAGGTAGAAAATATACTAATACATACATAAGGTATGTTTGTACATACTATATGCCACCATACATTAATGAGCAGTTTTTAAATTCATATTTAACTATAAAACTAATTAATTCTAATAAAATTTCAGTGGCATTTAAATACAGTTTCAGTTATATCTGCATTTTATGCCTGCATTTAATTGTTATAAAAGTATTATGAAAACATCACTATAATTTTTTCAAAAAATAGTTGTGATATTGGCCTTAGCCAAATGAAACACAAGAAATAATATAAAAAAATAATAATTAATTTTAATTAATAATAATAGATCTAATTATGTAATTATTAATAATAATATTATTATTTCCATGCCACTTATTTATAATATACTTAATATGCACACTTTTTGTAAAAGAAAACGAACAACATGGGTGTGTTACATATTTTATTCGCAGTAGATAAAAACAAAATGCCAAAAACAAATGATTACAACCACACATACAGTCACTTAAAAAATTGACCACGTGTTTGAATGTCCTATGCTCAAAAGCTTACAACGCCAAAACTCCTTATCCGATTTTGCTCATCGAGCATTTCTTTTTTTTTTCTTGTTGTGTTTTCTTTCAAATGAACGCATGAGGAGAAAAATCTAGGAAACAGTTACCTTTTTATATTCAAATAATCAAAAAAAGGTGCATATGGACAATTTTTTGGGCTTCAATTTTTTGCAGCTTCAATTTTTCGTGGTATGCTTTAGACTAGGTTCTGGTGGATACTGGGAGCTTTCTCTCCCCAGGCTTTAACCATATGCCCTCACAATTCATTGAAAGAAGTTGGGACTCCCACATGTGTTCAAGCGCAATAAGGTCAGGTGATTGGGGTGACCATGATATCAATTTCAGTCCGCTATCATTCAGCCACTTTTGAGTAATTTTAGCAGTGTATTCGAAATCATTGTCATGCTGGATAAGCATTTTTGACGTTGTAATTTTTGAAAATCAGGACATTCAAACACGTGGTCAATTGTAAAACTTCAATGAAGCTTAAATGGACATGGGTGGCTATATAAATTGCTAATAAGTTTCATATAACTTTGTACTAAAAAAACTAATGTTGTATTTCAATTTAGTGAACTCGCGAAAACGTGAACTAATTTTTACCGAGGCATTGCATTATACATTTTCAAATTTTAAGTATTCTATTTGCCATCAGAAATACTGTTTTGGTAAAAAAAATGTGAAACTAGTATTTCAAGCAAGTAGTTTATTGATAAAAAAGAAATTTCGAGATATCCCAATTAAAAGTAACGAGAAAATGTGTTCTCGTTTTAGAGTTTTCACATTTTGTTCACGTTTTAGGGCAGTCTGTATAAAAAAATATTTAGCTTTCTGAGGCATTCACTGTTTCGAACAGTGACGATAAGCTAAACTTCTTCGACGTCGCTTTTGTCACTTGAAAATAAATTGTAAGGAAAACAAAACGTGCGACTTATCTACGCTCTGAAGAATTGAAATAATTAATAAAATTTTTCAATCGCTTTTTCTTTATTGAGACCAATACTCAAGGGTAAACCCCTACTAAATGCTGTGCATTGGCTTTGTGAAATTTGTACCATTTTCATAAATTGCACAAAATAGATCACATAAAAACACGTTCTACTGTATTATAATTTTTTTTTTCTAAACACCTGGTTTTTTTGTAAAACAGTTATAATTTTCGTTTTCTTTTTCGCTCTCTCTTTTATATTGTTTACATATTAATACACCTACAAAGACCGATAGCGTAAAATTGCCAAGCAAAAATTTACCAGACAAAACAGAAGTCAACGCTAAACAAGAAAAAAGAATTTAAGCACAGTAACAACAAAAATTTTAAATTTTTTAATTAATAAACAACAAAATGATTTGTTTACATATTGAAAAAAAAATCCATATCATTAAACACACACCACGATACCATATGAGTCAGACTAAAACACATAATGGCGTTAAACGACAAGCCATTTTTTTATCGCTTATGTTTTTATACTTATAGGTATACATATGTTATTTTGTTTATTTCCATATTTTTTTTAAATTTTCATATTATGAATGTCTGGAAAATATTAATAAAAACAAAAAAGTAAAATGACGTCAACCATAAACTTTTGTGTATGTTGGAATATTTTTAAATAGATCTAAATTTTTTTTATATTAAAAATCACCCTTTTATTTTTGCTTAATTAATTTCTAAAGTTTGCAAAATGATTTTTTTTACTGCCGTAAAAAATTATTAAAACTCATAAATGATTAATTTTTTAGGCACGTTCGCACGATATCTTGTATATACATATGTGCATATGTAAATATTTTAGTATTAATTTTTTTCCATTTGTATAGATAAATTTTTAAAAACCTATAGTGTGTTACTGTAAAATATTTGTTTATATATTTAAGGTACATAGAAAAAAATTAATTGAATTTGTTTAAGTGTCTATTTCGAGTAGAAAACAGAAAATATTTGTTATTATTTATTATAAATATTTATCCCTATATAGATACATATACATATGTACATGCATATGTATTTTTTACATTCCGAATAAATATTTACTAATAATACGAGTTAAATATTTATGTACCCTATTATTTAGTGTTTATTATGAGATTCACGTGAAATAAATATTTATGTGTATCGAATTGTGTTTCTTATACAATACCATTACCAAAACACATATTTTAGCTCATGTCGCAAAACTATTCGAACCTTACGGTTTATAATACAAACGCAAATATTATTTTAACAACTCTGGTTGGAATCTTGGGATGAAGATGTCAATCCTAGAACGCTAGATAATTAAAATCAATTTTTGCCAGATCTCCAGTTTGAGATCTTAGATTTTGCGATACCTTCGAGAGAGCTTCATGTGCAGTGGTTTATGTTCAACTTAAAACGGAAAGAAACCCCCATTAAAATCTTTTTGTGTCAAAGATGAAAGCCCCGATAATTCCGGTAAATCTCCCACACCTTGAGCTCTGTGGAGCGGTTTTACTATCCTGATAGTAATTTGAATTACTAGCCCAAACCCAGCGAGCTTCGCTACACCTACAACTAACATTTGTCAAAATCTTTCGACTGATGATTTTTAATGACTTCGAAATCAATTGCATCAAATTCAGAAACTTCAGTTTTAACACCTCTCAAGATGTATGAAATCAGTATTTAGTTTGTATGGGAGTTGCCACGCCCACTTTGTGGTTGTTGATTTGTTTGACATTGTCATTCAGACCCAATTCTGAAAGTTTAGCTTTAACCGTTGTCAAGATATATAAAAATCAGTATATAGTTTGTATAAGAGGTACCACGCTCAGGTCCAATTTTGAAAAAGGAATATACCCTATAGCCCTTTTGGTAATTGAGTTTATCTATGTTCCAAATTTAAAAAAATTGGTTCAGTCATTCATTGGTTCATTGATATAGTAGGGTTCCCTCGATTATCAGCATATTCATATTATAATGCCATATATAATTCGTATATTTTTTAATATTTTTAATTTTCTTTCAGCTGGGATCATAGTCTGGAACCAGCCGATCTGCTGTTACAACAACAACAACAACAGCAACAACAACAAAGAGATTTAAAATATATACATATGTATATGGATAACTTTGAGCCAATTCTCCCATCGTTTTAGAATGTCTGCAAAAACCCTAAAAACATGGAAAACGCATATCGCTATTTGCACGGCTCAAATAATTATGAACCTAAAAAATTTCTCTCGGCGTCACATTAGGTCTTCATACTGCTTAGCAGTGGTTCGTATGGAACGTTTTGACTAAACAATTTGTGGCACTTTTTCTGAAATTGACTTTCTTGCAATATGTTATTTTAGTAATTTAAAAAAGAGGAAATGATAAACAATAAACTAGGTTTAAGGGAAAACTGTATTATTCACAGCGTTAAATAAACCACTTTAGTTATTATTTCTTTCGGAGACTACCTCTGAGCAGTCTTGTGGCAAAAGCTCTGAGAGTATCTAATTGCCATGAACAAGCTTCTCAAGTCTGTCGTTCGGAGTCGACTTTATAATATTTCGTTTGCCAATATAAAAAACTTTATAAACAAATTAAAAAATGCACTCGTAATAAAGTAGTTTTTATAGAATAAATTTATAATATTACAAAACACTACTTGTTATTGAAATAAAGAACTTTCTGAAGTGTTGTAAAGAATTAAAAACCTCCCTTTTTTATTTCCATTCTTACCCTTTATTTACCCCTTTTTATGAAAATTTTACAAGGTCAACTTACATCTTCGGATTGTACAGCTGTTGTGCGTCCACTTTCGGCTGCAATTTCATCTGCCGAGTGATACTGTTTCTTTGGTAAAGATGTAGTAGCTAGAGCATGTGAGGGCGATGAAGGCCTTTTTATCCAAACATCATCTAAATGGGGATATTCACGCTCGAGATTTTTTATCATCATACTGGAAGCGGGTGACGTTGATAATGCCGGAGAAGCTGCTTTGGAAGATGTGCTATCAACACTATTATCAC
This sequence comes from Metopia argyrocephala, assembly GCA_963576795.1. NCBI lineage: Eukaryota > Metazoa > Arthropoda > Insecta > Diptera > Sarcophagidae > Metopia > Metopia argyrocephala. The sequence goes on along the minus strand of OY756209.1, from coordinate 98,244,268 downwards.
AGGTATTCCTTATTCGGTTGAGACTACTTGGACTTTCGCTTAATGAAGTGGTACTTTCGGTAGGTGTACGTATTTCAATCAGGGAACAATCGAAAAATTTTCTTGATAAATGAGGAGTAACTTGAACGTATTTATTACTGCCATAACGTTGTGAGAATATACCCTGGACTGAGGAATAACCACCAAAACTACTTGGAAAACTAATGGTATGCGCATTATTAGTAGAATCCAAATGCTGAAGTTTAACAGCTTCCTTGCGTAGTTCAGGTATTTCTTGAGCTTTGGTAACGGTAAATTTACCCTTCACTATGAAAGGCTCAGTATTAGTTACTGATTTTTTTTCTGGAGTGGGTTTTTCTGCTATTGTATTGGTGGCTTTTGATTGTGTTTGAGATTTAGCCGACTCGAGTAAATTAATGAGGGCTGGCGGTAGTATGGTTGGAGGTATTGGCGGTGGTGGCGGTGGTGAAGACATTTCGGGTGTTACTGTTACAGTTTTTATATCCTCTACATTACTTGTGTTGATACTGTCGATCTTATGCATAAATTGTTGCCTTAATCTTTCTAAATCTTTAAATTTTTCCGCTGAAGCTTTATCTTTAAGTGGAGGAGGGGGTGGTGGTGTCGGTACGGCCTTTACTTCAAACTTAGGCTGTTGTTCTGATTGCTGGACTTGAGGGGATTTATCAGCCTCGTCTTCATCTTCCTCTTCTTTGCATTGTGATAAGCGTCGGCGCTCCACAAAAGGCATCAAATATGGCTTTATATGAAATATATCGGTATTATAAAACTTCGGTGACATATTGTTAACGGCAGCATGTACAACCTTGCCTCCACCATCCCCACTTTCATCTTCAGAGTCCGAACTGCTGCTGTAATACTCAAACGAACGTGGAAAATTTATTAATGGATCTGAGCCTAATCCCGTTGAGCATGTTAAATTGCTGGTATTTACCGGATGTAATTCCTTTAGATCATCCCTATCTTGCTCACCATTTAGGGAAGGCTCTGAATCGGTATCATAACCATCAGTGCCATGTTCCAGGTCATCCATAGATTTTTCAAAAGCGTGCTCAAACACACAATCACCTATGGAGGGTACTAAAGGCAGATTGCCACTGACAAGTTTTTTGGATTTCTGCAATGTACTGCCACCTACACCTGAGCTACTACTGCCCACTTCCGACGAAGTATCAGAAAATGAGGATTTGCTTAAAGACTTTTCATTGCAATCCTGCTTCTCCTCGTGCGTCATACTTGATTGTGAAGCCGAATTGGAAATGGGACATTTTGTTTGGTCATTCAAGTTTTCCTCAATGTATTCGGAGTTTGTGGCCATTGGGACAGATTTCTTAGACGTTGAGAAATATAAAATGGATTTTTATTCAAGCTCTTTTAGCGTTCTTTAAAACAAGTTTCTTTTGAGCGTTTAATAATTTTGTAAAGGTTAACAACACACTTTTTATGTATTAGATAAACGAAACAAATCAAGGGAACGGAAATAATTTACAACACTGACACAAAAAGTATTGTTGGTTTCTTGCATTCACTATCTTCTTTTGAACGACATTTGTTTAGGATTTTGCTTCTTCTTCTCTTCAATTTTTGAATTTCTGTCTCTTTTTTGTATTTTGCTTACACTTTTATTTTATTTCGTTTTAAAAGAATTTTCATATGATCTGCAAATTAAAGAAGAGTAAAAAACAAAATATTTTTAATAGAATTCTATTGGTGATGTAATAAAGATCCAGGAATCTCTGTTAAACATTCTAAATCATGGTATAAACCTACAGGATATATGTACATATATACAGGACAGTTTCACATTCCTTTCTTTTGGTATTACTTGTTCATAATAAAGAATATCTATCTAACGATCTTTGTTTTACAAAATTCTATTTTTTATATTAACATACATACATATGTATGTATGTACGTAAATACACATGTATTTGTATATAATTTGAAAAAAATTTTAAGAGTTTATACAATGGTCATTTCACTCAATTTCAATTTTCATCATAAAGTTAACAAACAAAACTAAAAATAATTTTAAACAATGTGAAGAATTAGGAAGTCAAAAGGATGAATGTCTAAAACTCCACATGAGCCTTTAAAGCGACCCTCATACAAAATGTTAAAATATACAACATATACATTAGGGTGGGTCAATTTGTTCGGGACCGAAAAACATGACAAAGCGTATAGCAAGGTCGTAATCTACGGGAAATTCTAAGAACTTTTCCCAAAGAAACCATGGTTCTAAAATCAAAATCGAGCTTCCGGTTTTTTAAGAGAAAATTTGGTGTTTAGGTCATCCAAAAATAATCCTATTTTTTTGGAAGTATTCATTGAAATTGGTGAATAGTTGACCTGTAACGCTGGAAGAGGGCTTATTTTAAAGGAAATTATCTCACCTTTCTATATCTGTCCTCATTTATAGAAAATTATTTACCCAAATAATGATTTTGGAGGTTTATGTCAAAATAATAATAGTCAAACTGTTAAAAACCTAAAACTATTATTATTTTGACATAAACCTCCAAAACCATTATTTGGGTAAATAATTTTCTATAAATGAGGACAGATATAGAAAGGTGAGATAATTTCCTTTAAAATAAGGCCTCTTCCGGCGTTACAGGTCAACTATTCACCAATTTCAATGAATACTTCCAAAAAAAATAGGATTATTTTTGGATGACCTAAACACCAAATTTTCTCTTAAAAAACCGGAAGCTCGATTTTGATTTTAGAACCATGGTTTCTTTGGGGAAAGTTCTTAGAATTTCCCGTAGATTACGATTTTGCTATACGCTTAGTAGGCAAAAAAATTGACCCACCCTAATATACATACATACATCCATACATAAAGGGTGTTTTTTATTGAGGTATAGAACTTTAAGTTGGCATCACTTTTTTAACTGGCGGCCATTTTGTCAGCTGTCAAGTGATTAATATTTAGTTTGGTTTGCCATTTCATCATGAACACGTAGACAAAAGAACAACGCTTGCAAATCGTGCAAATTTATTTCGAAAATAATGGTTCAGTTCGCGAAGTTTACCGCAAGCTCCGTCCATTTTATGGTCGACATAATCGTCCATTAGACCAATTAATTCGGTTAACCATGGATCGTTTTCGCACTACGTTTACTCTATGTGATAATACGCATCCGCAGAGACGTCGAACAGTGCGCACCGAAGAAACAATTGCCGCTGTAGAGCAAAGTGTTGAAGAGAACCCGAATGAATCGATTCGCCACCGTGCACAGCAATTGGAGCTTTGTCCATCAACTTTATGGAAGATTTTGCGCAAAGATCTTGGCTTGCGACCTTACAAGATCCAGCTTGTGCAAGAATTAAAGCCGCGAGACCATGCAATGCGTCGTGATTTTGGTGTATGGGCCGAAAATGAGATTGATCTCGATGCTGATTTTCATCGCAAAATTTTGTTCAGTGATGAGGCTCATTTTTGGTTGAATGGCTACGTCAACAAGCAAAATTGCCGCATTTGGAGTGAAGAGAATCCACATGAGACCCTTGAGACGCCATTACATCCACAAAAACTGACTGTTTGGAGTGCTCTATGGGCTGGTGGAGTCATTGGGCCATACTTCTTCCGAAATAATGCTGGAGAGTCAGTTACCGTTAATGGAGACCGGTATAGAGCCATGATAATCGACTATTTTGTTCCCGAATTGGATGGCATGAATGTGGATGAGTTGTGGTTTCAACAAGACGGCGCTACATGCCACACAGCGCACGTCACAATCGATTTATTGAAGGAAACATTCGATGAGCGCATAATTTCGCGGAATGGACCTGTCAATTGGCCACCAAGATCGTGTGATTTGACACCATTGGATTATTTTCTTTGGGGATATGTGAAGTCGCTCGTCTACGCCAACAAACCAGAAACGTTAGGCGACTTGGAAGCCAACATTCGTGGCGTTATTGCCAACATACGGCCCCATATGCTCGAAAAAGTGGTTGAAAATTGGACCTGTAGAATTGGCTTTATTCGAGCTAGCCGCGGCGGCCACATGCCCGAAATCATATTTAAACATTAATGGCATAAAATTATCCTTCCAATAAAGCCAAATTGATGGACATTAAAATGATTTTCTTGTGTTTTATTTCAATTCGAAGTTCTATACCTCTAAAAAAACACCCTGTAAAATATAGCATGTTGTTGATATCATATTTTATTCATTCTCTAAATACTAAACCTAAACCTAAACCCTAAAAAATAAACCTTTATATAATTGGACCAGTTAAGCATTTATGGCCTGTTTCTGTATAACAAGCAATTTTAAGCAATTTAAAATTTATATGAAAAGTGCTCAAAATTATTTGAAAAATTTAGTGTTTTTCATACAAATTTTCAATCGTTTGAAATTCTTTGTCATACAGAAACAGGCCACAATTATCTTTACAAAAATACTCGATTTCAATTTCACTCGATTTGAGCTTTTCAGTACATATCCAATTTAATAAACCGGCGGCCTTGAATGAGAAACGTCATTAGTTTCATTATATTAAGCGGAATAAGCGGTAAATATTTTATTCTTTTTACTAAATTGTTCTATAATATCTTTTAATATCCCTGCCTAGGTATCATTAATGGTTCTTTCATTATATTTAATCATTGTTGTTATTGTAACGTATTATTTTACTCATTTTACATATAAAATATGTATGTGTACTTGATTATTAGAACTAATTTTCGTTACATACATACCTATTAAAATCGATTATTTTATTAAATTCAATAATATAATCTTAGGTACACCTGTTTGAGAACCCCTGATGATTACACCATATGGGTACTACTGACTGCTATCATGTGAATTTAAGAGTAAATTAATATTTATGACACATATGTAATTGTCATATAAAATATTATAAATATTGTTTTTTTTTAATAATACACTACGAAAAGTCAACACAGAAAAGAGAAATTAATTGTTTATTGATATTTTTAGAATATGCGGTAAAGTTACATATTAAAATCGCTTTTATAATTTGTAGACAAGTATAGTGCCTCTGTGTGTGTTTTGTGTGATATTTTGTAATATAAAGGACAGGATTACTAATGAAATAATTTATTGCTAAAGCTATTATAATATTGCCAACTATTTTAATGATATATTAGTGTTTGAATATAAGTACTTACATAAGTTTATACATATCGTTTGACTCACGTAGGAAAGCCCTAACTTGCAATTTTTGAAACTAAAGGTATTTAAGTTTTTATTGATTCCAACACGTTTTACAAAGCTACAACTATTTTGCAATAGCATTATTTCTAAGTGATTTAGAAGCAATTATACCCTGATATGTCATTTACATTACACCGAAATTAGTACTTTTGAGATTTCGATCAAAATCTAGAAGATTTCAACGAGATTTCCCATACAAAATAAAATCTAGTCGAAATATAAAATGTAAGCCATGTAGTTTTAGAGAAAGATTTTAAATTTAATGTACTAGATGTCGGTATAATGTAAACGGACTATACACTTAAAACAATTTCTTCTTGCAAATTTGGTTCCTATGTAAATATTAAAAAGCGTTTAAGCAACAAAAACTTCTTATTGAACTTGTTATCTTCAAGTTTTCTTATATATTTTTTTCTTTATTTAATCATTTGCATTCCTTGTATAAAATTGATTTCTTTTTATTTTTCAAAATATTTAGCAAAGAGCAAAAAATACTACAATTCTAAAAAAGCTAGATAATGCTTATCAAACAAATGTAAGTTCTTGACGTACGGTTTACATAAAACTACCAAATCAAAAATTAATCAGCTGTTGTAATGCTTACACCAGTAAACTTGTGACACCATGATATAATTTCTACTTATATTTAAAATATATCGAATCAATCCAATAATTGTACAAAAACAACAATATAATTGCGTATCACCAATTTCAATAAATAAGTGCAAGATATGTAAATTTAAAAATGTGACTTCTTGCAGATAGTCTTCTTTTACATGATACTTTGGCATATAAAATCTAAATAAGCTTCATGATGTTTAGGAATTTGATATAATATGTTAAAAATCGCATATATTCTCTAAAACGAATTCGAGTGAAATTGAATCCGAATGATATTTCAAATTAATATAAGTGGTGTTTTTTTTCGATACCTATAACCGCGTAGATAATCTGCTTCGAAAAAAAAAACAACATAAGTGATTAAGAAATTAAATTGAGCATTACTAAAAATTTTTATAAAAAGAAATGTAGTAGTCGTATTCTAGTGGTTAGTGTGTTGGCTTACTAAGACGATAGCGCCGGGTTCAAATCTCAGCTCTGACATCTTGAAAAAAAGAAATATAAAAAAATTATTTCTTTCGGCGACTACCTCTTAGCAGTCTTCTGGCAAAAGCTCTGGGAGTAATTAATTGCCATGTAAAAGCTTTTCAAATCTGCCGTTCGAAGTCGACTTTAAACTGTAGGTCCCGGTACTCATGGATAAAAATTAACACACACAACATGAGTGCTGCGAGAAGCTAGGCCGTAACCCTAACACAGGGTTGTAATGGCCAATTATGTAAGTATGCATGTAATGTAATTATTTTTTTAAAAACAATTCAAATAATATAAAAATAATTACATTCCTTCGCCTTTACGTTAAAAACGTTAAATTTTTATAATTCCAGTTTCTTTCCAGTTTCTGTTAGGTTTTAACCTGCTGCTAACTTAACTGTTTAGTTAAATTAATGCAAGTTAGGGCCTTTCTACAGTAGACAAGCGATATGTACACATATGCATGCTATTTCAATAATATTGCTGCCTTATACAGAGTGATGAACTTGTAATGATGAATAAGCAGCACGTCATGTTAATTAATAAACAGTCATGCTGTCTCTCATGGTGTGGCTTCATTATTATTATTATTTTTTGTAATTACATAGAAAAATTAATTATAGTTAGAAATAACAACAAGTAAACAACTTCAAAATAGTCATGATTATCATAGACTATTTTGGCCAAATTTATGTTCCTTTTCGTTTCACAATTTTAAATAAAATTTTAATATCTGTACTTAATTGACATCACTATTCACTAGAGTTGAGTTTATTGCATTGAATTTATAATGCATTATCGCTTCCACTACAACTAAACGACTTAATATTAATGCAGCAATATTGCAACCACCACTAAATGCAGATAGAAATACTTAACCACTAAATAAAACCATTTTAGTGGCAGTGGAAATTTAATGCATGAAATAAAACGAATTTAGTGGTAGTGGAAATTTAGGGCACTAAATGGATCGATTTTAGTGGTAATGGAAATTTAGTGCACTAACTCTGAATGATTAGTGGCTGGCATTATTAACAGTCCGCGTAATTAAAATCTAACCTATAATGAATTAAATAATTTATTACATTTGAAAGTACTAAGATTTTGATTAAAACAACAACAATATTTACTTTATACAGGCGGACTCAGCAAATTAAGGAAATAACATTCACTACTATTTATTTGAACATTGACTTAAAATGTGTGTGCCTATAATATTGAGAGCAAGACGAAGTACATGTTGTCGACGAGTAGGGATGTTGAACGTATCGGCTCCCAGGTTACAGCCGGCACCGCCATTACCAGCAAGAATGATGTCAGTCTGGAGATCAAACGAAGAATCATACTGGCCAACAGGTGCTACTACGGTCTCAGTAGGCAGTTTAGTAATAGAGACCTCTCTCGTGCGACGAAGTTAACACTCGCTTATCCTTCCGGTGCTTCTCTATGGTGCGGAAGCATGGACGCTGTCTTGTGCCGATGCAGCGGTCTTGGGAGTATTTGAGAGAAAAGTTCTTCGTAAGATCTTTAGTCCTCTAAGGCATGACGATGAGTTTCGCATTAGAACCAACCATGAGCTGTATGAGCTCCTCGGCAATGTGGGCGTTATTCAGCGCATTAACATCCAGCGGCTACGCTTTCAAATAAAATTTTGCGTGAAAGGGGGCGTGGCGTAAAAAATGCTTATTTATACCTCGCCTGGAGTATAATGTGTATACAATTTGAAGTAAATCTGTTAAAAACTATATGGGAGCAATTACATAATTTTAAAAAAGTGGGCGTGGTCGAAAAAAGTACCCTATTAATCATGTCAGAGTCCCAGTTAAATGCTGTGAAAATTTCAGGAAGATCGGTCTAGAGGTTTGGTCTCCTATAAGGTATAAACAAACAAACAAACAAATAAACAAACACACATTCAATTTTATATATTTAGATAGTGTAACTGAGGTAGTGGAACTAAAATTGCATTCCACTAATGCTAATGCATTTCTAGTCCATTACCTCTAATCATTCAAAATTAGTGCACTAAAATTTCCACTAGCACTAAATATAAGAGGCGATTATGCACTATTTTTTCCACTGCCACTAAATTTAGTGGAAAACTGAAATCAAATTCAATAAGCCCAGCTCTGCTATTCACAACAACTCAAATGACATGATATGAATATAAATATATAACAATAATAATAAAAATTAGAGATGATAACTAAATTGCAAACACATTAGGTGATTCGTTCTCAAATTCTATGGAAAATTATGAAATTTGGCAAATACTTGCGAGTGTGAATTATGAATAAACACTCGTCAGCGTTGTTTGTGTTATACATATTCATATTTTTATAATTCTATTTAAAGCACAAGCTATTGGAAATAGATTATGTGAATTATAGCTGAATGTTATTCTCACCAGTCTCTCATCTTTATGAACTGAAAATTTTTCAAATTCAACTATTGGTTGACATTTTTAAATTTAACATATTTTTTCTAAGTAATTGGAATTAATTCCATATTTTCATAAAATTACCCTTTTTTACTAATTGTATAATCGTAGCTGGGTCGAAAACTAATTCAGTTCATCTAGTGTTGTACATATTCCTTAACGAATGTAAGTTCTCATAAGAATACCAGTATTAGGATCTTAAGACTATTAAAAATCATACAATAAATATAATCATAATGTTTATATTTTACTGTCAATTATAAAAATTATTCAAATCGTTTAAACAAACTAAATGACTAATGAATTGGGGAGAGGCGCACTCAAGAGTTATGAAAACTTTTCAAATAATTGTTTAGGAATTTTGTAAAAACAACAAACACATTTGATATTAAATTTGAAAAGATGAACTGTCATATTTGTTAATACAACAATTATATACAATTTTTATAAAAATCTAATGTGTGTGAAGATAAATTCGAATTTGAAAAGCAAAGACATAAACCATCTTTCTTTAGCTAACACATTTTTTGCGTTAACAGAGCTCTGTTAATAGTTTAACAGCGATTATGTACGGGTATTTCAGGACTTATTAGTCATTTAATGGACACACATTCCAATTTTAGGAAGAAAAGGTACTCCCATATGGAAGCTATATTGCTCACTTTGTATCTCATAAAAAAAAAAATTCATATTTTTTGAGTTTTAGGTTAAAAAAAAGCCGAAACAAATTCTTTAAAAAAAAACCAAATAAGTGGAGAAGATCAGTGGCCATTATGGAAAAATACGAAAATGCAGGTATATCACACTATATGGGGATGACAGTCCAAGGGGTCCCTAATGGAGCAGTATTAGTGGTATTCCTGAAATAATTTTGGGATTTGAGAAAATTTAATTTGAAAAATTCAACTTTTTTGCAAAATGACTGGAGAAGATCAGTGGCCATTATGGAAAAATACGAAAATGCAGGTATATCACACTATATGGCGATGACAGTCCAAGGGGTCCCTAATGGAGCAGTATTAGTGGTATTCCTGAAATAATTTTGGGATTTGAGAAAATTTAATTTGAAAAATTCAACTTTTTTGCAAAATGACTGGAGAAGATCAGTGGCCATTATGGAAAAATACCAAAATGCAGGTATATCACACTATATGGCGATGACAGTCCAAGGGGTCCCTAATGGAGCAGTATTAAGGGTATTCCTCAAATAATTTTGGGATTTGAGAAAATTTAATTTGAAAAATTCAACTTTTTTGCAAAATGACTGGAGAAGATCAGTGGCCATTATGGACAAATACGAAAATGCAGGTATATCACACTATATGGGGATGACAGTCCAAGGGGTTCCTAATGGAGCAGTATTAGTGGTATTCCTGAAATAATTTTGGGATTTGAGAAAATTTAATTTGAAAAATTCAACTTTTTTGCAAAATGACTGGAGAAGATCAGTGGCTATTATGGAAAAATACCAAAATGCAGGTATATCACACTATATGGCGATGACAGTCCAAGGGGTCCCTAATGGAGCAGTATTAGTGGTATTCCTCAAATAATTTTGGGATTTGAGAAAATTTAATTTAAAAAATTCAATTTTTTCAATTTTTGTAAAATGACTGGAGAAGATCAGTGGCCATTATGGAAAAATACGAAAATGCAGGTATATCCCACTATATGGGGATGGCAGTCCAAGGGGTCCCTAATGGGGCAGTATTAGTGGTATTCCTGAAATAATTTTGGGATTTGAGAAAATTTAATTTGAAAAATTCAATTTTTTTGCAAAATGACTAGAGAAGAAGTGTGTGAAGTTAGCTACGAAAGTTAGTTTCTTTTTAACAACAGAATTAGTTAACAGAGTAATTTATTTATTTATTTAACATTACCTGCATATGAAACATATAGTGAATCAAAACTAAAATAAAAAATTAAAATATAGTAAAAAAACTAAATTAAAAAATTATTAATACAGAAGATGCAATTTCTTATTTTTCCAGAATGGCCACTGATCTTCTCTAGTTGGCTGGTCGTTTCACAAAAATAGAATTTTTCAAATTAAATTTTCTCAAATCCCAAAATTATTTGAGGAATACCACTAATACTGCTCCATTAGGGACCCCTTGGACTGTCATCCCCATATAGTGTGATATACCTGCATTTTGGTATTTTTCCATAATGGCCACTGATCTTCTCCAGTCATTTTGCAAAAAAGTTGAATTTTTCAAATTAAACTTTCTCAAATCCCAAAATTATTTGAGGAATACCACTAATACTGCTCCATTAGGAACCCCTTGGACTGTCATCCCCATATAGTGTGATATACCTGCATTTTCGTATTTGTCCATAATGGCCACTGATCTTCTCCAGTCATTTTGCAAAAAAGTTGAATTTTTCAAATTAAATTTTCTCAAATCCCAAAATTATTTGAGGAATACCACTAATACTGCTCCATTAGGGACCCCTTGGACTGTCATCCCCATATAGTGTGATATACCTGCATTTTCGTATTTTTCCATAATGGCCACTGATCTTCTCCAGTCATTTTGCAAAAAAGTTGAATTTTTCAAATTAAATTTTCTCAAATCCCAAAATTATTTCAGGAATACCACTAATACTGCTCCATTAGGGACCCCTTGGACTGCCATCCCCATATAGTGGGATATACCTGCATTTTCGTATTTTTCCATAATGGCCACTGATCTTCTCCAGTCATTTTACAAAAATTGAAAAAATTGAATTTTTTAAATTAAATTTTCTCAAATCCCAAAATTATTTCAGGAATACCACTAATACTGCTCCATTAGGAACCCCTTGGACTGTCATCCCCATATAGTGTGATATACCTGCATTTTCGTATTTTTCCATAATGGCCACTGATCTTCTCCAGTCATTTTGCAAAAAAGTTGAATTTTTTAAATTAAATTTTCTCAAATCCCAAAATTATTTCAGGAATACCACCAATACTGCTCCATTAGGGACCCCTTGGACTGTCATCCCCATATAGTGTGATATACCTGCATTTTCGTATTTTTCCATAATGGCCACTGATCTTCTCCAGTCATTTTGCAAAAAAGTTGAATTTTTCAAATTAAATTTTCTCAAATCCCAAAATTATTTGAGGAATACCACTAATACTGCTCCATTAGGGACCCCTTGGACTGCCATCCCCATATAGTGGGATATACCTGCATTTTCGTATTTTTCCATAATGGCCACTGATCTTCTCCAGTCATTTTACAAAAATTGAAAAAATTGAATTTTTTAAATTAAATTTTCTCAAATCCCAAAATTATTTCAGGAATACCACTAATACTGCTCCATTAGGAACCCCTTGGACTGTCATCCCCATATAGTGTGATATACCTGCATTTTCGTATTTTTCCATAATGGCCACTGATCTTCTCCAGTCATTTTGCAAAAAAGTTGAATTTTTCAAATTAAATTTTCTCAAATCCCAAAATTATTTGAGGAATACCACTAATACTGCTCCATTAGGGACCCCTTGGACTGTCATCCCCATATAGTGTGATATACCTGCATTTTCGTATTTTTCCATAATGGCCACTGATCTTCTCCAGTCATTTTGCAAAAAAGTTGAATTTTTCAAATTAAATTTTCTCAAATCCCAAAATTATTTCAGGAATACCACTAATACTGCCCCATTAGGGACCCCTTGGACTGCCATCCCCATATAGTGGGATATACCTGCATTTTCGTATTTTTCCATAATGGCCACTGATCTTCTCCAGTCATTTTACAAAAATTGAAAAAATTGAATTTTTTAAATTAAATTTTCTCAAATCCCAAAATTATTTGAGGAATACCACTAATACTGCTCCATTAGGGACCCCTTGGACTGTCATCGCCATATAGTGTGATATACCTGCATTTTGGTATTTTTCCATAATGGCCACTGATCTTCTCCAGTCATTTTGCAAAAAAGTTGAATTTTTCAAATTAAATTTTCTCAAATCCCAAAATTATTTCAGGAATACCACTAATACTGCTCCATTAGGGACCCCTTGGACTGCCATCCCCATATAGTGGGATATACCTGCATTTTCGTATTTTTCCATAATGGCCACTGATCTTCTCCAGTCATTTTACAAAAATTGAAAAAATTGAATTTTTTAAATTAAATTTTCTCAAATCCCAAAATTATTTCAGGAATACCACTAATACTGCTCCATTAGGGACCCCTTGGACTGTCATCCCCATATAGTGTGATATACCTGCATTTTCGTATTTGTCCATAATGGCCACTGATCTTCTCCAGTCATTTTGCAAAAAAGTTGAATTTTTCAAATTAAATTTTCTCAAATCCCAAAATTATTTGAGGAATACCACTAATACTGCTCCATTAGGGACCCCTTGGACTGTCATCGCCATATAGTGTGATATACCTGCATTTTCGTATTTTTCCATAATGGCCACTGATCTTCTCCAGTCATTTTGCAAAAAAGTTGAATTTTTCAAATTAAATTTTCTCAAATCCCAAAATTATTTCAGGAATACCACTAATACTGCTCCATTAGGAACCCCTTGGACTGTCATCCCCATATAGTGTGATATACCTGCATTTTCGTATTTTTCCAAAATGACCATTGATCTTCTCCAGTCATTTTGCAAAAAATTGAATTTTTCAAATTAAATTTTCTCAAATCCCAAAATTATTTGAGGTATACCCTTAATACTGCTCCATTAGGGACCCCTTGGACTGTCATCCCCATATAGTGTGATATACCTGCATTTTCGTATTTTTCCATAATGGCCACTGATCTTCTCCAGTCATTTTGCAAAAAAGTTGAATTTTTCAAATTAAATTTTCTCAAATCCCAAAATTATTTGAGGAATACCACTAATACTGCTCCATTAGGGACCCCTTGGACTGTCATCCCCATATAGTGTGATATACCTGCATTTTGGTGTTTTTCCATAATGGCCTTTGATCTTCTCCAGTCATTTTGCAAAAAAGTTGAATTTTTTAAATTAAATTTTCTCAAATCCCAAAATTATTTCAGGAATACCACTAATACTGCTCCATTAGGGACCCCTTGGACTGCCATCCCCATATAGTGGGATATACCTGCATTTTCGTATTTTTCCATAATGGCCACTGATCTTCTCCAGTCATTTTACAAAAATTGAAAAAATTGAATTTTTTAAATTAAATTTTCTCAAATCCCAAAATTATTTCAGGAATACCACTAATACTGCTCCATTAGGAACCCCTTGGACTGTCATCCCCATATAGTGTGATATACCTGCATTTTCGTATTTTTCCAAAATGACCATTGATCTTCTCCAGTCATTTTGCAAAAAATTGAATTTTTCAAATTAAATTTTCTCAAATCCCAAAATTATTTGAGGTATACCCTTAATACTGCTCCATTAGGGACCCCTTGGACTGTCATCCCCATATAGTGTGATATACCTGCATTTTCGTATTTTTCCATAATGGCCACTGATCTTCTCCAGTCATTTTGCAAAAAAGTTGAATTTTTCAAATTAAATTTTCTCAAATCCCAAAATTATTTGAGGAATACCACTAATACTGCTCCATTAGGGACCCCTTGGACTGTCATCGCCATATAGTGTGATATACCTGCATTTTCGTATTTTTCCATAATGGCCACTGATCTTCTCCAGTCATTTTGCAAAAAAGTTGAATTTTTCAAATTAAATTTTCTCAAATCCCAAAATTATTTCAGGAATACCACTAATACTGCTCCATTAGGGACCCCTTGGACTGTCATCCCCATATAGTGTGATATACCTGCATTTTCGTATTTTTCCATAATAGCCACTGATCTTCTCCAGTCATTTTGCAAAAAAGTTGAATTTTTCAAATTAAATTTTCTCAAATCCCAAAATTATTTCAGGAATACCACTAATACTGCTCCATTAGGAACCCCTTGGACTGTCATCCCCATATAGTGTGATATACCTGCATTTTCGTATTTGTCCATAATGGCCACTGATCTTCTCCAGTCATTTTGCAAAAAAGTTGAATTTTTCAAATTAAATTTTCTCAAATCCCAAAATTATTTGAGGAATACCCTTAATACTGCTCCATTAGGGACCCCTTGGACTGTCATCGCCATATAGTGTGATATACCTGCATTTTGGTATTTTTCCATAATGGCCACTGATCTTCTCCAGTCATTTTGCAAAAAAGTTGAATTTTTCAAATTAAATTTTCTCAAATCCCAAAATTATTTCAGGAATACCACTAATACTGCTCCATTAGGGACCCCTTGGACTGTCATCGCCATATAGTGTGATATACCTGCATTTTCGTATTTTTCCATAATGGCCACTGATCTTCTCCAGTCATTTTGCAAAAAAGTTGAATTTTTCAAATTAAATTTTCTCAAATCCCAAAATTATTTCAGGAATACCACTAATACTGCTCCATTAGGGACCCCTTGGACTGTCATCCCCATATAGTGTGATATACCTGCATTTTCGTATTTTTCCATAATGGCCACTGATCTTCTCCACTTATTTGGTTTTTTTTTAAAGAATTTGTTTCGGCTTTTTTTTAACCTAAAACTCAAAAAATATGAATTTTTTTTTTTATGAGATACAAAGTGAGCAATATAGCTTCCATATGGGAGTACCTTTTCTTCCTAAAATTGGAATGTGTGTCCATTAAATGACTAATAAGTCCTGAAATACCCGTACATAATCGCTGTTAAACTATTAACAGAGCTCTGTTAACGCAAAAAATGTGTTAGCTAAAGAAAGATGGTTTATGTCTTTGCTTTTCAAATTCGAATTTATCTTCACACACATAAAAATCTATTATAAAAAAAAGCAAAATCCATATACATACATATGTACATATATTTAAATGGAATCTAGAATCATTAATTGTATGGTAAAAATAAATTGAGAAAGATTAAAATGTTTGTAAAACAATTAATCGTCAATTGAAATGATGCTCAAGTAAGTACGGGGTATAAATGTGCAAGAAGAAAAAAAAAAAAAAAAGCCAAGCTATTGGTAACCACCCAGTATAAGTTTAGTTTTCCTAATATACATATTTATTTGTTTAGATCATATAGAACAGTGCTGCGATATGTAGCACTGCCCTATGGTACTTTTTAATTTACTGGTACAATTGTATTGAATAAATATGTTGAATTTAAAATTTCAACAAATAGTTCAATTCAAAATTTTCAGTTCATAACGAAAAAGTCTGGATATAATTCACATAATCCAGTTCCAATAAATATGAATATTTATAACACAAGGAACTCTAATAAGACCTTTCGTAGCTGGGTCGAAAACTAGTTCAGCTCTGTTAGTGTTTGTACATATTCCATAACGGATGCTAGTTCTCATACCAGTATTAGAATATTAACACTATTAAAAAATCATACAATAAGTATAATAAAGATCCAATAAAGATTCGAATTTAATTCGAAAAATTATATTTCTTATAGTTATTTAATTTTTGTTTAAATGTTGAATTGTTTATACTATACTATTATTTAAATTATTTTTTAAATTTATCAAAAAAATTTATGCAGACATTTTTGTTTTTTTTTTTTTTAACCCGGCGTTTAGACATGAAAGTGCAAGTTCGAAAAACTCAATACACTAATACTTTTTTACTCACACAATCACATTTTTCACACTTGCAGCTCAACTTACAAGAGAATTTCCTTGTAAGTAAATTTTTGGCACTTACGACAAGTGAAATGAAATATGAAAAAACGGTGTTACCACGGTTAAGTTTTGTATAAATTTTTAGCTGATTTTCGCACTATTTATACAGAATTATAAATAAAAAAATAAAAGAATTGTCCAATTATTCACCCAAAAAGTATTTTTAATTATATATTTCATGCACTTGGGGAAAAAATACTTATCCATATATTTTTTTCAGTAATTTTATAAAGTCAGAAACACAGCAACACTGAATTTATAAAATATCAAAAAATTTAAAAATAAAGCAATATTCATATGTATTTTTATTCAAGATGAAGAAAAAGTTAAATAAAGAGGAAATTTTGTAATTAATTTCTTTATGTCGCTCAAATGAAGTTCTATGGAACATGAATAACAACTGTCTTTTTATTTTTTTTAATATTATAATTATTGTTTTGTATTTCTAGTTTTTTTAATTCTAGAAGTAAAGCTATTTGCATATGATGTTTACGCTTCGTGAACATTTTGAAAATGAACTTGCAACTGGCTGTGTAAACACTCAAGCTACTTGCAAATATTCGGCTATTTTTTCGGCATTTTCGATGTTAATACGTATGCTCTACTTGCAAGTGATTATTTGCATGTCTAACGGCAGTGTAACGTAAACAAGATCTGAAAACACAAAATGTCACCTTATTTTTGGTTTATAGAAGAAGGGTAAACCCACCAATATGTTTTTAAGACTTACAACACTAGTAATTAGTAATTACAACACTAGCCTTAAAAAGATTAGTAAACCAGAAATAAATTTCTATGAATGCATCTTCATAGTCAAATATATGGCTAATGTTTTGATGATACTCGTATAAAGTTTTAACTAAATGTTAACTACAAACAATCCAAAATTAATATAACAATTCTAATTAAAACAATAGGACAGAAATGTAAGTTGGCATGCTAAAACAGCAAAAATAATTTATAAGAGTAATCAAAATGATGCATTTGCAAAAACAAATAAGAAGTTTGTCTAAAATTAAAAAATTAAAGCAAACAATTCAGTTACAGTTTGCAAAACTTAAAATATTTTTTTTTTGTGCCCGTTACTCAGGTGGGTTTGTAGTGTTAAGAAAATTAATAATTGTTGTTAAAAGTTTAATAATAATGACAAAACAATGTTTTTAACATGTTTTTTTTTTTGCTGTGAACATAACATATTTATAGAATATCAAGTACAGATGTAATAATAAATAAGTTGTGATAGTTTACAATCCAAAAAAAAATTTTAAATTTATTTCTGAATTCTTGTGAAATAAATATAATTTTGACTTTAATTTTAAACCTGTTTTCATATTTAATTTGTATTGCCATTGAAAATATTTGTTAAAAAAATTTTTTTCTTTACATAAATAAGTTAAACCGGTGTTTAGAGCGTTACTGATTTATTTATTTTCTTAACAATTTAAATAATATATTGACGATATGCAATTTTCACTTGTAATTATTGTTTCTTTTTAAAAATACATTGTGTTTTGATGGTTATACATACATACTTGGAAAAGTAGAAATTGAAAGTGGGAATTTTTAGGCATGAGTATTAAGGGAACTACATAACCTGTATTTTTTTTTTTTATTTAGAAACATTTATATCACTGTAGTTGTTTGAAATGAAATTTACAATAAATCTTTAAACTTTTTTTAATTAAGTGGCTAATTATTTTATAATTAAAAACAACAAAGTATACCCAAAACAGATACACCATTGTAATATTCAATAATGCTTAAATATGTATATTCAAACAAAATTGAATGTAGCAAATACTCTATGCTTTTGCTCGCGAATACTCATGCTACTCAATAAAAAAATAACCGTTTTTTTGAATATTGATACGAATTGAAGTACTTCAAAACCCAAAATTTTTTGTAAAAAATTCATTTTTAAAACAACCATGTCATGTGATGTCATGCAAAGTCATTGTAGTCTCTTAGTATGTTATTGCAAATCGGCTAAACTGTTGTAGCTCGGTGAGTTGAATACCATGTCTATGAATATTTTGTGTACATAATGTTTTAATACTTTTTTATAATTATATTTGCTACATCACTTGATGTAACAGTTTATATTTATTTAACTGCAGTTTGTGAAACTATATATGTATACAATGTATAATAATCGTACAATGTTTGTTTAATAATAGAGCAAATAGTATGCTAGCGTTATCTTTCGTATTGCTTTATTTATATTTTACAATAATATTTTATTATATTTAACAATAATCACACAAATATTAAAAAAATATAAAACATTAATGCATTAAATGATCTAAAAAATTTTTATTTATGTGCAGTTTTATTTGATAGGTATAATAATGCAAACAAAATATCACAATTCATCGCTTGTGTCGCAAGTTTTAACATGTTAATTTTCCATGTTGATTGTTACAAAATGAGTATAAAAACAATTCAAACGAACAATATACAGCTTATATTTATTTTTTTATTTAGTTCGCCGACCGGAAATATCAAAACAAAAAATGAAAAATTTCGAGGGGAAACAAAATATTCACAATTAGGGGAATTTTGCTTGAATATAAACTTTTTAGGGATATCTGCACAACTGAAAACATTGTGAAGGAAAGGTTGTTTACAATTGCAAGTATGGAAAAATAGAAAATATTTTGAGGGAAAAAAGTGTTTACTACGGTAGAGGGTATAACTTTTTTTATAAGTAGTTGTGTATCGTTATTTTCTTGTGGGCACTAATAAAAAGAGCAATAAAACATCAGATAAAGGATATGTGCACTGAAGTAATATTGATTTCGACTTTACCTGCTGATGAATAAAGGCTTTTAATATAAAAAATGAAACTTATCGGAGATTTTTTTCTACTTTTTGACTTAACCTTATTGGAAATACATAATTACTGGTCCAAATGTAAAACATGATGTGACATGATTGATGCCTTTTTAAAAAAATATAAAACTGTTTGAAATTTCAAAATGTTTTAAAGATTGGTAATAAGTATGGGAGAAAAATAAAAAAATGTATCCACTATTTTATATGAAAAAACATTTTGGGTAATCACAATCATGTAATATTTACTCGATTTTATCGTAACTTTAGACTGCAGTTACACCCATTATATGTTTTTCTTTCTTTGTGTGTAATTCTCATACCCATTTTTCATTCCACGATCTTAATTAATAAGTAATTTAATTATTTTTTAATTTCGTATCTATAAGTATTTTGTTACATATTTCTATTAGTTATTTAATATACAAAAAAGTAAAATGTATGCCTGAAAGTATTTTGCATTTCACTTACTTTTCTTGTGATGTGACACGTGTCTAAATTGAAATATTATGAAATACATATAGCAAAAAATATATACAAACATACATACATAAATCTTTTTTTTGTTGTTAATTTTTGCCCTTTTTTCCAATACATGATTTTTATCGTCACCATTTTATAATATAATTTTGTGTTTCTTGCAACGGATACAAAATGCTTCTAATATTCAGTCTAAATTTAAATAAAGCAGTGATTCTTAGTTTTTGATTTTCATATTTAAAAAAAAATTGATTGTAAAATAAAATATTTCCACTCTGTGTAATTTTTTAAGTCATGGAAATATAACCATATAAGGACACCACTACGTGATAAAAGACCAAAAAATTAAGACCCATGTCTTTCAGTATTGCCCAAATGTATGAAATTTTTTTTATGAGTCCCCAAATATTTGAGGTCTCGGTGTTGTAATTTTTGCAAAAAAGTGATCATTTTCGCAAGCTCATATCTTGCAAACCGTTAGAAATTTTGATTTACTTTCTGAGGCAAAGTTGTAGCTCTTGTCATGAAAAGCAAAAACTGTGAACATATAAAATCAAAAAAACTTCACCTTCAAGATCAAAATCACAAAAAAAAAAAAATTAAAAATTCGATCTTTTTCACCTTTTTTCCCCTGTTTAGGTCCATAGGTAGCAAACCGTTAAAAATTTAAGTAAATTTTACAAAAATTTACCTTAGAGCTCAATATATATGCATACTTTAAATTATCACTGCTTTAAAAGTTTAAAATCTAAGAAAAATAACTGCAAATCTGACGTAATTTTTGAAAAATTATATAATTTTCGAAAATCAAACTATGGCTATGGAAACGTAACACAAATTAAAAAAATTGTCCTTAATTTCGAATAAAATTTAATATTTACCATGATACGACTTAACATATACTCTAGATCAGATCTGTTATAAAATTATATTGAAATTTGATTTTTTGTTTTTTATGTTACACAGCAGACTACAGGGTAATGCCTAGTCTGATAATCTAACGGTCATATGTTTGATTCCCAGCACGAACTAAAGGTCTGTCTTGAAATTTCTCACGTACAACTAATAATAGATTGTCATTTAAAAGAATTAAAAAAAGTCAATTTTATTTTAAAATAGTACTCGTATTCAATTTTTAAACACTCACTGCCGTATTCGTAAAAAATATTGTAAAATATTACGATTAAGGGCTTATTTTACAAATTTCTATGTGATACTTGTCAAATAAACGTTTTATAAACTTAAAATATTTTTTATGAATAAATCAGTTAAGTTTTTCATATATATATAATTTCATTGTTGTGTACCTCTGCATATAGCAGAGAAATACTGTAATATTTTCTAGAATATTCTGTTAAAGTAGCCGTATTAAAAAATTATCTATTTATACGTAAAGTGTTATAGTTTTTGTATTTATATATATTTTTTTTAATATTTTATTACATTCCCATTCTAAATATGTAACCAAAGTGTTAATTTAAAACACAATTCTGTCAAATGTGTTAATAATAAAACAAAAAAAAAAGTGATAAAATTATATGCATTTATATAGGTTGCTTAAGAATAATTCACAAATCATTTTCTTAAAAAAAAAAAAAAAAAAGTTTAAAACACGAAAATTTCACATTAGAGAAAAAAACTAAAAAAGAAAAATAGGCTGAAATTTGTGAATTGATTATTAGAAAAAATTAAGAGCCGTCAATAGAAAATTTTCATATAATTTCATATTAAACATGAGAGAAGTTTAGGCAATGCAACGATTATCAGAAAAAAAAAATATAGTCTACGAAGTATTTAAAGTTGCACAAACAGCTGTACACCTATCCCCGGATTTACACGGTACTTTTTTTACACGATTTCACTTTTCACACGGATTTTTTCAAGATCTCTCCCCCGATTTAAACGTTATTTTTCGCTTTTTCACGATTTTTAAACTGAACGAATTTTACAAAATAAAACTGTTAAAAACAAAAATTTGTGTTATTTTGCTACATCTTTTTTATTTCAAACACTACATCCCAAATTTGTAATACAACAGCAATGAGTACAACCAAAACTGGTACCAATCCATCAACTAGAGAATCGCCTCAAATAATATCAAGTGATGAAAGTGGCATGTCACCAATCAAGAAAAAAAGGTTAAGAGTCATCGATAGTGATTAAATTTGTTCGAATCTTTGATATATTTTTTGTAATTTTCTAATTTTTTTTTAAAATATGTAATACTTTGTTACATGTACATATTTGTTATTACAAAACTGAATGGATATTTTGTTTCTTTATTAGGTGTATATTTTATTTTTATTTAACGTAAATGAAAGAAAAATAAATGAAAAAAATTTATAAATAAAACAAAAATTAATTTAATTAAAATAGTAATTTGATTTTACTTATTTTAGACTTTTTTCGTTTTACACGATTTTTCATACAAAAAATTTGATTTCGATTTCGGTTTTTTCAGGAACCGATCTCCCGTGCAAATCGGGGGATAGGTGTATTAGAAATAAATTTATCTTTTTCGTGATCAATTTTTTCTTTTTTAATTTTGTTTCGTCAGAATCTCTTTAATTAGGTCAAAGCTAAACTCGTATTAAGTAGAAAACGACGTCTGTGAAGAAATTGTACAGAAGCCGAATTGAACATGTTTTCGAGCACAGTTATGCTCAATACCCCCCAGCAGAAATTTTTTAAAATTTGGAAGCAATAACTAAAATTGTAAACAATAATGGAGGCATTATAAAGGGTGTTTTTTATTGAGGTATAGAACTTTAAGTTGGCATCACTTTTTTAACTGGCGGCCATTTTGTCAGCTGTCAAGTGATTAATATTTAGTTTGGTTTGCCATTTCATCATGAACAGGTTGACAAAAGAACAACGCTTGCAAATCGTGCAAATTTATTTCGAAAATAATGGTCAGTTCGCGAAGTTTACCGCAAGCTCCGTCCATTTTATGGTCGACATAATCGTCCATTAGACCAATTAATTCGGTTAACCATGGATCGTTTTCGCACTACGTTTACTCTATGTGATAATACGCATCCGCAGAGACGTCGAACAGTGCGCACCGAAGAAACAATTGCCGCTGTAGAGCAAAGTGTTGAAGAGAACCCGAATGAATCGATTCGCCACCGTGCACAGCAATTGGAGCTTTGTCCATCAACTTTATGGAAGATTTTGCGCAAAGATCTTGGCTTGCGACCTTACAAGATCCAGCTTGTGCAAGAATTAAAGCCGCGAGACCATGCAATGCGTCGTGATTTTGGTGTATGGGCCGAAAATGAGATTGATCTCGATGCTGATTTTCATCGCAAAATTTTGTTCAGTGATAAGGCTCATTTTTGGTTGAATGGCTACGTCAACAAGCAAAATTGCCGCATTTGGAGTGAAGAGAATCCACATGAGACCCTTGAGACGCCATTACGTCCACAAAAACTGACTGTTTGGGCTGGTGGAGTCATTGGGCCATACTTCTTCCGAAATAATGCTGGAGAGTCAGTTACCGTTAATGGAGACCGGTATAGAGCCATGATAACCGACTATTTTGTTCCCGAATTGGATGGCATGAATGTGGATGAGTTCTGGTTCCAACAAGACAGCGCTACATGCCACACAGCGCACGTCACAATCGGTTTATTGAAGGAAACTTTCGATGAGCCCATAATTTCGCGGAATGGACTTGTCAATTGGCCACCAAGATCGTGTGATTTGACACCATTGGATTATTTTCTTTGGGGATATGTGAAGTCGCTCGTCTACGCCAACAAACCAGAAACGTTAGGGGACTTGGAAGCCAACATTCGTGGCGTTATTGCCAACATACGGCCCCATATGCTCGAAAAAGTGGTTGAAAATTGGACCTGTAGAATTGGCTTTATTCGAGCTAGCCGCGGCGGCCACATGCCCGAAATCATATTTAAACATTAATGGCATAAAATTATCCTTCCAATAAAGCCAAATTGATGGACATTAAAACGATTTTCTTGTGTTTTATTTCAATTCGAAGTTCTATGCCTCTAAAAAAAACACCCTGTATTGTTTTTCATACCTTAAAGCTTCTAAAAATGCTACACGGTAAGATATTATTTTAGATTTTTTATATTATTTGTTTACTGGTTTTAAAATCTATTGCTTTTTAGCGGCTCATTTCATATAAGAATTATGCATTATTGATGCACACGAGTTAGTGATTGTTCACAAATTTTCCCTTACAAAATAACTTACTGGTAAGAACTATTTTTTGCTGGGACAACTCAAAACACATATGAATGTACAGATGTTCCATCAAAATCAATTCAAAAGTGTTCGAACTTTTAGCTTGTCTTTTAACATTTTCACAATCTATCGTACAAAAATTTCAAACCATAAAGAATGTTAACTTTTAGAATATTTCTAAAGTTCTATTTAAATCGGTACAGTAGTTTCCGAATTTTTCTGACTATCTATCGGTCATAAACGAAACTTTACTTAAACGCGGTTCGCGAATCTTGGAGCTAATAATAATAATGTATATATATATATGTAGATGTAGATATGTACATATATAAATATTTCTTTATATGTTAATAATTGCTCGTGATCTGTGCTTACTGTAAAAGTGTAACCTTTTCATTTTATAGTGCACAGTTATTAACTAGAAATTGTGTAGAGTAGACGACCTACGCGCCAAGTAAGATATGTACTGCAGAAGATTACAAATTCAGTATCTTGCTGCTGGTTTGGTGTACATGAGCTGTTAATAAACATATGTATGAAAACTTCTAAAAGTGTTGTATTGTTTTCAAATATTTTTTAAAGCAATATGTAGTTATTTTTTTTAATAAATTAAAACAAAACCATTAATTAGGCGTGTGAAATAAACTGAACAGATTTAAATAAAAAAAATATATTAATATGTATACCTTATTTATATATGTACATAGAATTCTAGCAAAGAGAGGCTAACACTATATTAAATATTATATATTCTTTCTGTGCTTGCAATTTATTGAGATTTTTTTAATTCTAAATATGATGATTCTATTCTAATAAACTAGAGTGTTAGAGTGTTTATTAGAATAGAATCATCATATTTAGAATTAAAAAAATCTCAATAAATTGCAAGCACAGAAAGAATATATAATATTTAATATAGTGTTAGCCTCTAGAGTGTTAGAGTGTTTATTAGAATAGAATCATCATATTTAGAATTAAAAAAATCTCAATAAATTGCAAGCACAGAAAGAATAAAAAAATTGTTTCTTTGTAGAAAAAAAAAATTGATTCTTCAAATGACAATGTAAGCACAAAAACATCTTACGAAAATGCTTTATAACGGTTCTTTACTTCCTTTGATTGTAGTCAAGTATAAAAATTTTCATTAACTTCAAGGTGAATTGTTTATAATGTGCGAGTAGTTCTACATTAAATACAATAATCACATTTGTTTTGACAGGTTCCAACTCAATATAATGAATAGACAGCTGATTGACTAACCATACCTTATAATCAATTCGCCTTGATTAAATTGGTGGTTCAACAGAATAAAATCACAGGCACTTGTGAATTAAAGCAGTTGGCAGTGGTTATAAAGTAATACAAAATGAAAACTAAAGAAAATGGGTAAATAAAACTGATTTAAATACGCCAGAAATTCTGAAAAATATCCTTATTGCAAAATAGAGAGAAAAATTCCACGAAGTCACATATAATAGTTTGACTTCAATGAATGCAGTTGAAATGCAACACTGCAATGTGCACTGTTTATAAACACATTAGACATAGTTTTGGTAATGACGAAAGTTCATTAATGTATGGAAATACTTTTCAATGCACAACATATGTTAAATTTTCGCATTATTACGTGTATTTGTAATGCTTTACTACTTTGCTTGTGTTCATTATAGTTTTGGCTAGAATCATTTTTTTATTTTGTAGAATTTCTTATTTAATGAATAATTATTCGAGGTGTGCTAAATCGTTCAATAATTTCATTTCGTCATCAAAAGTGATCCGGGTCGCTCACTTCAGTCAGTTTTTAACTTCGTTCGTTTCATTCATGATGTTTAATCGGTTGAGTTTTTAAATTTTTGTGTTTTTATTATTCTTTTTAATCGTGTGTTTGTTTTGCTTTTTTCACTTACTAATTAATTTAAAAAAATCTTTACAAAATTTAAATTTTATTTTAATAAAATCCTTTCCTATCCTTTTTTTTAAATTTCATGAATAGTCGCTTTTGGAAGTCCCAGTGAGGCTGATCTTTTCCGTATTGAAAGTCGCGGATTTTCACTTAAATTGCTCTCAACTAGTTCATGTTTTGGCGAGTCCTTGAAGAACGACTGGGCCCTGGGCGTTAGAGCTGGCAAACAATCGATAGTATCGATAGTTCTATTTTTTTAGACTATCGATGTTATTTTTTCGATAGCGATACTATCGTTAAATGTTGCATTTAATTGACTTATGGAGATTTCTCTAGCTTAAAACCATCATCCTTCAACAATTGGAGCATGCCAGATTTTTTCAAGCTACATTAACTTAACTCGCACTGTACATATTTTTAATTGTATCTCCTTATAGAAACAAGCAAGAAAAACCGTGATAAAGAATGCAAAAATACTGAGGTTGATACTAAAGCTATACAGTTGAAAAAACTCGCAGAGGTAATTGGGAAGTTTGGAAATTTTTTCTAAAAGCAAAAGTTAAAGAAAATCCACAATGTCAACTGTGTTCGAAAATTTACAATATTAGAGGCAACACATCAAACCTATTTGACAACCTAAAACGTGCCCATCCATCTCATAACCAACTGCCGTAACAATCAAACACAATCCAATATTTTGTCAAAAAGTCTAAAACCTATAAAAGGGATTCCGAATGGAACAAACTGCTACATACTGGTTTAATGACTTGGGTCGCCAATGATTTACAGCCATTCAGTATAGTAAAGGATACATGTTTCCGAGATTTTATTAAATGCCTAAATCCCCGCTACATGTTGCCTTCAAGAAACACTCTGAAAAATGTGATGATGGTAAATTTGTTCAATAAAACCAAAACAAATAAGTGCAAATCTGAACTATTACAACAGACTTGTGGACTTTAAGCGAAAAGGATGGCTAACTTACCATAACGTGTCACTTTATATGAAACAAGTTTGCTCTTCGTATGACTGTTTTGTCTATGTGCTAACAGGAAAGTGAAATTTAACATTTCTAAAATAATTCGATACTATCGATAATATTTGAACCAATTTTGAACCAACTATCGAAAACATCGAATGGCGCGACTATCGATAGTTTGCCAGCTCTACTGGGCGTGGGACATTCATAGCCAAAGCAGTTGCGCGGAATCTCTGCACCCACGAACAAATTAAATTTGCACTCGCTTCATCACGTATTCGCCGAATACCGAACATTGAACAAAAACATTGACGAACAATAACGTAAGAAGCATTACTCTTAAAAAATGTCTCCACAACGAACGCGCGAGTCATTTTTAAATATTATGAGCCAAGCACATCCAATATTTTAATTTAAAATTATTGTATCACTTCCCTAAGAGACAGCCTTTCGTAAAACTTGCCGACTGACGTCAAAATGCTTTTTTAATTTTAAAAAATACAAATTTTACAAAAACTGTGCTTTTTGAAATGTAAATATTCAAACTCTTACATGTCCAGTCAATACAAAATATGTTATATTTTAGAATTAACAATTCGTTGAAAGATGCCAGCGTTGCATTACTAGGCCAGACACGAAATATAATTTTTTTTTTTGTAACATTTGTGAATACAGGTTTTTTCAAAAGAGACGCTACAAAAGTAGAGCAAATTATTAAAATTTACTACCGAAATTCGGACTCAGTGGCCTCAACGTTAAGAGCGCTACGTCCAATTTATGGTCATCATAAGTAGATCAACAATTGAGCGTCTAGTGGAAAAACTTGAATCCACAGGCACAGTACAAAATGTTCCCGTGCGATTGAGACAAAGAAGTGCCCGTAGTATCGAGAATATTGCTGCCGCTGAGGCTGGTCCAGTCGATTGGCCGCCTCGGTCGTGCGATTTGACGATGTTAGACTATTTCCTGTGGGGCTGCGTCAAGTCTATGGTCTATGCCAACAAACAAGCGATGATTGATGAACTTCGTACGAATATCGAACGTAAAATTGCAGTAGTATCGGCCGATTTATGCTTGAAAACCGTAAAAAATTGGGTTCAAGCGTTCCTGTGGTGGCCATGCAAAAGAAATCGAGTTCCATACATAATGGCATCGAACGTACTTTTACAGAAATAAAGAGTTTCATTGATATCCAAAACCGTTTTTGTTTTATTTAAAAAAACTTTTGTAGCGCTGTTATTGAAAAACCTGATATTATTAAAGTACTGGAAAAATGGGTAAAAAAAAAAACAAACAAATTAAATTTACCTTTTTGAAGCGCAGAAAAAAAAATATATATATGTATATATATATATGTACATATATATATATATATATATATATATATATATATATATATGTATATATAATAGATTTCGTTACACAAATATTTTAATTTTGGTAAAAGTACAGAGAAAACATATAAAATTTTAAATTAAAAATATGTTTTGTATTAATTGTTTGCATATTAATAGAACTAATTACGAGATAGGAATAAAGTTTGGAAAAGCAAAAAATATATATATATATATACATAAAAATGTATGGGTAAGGTAAAAACCTCATCTTCCCGTTGATACTATGGACCCATTAATTGGGTGCATCATACACATCTGTCTGATAGTTTTTATTGAAAAATACATCAATTTTGTAACTGTTTTTGTTTAAAAAAATAATTTAAAATATTATTTTATTTGGAAAATAAGTATAAACTATACAATATATTTACACTTGCACGAGTATTTTTTATAAAAACAATAAATTGAAAAATGTTTAAAAATGAAAAGTGGCAAAGGCGCACTTACATGATAAGGGAGTAGATTTTTTTTTGAAGATAAACGACGTTTACTTTTATGAAAAAATATTGGAAAAATTTTTTAAAACTGAATCATGGTATAATCATCATAAGGTAGTCCCAGTTTGAAATAGCATAGAACCCTGTGGTTTTACAAACCTACTGCTCTTGTTGAAAAATTTTTTTAAAAGTTGAAAATTTTACATTTGTCTGTAAAAAAAATAGTTTATATACAATATAATAGGAACATTCGCCCATTGTAAAATATAATTATCCCGAGGCTACCTCATGGCGCATTGGATGGTTGCATCAACAGTAACTCTGAATGAAAAGATAAATTTTGTTGTAAAAATTTATATTTTAATAAATTTGAAATTCGTATTAATTAAAAAAAAAATCCATTATATTGAGTATGTGTGTATGTATGGCGAAAAATATAAATAAATAAAAATATAAACGTATTGCAATTTATATTGAAAACAAAAATAAAAGAAATAAATTTTGTATTGCATTTTATCACTTTTAATTTTAACTTGTTGTCGAAGAAAAAATTATAAATTAAAATTTGCTTAATGTCAAAATAAATAAGGAAGAAGAAGAATAAGATTTTGACAATCGCAAGTAAACACCTGTAATTGTTTTGGTAAAGCGGGACTACCTTATGATGATTATACCATGAGCTGAATTTTTATAAATACTATTTAATTTTACAATCCAAATTGCATACCCAATATTAGATTTTTTTTTGTTATAATTTTATAAGATGATTAAAAATTAGAATTAAACATAATTATGGATTTGTGATTCTTCTACTTTAACCAGATACGAAAAAAACGACTTTTGAAATTTGTAGACTTTTTTTTTAAATTAGAAACATTAATAGATTTCGTTACACAAATATTTTAATTTTGGTAAAAGTACAGAGAAAACATATAAAATTTTAAATTAAAAATATGTTTTGTATTAATTGTTTGCATATTAATAGAACTAATTACGAGATAGGAATAAAGTTTGGAAAAGCAAAAAATTCGTTTTGAATTCACATTCATGGGAATATGAATGTCAGGACAGAGGCGTGTGAATATTATTATATAATTAATAAAATAGTTATTTTGCATTTTGGTGACGATTTATTTATTTTTTTTTTCCTGCAAAAACACTTTAATATTCAAACAGGTATTTGACGTAATATGTCCTTAAACAATATCGTTTCAAAACTTCTGCTTTTTTCTTAAACAGGCCTGAAAGTCCTTTTAAAAAGAAATTTATTTTTATTATTAAAGGGGTGTATCCACCATATTTCCAACTATTTCTTCCGACAGTCAGCAAATATTATTAAAAATAAATAATTGCTATTTTTTGTTATTGTTTGTACTTGATTTTCATTAAAACACAGAACTAGAGTTCGAGTCATGGCCATAGCCTTAGTTAAGTGTTTAGCCCCTTCATTGTTATTATAAACGAGTATTTCGTATTTTTAATATTATTTTCTATACTATTTATTGTTTATTTGCTAAAATAATTATGGGAATATCGAGCAGGTGTGAATTTTATACATTTTTTATGATCATTTACGCAAAACAAAAAAAAAACCATTTGAATGGAATAAAAAGAAAATAATTGCGAATAAATTGTTTTTGAAGAAATAAATTACAAATTATTTAACATTGGATATATACATATGTATGTATGTATGTTTGTACATATGTAAAGAGTGAAGGGGGTAAAAACAATGCGTCATATGTTTCAAATGCTTAACAGCTATAGTAGACCTATCTATACCATGCTGTTCTTAACGGGTTTACCAATATGCATTAATGATACTTGTAACTCCTCTGTACAAAACAATCGAGATGACAGTTAGAGCCACTACGTTGTACATTTGCTGTACTGCCTTCTGAGTGTCAACTCGGAGAACTATCGCGGCTTCAAAAACCTCACAATTAAAAATGTTAAAAAGTACAAAAGATCTGTATCTATCGTTCGGAATATACTAGTTCTCTAATTGATATTGAACGTTAAAAAAGAAAACAACACAAAATTTGCCTTTTTAAGACCTTAAATGTATAACATAAATACATACACATAATTGGCCATTATAAACAATATAATTTGCAATAATTTCTGCAATGTAGGTAAATTAATTAATAAATTATGTATTTTATCGTAAGATTTCCTAAACCAAAATTCACATTTGAATTAAAAAAAACACTCCAACACTATAATACTGAGTGTTATGAAAAAAAAAACTCAAACTCGAGTGGAAGTTGTCGTAATATGTTGTTTTCAGTTTATGACATTTGTTATCGTACAAGTATTATCGAAATTTTAAATGATAGAATACGATAAAGGAGTACAGAATTAAGTGTTTACTTTCGTAATGTCATTTGATAGCTTTTCTACAATCGAAAATAATTTTTATTATATGTATGTCATTAACCCTGTTGTTAGATAAGAAGCATTTATGCCCCGATTCATAGTGTTCAGTTAGCTAACTAAAGTGGTTTAGTAAACGTTATCTCATACACAGCATTTGCTTAGATGTAATTAAACCATAACTTATGATTAGTCTTAAATTATCATAACAAATGTGATAAAACAATTCGTAACATTCTTTTAAAATATTCCTTCAGAAAACTGTTGGAACTACTGAACTTAGCGTACCACAAATTAGATTTACTCGATATGTCTCCCTCAGCAGTAAAAGAAAGTTCTTAATTAATGAACATTGATATGTAAGTTAAGAACATACACATTTATGAATTCACATATTTTTTTTTCAGTGCAGTTCTCTTTAATGCTCACTAACACAATTACAAATCAATTTTGCCCCTCTATGAAATAAACTCGCAAATACTCTTTATGTAAGTAGTAAGTAAGAAACATCTACAAGTTTCGTTCATGTCTCTCATTAGATGGAGTCAGATACATGTATGTATGTAGTGTTCTTCACCAGACCTAAGCATCACTGAATAGAAAACTCGACCCATGCCTTATGAGATCTACAAAATAATTAATTTAATTAAATGCTTGAAAAAGTTTTCATACACTGTTTATGGATCTGTCAATAGGCTTTTATTGCAATCTCAGTTTTTCGAAATTTCTCCTCACTTTTTTTTAACAACTGTTTTCACTTTTCAGATAGCAATTCAAAACTTTTTAGTTTTAATTTGAACTTATTAACAAAAAAAATTAAGAAATTTCTATAACAAAAGGCAAAACTCATAAAAAAAAGCAAAAAATGGACGAAGAATTTTCACGTGTTTCGTGTGAACTTTTGCACATAATTTGTGTGTTTTTTTTTATTTTTTAATGAAAAAATACTTAAAGAAAAACCATTCAAAATATCTTTAATAAGAAAGGAAAGAAAATACCTTTAAAAATAAAACAAAAATAAAAGTTTTCTACTAAATTAAGAACCATAATGAAGAGTTTATAAATGATTGACATTTTTAAACGACTTATAAGACCTACACTGATAGGAAAGAACACTTAGTGGAAGTAAATGTAAGTAAGGTGTGCGTCACTATAAAGTGTAACACCCATTTTTCTTAATAACTTTTTTCACCTTTAATCAAAATTATTTTTCTTAATCACAATATCTTTGAAAAATGTGTCAGATTTTAAAATGTATCAGTTTGTCAAATTTGACTTGTTAGTTAGTTCACAATGGATAATCAAAGACAAGTGCATACAAAAATTATTCAAATAATTCAAAAAAACCATATTGGAGTTATACAAAAGTTGCTAGGGAAGCCCACGTGACCAGGCAATGTGTTTCCAGAGTGGTCAAAAAGTTCAACAAAGACCTAAAAATTGAAAGAAAGCCTGGAACAGGTAAAGCAAAACTGGTAACGAACGACGCGAAAGCCAAAAAGGTTGAGAAGCTTTTGCTGGCTCTTCCAAACATTTCTGGTCGCGAAGTGGCCCGGCGCGTGCAATGTTCGGAAAGTTTTGTGCGCCGAGTTAAAGCTAAAGCTGTCCTTAAAACATATAAAGTCCAAAAATTTCCAGATAGAAATGCTAAGAAGAATATTGAAGCAAAAAAAGAGCAAAACTCCTCAAAAAAGAATTTTTTCAAAAGTTCGAATGTTGTGTAATGGATGATGAAACTTACGTTTTTGCAGACTTTGCGCAGCTTCCTGGCCAAGAGTTTTATGTAGCGG
This sequence comes from Metopia argyrocephala, assembly GCA_963576795.1. Classification (NCBI taxonomy): domain Eukaryota; kingdom Metazoa; phylum Arthropoda; class Insecta; order Diptera; family Sarcophagidae; genus Metopia; species Metopia argyrocephala. Next base: position 98,211,437 of record OY756209.1, on the reverse strand, counting down.
ATAGTAGATACAATATTTCTGAAGAGTTCCGAAGTAAAAAACTATCAAAATTTCCCAAAAAGTTCCTAGTTTGGTAGGCTATTTGTAGCTGCGGCAACAGAGGTGCATCGTTTGTTACATTGGGATCAATAAACTCAGATATTTATATCAAAGAGTGTCTTCAAAAGAGGTTGCTCCCATTTCTAAGACAGCACAACATATCAATATTCTTCTGGCCAGATTTGGCAACATGTCACTACAGTAAAAGCGCAATAGACTGGTATAATAAAAATAATGTTATTTTTGTTCCAAAAGAGGCTAACCCACCAAACTGCCCAGAGCTGCGGCCTATTGAAAGATATTGGGCTCTGGTCAAAAGAGAACTAAAGAAGAGTACATCTGTTCCCAAAACCATAACTAGTTTTCGATATAAATGGACAGCTGGTACCAAAAAAATCACCGAAAACACTATAACATTGCTAATGGATGGCATAATGAATAAAATAAAAAATTTTATAAAATTAAATTAATTTTTAAATAAAATAATACAGAATATAAATCTGTAATAAAAATGCAAAATAAAACTGTTTTATTTTTAACTCTAGCTTACTCCAGTCAGTTTTTATTTGACTTTTGATGTGTTTCAGTTTATAGTGACGCACACCTTATGTTCTATTAACATATTATAATTTATCTAAAATTATAATTTCTATTGTATTACATTATGTATGTATATTTGGCAATAGAACTTTTCTGTGTGAAGATGTCAAGTAAGAAATTTGTGTGATTCGGTCTTACTACTACGATAGTGTTTAATGATTAAAAAACATATCAATGACTCAGCTAAAGACTTCAATTTCAATTTTTTACTCTTCTCATTGTATTTTTTTTTTTAAATTTTTAATTAAATATGTAGTAGTTGCATTCCAACCTAAAATTGCTAAAAAAAAGTCTTTTGATTTATCCAAAATCTTCTAAATATTTTTAAATTCCAATCTCGAATATTATCACCGTGTATTTATAACCCAATGAAGCGTAACAATGTCAAGAGTAATTGTTACTTATGAATATACTTATATGTTAAAAAAAAATGATAAAAAGGCGAATTAAGGCGGGGCGATTTATACTATCGTGTGAAGTTTTTATAAAAGACGTTTTTTCATAAGGGAGGAATGAAAACTTAAATATGCCTTTTAAAAATGAGACTTTTTGCTGCTATAAATGACATTAAAACGAAAATAAATTGCATTTTATAGAGATATTACTTCGTACACAATGAAAATGCATCAAAAAGATAGAACACATATATTGAAATAACAATAGAAAAATGAAATACAAATCGAGTATAGAAACAATTGTATTAACTCACATACAGTGCGTAAGAAAACAAAAAACAAATAAAAAAAAAATAGCAATAGATTTGAAATCTTCGTTTTCTGTACACAATTGTGCTACAGACGCATTGCATTTATTGAGAGTTTTGGTTAACTATGGTTTAATCCCAATTCGAACTTTTTAAATAAACTCTTTTGTTAATTGCCATTGATTACATACATACATAACTACATAACTGTATGTATGTTGTGGGTGTCAATTTTTATCAATTACAGGCTTGAGAAGCTTGTTCATGGCAATTAGTTACTCTCAGTGCTTTTACCAGAAGTCTGCTAAGAGGTAGTCGCCGAAAGAAATATATATTTTTTTAAATATTTCTTTGCTTCAAGATGTCAGAGCCGGGGCTTGAACCGGAGCTCTTGGCTTAGTAAGCCAACACACGAATGGTGCTGCTCAGTATAATAAATTTTCCAATGTTTCGTTGGATTCGTGTACAGCAAATAAGAAAATCAAAAAGGTCTCTGCTCTGCTGTTAGTGCTTGCCATGAAATCGCCGATATTGCCAAAATATGCTTCAAATATTTCTTTCAACATGAACTTTTTCTTAAACTCTACAATTTTGTATAAATATTCATACAATTTTCAAGTAATAACACTAAACAAGTGAAGTTAATAATAGAGTTAACTTCTGAGACTTGCTGGCTCCGCTATGAATAAGCAAGATGTCACCGCAGCCTTTAATACTTTTGAACGCCAGTCTGCTAAAACGAGTCTGGTGGTAAATGAGAGCAAGGCGAAGTATATGTTGTGGATGAGTAGGGGCATTGAACATATTGGCTCCCAGGCTTACGTTGGAAGAACATGGTTGATGAAGCCGTGTCGTCAATTGGTGTGACCAACTGGAAAAGGCGCCCGCTAATCAGAGACGGCTGGAAATTAGTGCTGAGGCAGGCCGAAACCCGTTAACGTTTACTTATATATAATCCATTTTTAATCCGGATGCTTTATCCCCTCTTGACTTTATTCCTAATGTTTGTTGCTAATGTTTCTGGTTTTATGTTTAAATTTTATTTGCTTGTCTACTAGACCAATAATACTTACACACAAATATACACTTTGGTACTTACTGCAAGTTTTCTTTTGAAAATGATGATAGACACATATATAGTTTAAAGCATCTTTAAACACAGAGGGTTAAAAAAGCAGAAGTGAAGACTTTAATCGAACCAGACTCTTGTCAAACAGTAGATCTTACTTAGAGAATCAACAAAAACTTTTAATGTGTAGAAAATTAAATACCATATGATCTGAATCCAAGATATGGTAGAACGTAGGGCTTTTAAGCGAAATAGTGCCTGCCTGCATTGAATTGTGGCAGTTGACATTCCAAAAAACTACAGTGTATACAGGAAGGAAACTCCAACAAAACTAACCAGAACAACACAACAATTTTACGACTGTTTTAAATGAAAGACATAGCAAGCATTAGCAAAAATAGCTGTCATTTGTTTCATTACAGTGTTCATTACACTGTGCTCGTAACATACTCAACGTACTTAAAACAAACAAGTAGTTAGTAGTACGAAATGATTACGGATGATATCTAACGAAAATTTAATCACAAATGTCAAGATAGTAGACAATTTTTCATTAACAAACCAAACAGTTTTGTGTTATACACCAATACCCCGGTTTGCGTCGCTTCAGTTTGCGTCGCTTCGAAGTTGCGTCTTTTTTTAAGTTTCTGGAATTTCAATGTTGCGACGTTTTTGTTTCAGTTTGCATCACATGGCTTCGAAGTTGCGTCGAAAATGCTTCGATTTGCGTGGTTGATATGAAAATGTTTTTACAAAGGTAAAGCAAAAAAAGGGGATTTCCTGTTTAGTAGAAAGCAAATTTGCAGGTGTGCGTTGTTTATATGTTAAGCGTAGTTATTAGTTTCGAATTATATCAGTGGTCTTCTCAATTGTTATATTTTTATTTTAATAAAATCTGTTATTCAAAAAATAATAAGAAAATATATTGATTTAAAAACCCTTTTTCTAAACTAAAATGTTTAAAACCTGTATTGACTAAACAAAAATCAAATACGTAAACAATTGAAAATTCTGCTTCAGTTTGCGTCGTTTCGGTTTGCGTCTCATTTTTTCAGTCCCAATTAGCGACGCAAACCGGGGTATTGGTGTATACTATATGTTTAAATAAACTTCTGTTACTGACTGTAAATAATTTGCATACTTTTCAAGCGTGAAATTGTAGTACACAAATTTAATGCCTTATTCGGTAACAATTATTAAACTTTTTTCTCTCTGCGTAACTGATACAAATGCTTCTAAGAAGACTTGAAATATGCCAACTTCGAAGCTAAGTTTAGACGTTTGTAATCAATTAAATTTAATGAAAACGGTAATGAAATAACTCTGAGAAAATATTTTTTTGTCACTGGAAAAGATCCTGATCACACTATTATTTTGGTAACTCGTATAAATCAAATTTTTGAAGGAATTTTGAGTAGAAAAGATTATTGCATAAACGGCTCCTAACGATCATAGCTTCAGGACAAGAGTTTTAAAATCGCGTAGTCACGTTTGACCAAATTTTAAGTTCACATTATGGAATACCGGACATAAAAGTACTCTTCTATATAGTTTTATAGTCATTTAGAAATTATTACTTTGCCTTAAACAATACGAACAAAACTCACAGATTAAAAAAACACAGTTAAGGGCTTTTGTATCGCAACAAAGTTTGCTCTTAACCACCCACAAACCTAATGTTTAGCTCATTACGAATTCGTATTTGACCTGCTACCACTATGGCAATAAAAGTCTCTGTCATTTGTAAATTATACGAGTAATTGTTGCAAAAATGTTAATAATCATTTCACAAATTTTCAAGTTCTCAAATTGGCTACACATTTTCCCTTCTGCGTATGTAAAGATTTTTTTCTCTCTATAAAATTGTTGCTATAAAAAAAACGTTTTATTTTCGATTGCAAAGGTTCACACGTACTAACAAAACGATGAATGAAATTGAAGAAAAAAAATCAAATAAACCCTGTATAATAATGCAACAAATTAAAAGAATTGAAAATTAAAAAATACAAAAAGAAGCAAAAAACAAAATTGACCCGTAGAATATCTATTTGCTGTTAAACATCAGTAGTTAAAAGTATTTCGAACAAAACGGTTGGAATTTGTAAAAAAAAATATATAATCTGTTATATAGTTTTCCGACCTTCTTTTATCTTTAATAATAATTTTCATACAATAGGTGTTTTAGAAGAAAATTCTATTTCTACGGGTATGTTTCAGAATACAATTTGTTTTAAAAACGCTAAATTTTTTAAAGCCCATAATTCATAGACTGGTGTTCTCAAATCCGCACGCTATTGTGATTCGATGGTTTTGTTTAAAAAATTAAATGTCAAAAACAAGAAAACGATACAGTTTTTTCTCAGCTTCAAAAAAAAACTAATGTTCGAGTATCTGCTGTAAAACTAAATCACGTGAAAATTGAAATCTTGTGAAGTTTAAAAACATGACAATGATTTGATATATTTTTATTTATTGGCTTAATTACCTTTGACATCAAAACTTTTTGACTCAAACTTCTTTGCCTATCAAAACTTTAAAACAATTGGAGCGATAAAGTTTTATTTGCCGCAGAAAAAAACACTTGATTTCAATTTCACACAATTTCCTTTTACAATTAAACTAAATACAATTAAACGAAAACTTATAATTTGACAAGAATTAATATTTAATTGAAATATCTTTATTTCGAAACTTTTTGTTTTTATGTTTATTTTTACACATGTCATGGATAATTTTTGTTTTGGATAATTTTTTCATTTGTTTTATTACATTAATTAAATTACGCTTTAAGCTAAAAACCAAAATTTTGTTTTCGGTAAAAATTTTATCACTTATTACAATAGAAGACTGACTGTACGATTTGCTTTAACCAATTCTTTACAATTCAAATTGAAAACGAATAAAAACATGTGGATGTGCAACACAGAACACCAAAAATTCTGAATTAATAATCCAATTTCGAGTGAATTCAGATTCTTGAACATATCTGATTATTTCTGCAGAAGTAAATATAAATAAAAAATAAAATATAAATAAAAAGTTTCTTATAAAAGACCTATTGCTTGAAAATTTACTGAAAATTTTATTTTAAAGAAAAAAAAAAAAAAAAAAAAAAAAAAAAAAAAAAAAAAAAAAAAAAAAAAAAAAAAAAAAAAAAAAAAACAAATAGAGAAGCGAAAATATTTTAAACACATAAAAACGATTGATATTTATCCCGTTTAATAAAAAGGAAATTTTATAAATATTCGAGAATTGATTGTTTCACTCAACACCATCATCACCAAACACATTCAGCATGCAAATCAATCGCAATAAACTTTTAATTGTTTCCGGTTGTGTTTTGGTATTCGCCATTTTGAATGGTTGGCTTATATTTCCGAAAATTTTAAAATTCATTTTAAAGAAACAAGTGAACTTAAAACCCGGTACCGATGTACGAGACTTGTGGTCAAATACTCCATTTCCATTGCATTTTTATATCTACGTTTTCAATATAACAAATCCGAACGAATTTTTAGAAGGTGCTAAACCAAATTTACAAGAAATCGGACCATATGTGTTTGAGTAGGTTTACAGCAAAAACAAACAAAAAATATATAATAATTTAAAAGAAATAATTGTTGTTTTTTTTCTTTTTGTCTGTTAAAAGTGAGTGGAAATCAAAATATGATTTGGAAGATGACGATAAAGAAGATACGGTCACTTATCATATGCGGAATGTGTTTATATTTAATGAAAAAGCCTCGGCTCCTCTAACAGGAGAGGAGGTTTTAACAATTCTACATCCACTGATAGCGGTAAGTTATAACAATTGATATGAACATCCATGTTTATGATCTTTTGCATCTTTGCATTTTAACGTTTTAAGAGCGAAATACTCTCTAAATAACATATACTACAAATTGAACCCGACACTTGAAATGCTCAAACTTTTTAATTCCGATAATACATACAAAGTTAACGAAAACGATCTCCTAAGACTCGTAAGTTTTGAGGAAGCTTGATTAAAAAAAAAAATATTTCTACGGATTTAACTTTGATCAGATACATACATACAAAGATAGATTGAAATTAACTTGTTCAGAAATTAATTTACAGGCATAAGATAAAGTCCGTCTCAGTAAGACTTAATTTTTCACCGTCAGAGTAAATGCCTATTAAGTTATCAATAGCAAGTTCCTTTTCTTGGAAAAATACATTTAAAGCTGCTTGTTTCGCTTTAATAATTTGGAATTTAGCTAAATGTGATTCTTTTTGATTCTCGAGTTAATGCCCCATTTTTCGGACCGTCAAATGAAAATGCTTGCAAACACACTTTTTGGCGCTGGCGGAGAACTTCCGTCCTAATATTAGCTCTTTTTCTCTCTATTTTATTTTTGTATCACAGGCAACAGTTTGATCAAGCCCATTTTGAAATGTAATGTCTTCAAACGAAGGTGATGCCACTCTGTTTGACACACCAAATCTGTCACAAATCATTGCAAACTTTGCTATACTGTATTTTGGACTATAAAGTGATTAGAACGATGTCGCAGCCATTTCCATTGCAATATAATTTTGAAATTTTAAAGGAGTTGGCTGATATCTTTCATCACCAGATGATTGAGGTGCTATTGTAACCAATTCTGTTTCTGTGGGATTCTCAACAATAGTTATTGTTAATTTCCTTTTACAGTGCTGTTCGAACATAAAGTCCTTGAGGTCATCTGGAATTTTAAAACAGTTGTAATGCTTTGATTTTAGTGAGTATTTGCATTCTGCGATGTAGAATATTTTTTTGTACCATCAACGAATAATTTAAATTTATGAGAATATTATCCGCATTTATTCAATTGCTTGTGTATGTATTGACACATTAATTGAATGTGTTTAGTTTTCGTGTGGCGGTTTCTATAACTTTATCTACTACTTTTGGTGTGAATGACTTGTATGACATACATACATACATAACATAACTCGCCATTACCACCCTTTTTCAGAGTTACGGCTTAACTTCCAGCAGCACTCATGTTGTGCGTGTTAATTTTCATACATGAGTACCGAGACCTACAGTTTAAAGACGACTCCAAACGACAGATTTGAGAAGCTTTTTCATGGCATTCAATTACACTCAGAGCTTTTGCCAGAAGATTGCTCAGAGGTAGTCGCCGAAAGAAATAATTTTTTTTATATTTCTTTTTTTTTTTCGAGATGTCAGAGCTGAGATGCCTTGTGTGAGAAATTTTTATTTCCTTTTCTCCCTGATCACCCAAAACAAAGTAATATTTCAAAGAAATTCCATCTAGTTCCCTTGCTGAACCGAAAACTAGCACATTATGTGAAGGCATGGAGTCAAAAAGCTGATCTGATGGCTCTCCATCTCCTTCCATATTGTGTTATAAAATTTCAGTGAATAATATTCACATTATGTTCTCCATGCCTCCGTTCAGAATGAACTTAAATTGAAAATTAATTTTCCTGGGGCTCGAACCCGAGTCTTCAGCATCTAATGTACAATGCGCTCGCTATGGCGCTGCGCTCTAACCAGGTGGAATAAAAGGGCAAAAACAAAAATAAATTGTAATTCTGTTTCATCCAAATATGACAATTACAAAAACTGCAATGAGAAAAGGAGAATATGATAGAAACTGTTGTGTGACTTTACTTCGACTAACTCATACAAGTGTATATACAGCTGCGTGCAACTAATTAAGGACACGAAGCTTACATGTGAGCTTGAAGCAAAAAAATAAAAATAGTTGTATATACAGTAAGGGACAAAATTGTTCACAAAAATACTAAAATTTATAATATAGCCAAAAAAGTATGTTCTATTCAAATATATTTTAATTTTTTTTACCTATATAGAATAATGTACATCTAAAAAACTTAAAAAGAACAAAATTTTAAAAGAATATGTGTTAAGAGTAAAAAAAATAAATAGTAATTTAAAAATTCACATGTGAACAATTATGACCGTTGTTGAATATTGCATTGATTTTAGGTCCTAATATTTGGTATGTCTACCGTTTGCTTTTTTAACTGCCTTAATTCTTTTTGGCATACTTTTCACTAAATTCGTCAAGACATTAGGGTCAATACTTTCCCAAGCTTCAACAGCACGCTCCCAGAGTTCGTCTACGGTCTTTGGAGGGTCTTTTTGAGCAAAAATTTTTCTCTTTAATATGGACCACAGGTGTTCTATCGGGTTTAGATCCGGCGACTGAGGAGGCCAATCCAAAAGCTTGATCCCATTTTCTTCAAACCAACGTTTTGTTATCTCGCGGTATGCTTAGGATCGTTGTCCTGCATAAAGATGCTATTCTGTCCCGGATCTAAACCAAATATGTCGAGACTTGGAATGTATGAGTCTTCTAAAATGTCTATATAATCTTTAGCACATATTTTGCCTCTAATTCGGCGAAGTATTCCAAGTTGATTCCCGCGAAAACAGCCCCAAGCCATTTATGAGCCAACGAAACGATTTTGTTGTTGTTGTAAAAAAAATTATGGGATATATTTTGTTGTAACAGAAAAATGTTTAAATTTCAATGATAAATGCAATACACATAATTCTGGTTTTACAAAATATATCCCATACAACAAAATATATCCCATAATAAAAGATTTTTTTTACAACAACAACAAAATCGTTTCCATTTACTAGTGGATTTTTACTCGTTTCTAAAATATTGCAGTAATCAGTAAAATTTTACTGTTACTGAAAAAAATGCAGTAATGATTAAAATTTTACTGGTTACTGCAATTTTTTTCAGTAACAAGTAAAATTTTACTGGTTACTGCAATTGTTTTCAGTAATGAGTAAACATTTACTGGTTACTGCAATTTTTTTCAGTAACGAGTAAAATTTTACTGCTTACTGCTATTTTTTTCAGTAACGAGTAAAATTTTACTGCTTACTGCTATTTTTTTCAGTAAGCAGTAAATTTTAAATTTTTAATGCAGTATTTATTTAATGCAGTATGCCCATGTATGATCATATATCATATCATACACTAGTTGGAATGGCCTCCCAAGCTTTCTTTGTTTCGGCGAAGAGATCATCAAAATTGTTTATTTTTACTGCGCTTACTTTGTTTTTTTCAACTTGCCATAAATTCTCAATCGGATTGAGATCTGGACTGCATGAAGGCCAATCAAGTATAGTGACCGAATTATTTATAAACCATTGTTTGACGTGATGAGCCGTATGCTTCGGGTCATTATCTTGTTAAATATCCATGTTACTAGCATATTCTCGTCTGCATACGGCATCATTGTATCGCTTAGGATTCTTACATATTGGAACTTGTCCATGTTTCCGCCAACTTTGTGCAGCGGTCCAACACCGCGTGACGACATAGCACCCCAAAGCATAATCGAACCTCCTCCATGCTTTAAAGTGGCCCGGGTGTATCTTGGATTAAATTCTTTTAACTTTGGCCGGCGAACATATTTTTTTCCATCGGGAGAGACTCTATTAATTTTTGTTTCGTCCGAAAATAACACTCTTTTCCATCAGCAGTCCAATGGCGGTATTTTTTTGCAAACTCTATTCGCTTCTTCCGGTTACGCTCAGACAACAATGGTTTCTTTCGGGAAATTCTTCCAAAGAGGCCAGCTTCCCGCAATCGACGTTTTACTGTGTCTACATATGGTTTTGCTCCATTTTCACTAAAGACTGCTATTCGAATTTCATTTGCTGATTTATGCGGATTTTTTTTCGACTCGCGGACAATCAGTGCATCTTCACGCACTGTCGTAATTCGGCTTCTTTGTTTACGAGGTACCTTTTCAGCTGTCGAATGTTTTTTGATATATTGCACCGCTTGGAAAACCATTGTTTTAGAAACTTTTAAGGCTGTTGCGATCTCCCTATAAGAGCTTCCTTCCTGATGCATTTGTACAATAATCTTTCGAGTACTGACGTCACAGGACTTATTTTTACCCATGTTTAGCAATAAGTAAAAGTTTATCAAATTCTGAAAAACACTTTGTATAATCTCATTTATTTGAATTTAACTGTTAAAACTTACTTGAATCTTAAAATTTTAAAAAATTTTTCACTGTCCTTAATTAAGTGCACGAGTAATTTATTTCACAAATTATGAAAAACACCACAAAGAAAAAAATAACGGTAAAAATAGGGTTGCCATTGAGAAGTTTCAATAAACAAAGTTGGATTAACTAAACAGGCTCAAATTTTAGCGGTTTTTTTAATAGTATTATTTTCAACATAATGATTTAAATATTGAGTACTACTGTCCTTAATTAGTTGCACGCAGCTGTAAATATGTATATATATGGAAGAAAATAATTTCAGTATGTGATTTCTTGAAAAATGTGAGTTAAATAGTTGATGTTTGGTCTTGAATATGCACAGGACACAAAGAACTCTGATGAGACTACCGTAGCTGGAGTCGAAAACAATTGTTCAGTTTGGCTAGTGTACTATTCCTTCACGGACATTCTCCTTTGATTACCAACAAATTCATAGCAGTTAACTTTGATGCAATTAAAGCGTTTCTGAGAGAACAACAAAAATAAAAATAAACTCGTGGTAACTTTACATTTACAGAAGATTACTAAAAAAAGTCAGCATCTAAAAAATTAGTAGCTGAATATCGTAAAATGGCAAAAAGAGTAGCAAGTCGGTACAAAAATGACTGACTACTCAAAGGAAGAAAGACAGTGGAGAAAAAAGGGTTCATCTGATAAAAAAAAATTGTACAACCCTGCTATTGTAGTAAGGGATAGTAAAAATTATTATAATTTGAAAACTTATACAGAAACATAAGACAAGAAAATTGTAAACACAATATTCAACAAAATTGAATTATTATAAATGATGAGACATATTGTTAAGCAGACTTTAAACTGTTGCCTGAGAGGGACTTTTGTACAGCATTTAAAAAAGGAGAAGTCAATGCTAAAATCAGCCAAAAAAAAGTTGGTAAATTACAAGGGTCATGATATGATTTAGGAGGCAATTTGAAAGAAATTATTGTAAAAAGAACTGTAAATTAAAAATTTTCATTGAGAAATTTTTGGACAAACCTTTAAAGGCATTACTACTCCAGAAATACATTAGAATTGCACTTTTTCCACAATATTAACTATTAATTGAAATAAATACTCGTATATTGAACAGTAATGAAAAGATCCGTAAAGGGCACAAAACAGTAATACAATAACGAAAGAGATTTTCGAAATAAATGGCAAAGATGTTACTCTGTAGTCAGCAAAGATACTGTACAGAATGTAATGAAAAGGGGAAAAAAGTGAAATTAAATATTTTTTTTTACAAAAATAGCTCATCAAATTTTCGTTTAAGTGCTTTTAAATTTATCATGAATTAAATTAAAATATATCTTCTCGTTAAAATTCGAATTCGAATTTTTATTTTACGGATGAAAATGAAAAACTTTTGGCTGTAATGTGTATTTCTCCATTAGAAATTAAAGCCTAGTACTCCGTGTAGTATTAACTTGTGCTAATATACATATATCACAATTTTACGAAATTTGTCGCATTTATTGGTTGCAGACATGTTTATTTATTATTATTACGATTGATTTACAATCTAGATACATAAAATACAATATTCCCTCAATAGTTTCTTAAATAATCGCATATTTTCAAAATTTTTTATGTTACTTGGTAATTCACTATATAATTTAAGTCCCTTATACTCTAAACAGTTCATATCTCTTGTAGTTCTCATATAGAGCAATCAATAATCTTCTCTTCTTCTAGTATTATAACTATGAATTTCATTATTACATTGAAATTTGTCACTTAAATATTTAGCGCTATTTCCAATTCTAATATTATGTATAAATTTTATAGTGTGGAACATAATAATCTGTTTAACATTTAACCATCCTAATTCATTCAACAGACTCGATATATGTGTATCGTAACTTTTGTCAATCTGAGTTGTGTTCAGAAGAACTAGTATAGAAGTACAATAAGTAAAATGGGGTAAAATTATATTAAGTATTATATATTTTAGTTTTATAATTTCTATTTAATAATTTTGTTGACCTAACTAATACAAGTATTCAATTACTCCCAGAGCTTTTGCCAGAAGACTGCTGAGAGGAAGGCGCCGAAAGAAATAATTTTTCCATATTTCTATTTTTTCAAGATGTCTTTCTAACATCATAAACTAGTTCTTCGTTTAAATTATGTGAGAATAATAAATATTTTCGAAAACTCTTTATGAAACGTTTACAATTTCTTATTTATTTTTTGTGTTTCTAAAGAAACTTATAAGTTTACCGTTATATGTAGGTATTTATGGCCTTAGTTCCTTTATAATCTCCTCCCTTCAGCATTTATGAAATGCTAATTTAAAACAAAATATACTCGTTTTCAATTACTCTATTAAGTGTAGAGCAATTGAGAATATACCCAACATATCATAAAGCAATTCTTCTACAATGCAGCTTGAGAATAAGCTTACAAAAACAGTAAAATGCAAGCATTTCTTAAATTAATTTATAATATTACATATGTATAAAATTTGAATTTACAAATGTTTTTAACCATCCACAATTTAATTTAGGGGATTTCCACAAATAAATCGAATGTGCTATGCATTAAATGTCAAAAAGTTTTGTATTTTCATTTAGTTTGAAATTTATGAGTGAAGTGCGTAAAAAAATATATTAAAAGGTAATAAATATTTATTATATTTTTTGTGTATTAAATAATATTAAAGAATTTTTCTTTAATTGTAATAAAACAATATATTGGTGTTTTAATGTTTATTATACTATTATGCTAAAAATGTTATGTAATATTTAGACGAATAAGCTTTTTTATACAATAACTAATATAATATTATTTTTGTAAGCTTATTCTACAATTGAAAAGTTAAGCTTTTAGTAAGCTTGAACATATAACATTGCCATAAGGGTTCCGTTTTGATTTTTCTAGAATTGTTACGATAATCTTTTTCAACAAATTCTAAAATGTTTTTCAAACTTAAGGCCTGTGTTGGTAAGCTTATTATAATTTTATTCTGAAGCCATTTGGTATGTTGGGTATTGTATGGGTGTATACATGTGTGGGTATGTGAAAATGTTTGCCCAGTAAACACAACGGCCAGCGCTGGAAATAAAGATTTTAAGTGGGGTTTCTTATTGAATACATATTAATGATAAGTTTAAAGTAAGCGATTATTCAATGATACTAGTATTTTTCTCTTTTAATAACTAGCGGAACCTGTGCCTGCTTTGCCAGTCAAAATAAAATAAGGCTTTTACTGCATAAGGAATGAACTTTAACCGTTCTCAAGATATACAAAAACAAAATTTAGATTGTGTGGGAATTTCAGATATAACCGTTCTCAAGACACTTATGTATATACAAAAATCAAGGACAACGCAAATACGATTTCGGATTTTAACCAAACATTAATATAAACCATATAGGTACCAGTACCTACCCTCTTCCTAAGTTTGGGTGTAATCGGTATATGCGTTTAAGCATTATGCGGCGTGATAAAAATTAATGGAAAATAGTAAATGTGCTGGAGGCCCGAAGTTCGAGCCCCAGGAAATGTCTGATCAATTTTTTTTTATAATTTAATTTTTGTTTCGTCAGTAAACGCTTTAATTAATTTTTGGTTAATTACCAAAAATATTCATTGCAGTTAACTTTGATCTAATCAAAGCGTTTCTGACGAAACAAAAAAAAAAAAGGAAAATAGGAAAATTTCTCTCGAGTTATACAAAAAAAATTTTCGGTTTCTATATATTTTTGTACGCAATAGGCATTAACGCAATAAAAAGTACAACATTTTATTTATGTTACACATTTCCATATGCACTCGTATATGTAATCCACAATTAAACATTTTATCACCCTTATGCTAGAATCCGTCGTGCGTTCAGTTTTGTGACGAATCGTAGACTCGGTATGCTCATATCCGCCGCATATATGCCGTATCGTATCGTAAATTCGAAATTCGTAATGTTGTACTACTCGTATACCTGAATCCGACAGAAATGTTCATTTTAAATATTTTTCGTGAAGTTTCTAAGAACGACTTATTTAAAATACTATGTAAATTAAAAAATACAATAAAATCTGCGTACATACTTAAATATAAACGTAATACATAGTTATGCATTTTAAAAACTTATAGTTCAAGGATCAAAACAAATCCCACACAGTACGTTTTTAATTTTATGATATAAGTAGCCGCAACAACTTTATTTGTTTAAAAAATTTTTTTTGATGTATGTATAAGTTCTTTTAAAAATCGTATTTGCAATTTTTAAAGAACTTTTTCTATGGCAAGAGAAAGAAACTATGTAACTTCAGATTTTAGCATAATGGTGTATATGAAATTGAACCTGTGTTTTTGTAGGCTTAAAATGTTTACTGTTTATGATTATTTAATAATAGTTCTTCTTATTATTATTTTTGTTTATTTGTTTTGCAGCCTATAGCTGTAATTGTGCAACGTGACAGAGCAGCCATGTTGGAATTAGTTTCCAAGGCAATAAATATAGTATTCGCAGGACACAAAGGGGTTTATACAACCCCGTTTATGGATATATTCTTTAGAGGCATGGATGTAGACTGTACATCAGAAGAGTTTGCTGCCAAGGCTTTGTGTACAGCATTCTATACGGGCGAAGTCAAGCAAGCCACCCAAGTAAATGACACACATTTTTTATTCTCTTTCATGAAATTTGTAAGTTTTTGGTTACAATCTTTTTGCTCTCTCTAATTGAGAATAAAACATATATTTTGTGTTTCAGGCGAATAATAGCGATGCTGGCAAATTCACTGCTTGTCGTGGTGTAAAAAATATCCATAAAATGGGAAAAATAATTAAATATCAAGATGAACCCGAACTGGACGTTTGGCCTGGAGATGCTTGTAATCAATTTATAGGCACTGACTCAACAGTATTTCCACCATTTTTGCATAAAGATGACGGTTTATGGGCATTTACCCCGGATCTATGTAGATCTTTAGGTGCGCATTATGTAAGGAAATCTAAATATGCTGGTCTGCCGGCTAGCTTTTTTACTTTGGATTTAGGTGATCTCAGGGTAATTATTACAAAAAAGAGAAAGTATGAACAAGAATTAAATTTGCTCTTTATCAGAGTTCTCCAGAGCTACACTGTTTTTGTGATGATCCTGACGATTTGGATACTTGCCCACCGAAAGGAACAATGAATTTACAACCTTGTTCAGGGGCTCCTGTGCTGGCATCAATGCCACATTTCTATAACGCAGATCCAAAACTGATGGAGGGTGTAAATGGCTTAAATCCAAACGAACATGATCATGCGATTTATATAGATTTTGAATTGGTAAGAAGATGGTTTTCGTAACAGCTGTAAATTTTTATTGATCACTTTGATAATGGGAAAATATTTGTACAATATTATGGGATAAAATCAAAATTTGTTACCAAAATACGAGTATAAAAAATTACGATTGCTGTGAAGAAATTCTAAAGTGATTTGTCATAAAACACATTAATTAGATTATATATTAAACTCTAATAAATGAATTTAGAAAATTGTTTGGCAATGATTTCCCAATCAAAGGCGAAAATTAATTTCAAGAAGGCATTATACACCAGCCGAACTGAATATTGTTTTGACTCATAACATAACCATATTTTCTACTCGCAATTAAAAGCTTATTGGGATATTTGGAATATAATCAATTCATTAACAAATTATTTAACTTACATACGAGTACATATGTATATATGTCTTTAACAATTTTCCCAAAACTAAAGAAATTCAAAAAATATTAAATTTAATGTCAAATTACAGTATGCAAAATCCATATTCGTACATATTTTAGAAAAGTATTCGTCCTTAAGCAAACGAAATAAACAAAAATGCATTTCAATTATATTTTTTGGAAATATAACAAAGTTCAAGTGAATAATTTCAAAGGGTGCACAGAATTTGCATACTATTTTTTCGTTAATTTTTTATTTAGTTCCTACAGATCTGTCAACTGAGTTGTATTTTTAACTAAAAGTGTTAATGAGGGAAATAGCCAAACAGATTTTAAAATTTAACAGAAAGCAAATCGTTTAAATTTACTGAATTTCATTGCAGATAAATACGAGTAAAATTTAAATGTTTTTTTTTTACAGATTTCTGGCACTCCTTTGAGAGCTGCTAAACGTTTACAATTTAATTTAGACCTGGAACCGGTAGAGCAAGTTGAACAAATGAGCAAAGTACCACGAGTAGTATTGCCATTATTCTGGGTGGAAGAAGGAGTAGCTTTAAACAAAACTTACGTCAATATGCTAAAGTATACCCTATTCTTGTAAGATCTTATGAAATTTAAAATAACAAAAACAAAATCAAAATCTATTTCAAATTCTTTTTTAGGGGTCTACGTTTTAATTCAGGTTTACGTTGGACTCTTATTACCTTGTCTTTGCTGGGTTTAATGGGTGGCGGTTATTTGTATATGAAAAAAACAGATAGTTTGGATATCACCATGCCAAACAAAGATAACAAGGTTTCTAATGTCATACCGGTAGCAGTTGAAAACAATCAATCTCAAAATAAACCGTCTATAATTGAGCCCAATTTAACAAATCAAAAAGTAGAGAAATATTAATTTTATGTACTATTCTTAATACAAAAAAATATTAAGACGATTACTTAGTGCTAAAAAGTGCTAAAAATATTGCACAATTTATTTATTGTTTATTTATTCTTACCGATCTGGTTAAGAAAGTGCAAAATATAAAAAGTAATTTTAATATATTTATTGTTAAAAATAAGTTGAAACACGACAATTCTCATATTGCCGAAAGAAGTTATAAAAAAATATTCTGTAATTAGTGAACCTTTCTTTGAAAAATAATTTTACTCAATGTCCTTCCCCTATTACAACAATTAAACAACACCTGCAATAATAATTTGTTGTTTTATGAGCATTATTGTTTAATTTTAACCAATATTTCGACCAGATGCACTGCTCATCACCAAGATAAATATGTTTTTGTTATTGCCTATTGTTGTCAATGTCACAAATGTTAACAAAATTATTTTCCAAGATATAAAAAAATTATTTAAATGTAATTTAAAACAGACAAAAAAATTCAAATTTGGAAAATTATAGTACCACGTAGAAGTTTCAACAAAATTTAAGAGTAACACAATTTCTAAAAGGGTTTTCTTCTTTTTTGTATTTTATTTAATAAAATAAAATAAAAATACTGCACGATTAATATCAACACTAAAACATGAAATTGATAAGAATAAAAATATTATTATTTGAATAACAATCAATGACATAATCGAATTCTTAATTGGAAAAACAAGTTTACGAACCCTTGAAATGATAATGACGTTCTTTTGAAAAATTGCAATACAAACAAAACAACACAGGAAAAAGAGAGTCTTATTTAGTCTTTCGTGGCTGGAGTCTTATCAGATGGCGGAAGTTGTGGATCAATATGCAAATTCCATTTATTCATTCAGCAATTTTCAGAGTTTTAAATTCGAGTTGTTTTTTCACTCATCTAAAGAGTATCGATGAGATAATATAGAAAGGGCGTATCTCTATTTTCTTTAAATTGTAGTATATATCGAAGTATAACTGATTAATAAGGAAAAGCTCTAAATCATTTAAGTTTTACGAGGACTTATTATTTTTTTTGTTATGTAAATTAAACATAGAATAAAAGAAATTGTTGTCAAATTTTAGTTAAATAAAGTAGCGTTTATAAAAGGTTTCGTATTAACAACATTAATGATTAAACAGAACTGGGCCATGACGTTTTTTTCCATACAAATTGACAGATAAAAACGCTGGAGAATGCAGTCGTGAAATAGAATCTATTTTATTTTGACAGCGATTTTTCTTATGCTCTCATTTTTAGAAACAAATCAAGGCCCATTAATACAGGTCATTGCATCTCTACAACAATACAACTATAGAAAAACCACACGCATTTTGTGTCGCATGATCTACCCGTAACTGTCAAAATTATAAAAAGTTTTTGTAGAAAATGGTGGGAAAGAAACTAAAATCAGTGTTGCCACAGTTCGTAAAATTTATTAACCAAATTTCAATAAGAAAATTCAATAAATTAAAACTAAACATTTAAATGTAGGCTAAAATTTTATACATATAAAATTCATTTTCATCATACGTTCTATGATATAAACTGTAAAATAAAGTGAAAGTTTTCTCTACAAAACATATTGTTACGAAGAAAAAGTATTTTCACTATTTCTAGCATTTGGGCTATATAAAAAAATTATTACAATAAGAAAATATATGTCGGAAAATCAAGTACGTTTAAAATTATATAAAATTTTAAATTATAAAAAATTTATTATTTCTGTGGAATTAGTTAAATAAGTACTAAGCAATAGAGACAATAACAATTACTAGAAAAACTGTGGGAATTATAAATAAGGCTTCACATTACTCTTTTTAGTTATATATACAAGATTATAGAGTGTAAATAAAAGCTTTAAAATCCAAAAGTATCTGTATTTTTAGTTTGCAGTAAAGAGCCCTAGTATACAAAACGAACTATAAAGGACAATTCATAACAATATTATCCTGCTTGAACCTAAAATATTACAATATTTAGTTAAAACTATTATTATTCCTTTAAACTAAAAATACAATTTTCTTTTTACAGAAAGAAAAAACACAAAAAGAAAATATATATGTAAGAAAAAAGTAGCCAACTTTGGTTGGATATAGCCAATATGGCAACACTGATTGAAAACATAAACATTCAAATAAAAACAAAAAAGACAAAAATGTAAACAAACTTTGACGTTTACAGGTAGGTTTACATAAAATCAGCCTGAGAGATGCAATGACCTGTATTAATGGGCCTTGAAACAAAATTCTCTCAACAACGTTACCACACTTTTATTAAATTTCATACATTTTGTAAACAAACCCATTTGTTTTTTGTTGTTGGCGCAAAGAAAAATAAGAATAAAAGAAAATCGAAAAAACATTTGAAAGTTTAAATAAATTAATAAATTTTTGAATTTGTTAAATAAAATGAGATATATTAAAAAAAAATAATTAAAAAAGGGCGTAAAGATGATTAAATTATAAAATATAAATTCAACACAGAAGCTATGTAGAAATGAGCAATACAAATATTAAATGGTAATTGTTAAGGCCGTGTCAGATAAAACTTTTGCTTCGCGTTGCGTTAGAAATTAACTTTGACATTTAAGATAAAATGTATATCGTAGTGCGGGAGTTTATGTGCTCTATCCGCCATGTATCTCGAGTTAATAATGACACTTAAGGTTTTTGACACCAAAAATTTTAAAATCTGCAATCTGTTTTCGGCTATTTATCTCTGAAACTGGACGAGATATCCGAAAACGGATTGCAGACTTGAAAAATTTGGGGTCGAAAACCTAAAGTGGCATCATTAACTGAAGATATGTATATTAAAAATATGAAATGGCGGATAGAGCACATAAACTCCCGCACGACGATATGTTTATATGTCACTTGTCACATAAAGTACTTTTAACGCAACGCAAAGTAAAAGGTTGGGCAGCTTTCATCTTTTTGGGCGCTTTGACAATTTACTGTTTTGATTTTTCTCTAAATATTTTTAAAAATTTGCAATTTTTTTAATTTTGTTATTATAAAAACAAAACTATCGGCTATTGGTACTCGTGCCACACATAATCCAGCTCCGACAAATATTTTCCTCAGCATCGACATTTGATTTAATTTTTTCAAGATTTTTTTTTGTGTTTTTTACACAAGCAATGTTTTCGAAGTCATCCACGACATGGCGCTGTTTACATATTAAAAGTTGACATATGCAGTGTGAAAAAAATGCCGTGTAAGATATCTATAGTAAAATAATTGTTTGTGAGCAAAATGTTGAACGCAGCATAATATTCGTATACAGTGTGATTTGGTATAATTTTATTTTTTTTTAAATAGCTAACAAAAATAAACATTAATTGAAATTTCAAAAAAAAAGAAAAAAAATAATATAAAAAAAACTCATACTTCTGATATACATAACTTATAACTGAATTTTGTTTTTAAATCAAGTTTTGGATAAGCTTTAAAAATGTTATACGGAGATATCCGTATTAAAACAATCAAGAACATGTTAAGTGAAGAATTTTGGGTTTATTTTTGTCAGTTTCATGTTACGATTTTTGGAGAAATATAATTTTTTGTAGGCAGCAATGGCAAAATAGAAGAAGAATAATAAGGAATCGGTTTTTATGAAGGAGAAAGTGTGATTGTTTAAAATATTTCTAAGGAAGATTATAAAATTATTGCATATGTACGTACATACATATGTATGTGTTTAAAAGTGATGGGGAAGGAGATTAGGAGCAACTTTTTTTGGATATAAAAATTAGTTCTATTTCCAGACTACAATTTTTGAAGTAAAATTAAAAAAAAATATTGAACAAATACAATAAAAGAAGGATGTGAATTGTGGAACATACAGCAAAATGCTTCAAATCAACGTTTTTTTCTAAACTAAACATACATGCTCCTATTGAAAATTAGTTACCGTATTTAAAAAATGTAAAGAATTACTCAAGCTTAAGGTCTTTTTAAATAAAAATCGTTTATTTATTTATCAATATTTCGCTACTCCTGCGTGTAGCGTCTTCAGGATATATTTATTTATAAATTATTTTAAAATTTTAAATACAGAAAATGTATATTTATAAATTCAAAAAAAATTTTTTTTTTTGTCAAATGAAAAAAATTTTTTTTTTTTTTAAATCAAAAAGTGTTCTACCCAACAAACATAATAAAATCAATAATATAAACCTGTTTACAAAATCATGAAATAAAGTAATATTAGTGTAAATATGTAACAAATTAATTAAAAATATTACATGAAATATTAAATAATAAATCAAATTAACAAGGAATTAACAATTTATTTTCTGTTTATTAAATGTCTGTATACTTGTGCTATGTTATCTGTGTCAGCCTTAAAGTTAATTCTGTGTGTTGTTGGTACATTAATAATTTGTAAAATTTCTAACATTAAACGTTTTTTATAATTATTTTCTACATTCAAGATAGAAACATTTTCAAAATTTGGATAGTGATTGAATTTTGAACAATGTGCTGATAAAGCCGTCTTTTGTGAATTAATATCCCTTCGTTTCTGGTCCGATTTATGTCCAGCTATTCTAGTTTTTAACTTATTCTTGGTCGTACCTACATATACTTTATCACAAATTTCACTATCATTACCGTTACAAGGAATGCTATAAACTAAATTTGACTTGTCCCATTTCTCTATCTTATCCTTTGTCTTGCTAAATAATCTTCCTAAAGTATTATATGTTGTATAACTCAAATTATACTTATCCTGATTTAAAATTCCTGACATTTTCAAACGGTCTGACAAAACAGATATATAAATTATCGATTTATAAATTTTATCCGCCGTTGCATTATCACCATTTCCATTTCCCCTTTCCTGAATATTATCATTAAAATCGGCAACACACCTCATGTTATCCTTACATTGTCTAATTAATCTATGAATAATACTTAATGGGAAACTATTGTCAATTAATATATTCCTAACTTTAACAATGTTAGCCTTATGAAATTCCTTGTCACTAATTCTAAGTACTCTCTCTATTAAATTCTTAGCTGTGTTAATAATTACACCCTTACTATGCTTAGAAAAATAGTTAATAAGCCTTCCAGAAGCTGTTGGTTTTTGATACCAATCAATTACTAGTTTCCTACCCTTTCTAATTAATAGTGTATCTAAAAACGAAATCCTGAAATTAAATTCTCTCTCCATAGTAAATTTAATAAAATGATTAAAATTATTGAGTGTGGTCAACATCCTTCCAATTCCACTTTTTGGAATAATACAAAATAAATCATCTACGTATTTCGTCATAATCCTACTTAGGTTTAATTTCCAATTGACCAATACAATCATCTAATAATTTCTCCATCACTATATCTGCCAAAATTGGAGATGCGGGCGAACCCATTGGAAGTCCTTCATGCTGCACATATATCTTCTCATTGTATTTGAAATATCTATTTTGCTCAATACAAAATTTTAAAATCCGTAAAAATAAAGGCCTATCAATTTTTGTATAGTTCTCAATAACATTCCATTTTTCTTCTATAATACTAATCGCTAATCCAACAGGTATGCTAGGAAAAAGATAGTAATTCCTCATCATCAATAATTTGGTTCTTAATTCTATCCTTGAATTGAATTGAATCCTTAACATTATACTTTGAATTCTCTGTAATTTTCTTAAGAATACTGGTTATGTATTTACATAAAAAATAAGAAGGTGAATTAATGAAGGAGCAAATTGGGTTCAATGGAAAATCCTGATACACTATTAATTAGAAAGGGTAGGAAACTAGTAATTGATTGGTATCAAAAACCAACAGCTTCTGGAAGGCTTATTAACTATTTTTCTAAGCATAGTAAGAGTGTAATTATTAACACAGCTAAGAATTTAATAGAGAGAGTACTTAGAATTAGTGACAAGGAATTTCATAAGGCTAACATTGTTAAAGTTAGGAATATATTAATTGACAATAGTTTCCCATTAAGTATTATTCATAGATTAATTAGACAATGTAAGGATAACATGAGGTGTGTTGTCGATTTTAATGATAATATTCAGGAAAGGGGAAATGGAAATGGTGATAATTAGGGTATTCAATTATTCGACTTTTTTCTTTGGTCGATTAATCGAGTGAGTAATTATTCGGGTTTTTTTCTTGATCGATTAATCGAATAAAATTTCAAAATTGTTCGGTTAATCGTATTTTGTTTTATATAAAATAACATACCAATTTTGTGTATTATTAAAACATTTTATTCTAAAAAACAAATATTAATAACCAAAAACATAGTAATGTGTAGTTTAAAAAATGTAATGAGATCGTATATTGAAAAACTAAACCATAAATAATTCATTAATTAATTTTAATATTTGAGATCATATACTCGTATATAAAGATTTAATATATAAAAGTAATAATTTACTACTTCGTATGCAATAAAAATATTAAATAAGTAATTAAAAATAATTCATATTATGACTTAAAAATTAGTTAAAACAAATTATGCACTTCTATTAAAGTAGTCTTGTAATGTAATTTATATGTTTAGCTTTCAACCGATTGTTTTCTTTAAATTTAATAAAACTCGAGTTGGAGAACACTCTCTCGCTGATTGTAGATGTTGGGGAAATTGAGAGAAGGCATGGAAAAGAATACATAATTTTTCGGTTCTGTTTTTGGTTTTTTCTAAATATAAGAAATCATTCCTTAAATCATTGCAGCCTCTTTTAGGTTTTTTGAATTTTTGTTACACTTTTAATTGCTTCATTGAATTGTGATAGTAGATTATTTTCGTTTATTTCAATTAAATCTTCTGCAATCGTATCATCATCTGACACATTTTGTTCCATATTTTCTGAAAACATTCTCAAAAACAATTTGTTTGCAAAATCTTTTGTTTCAGATTTTGTGCAATATTTTAAAAAACTGAAAATGTACCAGAATTTAAATATAAAATAGGTGTACAAAGTAGTTTTACACGTCTTTCATTTATTCGAATTTTAAGCCTTTCTAATAACTAATTTGAAAAAGGATTGTTTGCATTTTCCATTATATTAATAACAAATTGTATAAAGCCTTCTAAATTTATCAATGTAGCAACATCCTTGCCGAGCTCCTTAATAGCGACATCAAGTGGTTTAGGGGTTTTATTCAAATTTGATAAAACTTTAATTTACATATCTGTGAAAGTCCTCAAACCAAAATCAAATAGAGCGTAATTTACGTATTTATAAATACGATGAAAATTCTCAATCATGGTAGATAAAGACGACCATCGATGCTTTACATCATGTACAAGACGAATTTCTTTTTCTTTTCTTGCAGTATAACATATGTTTGCAATTTCTTTTGTTTTTCATTAGATTTAGATTTTACAACACTTAGGAAGTTTATTAATACCATTTATTATTTTTATTAATTAAGTATTTTCTTTATATGGATTAATCGATTAATCGTAGGGAATTATTCGAGTTATTCGTTATTCGAAATTTGACTATTTTTAATTGTTCGAACAATTATTTGAACAAAATTCTTCGATTAATCGATTAACGATTAATCGTTTGAATACCCTAGTGATAATGCAACGGCGGATAAAATTTATAAATCGATAATTTATATATCTGTTTTGTCAGACCGTTTGAAAATGTCAGGAATTTTAAATCAGGATAAGTATAATTTGAGTTATACAACATATAATACTTTAGGAAGATTATTTAGCAAGACAAAGGATAAGATAGAGAAATGGGACAAGTCAAATTTAGTTTATAGCATTCCTTGTAACGGTAATGATAGTGAAATTTGCGATAAAGTATATGTAGGTACGACCAAGAATAAGTTAAAAACTAGAATAGCTGGACATAAATCGGACCAGAAACGAAGGGATATTAATTCACAAAAGACGGCTTTATCAGCACATTGTTCAAAATTCAATCACTATCCAAATTTTGAAAATGTTTCTATCTTGAATGTAGAAAATAATTATAAAAAACGTTTAATGTTAGAAATTTTACAAATTATTAATGTACCAACAACACACAGAATTAACTTTAAGGCTGACACAGATAACATAGCACAAGTATACAGACATTTAATAAACAGAAAATAAATTGTTAATTCCTTGTTAATTTGATTTATTATTTAATATTTCATGTAATATTTTTAATTAATTTGTTACATATTTACACTAATATTACTTTATTTCATGATTTTGTAAACATATATTATTGATTTTATTATGTTTGTTGGGTAGAACACTTTTTGATTTTTTTTAAAAAAATTTTTTTCATTTGACAAAAAAAAAATTTTTTTGGAATTTATAAATACACATTTTCTGTATTTAAAATTTGAAAATAATTTATAAATAAATATATCCTGAAGACGCTACACGCAGGAGTAGCGAAATATTGATAAATAAATAAACGACTTTAAGCTTGAGTAATTCTTTACATTAAATAATAAAGGTCGAAAAACCAGAACTAAGTAAAAGTATTTAAAAAATTTAAAAAAATAAAAAATGTGATTAAAACCCCCAAAAAAATATTAAATAAAAATATCTTTATTTTATATAAAAAACAATAAAACAAAATAAAACCATCTTTATTAGAAGTGTGATTACTTATACAGTGAACTCGAAGAAAAGTGAACTAACTTTTGCAAAGGATGTTCACGTTTCTGATTGGACTTTTGTATTATTTTTTCTAAATTTTAAATTGTTGTTTATCGAGATTTTGTTACTTTATGAAAAAGAATTATCAGAAAATAAATATGTAAAAGGTTTCCCGATCGATCTACCAACAACCAGATCGATCACATTGTGATTGATGGAAGGCATGTATCCAGCATACTAGACGTGCGCACTTTTAGAGGTCCAAATGTCGACTCGGACCATTATCTTATCGCAGCCAAGATACGACTGCGAATATGCGCAGCGAATACGGCACGTTCTAGTGTTCGAGGGAAGCTGGACATCAAAAAGCTGCGATCACAAGAGACAGCCAGGTCGTTTTCCGATCGTCTTTCTAATGAGCTCCATAGCATCCTGTCCTCTCTCGAAAGTATTGGTGGACAGTGGTCTCACATTGCTCACTCTCTGCGCAACTCTGCCGAAACAGTCCTTAGTTTTGAGCGTCCTCCCCGCAGAAACCAATGGTACGATGAAGTGTCGTGAGGCCACTGCGGCAAAGAATGCTGCCACGTTGCAGTCCACCACTACAAGAGCAACTGTGGAGGTATACAGAGAGAAGAGGAGGGAAGAGAGACGCCTATTTAGAAGAAAGAAAAGGGAGCAAGAAAGGCGTGATCGTGAGGAAATCGAGATGTGCAGTAGTAGACATGATGCTCGAAATTTTTATAAGAAGATAAGGCGTCTTACTACTGGTTTCAAACCCGGAGCAACCTCCTGCAGAGACGAACATGGTAATCTGGTTACAGATGCACATGGTGCACTGAGATTATGGAGACAGCATTTCTGTAATCTACTGCCAAGCGATGATGATACAAATTCCGCTGCTAGAGATGCTGTGCCGGACCCAATCAATGATGACGTTGTGATCCCGTCCCCCAGCCATGAAGAGGTCAAGGTTGCCATATGGCGACTGAAGAAGCAACAAAGCGGCCGGACCGGATGGTCTGCCCGCTGAGCTTTTCAAGTATAGAGGCGATGAGCTGGTTAGGTGCATGCACCAACTCATTTGCAGAATATGGCTGGAGGAAAGTATGCCCAATGATTGGAATCTCAGTGCCCTCTGTCCCATCCTGAAAAAGGGAGACCCCACGATATGCACCAACTACAGGGGTATAAGCCTTCTCCCTATCGCATATAAGGTTCTTACGAGCGTATTGTGTGAACGACTGAAGCCATTCGCCTTCTCACTGATTGGATTGCGGCTTCAGACCTGGTAAGTCCACCATTGACCAGATATTCACACTGCGCCAAATCCTGGTGAAGACCCATGAAAGTCAAGTCGACACACACCACCTCTTTGTCGACTATAAGGCAGCGTTCGATAGCCCGATAAGGGATCGCGTATATGCCGCAATGTCTGAGCTCGGTATTCCTGCAAAGCTGATAAGACTGTGCAGAATGACGTTGAGCAACTCCTGCAGCTCCGTCAAGATAAGAAAAGACCTCTCCGAACATTTTAATACCGTGCGAGGTTTCAGACAGGGCGATCCCTTATCCTGCGACCTCTTCAATTTCGTCATGGAGAGTGTTTTGTGAAAGGCGGGTGTACACCGAAATGGCACTATATTTAACAAAAGTGTCCAGCTCCTTGCGTATGCAGACGACATAGACATCATTGGGCATACCAAGCAAGATGTCACCGCAGCCTTTAATGCTATTGAACGGGAGTCTGCAAAAATGGGTCTGGCGGTAAATGAGAGAAAGACGAAGTACATGTTGTCGACGAGTAGGGATGTTGAACGTATCGGCTCCCAGGTTACAGCCGGCAACTATACATTCGATGTGGTCAAGGAGTTCATCTACCTTGGCACCGCCATTACCAGCAAGAATGTTGTCAGTCTGGAGATCAAACGAAGAATCACACTGGCCAACAGGTGCTACTATGGTCTCAGTAGGCAGTTTAGTAATAGAGACCTCTCTCGTGCGACGAAATTAACACTCTATAAGTCGCTTATTCTTTCGGTGCTTCTCTATGGTGCGGAAGCATGGACGCTGTCTTGTGCCGATGCAGCGGTCTTGGGAGTATTTGAGAGAAAAGTTCTTCGTAAGATCTTTGGTCCTCTAAGGCATGGCGATGAGTTTCGCATTAGAACCAACCATGAGCTGTATGAGCTCCTCGGCGATGTGGGCGTTGTTCAGCGCATTAACATCCAGCGGCTACGCTAGCTCGGCCATATTGTTCGGATGGATGAATCTGCTCCAGCGAGAAAAGTTTTCGATGCGAAGGTCACTGGACGTCGGCGTAGAGGACGACCGTGTTCACGTTGGAAGGACCAAGTTGATGAAGCCCTGTCGTCAATTGGTGTGACCAACTGGAGAAGGCGCGCGCTTAGCAGAGATGCCTGGGGACTAGTGTTAAGGCAGGCCGAAACCCGTTAACGGGTTGTTATGGCCATCTAAGTAAGTAAGTAAGTGGTAAACTGGGCCATATAGCTTCAGTTTGTAGAAACAAAAAAAATGTAAATTATGTATCAACTAATACTTATATCAAATGATGATGATGATTTTTTTAATTACTCTATTTTCAGTGTGTCTGAAAAATTTTCTAGTGATGTGTACTCACTCTCTGTTAAAATTGATGGTGTTGAAGTTACAGCCGTATTTGACTCGGGTGCTCCTTGTACTTTAGTTCCAGAGTGGTTTTTAAAAGCAAAGCATAAATAATTAAGGCACTGCAAAGTTCCGTACATGGATTATAATGAAGCTCGTTTCAAAATAATTGGTGAATATGATGCTTGTTTTAATTACAAAGGTGTAAAAAAATCTCTTGTTGTGGTTGTACCTGATTCTAAAAATCCTCCGCTTCTTGGTCGTACCTTTTTGAGAGCGTTTGCTTTTGAATTAGTTCAAGTCAACAACATAAATTTTGAAGATGAAAATTTAAAAATTGTTGATATGTTAAGAAATGAATTTGCCGATATATTTGATAATAAACTTGGTGAATATAAAATGAGCAAAATATCATTACAAGTTGAAAAGGATGCAAAACCATTTTTTAAGCCAAGACCTTTACCTCTAGCCTAGAAAGAGAAAGTCGAAACTTAGCTCCGTGATTTAATAAAAAATAACGTTCTTGAACCTATCGACAATTCTGAATGGGGAACTCCTCTTGTTCCAATTTTAAAGACAAATGGCGATTTAAGAATTTGTGGCGACTACAAGGTAACCATAAATAAATTTTTAGTAGACTTTAAGTATCCATTACCACGAATAGAGGAAATATTTGTTAGAGGGTGGACAAATTTTTACAAAGTTGGATTTATCAAATGCATACAATCAACTTGTGTTGGATAAAGAATCTCAACTTTTATGTGCATGGAGTACACACATTGGAACACTGAGAGTAAAACGGTTACCATTTGGTGTAAAAACAGCTGCCGCAATCTTCCAGAAGACCATGGAAAATTTATTAAGAGATATACCCTATGTTGTTGTATGTATATCAAGACGATATAACGGTTACCGGTAGAAATATGGATGAGCATATGAAAACATTAAGGTTAGTACTTCAGAAGTTAAAGATAGCCGGACTTAAATTAAATATAAAAAAATGCACGTTCTTTCAAAACAAAATTTCATATCTCGGTTTCAATATTGACAAAAATGGTTTGAGCAAAAATAATAATATTTCAAGTATATTGACAGCTCCAATTCCACAAAATGTCTCAAAACTAAGGGCATTTATTGGCATGGTCAATTACTATTCAAAATTTATTGAAAATTTTGCGGAAAGGTTGTCACCTTTTTATGAACTCTTACTTAAAAATGTAAAATTTCAATGGTCAGAAGAATGCCAGCAAGCATATAGTTTCATAAAAAATGCTATAACATCCGATCAAATTTTGGTTCATTTTAATCCGGAAATACCCATAGTATTAACAACTGACGCTTCAAACAATGCTGTTGCTGGAGTACTATCTCACAAATACCCAAGCGGTTTAAAGCCCATTGCTTTTGTATCGAGAGCATTAACAACGAGCGAAAAAATATTACAGTACTATGGAAAAAGAAGCGTTATCAATCGTTTTTGGTGTTAAAAAACTCAAACAGTATTTGCTTGGTAATCATTTTATTTTACGAACGGACCATAGACCATTACTTACAATTTTTGGCAATAATAAATTCAGTATGGAGTCGTATTCATATTGACTTTGCTGGTCCGATAAACAATTTTTATTTTCTAATAGTCATTGACTCATTTTCAAAATTTGTTGAAGTTTTTAAAACAAAAGAAATAACAACGGCATTCACTATTTTAAAACTAAGAGAATTGTTCTCTAGGTATGGATTGGTAGATACCCTTGTCAGCGATAATGGTCGACAATTTACCTCTCACGAATTTCAAGAATTTTTATATTTAAATGGAATTAAACACATCCTAACTACACCTGGACATCCTGAAAGCAACGGTCAAGCAGAAAATTTTGTAAAAACGTTTAAGAAGTGTATTATTGCCAATTTAAAAGATAAACAAAAAGATGTCAATCTTGATAAAATAATATTCAGGTGAATCACCAGCAAAAATATTTTTTGGCAGAACTTTAAAAACTAGGTTTAGCGCTCTGAAACCTCCAACTGTAAAAGAGAAAATTTTTGAATCACAACAGAAAAATATATTTCATCATAATGGTAATAGAAACACCGTATTTTCAAAAGGTCAAAACGTACTAGTACGCGATTACAGAAATATTAACAAACCCAGCTGGACACGCGCAACAATTAAAGAACAACTTGGGCCTCGCTCATATTGCTGTATATTAAATCGAAATAATTATGAAATTAAACGTCATTTAGATCAAATAAGAAATCAACAAGCACCACAAGAACCACATCAACAACAACAATCACAACCGGGAGATACTAAAATACCAAGAGTGTTAACAGATGTCCCCATCTGAGAGGAGGACAGAGACAGAAGTTAATGAGACACAAACTAGAAGAGAACTCAGACCACGCATTGGAGGTAGAGTAATTGAAAAGAATTCTAAGTATTGAGTAATAAAATATTAGAATTTTGACAAACTTTTTAAAATTGCCAAATATATAAGAAACTTTTTATATGTAGTATGTATATTTAATATTTTTTTGTTGTACTTTATGCTTGTTAAATGGCTTAAGGAGAGGCGTGTAAAGTTTATCATTTCATATGGTCACTTTACATTTGAATTCACTCGCTTTAATATTCTTCTTATATCTTATATACTATACTTTACATATTTTTTATTTTAGTGTATAGACTTATATATTATAAAGTAATTTTAACATAATAAATAAACCTATGTACATCTAGCTTTAAGTAAACTTGAAGAAAAATAAAAGAACAGTTGTTAATTGAATTTCATAAATTAAGCGTGTTTAGAACGCAGTACACCACAGTATGTATGCATTTCGGACAATTGAATTAAATACCACCTTACTTCGTCTGATCTAAGCATTGCAGTAATACCGTCTCCTGGCAGTTCGAATTTCTTTAAAAAATTAAATTCCTAAAAATACCATAAAGTTGGTTCATATGATAGCCTATATGAGCTACGTTTTTTTCATTTTTAATTTTTTTCTTTAATTCCCTTCGGTATGTGACTCTCATGTTCCTTATCCTGTTTTTTACTTTTTCGATGCTTGCATTTTTATCAATATTTTTATATTCAATTGCCAATTTCTCAAAGGCTGCCGCTCTTAAAATTTTATTTTTATATTTATCACTTTTCACATTCCATAATTCAGGTAAACTTTTGTATAAATTAATAAAATTTACCCAATGATCACTTTTTTCAATCGCCATTTCTTTTAATGTTTACAGCTTGTTAGTTTTCAATAAACTATACAGAGAAAAACATGAAATCACGATATAGACAGCGCAATCTACTACATCAACGCAATCTCAAAATATTTTGATGTTGAATAAATCTCGAATGCAATCCAAAATGAAATCATAAATACGAATACACACAGTGAAATTTACAGCGAAATTTGACAGATTGCTGAAATAGACTACATTGTGTGTACCCACTACTTGTAATTCGTTCGGCATAATTTTCTTTAAATTCATTCACTCAAAAATTTCTTTAACCCATTAACGCCCAAATGAAAACCAAGAACAATTTTTAAAATTCAATATTTATTACTAGATTTAAACAATATTTTTTACAGTACAGTAAAAGAAAAAAACCAAAAAAAATATTATGAGTTGTGTTTTTTCAGCGTTTCCCGAGTAAAAAAGCTGCATTTTATAATTTTTACTTGAACTTTAAGTTGTGTACTATATATAGTACAGCGGGCGGAAATGGGTTAATATTGACCCGATTTAGAAAAACTTTTTTTTTTGTAATTTGAGATATATTTGTACTTTATTAAAAAGCAACAAAAATTGCAATTCGTTGAAAACCCTTTTTAAGAAATTAAAAAGTTCAGGTACTTAAAAAATTAGAAATATAAAATCGATCATTATTTATTCGTACGGTTAACCTAATTAAAATTAATATTGTGTAACATCACCCTTTGCTTTAATGACGAATTTCATTCGTTTATTCATAGAATTTATTAAGCTTTGACATTTATCCGGTGTTATGGAATTCCATAGTATATCTAAAATTTTTTCTTTAAATCGGGGATTGTTCGTTGGGGGTAATTTCTGAGGCGACCTTTCATTATAGCCCATACCGATTCTATTGGATTGAGGTCCGGACTGGATAGGGGCCACTCTAAAATATTTATTTGATTTTCAGCAAACCATTTCTTGGTCAATTTAGCTGTGCGAGCAGGCGCCCCATCCTGCTGAAAAATGTATTCGCCAATGGAACTCAGGTTTTCTATTGAAAGTAGCAAGTTTTTTTCAAGAATGCTTACGTATCTTCCAGCATTTACCATATTTTCAATAAAGTAAAGTTGCCCAACACCCTTAGCAGACTTGCATCCCCAAATCATGTCACTGGCTGGAAACTTTACGGTCCGTTTCAGGCAGTGTCTTTGATAAGCTTCTGTTAGCTTTCGCAGAATTTTCGATCTAACATCGCCAATTCCCAAATCGAACTTGGACTCATTACTAAAAATAATTGTATCTCTCTGACGTTGTGTCCACAATTCCCGTTCCTTTGCCCAAACCAATCTTTTTTGATTTTGTGTGGCCGTGAGCAACGGTTTTGATTTTGCCTTTGAAGTATAAATTTTTATTAACAACTACTTACTTATTGAACCATATCATATCTACCTTATAAAATCCCTAATATATCTTATGCAAATTTTTTCTTGCTGTTTTCCGTCCAATTGTCTTTCCTACTGCCTCTGACCTTTCTGCAGCAAGGTTTCTAAAGCTGCTTCGTCTATTTTTCTGTAGAAGCTGTTCCAACGACCGGATATCACGTGACGTTATTGGCAAGATTTTTCCAGGTTTCTTAATATTCGATGCCACCGAATTATTGTTTCTATAAAATTCTATAACACCTTGGACACTTGATTTGCTTAAATTCAGTTCTTTGCCAATTTCTTTGAACTTTTTATATTTTTTCTTTATTTATAGGTTTTCCGCGCACCATTTTTAACTTTTATATTCCTTTTTCACCACAGAACAATATCGCAATAACATTCGATCAAGACTTTAAAAAAAAATAAATTTTTTATCCAAAATAACGGAACTTTTAATGTCGTACGAATTAATAATGGTCAGCATTAATGAGCTGCATTTTAAAACACTTTGTTTGAACAGAGTTGTATTTAAAAGGAATGCAATAGTAAAAGAAAAAATATTTGAAATTTTTGCAATACTTATTAGCAATTTAAGTAAAAGAAGAACTGTTTAAAATAGTCAATGTTGTAACGGTAATAAGTAATTAAATTTTGTATATTTGAATTTCTTTGCATCGTACGTAAGTTGTTAGAGTAGTATAAGAACATTTCGTATTGTCCTCGTATGTTAACCCATATGTATAAGTAAGTGATCATTATCTGATACATTTTTGAAAACGTAAGTAATCAGCAATTTTAATGCATTTTTTTTAAATCAGAAATGAAAGAGTTTTGAATTTTTTTTTAATAACACTAAAAAATATATTGAAATAAATTCAGAACTGATTATGTATTTTAATTGCTTCCACTCTGGCTACAAAAGTGTCTGGCATTATAATTAAAACTTATAATTGTTGTAATAAAAAAGGTGTTAAGAATCTTTTTACAAATTTTCAAGTTCTCATATTGGCAACATTTTTTCCCTTCTGTGTTATAAAAATTATTTTTCAATCTACAAGTATAAAATTGTTGTTATAAAAAAACGCGTTTTGTTTTTGACTGCAAAAGTTCACACGTACTAATAAAACGATGAATGAAGTTGAAAAAAATATATACATATATTATATATATATAATATACATATATATATATATATATATATATATAAATATATATAAATAAATCCTGTATAATAATGCAAAAAAATAAATAAAAAATAGAAAACGATTAAAAGAAGTACTGACCCATAGAATAACTATTTTCTGTTAAACATTAGTTGTTAAAAGTATTTCAAACAAAACGGTTGGAAATTGTGAAAATAAAAATATAATCCATCAGTTAGTTTTTTTTTAAATTTTTTGTCTTTAACAATAATTTTAATTGATTTTCATGCAATAAGTGTTTTATAAGAAAATTGCATTTCTACGGGTATGTTCCAGAATACAATTTTGAAAACGCAAACGTTTTGTAACCCTATAATTCATAAACTGGTGTTCTCAAATCTGCACGTTTTTGTGGCTCGATGGTTTTGTTTAAAAAATTAAATGTCAAAAACCAGAAAACAATACAGTTTTTTCTCAGACATTCCAGTATCTACGGTAAAACGAAATTAGGTGAAAATTTAAATTTCATAAAATTTTAAAATATGACAATGCCTTGATATATTTTTATTCATTGGCTTAATTACCTTTGACATCAAAACTTTTTGACTCAAACTTCTTTGCTTATCACAACTTTAAAACAATTGGCGCGATATAGTTTTATTTGTCGAAGAAAAAACACTTGATTTCAATTTCGCACAATTTAGTTTTGCAGCATGTAGCCGATTGATGGATAACATCATAACATATTCTTCCTAAAACTTCTGTGTCATTTTGTATACAATTAACCAAGAACTTGTAATTCCACACGAAAAATGTTATTAGCAAAGAAAATGAGTTTAAATATTAATTAACATTTAATTAAAAATTAAAATGTTTGGTTTTCAGTAACAATGCTATCACATACATATGTATGTATTTCAATAAAAGGCTGATTGTTCGATTTGCTTTCAATCCTATTAAAAAGGAATAAAAATATATGCATGTGAAACACAGAACACCAAAAATTCTGAAGTAATAATCCACTTCCGAGTGAATTCCGATTCAAGAACATACCTGATTATTTCTGCGGAAGAAACACATTGAAGTCGTGAAATATACGAGTAAATAAAAACAAAAACTTTCTTAAAAAAGACCTATTGCTTGAAAATTTACTAAAATTTTTTATTGAAAAAAAAAAAAAAAAAAAAAAAAAAACAGATAGTGAAGCGAAAATATTTAAAATACATAAAAACGATTGCTATTTATTCCGTTTAATAAAAAAGAAATTTTACAAATATTCGAGAAACGCAACTTTTGTCGTAATTGATTGTTTCACCCAACACCATCATTATTGAACGCATTCAGCATGCAAATCAATCGCAATAAACTTTTAATTATTTCCGGTTGTGTTTTGGTATTCGCCATTTTGAATGGTTGGCTTATATTTCCGAAAATTTTAAAATTCGTTTTAAAGAAACAAGTGAATTTAAAACCCGGTACGGATATACGAGACTTATGGTCAAATACTCCATTTCCATTGCACTTTTATATCTACGTTTTCAATATAACAAATCCGAACGAATTTTTAGAAGGTGATAAACCGAATTTACAAGAAATCGGACCATATGTGTTTGAGTAGGTTTACAGCAAAAACAAACAAAAAATATATAATCATTTAAAAGAAATAATTGTTGCTTTTTTTTCTTTTTTTTTTTTTTGTCTGTTAAAAGTGAGTGGAAATCAAAATATGATTTGGAAGATGACGATGAAGAAGATACGGTCACTTATCATATGCGTGATGTGTTTATATTTAATGAAAAAGCCTCGGCTCCTCTAACAGGAGAGGAGGTTTTAACAATTCTACATCCACTGATAGCGGTAAGTGAAGGGTATTTTATTCTTGTAATGAATTTTGTTTAAAAACAACCTTTTTTAACACTAAAATGAAAATTTCGAAAACAACCATGTTTATGATCTTTGATTATAGTAACTGAGGGTATCATATTTTAACAGTTTAAAACGTTTTAAGGGCGAAATACTCTCGACCTAACACATATCACAAACTCAATTAAACACCTGAAATGTTCAAACTTTATAATTCTGACAATATCTAGAAAGTTAACGAAAACGATTTACTAACACTCGTTATTTTTGAGGAATCTTGATTCCAATATTTATACAAAACAAAAAAAGCATATTTCTACTAATTCAACTTTGATCAGATACATACATATGACGTGAGATTGAAATTAACTTGTTGAGAAAGTACTTTACAGGCATAAGATAAAGTCCGTCTCAGTACGACTTAATTTTTCACAGTCAGTCTGCTTGTTTCTCTTTAATAATTTGGAATTTAGCTCAAGAACGACGACTAAATGTGATTCTTTTTGATTATCGAGTTAATGCACCATTTTTCGGACCGTCAAATGAAAAACTTGCAAACCTACTTTTTGGCGCTGGCGGAGAACTTCCGTCCTAAGATTAGCACTTGAATCTTGATTCCAATATTTATACATATGACGTGAGATTGAAATTAACTTGTTGAGAAACTCCTTTGCAGGCATAAGAAAAAACCCGTCTAATTGTGCTTTTTGAAAAATATACAAAAACTACGTATTGTCGATATGGTTAATATTGCATTTTTACATTTTAAATTTAAAAGTATTTTTTTTAAGTGTTAATTGCGGATTTTTTCTCTCTTTTTTTTGTGAAGAAAATACCACTTTCACAAATTTGAACAAAGTACTCACACCTTCGTGTACGCTTTGTATACGGGGTGGCTAAATTTTGATTATAGATACAGCCGTATCTA
The DNA here is from genome assembly GCA_963576795.1 of Metopia argyrocephala. Lineage (NCBI taxonomy): Eukaryota > Metazoa > Arthropoda > Insecta > Diptera > Sarcophagidae > Metopia > Metopia argyrocephala. The sequence goes on along the minus strand of OY756209.1, from coordinate 98,174,628 downwards.
TAAGTATTTTCTGGTCAAGAATCACAACAAATCGCACACAGTTTCTAGTGAAAATGTTTTTTTTTTATGTACATAGTATTTGCATTAATTTGGCAAAGTTCTATTGGAAAAAATACATTAAATAAACTTTTTCTAAAAAAATGAAAAAAGCCAATTTTGTTCTGCAATTCCTCATATATTTAAACAGAAACAAATTCTTTAAAATGTAGATTTTTTTTGAAACAAATTCATTCCAGAAAAGGTCCTTCCGATAATTTATTTTCACTCATATGCAGTAGGTTTTACATAAAAAAGAAAACAAGTTCATGTCTTTATTCCTTTAAAAATCAACAAAAACGATTCAGGACGATATTAAGGTGTGCAAAACATAAGCAACAAATTAGCACATATTTCGTATACGTACTTTAATTTTTTATAATTTCGGCAGATATGCATGGTATAGACTTAAAAATTTATTATTAACAGTTTACGTTATACATTTCCATTCCAATTCTATATGTTGAAAGTGTTCGTTTTGGTTTTTAAGTCGTTTTTCTCAAATGTTCCTTTTTAATCTTTTAATGGGGTCCAAGTCGGCTGATTGTTCTCGCCAATCAAGGATTTGAATCTTATTCTATACTCTGAACTCTTTGACCAATCTCAATGTGTTTTGGGTCATTATCATATTGAAACACCCATTCAAGTGGCATATGAAATCATTTTTATCTCTAAAATGTTTTCACACATTGTGCCATCATTTATGTGAAATAGCTCTACTTCTTTTCGCTGAAATATGAGTCTACACAATTACGCACACTGGTACGGCTTCATACATTTTTGTGCAAAAAATATAAGGAGTGGGCCTACAAACTTGAAAGTTGGCACGGACTATTATATTGACTAAATTAAGAAAATAAAATAGTTTAATGAAAATCAGTCACGCCCATTGCCTACCGCCCATACAATCAAAATGGATATTTTCACATAAAACCTTTCCTATAAAAGCAAAAGTATTAAAATTTAGTACAATACATATACTTCTTAGGAAAGTCAAAAGACGCATGCCAAGTTTTATTAAAATCTGCCACGCCCATCGCACCGTCTTACACTCTGTGAAGGCGGTATTCTAAGGTTCAAAATTTTCAGTTTTTCTTGGAAATAAAAGATAGGTCCGGCTATATTCACCTTATTACTGTAACCGAATGAACCCTAAAAGGCTTTTCTTTGAATTTACACAAATAAATCCACAAATTTTTACAGATCGTTGAACAAACTTATGAATTTTCTTAAAACGGCCGGGAAAACTGCAGACAAGTTGTAATAAAATCTGTTACATAATCTTAGGATTGTACTTTTTAATAACATTGCTATTATAACTTATAAAAAATTGTAGAAAAGTGCAATCCTAGGAGTATGCAACAGATTTTAATTCAAACCTTTACTGCAATTCAGAGTGGGCAAACAAACAAAACATTTCGCAAACGTTACAACAAAGTCATAAACTTTTCAAAATTTTTTTAATGGTATTTTACATGAGCAAAACCAAAACAAATACTTTCTAAATGAGAAAGAGCGCAAATGATACAATTAGCTTTTCGCTCTTGTGCTTGCTTTGTTATTCCGTTACATTCGTATAATTTGCTATTTTTCTCTTCTTCTTTCCTTTTTCTTCTCATTAATTTTTTGTTGTACCTACGCACATTTGAGTTAGTGTATTTTTAGTACTCAAAACAAAAATAATATACAAAATTAAATGGGACGATCGTTCTCACTGTTTCTGTTTTATTTTTGTTTTACTCATTGTAAAGAACACAACAAAATGAGATCAAACGTTCAGTTTTGTTTATTTTCCTACTCTGCTGCAATTACATGATTGTGAAGGAAATTTTTCCTAACTATTTTTAGTTTCTTAAACCGGAATTGCTTAGGGGCAAAAACGGGCAGCTGAATTTTTAATAAATAATTAGCTGAGACTTCAGGCTTTAATTTGATATAAGTATCTGGCTGTAGTCGCTGTGGTCTAGTGGGTAGTGTGTTGGCTTACTAAGACATGACCCCTGGGTTCGACACCCAGCTCTGACATCTTAAAAAAAAAACGAAATAATGAAAAAATATTTTTTTCGGCGACTACTTTTCAGCAGTATTCTGGCAAAAGCTCTGAGAGTAACTAATTGCCATGAACAAGCTTCTCAAGTCTGTCGTTCGGAGTCGACATTAAACTGTAGGTCCCGGTACTCATGGATAAAAATTGACACACACAACATGAGTGCTGCGAGACGCTAGGCCGTAATCCTGGCACAGGGTTGTAAAGGCCAGTTATATATGTATGTATGTATCTGTATGTATCGTTGGAGGTCAGTAGATGCAATCCATAGAAGTTATAAAAAAATTATTTTTTTTAATTTGAAAATTTTCTTATTTGTGTATACATATATCATAAATAACGTCCAATTGTATGAAAAAAAATCTTTATGGTGTCATTACAAGAGTATTTTAAAAGCATGAAGCAATAGAATGTAGCATATATAATACGGTCATTTCGAACGCATTCACTCAGGTCAACTTTGAATGTATCTGGACAAAAAAGTAATAAAGATATACATAAGCCTAATATTTTTGGTACATGATAATTAGATTGTTTATTACAAACTGTAAAAATATCAGCTAGATCAGAAGGCATGAAAAAAATGAATTAATGCCGCTCTTGAACCAGTGTGCAACGCCCACTTGCCTAATTCTGCCCACTTTCTGGCTGATGACCAAATTCAGAAGCTTTAGCTTTATCCGTTCTCAAGATATACAAAAATCAGTATTTAGTTTGTATGAGAAGCGCCAAGCACACCTGTCCCATTTCGCCTCTTTTTGCCTGATGCTTTGCCTTGACCGTGAAGCCGTTCAGACCAAATTCAGAAGTATTAGTTTAAACCATTGTCAAGATATACAAACATCAAGGACAACTTAGAGGCGATTTTTGGCTTACTTATCACACGCGTGTAATTTTAACCAAACATTAATATAAACCATATAGGTCCCAGTACCTAATCTCTACCTAAGATTGGTTGAAATCTGTCTATGCGTTTAAGCATTATGCGCTCGCCAAAAATAGCATCAATTTATATATATAAATAAATAAAATTAAAATTCCTAGGATATAGAAAAATTTCTTTGATAGTTATTGTCGATTTATACAAATAAATAAATTTTCCGGTTTTTATAAATGTATTTTTGCACTCAATAGGAATTAACTCAATAGAATATTAAAAAGTACAAACTTTTCTTTATGTTACACATTTAAATATACGAGTACATATGTAACCCACAATTAAAAATTATTAATTATCACTCTATACTAAACAAAAAGTACAAAAAATTCAACGCAACATTGCTGTTTTTTTCTTCTTAACGATTACATCCAAATTCAATATCTGAACATTATCATTTTTGTGATAGCTGGCTGGCACCCCTGGCAAAATAGGAACAAGATGTACTATTATAGGAGATTTGTTGGTATTATTTGTATAAAGAAATCCATCTATATTTTTCAGTAAGCTCTCCAGAGCACTCTTCCAATGATTGTGATAGAAATATTTCAGTTGCCAATAAGAAAATAAGACGCGAAGATCGTGTGTTCAGCCATCAACAATATATTGATCTAATAGTACAGTCCAGTTGGAAGAGTAAATACAGAGGATATAATAGACTTTAAGAAATGGGCCCAAATTAAGTTTACGGTTAAAAATTTATCATTAAGAAGTTATTGAAACAATTTATCTTATTATGTGTTTATTTTTTATCCAAAAACTCCGAGAGAAGTAATCGAAAAAAGTGAGAGAGATTAAGACATCTCTAAAAAATTTGTGTGCTCACTAGAATAAAAGGTACTTCCTGTAACTTACGATCTTAAGCTGATCCAACTTTTAGAGACAATGTATCTATTAATTATCTTAAAATTGCAGATATTGTAAAACTAAAGCAATATATTCCCGCAGAATTTACAGACTTTTATGATGAAATACTACAATGGCCAGTTACAAATTAAAAAGAGTTTCCTGAAGAAGTTTTTTGATAAAAATTATATTATTTATTTTTATTAGAATTTTTTATACCTAAAAAAATTTCTGCAATTTAATATGGTTTTTTTCGTTTTGTTTATTCGATATCATAAATTTCGAAAAGGGCGCATTTGTTTAATCTTAAATATACTTATACAAACAAACATATATAATAAAGTGAATATCAATGCTAAAAACCGACCATTTTTATTTGGTAGTAAAGTAAAAATGAAACAAATTTTTTAAAATTCGAAGAAAAGATATTTTTGCTAATAAAGGAATTGATGAAAAAGAACGACATACATACTATGATTACTTGTATTATTAGTTTTTGTATGAACTCTGTGTCCAAATATTAATAAGATTTGATTTTGAAAACGAATATAAAGCTTTAAGTCGTTAATATATAATAAATGAGGAAATTTTTCGTTTTATGAAAGAATTTAACCAAACTCTAGTCTTTTTCCTTAACTTTATCTAAACTTATTCCGAAAAAAATTAATTTTTCTACATTATATCGAAAACGGAAAACGAATATTTAGTCAAGTAAATCTTAATAAAACAAAATTTAGAAACTATGTACTTACAAAAAGCGTTTACAAAAAAATACCATTTAAATCTAAGGAATTGAGAATGCTTTGACCTTAAAATTGTAGATAAACTAACTGAAATATTAAAGGTCTGCATGAATGTTTTGCTTTTCTGCCAATTGAGAATGATTCGAGAAGTGAACTCTAATTGACAGTAAATTCCAGCATCGAAACAAATATTCATTCTATTCGTTTTGCAGGCAACGAAACGAAACTAAACGAACAACCTCAATAAGTGTATGTCCACACTCGGAGAGAAGAGTTGGGCAATTCTTCATCAATTCTCTTTTAAACTTGTCTTCGTGTCCACACTCGAAGAGTTTAGTTGCCAAACTTTTGTTGTTGTTCAGCAATTTTTGTGTTTTCTTTTGCTTGTTTTTCTTACAATTTAACATTTATGCCGTGTTGCCACAGAAATACTTACAAATTACACAAAATTTTATAGATTGCCCAAAATATATTTCATACATAGAATATAATGCTTTTTATTTTTGTATATCATTTTAATATATTGTTACGAAAACATAATTTTATAAAGCAAAATCATCATCATTGTAGTCGCCGTGGTCTAGTGGTTAGTGTGTTGGCTTACTAAGACGATAGTGCCGGGTTCAAATCTCAGCACCGACATCTTGAAAAAAGAAATATGAAAAAAATATTTCTTTCGGCGACTACCTCTCAGCAGTCTTCTGGCAAAAGCTCTGAGAGTAATTAATTGCCATGAAAAAGCATCTCAAGTCTGTCGTTCGGAGTCGACATTAAACTGTAGGTCCCGGTACTCATTGATAGAAATTTACACACACAACATGAGTGCTGCGAGAAGCTAGGCCGTAATCCTGACACAGGGTTGTAAAGGCCAGTTATTTTCTATTAATGAAAAATAATAATGTTTCTCTTCCCTTCTCTTATAATGATAGCATATTTTAACCAAATACCTTTTGAGATGCAAAATGAATGTCTTTTAACAGCTAGATTATGTATTCACGTATTATGTGTCGATTAGACATTCAGCAATTTAACAGTCATATACAAAATAACAAAGTAAATTTGCAGTCTTTATTCTCCATTTGAATTTTGAATTAAAAGCTATTTAAATTTTTTTGCATACGGGCAGAAGAATTTACATTTCATTATGATTCTTAATATTTAAAAAAGCATGTTGTCCCCACTGAAAGGCAATTTACTTATAGTTTAATAATTTCCGAAAATGTTTGCTTTAGCTCATCAGTGGACATATTTCAAAATTGGTATAAATTTTGATAAAGACACCTTGAAAATATTTAAATGTTTTACTATTAATGCGTAAAGAATTTTTTTGTTTTTGTTTTTTTTTTATTATTATTCATTCCTTTATATCATTAGCATATCAAATTTTGATTGCCTCAGCATCACATAGTCATTATTGAGGCGAGCTGGTAAAATATTTACAGTTTTGAATTATACATGTACAATATATAATTGGGTATTCAAACGGGGTCCTATCAAGTCATATTGTCATAATATCATACAATTTTAAAATAAGTAGTTTAAAGATATAGTATAATATATATATATAAAATAGTTTGAATAAAAAAGTCATAAAACAATAATACTTTTCAATCTATGTTTACCATTTTGTCATAAATTGAAAAATAAAATTAAAAATAATATACTAAACTATGACGGGTTGTTTACAGCAATCATATTTTTTCGTTTTATTGTTTTATGATATACCTATGACTTTAAAACGACCATTTGAATCCCCCAAATATTTTATTTTAAGATATTTAATTCTATATATTTATATAATTTACAAAAGAAAGGAAAGAAATAAAAGAAGTAAAAAATAGTAATATATACACACAAAATTTAATTATTAATTTATATGATATTGTATACGATTGCTGAATCATCATATGAAAAGAGTTTCTAAGTCTTGAAGCAAATATTCCTTTATCCTTTTATTGAAAATTGAAATTCTTTGTATATTTTTAATTTCTTGAGGGAGATTATTAAATTTCATACTATCCATATATTGAATGCGTTGTTTCGTAGTTTCTAACCGACATCTTGCTATCATAAGATTCATATTGTTTCTGGTATTGAATAATGTTTGATTTCTATGAAATGAATTTGTATGGTGACCAATATTATGGGCTGCTTAAAAACATGAAGAATTGAATTAATTTATTATAAATAATTTAATTGAAATAATGGTGAGACAAAATTATATAAAAAATTTATGTTCTCTTTCATTTTTGTGTAATTACACATAAACTGGCAACGCTGCACTTATTAAAAAGAAAAAACATAAGAAAAACGAACGCTGTGATTGTACGAAAAAGACGTGTACACCAAAAAGCGAAAAAATATGAAAGGAAATGATACATAATCAACTACAAAGAAAAAAACGAATGAGGGAATATAAAGAATCGCCGAGAACGGGCAAGTATTTTTCTTCTTTTATTCCCCTCACCGTAAACGTCCACAAACTCAAAAGTTGCCGACTCTTCTCTCCGAGTGTGGACATACACTAAACGAATAGAATAGAACCCAGCGGGAAAAGATTGATTACCTTATTTTATAATCAATTATATAATATATTACTTCAGAATATATTACTTTTGGAATCGAGAAGGTAATTTCACGTGGCACACAAGTAAATATTGATTACCATGTGCATTCCCACATCTATGAAGAAGGAAGTTATTGCTTGTTGCTTGTTGTCTTTTTTGTATATTTTTTTTAAAAAAACTGTAATTTTTTTGTTATTCTATTTTACATATCGATTACCATATACATTCCCACATATATAGAAGAAAGAAGTTATTTTTTCTGCGTATATTTGTTTGTGAATTTTTTGTTTTCTATTTTTTTTTCATAGTTAAAAAATCCGTTATTTTTTACGCAAAAAAAAAATTAATTTTATTAAATAATGCAGTTTATGTTGAAAGGCGCAGAAGTGCATACACGAAATTAATGTTTAAGATTAATTAATAACTATGTATATTAGTAGCTATTCGGGATTATTTTAAAACTAACATGTTTGCAAAATGTTTTTAACATGAACATGGAAAATAGTAAAACAAATATTCCCGAATAGCTTCTATTATTTTATTTATAATGGGGGAAATTAATTTATTATTAATAATTTAATGCATAATTTAATATATTATAAATACATTAATAATATAACACATTAAAAATAATGCATTATGGAATTTATTCCTTCAAATTATTAATAAATAATTACTTTATGCATTACAAATAATGCATTCTAATATTTATTACGAGGGGACAGTAAAAGAATTTATTACTTTCGTAGGACATGATCTGTGCTAAGCGTAATGCTTTCCGTAATCAATAGATTATACATTCCTTGTATTACCTTCTCGATTCTCATTGATTACCATTTCCCGCTGGGAATACATACATACATACATAATTGGCCATTACAACCCTGTGTCAGGATTACGGCCTAACTTCTCGCAGCACTCATGTTGTGTGTGTTAATTTTTTCCCATGAGTACCGGGACCTACATTTTAAAGTCGACTCCGAACGACAGATTTGAGAAGCTTTTTCATGGCAATTAATTACTCCCAGAGCTTTTGCCAGAAGACTGCTGAGAGGTAGTCGCCGAAAGAAATAATTGTTTCATATTTCTTTTTTTTTTTTAAAGATGTCGGAGCTGAGATTTGAACCCAGCACTATCGTCTTCGTAAGCCAACACACTAACCACTAGACCACGGCTGGGAATACAATAAATCTAAATTTACTCTCATAATTCTCAATTATTATGGAGACATTCGAATGGCTTGGAATGTCTTGAATTTCCTTTGTGAATGAAAGCATGTATTGAAGTAAATGCGATAGTTTGTAGTACAAACAAGCGAATAAAAGCAAACAAATTGAAATCTAGAAAGAAAAAATGTCTGTGTATATTAAAGCATTTAAAGGCAAAAAAAAAACAATTACTTTTTGAATATGTAATTTATTTATACTTTTTTTAAGGTTTTGTAAATATGTATGTACGTATTTTTAAGAATTAAGCCAAAAATATAAAGAAAAATAACATAAAAAATTATTCAGTTCATTACTTATTATTATTCAGTTCTTTAGTACTTATAAAACCAGTGCAAAAAATTCTTCTCTATCATATTACATTCCATTCACTCTATTCATTTCATTCTAACTCTTATGTTTCATGTCTCTCATGTCTCCATACTCTCTTGTCTCCATTCTCTTATTATTAACATTCTAACGACAACAACTACTTTTTATGTTTGTTTTCATACATGGGCACACTGCATTATATTTTAATGCAGTATTTGAAGCAGTAAGCAGTAAAATTTTACTGGTTACTGCAATTTTTTTCAGTAAGCAGTAAAATTTTTCTTGTCACTGAAAAAATTGCAGTAATCAGTAAAATTTTAATCATTACTGCTTTTTTTTTCAGTAATCAGTAAAATTTTACTGCTTACTGCAATATTTTAGAAACGAGTAAAAATCCATTAGCAAATGGAAACGATTTTGTTGTTGTTGTAAAAAAAATCTCTTTTATTATGGGATATATTTTGTTGTAACAGAAAAATTTTTAAATTTCAATGATTAATGCAATACACCTAATTCTGTTTTTACACGATAGATCGTTCCTCGAAAACTCGCGTAAAAGAAAATCACGTAAAAAATAGAGTACTCATAAAAAAGAGAGGATTGTTTCCACGTAATAATAAGTAATTTAAGTTTGTGTTGCTTCATGCACTTATTTTTTTAACAAAAAACAATAGAAAAGTGATTATTGAATAAAATATTAACAAAAAAAATTAGTTTATTTAAAAAACCAGAAGTCAATTTTTAATCATTTTCGCTCTCTAACCATCGTTTTAGTTTACGAAAAATTTCACTTTAATTGCTGGAAATATTTTCGAAATCATTTCCATTTGCTATTGGATTTTTACTCGTTTCTAAAATATTTCAGTTAGCAGTAAAATTTTACTGATTACTGAAAAAAATGCAGTAATCATTAAAATTTTACTGGTTACTGCAATTTTTTCAGTAACGAGTAAAATTTTACTGGTTACTGCAATTTTTTTCAGTAATGAATAAACATTTACTGGTTACTGCAATTTTTTTTCAGTAACGAGTAAAATTTTACTGGTTACTGCAATTTTTTTCAGTAAGCAGTAAATTTAAAATTTTTAATGCAGTATTTATTTAATGCAGTATGCCCATGTATATTTGTTTTATTCGTTTCGCTTTTACGAATGAGAGTTGGAAGTGTGTTTGAAAATTTTAGAATGTCTTGAAGATCGTTTCAAACATACCTGTGCAGACCTTTAGTATACATATACAATATAATCAGCCCATTTCTAAATAAAAAGTACCGGGAGTTTTTTCCTCTTCCATTTTTCCTATATAAATTCAATTGTAAAAATAGGAAAGGAAAAAAAAAACTTCCGGGGAGTTTTGATTTAAAATTGGGCTGAATATAGAATAGCTTTTGTTGATGTTTTTTATGTAGGTTTTAAAATTTTATATAATATTAATATGCTTTTCTACTGTGAATTCCATTCTTCAGTCTTACTCAAATAAAAACAAAAGTTTTTTGAAAAAAAAAGAAAAAAGTGATATTTTCTTATTTATCTGGCAGCTGTGATCATACGTTCAATACGTATCTGCGTTGCCGTATCGTAATTTCGAAATTCATAATGTTTTTTGTACTTACTCGTTTACCTGAATCCGAGAGAAATGCCAATTGTAAATATTTTTCGTGAAGTTTCTAACATCATGTTCATAGAAGACGAATGTTTTGACACCTTCGTTTTTTATATGTGAAACAACAAAAAACATACTCAAATTTGTTATTTTTTCATATAAAACGACGAACGTCTTTAAGCATTCGCCTTCTATGAACAGGCTGTAAGAAGAAAGAAGGAATTATTTAAAATATGTAAACTAAAAAATACCGGGTTATCCATTTCATGGTTTCAAAAGTATGGGACTGGAATTCGACATCTGTCAAACTAAGTTGTTAAACCAATTTTTTTCTTTTCAGTTGAAAGTCTGACATTGACGAAAATGGATCGCTTAACTATCACACAACGCATAAAAATTATCAAAACTTACTACAAAAATGGTGATTCTGCCACAGCCACATGTCGAGCTTTAAGAGGAGATTAATGTTTACATAATCGTCCAACTACGCAAGCAATTGGCAAAATTGTGAAGAAATTTGAAGATACTGGAGCGGTTACAAATATTGTAAGGCCTGTGCATCATCGATTTGCTCGTTCCGCTGAAAATATCGCTGCTATAAGTGAAAGTGTTGCCGAAAACCCGAATGTGTCGATTCCTCGTCGTTCTCTGGAATTAGGACTGTCTTACGACACATTATGGCGTATTTTGCATTTAGATCTACATCCATATAAAGTCCAGCCATGCCACACAACATGATCGAATATGGCTTTATTGCAAGAGACATTTCCTGGCCGCGTAATTTTTACTCGTGGCGATATCAACTGGCCACCAAGATCATGCGATTTGACACCATTCGCCTTTTTTTGTGGGGCTACGCGAAAGACCGTGTTTATGCAGATAAAGTTTCAACTCTTGAGCACTTAAAATCCAACATTCGTCAAGGTATGGCTCTAAATGTGTCAAAAAGAGGTCGAAAATTACCTCAAAAGAATCAATGCTTGCAACACTTCGCGTGGAGGACATTTAAATGATGTAGTGTTTCACACATAATGTCAACGTTCATACTTTATAATAAAAAAGATATATCATGAAAAAAAAATATTTTATATATGTTTTATTTACGTTTACTTTTGAAACTGCAAAATGGATAACCCTTTATAATAAAATCTGAGTTTTTAGACGTACATAAATGTAAACGTAATATAGAGTATGCATTTTTAAAACTTCCAGGTCAAGGATTACAACAAATCGCACACAGTACTGTTTTAATTTTATGATATAAGTAATCGCAGAACAAAACTTTCTTTGTTTTAAAAAAAATTTTTATTGATGTCTAAGTTCTGTTAATTATCGTATTTGCAATTTTTAAAGAACTTTTTCTATGACAAGAGAAAGAAACTACGTAACTTCGAATTCTAGCATAAGGGTGTATATGAAATCCAACCTGTGTGTTTGTTGGTTTAAAATGCCAACTGTTGTATTTAATAATGGTTTTGCTTCTTCTTTTATTTTCTTTTCTATTCTTTTTTTTTATTTCGATGTTTTGCAGCCTATAGCTCTAGTTGTGAAGCGAGAACGAGCAGCCATGATGGATTTAGTTGTCAAGGCATTAAAAGTAGTATTCAAGGGACACAAAGTAATTTATACAGCCTCGTTTATGGACCTATTCTTTGGAGGCATGTATGTAGACTGTTCATCAGAAGACTTTGCTTCGAAAACCTTGTGTACAGCCTTCTATACAGGAGAAGTAAAGCAGGCTCGCCAAGTAAATGATACACATTTTCTATTTTCTGTCATGGAATATGTAAGTTTTTTGTGGGACATTCTTTTTGCTCTCAATCTCTAATTGAGAATAAAATATATATTTTGTATTTCAGGCGAATAATAGCGATGCTGGCAAATTCACTGCTTGTCGTGGTGTAAAAAATATCCATAAAATGGGAAAAATAATTAAATATCAAGATGAACCCGAACTGGACATTTGGCCTGGAGATGCTTGTAATCAATTAATAGGCACTGATTCAACAGTATTTCCACCATTTTTACATAAAGATGAGGGGATATGGGCATTTACTCCGAGTATTTGTAGATCATTAGGTGCGCATTATGTAAGGAAATCTAAATATGCTGGTCTACCGGCTAGCTATTTTAGTTTAGATTTAGGTGATGTGAGGGTAAATATTACTTAAAATAGGAAGTATGAACAAGAATTAATTTTTCTCTTCTATCAGAGTTCTCCAGACCTACACTGTTTTTGTGATGATCCTGACGATTTGGATACTTGCCCGCCTAAAGGAACAATGAATTTACAAGCTTGTTCAGGGGCTCCTTTAACGGCATCAATGCCACATTTCTACAATGCGGACCCAAAACTGTTGGAGGATGTAAATGGTTTAAATCCAAACGAACATGATCACTCGGTTAAAATAGATTTTGAATTGGTAAGAAGATGGTTTCCATAACAGCTGGAAATTTTTATTGATCACTTTGATAATGGGAAAATATTTGTATTAAAATTTTCGATAACCGGAATAAACTCTACGACAATTTTCAAAATTAACAAATTTTTCATTCCATTATTTTCTACAAATTTATGGATAACAATAAATATTTGTTACCAAAAATTTCAATAATTGTAAAATTTTTAAAATCGTGTACTACATACGAGTATAAAAAATTTCGATAACTTTCAAGAAATTCTAAAGTGTTTCGTCATAAAATGCTTCAATTGATAACAAACTAAACAAGAACAGGAATTGATTTTTCTCTTACAATTATTACAGTTATTACAAGAAATTTGATTATTTTTTTGCAATGATTTCTCAATCAAAAGAGAAAATTACAATCGTGAGGGAATTGTACACCAGCCGAACTGAACATGTTTTCGATTCCAGCTACGATAGTCTCACCGGAATTCTTTGGACTTGTTGAGAATAAGTAAAATGTTGTAACCACTTTCGCTATCGTTTAGCGTTTTTTAAAAGACAACTCTATTCGAGTTATTAAAATAAAAAAAAAATAAAAATAATAATTAAAATATAAATTTTATTACAAACTTATTGGGATATTTGGATTATAATTAATTTATTAAGAAGTTATTTTAATAATATATGTACATATGTATATTAATATTTCATTACTAATTTTCCTAAAACTAAAGAAATTCAAAATAATTTCATAAAAAATTTAAATTTAAGGCCATTACCTGAATAAAAGCGTATACCGTATGACGTATAAAAAGTTCAATTTGAATACGTCCGTATTACCGAAATACGCAATAAATAAATTGGAAAATATTTTTGTATTTGTATGCTGATAATAATTCTGAAATATTTTTATTACACAATTCCAGGTTTAAAAAAAAATCAAATAAATATTATAATTTATTTATTTTTTTTACGTTTGTTTTAATTTTTCTTTTGTAAGCACTGTCAAACTTGGATTTTTGAAATACATAACGTACGTACGCGACGTATTTCGGTAGCTCTCATACAAAATGTATGAGCATTAAAAATTTTACCAGAAAATATCGTTAAAATAATTAAGGAACGCTGTAAAGGTGCCCACACACTAGTGATTTGTGACTATGATTTGTTGTGTTCGACGTCTTTTTACATGTTAATGGGGCTGTATGACAACAAATCATAAAAATTTGAAATTTTTCAATTTATTGTGATTTGTAACAGTGTATGGGGTTGTGCGCGAACATTTGAAAAAATGTTTAAATTAGTTCACAATAAAACGCCAAAATATTCATTTGGGTAGAATTAAAATAAAAATACGAAAAGTGAAAATATTTTTTGTGGTTGCGGAGATGGCTAGCAACAAATTTTTGATAGAATTCATTAAAATTTTACAAAATAAAAATGCCATTTAGAAAAGTAAAAGTTATGTCTTGTTGTTGACGTTTAAACTTATTGTGATTTTTTATAGTGTGTGGAGAAATGACAACCGAACAAATCACAGCCACAAATCACAAATGTATGGGTAGCTTAACTGACAAAACATTTAATGTTAACCAGAGCCAAAAAACCTGTATGAAAGTAGAACAAAAACATTGATATTTCTCAAAACGCATACGGCGTAAGTGAATTTCTTTTCATCATAGAAATCTGGATCCGGGACCAATCGACGCGTATTTATTTCTGATAAAAATAATGCAAAAAACGTATTTTCGATTTTTGTCAGTTACAGCGTTCTTTAATTCTTGCTACGAAATACACCGTACGCTTTTATTCAGGTACGACCCTAATGTTAAATAACAGTATGCAAAATCCATATTCGTCCATATTTTAGAAAAGTATTTTTCCTGAAATCAGTGTTTTGCTACAAAATAAATAATAAAAATATTGATAAAAAAAAATAATATTTAAGAAAACTGATATAAATAGATATGCATTTCAATCATATTTTTTTTTTATATATGACAAAGTTCAAGTGAATAATTTTAAAGGGTGTTAGAATACGAAATTTCTATACAATTTTTTCGTTAATTTTTTATTTAGTTCCTACAGATCTGTCAAGTGAGTTGTATTTTTAACTAAAAGTGTTAACGAGGGAAATAGCCAAACAGATTTTAAAATTTAACAGAAAGCAAATCGTTTAAATTTAAATGTTTTTTTTTTACAGATTTCTGGCACTCCTTTAAAAGCTGCTAAACGTTTACAATTTAATTTAGACCTTGAACCGGTAGAGCAAGTTGAAGAAATAAGCAAAGTACCACGACTAATATTGCCATTATTCTGGGTGGAGGAAGGAGTAGCTTTAAACAAAACTTACGTCAATATGCTAAAGTATACCCTATTCTTGTAAGATCTTATGAAATTTAAAATAACAAAAACAAAATCAAAATCTATTTCAAATTCTTTTTTAGGGGTCTACGTTTTAATTCAGGTTTACGTTGGACTCTTATTACCTTGTCTTTGCTGGGTTTACTGGGTGGCGGTTATTTGTATATGAAAAAAACAGATAGTTTGGAAATAACCATGCCAAACAAAGATAACAAGGTTTCTAATGTCGTACCGGTGGCAGTTGAAAACAATCAATCTCAAAATAAACCACCTATAATTGAGCCCAATTTAACAAATCAAAAAGTTGAGAAATATTAATTTTATATACTATTCTTAGTACAAAAAATTAAGATTAGTGCTTAAAGTGCTACTTGGTGCTAAAAAGTGCTAAAAATATTGCATTATTTTTTATTATTTATTTTCTCACGAATCTGCTTAAGAAAGTGCAAAACACAAAAATTAATTTTAAAATATTTATTCTTAAAAATAAGTTGAAACACAAAAATTCTCATAATGCCGAAAGAAGTTACAAAAAAATTTCTGTATTTAGTGAACCTTTCTTTCATAGAATTTGGAAAATAATTTTGGCTCAACGTCCTCTATTACAACAATTAAACAACACTTTGCAATAATTTGTTGATTTTTGAGTATTGTTGTTTAATTTTAACCAATATTTCGACCAGATGCACTGGTCATCAACAAGATTAATATGTTTTTGTTATTGCCTATTGTTGTCAAAGTCACAAGTGTTAACAAAATTATTTTCCAAGATATAAAAAAATAATTTAAATTTAATTTAAAACAGACAAAAAATTCAAATTTGTAACATTATAGCATCGCGTAGAAGTTTAAATAAAATTTAAGAGTAACACAATTTCTAGAAAGTTTTTCCTCTGTTTTGTATTTTATTTTAATAAAATAAAATAAAAATACTGCACGATTAATATCAACACTAAAACAAGAAATTGATAAGAATAAAAATATTATTATTTGAATAACAATCAATGACATAATCGAATTCTTAATTGGAAAAACAAGTTTACGAACCCTTGAAATGATAATGACGTTCTTTACTACCTCTATTTAAAAGTTACAATATGTAAAATAAAAACAACAAAGGGGTGTCTTATTCAATAGCCTTTAGTAGCTGGAATTATTAGAGTATTATCAGATGGCGGAAGTTGTGTTGATCCATATCGTCGCAAGAATTAGAGAACGCTGTAAATGACAAAACATTTAATGTTCGCCAGAGCCAAAAAAAAACCTGTATTTTTCAAACACACTGGAATTTTTCAAAACGCAGACGGCGTAAGAGAATTTCTTTTCATCGTAAAAATCTGGTACCGGGACCAATCGACGTGTATTTTTTTTTCTGATAAAAATTATACAAAATGATATTTTCGATTTTTTGTTAGTTACAGCGTTCTTTAATTCTTGCGACGATATGCAAATTACAGTTATTTACCCAGCTTTCAAATTCGAGTCTTCTTTTACTTATCCCCGCGATGTAAAAGTCAGAATATCGTCGGTATAATATAGAAAGGACGTATCTCGATTTTCCTTAAAATGTATTCTGGTAGTATACATCGAAGTATACTCGTACATCTGCGGTACCAAATTTCGTATTTATAAATCAATAAGAAAAAGCCCCAACTCATTTAAATTTTCTTCGATACATTTTTAATACTCGTATTTGCAATTAAGCGAAGTTATTTTTATAAAATTTTTTGCTTTTTGACGCAAAATTTGTTTTTTTAACGGTATTTAAAATGGAAGCTATGAAATGAAGACATTTTGAAAATTGAAATGCCTGACAAAACACATTTCACAGGACATGCAGATGATATAGTGGTGATCATATCGGCACCGGACAAAGATGACGCCAGGAGGAAGCTCAACCAGGTTTTGATAAGGACCCGCATATGCCTTTAGAACCATGGCCAGTGGCTTGCCAGAGATAAGACTGAGGTTGTTTTGATTACGACGGCTCAACTCGAGATCAGCATGCAGGTTGATGAGTTATACCTTTTAACCCAGAGGGCGTTGAAATATTTCCGAGTGCAACTTGACTGTAGGCTTACCAATTGGGCTCATATACAACATGCCGTACCAAGGCGGCGAAGGCGACAGGCATGCTGAGTAGATTGATGGCGAACATATGTGGTCTGACATATAGTTAGAGGAAGCTGATTATGGCAGCCATGAATTTGCTACTATTGCATGGCAGCGAAACCTGACATAGGGTATGTATGTATCTGACACACGAAATTGATGAAAGAAAAAATAAAAAAAAAATACAGTCCAGTTACTATTAAATAATATAATAAGATGGACTATTTGGGAGAATATCTTGGCACCAGCAATATTACCATGAAAAAATCATGTTAGAATCGTAATCAAGGGACTGTAATGTTGGACTGAGTGTATTGAAGATTCAGGAGATTATTTCGTACTGCATGTGATCATTATTGGATAAATTTTTTAAAAAATAAATAATCAGTATGTAATTAGAAATGAAAGAGTTTTTGCATTTTTGTTTTTTTTTTTTTTGTTTTTGTTTTTTAAGGACACTTTAAATAATATATTGAATTAAGTTCGGAACTGATTATGTATTTTATCTTATTTCAGAATTTAAAAATCAGCATTTTATATAAGTATATAAATACATATATACGTACATATGTATATGTATATATTTTTTAACGATAATTGATAATTGATTTGCAGTTGAAAATAAAATAAAAATATGTGCATATGGGCAATTTCAAAAATTTTCGACATTTTGATATTTTTTTTTTCCAAATTTTTTTTTTTGATGACACGAATGACGCTTTGGTCACGTGAAGGGTGATATTTTAGCATACCAAAACAGTTCGCGTTAATCATTTATTGCAAACGGCGCGAAAGTTATGGAGGTTTTAAGTTTTAAATTTCTTTAAAAAAATTTAAAGTTAAATTTATTGGTTTATGTTATATGGATGCATGAAACTCATTTCAAATTCATCAGTGCAGTCCAAATTCATCAATGCACTGATAAAATACATAAAAAAATATCAATTATAATTAAAGTTCCTTAACATTAAAAAACGCGAATTTTTGCAAAAATATGAATGTTTCACCGATTGTTATAATATGCGTTTATATAACGCATAACTAATTTACAGAAAAACAATGTTTTAACTTGCAAATTTAAAAAATAACAAAAATTATATAAGAATTATTTTTGAGGTTAGGTTTTTTTTTTTTGATCTGTAAAATTTAAAATCATGAACATTTTTTAATGCCTATTCGGTTTTATTATCAAGCTTAAAAAAACCTTTCATTTGGTGTCAATCGCGGCGGAATCTATACATAACTGCAGATGTCACAAAGCAAAATGTGTTTAAAGAAAAATGCCGCTGTACCCGCTAAATATGGACCGAATTCAACCGTATTTATATATGATCTTTAGTTCACCGCCGCACTTCATTTCCAATACTTTACATTGATTTTAAACCACTGATTAACTAAAAAAACGCGAAAGAAAATCATGAAATTTTGCAAAAGTTTTATATTCTTTATAAAATTTTTGCGTTTTAAAATATTTTAACGCCTTCTTGACGTTGAGGTGCCATTTACTAAAAAGTTTAGATCACGCAATACATAAACCAGTTTTAAAAAAGATTGCAAATGTCAAGCGCGAAAAACTCTAATTTTTGAAAAATTTACGCCAATTCTATAAAAGTTTGAGGTCATCGTTCTCAGCAACTAGCAGCCTGACATCGACGTGATATGGCGCAAATTTTAGCAAATTATACCATCTTTTAAATACTGTTGACGAAATGTAATTTTCTTGAACGGCGCAAAAACGCTATAGAAAAAACTGCGAAAATTAAAAAATCGGAAAATTTTGGTTTCAAAAATGAACCGCTATACAACTTTTTCCCAAATAGTAGTATTGGCATAACTTTTATAGTGTAAATATCTACAAAGTCTAGTGACTTTATTTTATATCAGTGAGCATCGGAAGTTTGAAACTAAAAGTAGAAAAGTGATGAAATATGAAAAAACTCTTGTAAATTTCAATCCTGTTTTTGAGTTTTTCGATATTTGAGTGCCCATAACTTTTAAAAATAAAGAACTGATGGTCTGAAATTTTGAATTTCCCAGGTTTCTAGTGTGGCCTACCATTCCCTTTTGACCGTTTTGGTCAATTCGAAAAACTGGAGAAATAATAAGCATCTGAACTCTGTTTCAACAAATGTTGAAAATTTTTGAAATTGCCCATATACACTCCGGTTCACTTATTTAAAGGCACAAAAGATCCCATATTCAGGAGCCGGTATCTTTTGCAATTTTTAACCGATTCCAGAATTTTAAAATAGAAATGGAAGCTATACATCTTGAGATATGAACAAAATCATGACAATGGTGGTTTCTTAACTAAGCAACCTTTTTTTGAGGAATTTATAAAAATAATCTAAAAATATGGTATTTTTTTTTTGGTTCACTTGAATAAAGGCACTTTAACTAACTTTAATGAAAAACAGCTTTTCTTGTTTTTTAAGTTATTATTACTTTATTTGCTTTATTAAAGAACTATTAGTAATGGGTACAACCTCCTTTGTTTTTAATAACTTCAAATATACGGGTTTTCTTTGACAGATAAAGAGAATTTATGTAATCCAACGAAATTTCATTCCAAGCATCCTTAATGGCCTGAATTAGTGACTGCTTGTCATCAAATTGTGTACCTCCTTCATAGACCATACGAGATAACCAACCCCACACATTTTCGATAATGTTTAGATCTGGCGAATAGGGTGGCCAGTCAAGAATATTAACATTTTGGCTTGCAATGTACTCCTTTACTACTCCGGCGTTGTGTATAGGGGCATTATTCTGTTGCAATATCCAAGGTATTGGACCAAATAGCTCATTGAGCTTCGGAAAAGCCGACTCCATTAACGCTCTATAGGTTGCACCAGTCATTTTTGCACTTTGAAATTCAAGATCGATGGTGCCATAGTACGTAATAGCACCCCACACCATAACGCCGCCCTCAGGTCATGGAAATAATAGTTGTAGCAATCAGGCCCATCCAAATTAAACTTCTTTTCATCCGTAAATACAACGGTTTTCCAGTCATTTACATAGCCTCTTTGCTGCACATCCCATACCATGTAGTCTATTGCGAATTGAAGACGCTTTTTCTTACGAGGACCATTAAGTGGCGGCTTTTTTTGTAATTTCTTGTATTTAAGATACTCACAGCTCTTAATAACTCTGCGTACTGATGACTTGCTTGCTTGCATTCCAGCTTGAGCTCTTATTTTTGACAAGGATAAGGCAAAATTAGAAGCAATTAGGATGATTTTTCTTTTCTCATAAGTAGATAAAGACAACGAGACCCTCCTTTAAAATTTTTTCTATACCCCTCGGGGTCCTTTATGTAATTGTCTACAACTGTTGGGCTCCTTCCAATTTTTTTAGCTATTGCGAGGTTAGAATATCCTTCAGAACGGTAAACATCGATTTTAGCCCTTTTCGATAGATTTAAAATTTTTTGTTTTGCCATTTTGACTCGTAAATCGACTAAGATGTAATAAATTGCAATAAACAAACGCCCCCAACAAAAAATCACCGCTTACTTTAAAAATAATACAAAAAAAAAATAAAGTGCCTTAATTCAAATGAACCAAAAAAAAACAAATTTTTAGATTTTTTTTATAAATTCCTCAAGAAAAGGTTCCTTAGTTAAGAAACCACCATTGTCATGATTTTGTTTATATCTCAAGATGTCTACCTTCCATTTCTATTTTAAAATTCTGGAATCGGTTAAAAATTGCAAAAGATACCGGCTCCTGAATATGAGATTTTTTGTGCCTTTAAATAAGTGAACCGGAGTGTATAATACTCGTATTTCTAGCACAAACAGAAAATATTATTTAATAAAAAATAAATAAAAATTGAAAATTATTACATCAGTTGGGGTTTTAGAAAAATAAAGTCCTATAAAATATAAAAAGGAAAAAATAAATAAAACAAATAATAATAAAGGGGAAATTTTTATTATTTAAGCTTTAATTTGCATTAATTTATTATTTGTTTGGCTGTATCGAATACAATGATTACAAACAATTCATTTGTATTGTATTCCATACGTTGTCGTTGGTGTTTTTTGTCGAAATTATAATTGATTTTCAATTGAATATGCATGACTTCATTTAGGCATAGATAGATGATGTATTCGTAATATTATTGTGGGCATTGTTATTATTGTCGTCGTTGTAATTTTTACTATTTTTCCCCCTCAATATGTTTTCTTTCATGTTATTGTTGTGCCAATATTTCGCTTCTTTTTATCCCCTATACTATCGTCATAGATACAATATTGAGTTTGTGATTAATTTTGTAAAGGAATAAATGCAACAGTTTAACAGTAAAATTTACAATATTTTCAATAGAATAAAAGCATGTTGTATCGCTTGTAAGAAATCAATTAAAAAACTGCAAAACGTAACATTTTGTGTAAAAATAAGAGATATGGAAGTCTAGACCTGTCTCAGTTTGCCAGTTATTTTAGGTTTTTAGTCAGAAATAATTAAGCTGTAAACTAGGGATGCTCGATGTTTATCGATCCGTCGAAAACCATCCGGTAGCCCTGCTTGAACGCTGCTTATAATTGTGCATTATATCTACGATTTATTTGTAAACGTAAGTAGAGAATGTTCACGATGCATGTCATCAGAAAAAACATCGATGTATTTTTTTCGTGAGCTTAACTACTGTAAACAAAACTGGACGGTCGGAGATATTAGAAATCAACTACAGTCAAAATTAATAGTGTACACTATTAGTATTTGTGAATTGATTTTCACAAGATGTAGCTTAATTTATTTGTAGTAAAGTTATCGTTATCTTTGTTTTTTTATCTTTTTAGGGGCTTTAAAAGACCAAATATTTTGATATTTCATGTGTATTTTTTTTTTTCATTTTCGATATTAGTTTCCGAATAACTCTAAAACTGTTGGACATAATAGAGAACAATGTTAATGACAATTTTCTACATCGTTTTTTTATGTTTTATTTTTCAAATTCAATAACCGTTAGCGAATTAAAGAGTGTGTTGTCGGCTTATTAAGGGTGACAACATTTTTCAGGTCCATTACAATAAATCTAGACCTAATTCAAACAGACATTAAATACTTTGCATTCGCATAACTATTGAGCGTTACGTGCATACGAGGGTTGCCTTTTATGTTTCGGGATTTGGCAACCCTAGTGTTGAAATCTGGCAACTGACTGCTCTATGGTAAAGTTATACATTTTTGAAGTAATACATACTCAGAACGTTTTGAAGTACGAGCGCTATTTGTGTTATTTACAGTAACTTAAAAGATTCATTTCGGCCCAAAAATGGAATTAAATCGTGTACATTTTCGTGCAATTATTTTTTACAACTTTCGACGTGCATGGATGAACTGAATTCAATTTTTGGCGATCAAGCTCTATCAAGAATCAGTGTTTATAGATGGTATGGTGAATTCAATCGTTCATTCCAAGACGAATTTCGTGAAGGTGGTCCAAAATCAGTTGTGGTTCCGTGGTCTTGTTGGTCTTCTAAGAAATTAGAAAACCAACCGCCGAAGGCTCTTAACCATGACAATGCACACATCGGCTCAAACTACAACTTTCTTTTATTGTTACAAATATACGAAGAGATATAAGATGAAAAAAGTATCGTTCACTCTATAGTAGTGTTTTTAGTTTATACATATAGTATGTATATGGGCAATTTCAAAAATTTTCAACATTTGTTGAAACTGAGTTCAGATGCTTATTATTTCTCCAGTTTTTCGAATTGACCAAAACGGTCAAAAGGGAATGGTAGGCCACACTAGAAAACTGGGAAATTCAAAATTTCAGACCATCAGTTCTTTATCTCTAAAAGTTATGGGCACTCAAATATTGAAAAACTCAAAAACAGGCTTGAAATTTACAAGAGTTTTTTCATATTTCATCACTTTTCTACTTTTAGTTTTAAACTTCCGATGCCCACTGATATAAAATAAAGTCACTAGACTTAGTAGATATTTATACTATATAAGTTATGCCCATACTACTATTTGGGAAAAAGTTGTACAGCGGTTCATTTTTGAAACCAAAATTTTCCGATTTTTCAATTTTCGCAGTTTTTTCTATAGCGTTTTTGCGCCGTTCAAGAAAATTGCATTTCGTCAACAGTATTTAAAAGATGGTATAATTTGCTAAAATTTGCGCCATATCACGTCGATGTCAGGCTGCTAGTTGCTGAGAACGATGACCTCAAACTTTTATAGAATTGGCGTAAATTTTTCAAAAATGACAGTTTTTCGCGCCTGACATTTGCAATCTTATTTAAAACTGGTTTATGTACTGCGTGATCTAAACTTCTTAGTAAATGGCACCTCAACGTCAAGAAGGCGTTAAAATAGTTTGAAACGTAAAAATTTTATAAAGAAAATAAAAATTTTGCGAAATTTTATGATTTTGTTTCGCGTTTTTTTTAATTAATCAGTGGTTTAAAATCAATGTAAAGTATTGGAAATGAAGTGCGGCGGTGAACTAAAGATCATATATAAATACGGTTGAATTCGGTCCATATTTAGAGGGTACAGTGGCATTTTGCTTCAAACACATTTTGATTTGTGACATCTGCAGTTATGTATAGATTCCGCCGCGATTAACAGCAAATGATAGGTTTTTTTAAGCTTGATAATAAAACCGAATAGGCATTAAAAAATTTTCATGATTTTAAATTTTACAGATCAAAAAAAAATCCTAACCTCAAAAATAATTCTTATATAATTTTTTTTATTTTTTAAATTTGCAAGTCAAAACATAGTTTTTCTGTAAATTAGTTATGCGTTATATAAACACGTATTATAACAATCGGTGAAACATTCACATTTTTGCAAAAATTCGCTTTTTTAATGTTAAGAAATTTTAATTATAATTAATATTTTTTATGTATTTTATCAGTGCATTGATGAATTTTGACTGCACTGATGAATTTGAAATGAGTTTCATGCATCCATACAACATTTATTAAAATAAACCAATATATTTAACTTTAAATTTTTTTTAAGAGATTTTAACTTAAAACTTCCATAACTTTCGCGCCGTTTGCAATAAATGATTAACGCGAACTGTTTTGGTATGCTAAAATATCACCCTTCACGTGACCAAAGCGTCATTCGTGTCATCCAAAAAAAAAAAAAATTTCGAAAAAAAAAAATATCAAAATGTCGAAAATTTTTGAAATTGCCCATATATGTTTATTAATTAATGTAATAGAGGTAAAGCCAACCATATTTGGTAGTTATTTAAGTGTTAATTGGAAAATTTAAATTTATTTCTCTGAAATTAATAATAATAATAAAAATAAATTTTCAAAATAATAAATAAACAAGATAATTTCTTTCTGTATCTTAAATACTAAAGCTGATTTTCGAACAAAAATAATTTAATTAAAGCAATATTCGGCAGAAATCGAGCTCGACACCGAGGAAAAATATAAATTAGCATTCTGTGCCTCGAGTAATACAGAAACGAGGCACTGGTACAGGGTATTATGTACTTATTTTACTTATCTTCTTCAACCCAGTTACTTGTTTTTTTTTACATATTCCTTTTCCATTTTTATAATAATAGTTAAACCTTTACCGCCGTATTAATAAAGACTTATTTCACAAATTTCTATACAATACGAGTATGAATATTTTTTTATGAATACAGCAGTAAATTTATTTACTTTTAAAAAGTAAAACAATTTTTTTGACAAATTCAGTTTTATTTATGCCAAAGTAACGTAGAAATATGGGAATTAATAATGAAATATGATGGTTGGTAAATGTGTACCTCTAGCTCGTCGGCAGTCGTCCGTTCTTTTCACAAAATTTTGTTCAATATTTTGCAACTAAGTTTTACTTATCTCGTCATCAATGTAGTGCGTCAGTTGTTTGTGGTTTGTTTACCGCGGGGAATGTGGTTTAAGCCCAAATCGCGGAGAGAGCGTACGCTCGGTGTGGAGTTGCATTGCAACCGGGTGCCGTGACCCATAGAACGGTAGGAGTGTTAGATAGACTCCGAATTTCAACAGCATGTGTCTGTTTCTCCGGACGGGTTAGCATGTTAAACTTGACATTATATATGCTTTGTTCATCTAAACCCGGCCTTGAAAATGGCTCCAGAGAAAATAATATAGCAGCGTTAAATCACAAGAACGAGCCGGACCATTGACATCGCCAAATCGAGAAATTACGCGACCGGAAAATTTCTCTGAATTGTTTGGCCGGCAGCGTCGCTTGTGGCGAGACACGGTGACAGCGTTTCATTGCTAGATTCGGCATCACCTGCCCGCCTAACCACAAACCGCACCGTACGATCACTTTCTTTAGATATAGTGGTTTTTCAAGCACTGTTTGTGGATTTCGTGAGCCCCATATGCAATAATTTTGTTTTGTTTGGGCCTTATTAGTAAAGATTATTTTTTGGAAAATGTGTTATTTTCGTTCAGTTTTTCAAACAACCATTTGACAAACGTTCGACGCAAACAATGGTCTGCCGACTTTAATTCTTGAACGAGTTGAACTTTATTATAAGCGTGGAGATGAAGGTCTTTATGAAAAATATTGCGTTAAGTGTCTCTTGTGATGCCCTATTTTTGCTGTATTGCGTATTGTTTTGGTCTGTTGTCAGCAGCAGTACCGTAAGCCTAGAATTTAGCGACAAATTTAACAAAGCAGCATAGCAAGCAAGCAAAACAATAAAGATGTTATTGCATGCGCAACTACATGATTGTGAAGGAAATTATTCCTAACTTTTATTAGTTTCTTATGCCGGAATTGCTTAGGGGCAAAAACGGGCAGCTAAATTTTTAATAAATCGTTAGCTGAGACTTCAGGCTTTAATTCGATATAAGTCTCTGGCTAGAGGTCGTTGGAGATCAGTAGATGGCATCTAGATGCAATCCATAGAAGTTGGAGAAAATAAATATTTTTTGAAAATTTTTTGTAGTAAAAAAAAATATTTTTTTAATTATGAAAATTTTTTTTTTATTTGCATATACATACACATGTCATTAATAACTTCCAATTGTATGAAAAAATCTTTATAGTGTCATTACATGAGTATTTTAAAAGCACGAAGCGATGGAAGGTAGTATATATAATACGGGCATTTCAAACGCATTCGCCAAAAACGTAATAAAGATATAAGCCTAATATTTTTGGTACATGATAATTAGATTGTTTATTACAAACTGTAAAAAAATCAGGTAGATCAGAAGACATAAAAAAATGAATAAATGAACCAGTGTGCAAAGGTCTCAGAAGGAGACTGATTACGAGGTAAAACTTCTCCAACTTCATAAAGTAATACAGTAAATTTTTCACCATTTTGATGTTAAATTTTCACAATTAAAATACTTTGTCAAGAGTGTAGAGTGTTCCATGGTTAAAATTTCCCAACTTTTTACTTAATAAATGTCAAAGGAAGACAGCTCAATTCTTGACATTTCATCATTTGACAGACAATTTACTTTCTAACGTCAAATTTGCACTCCCTTTATTTTTGGTTTCTTAAAATTCACATCAAGCTAGATCGACAACAGAATAGTGATGCATAAATAAATGTATTTCATAAGTGAGTACCTAATTACTCGCTTAGTTTTATAGAAAACCAAATACTTAATGAACATATTTACGAGTAAACTCCTAAGTTTTTGTTTTGATTTTTAAATAATTAGAGTAAAATCATATTTAAAATACATTTCGTAGTTTTTCAAGTTTTCTGTCTTCAAAATTGTCCGATTACTTTTATAATGCATTATAGTTGTGTGCATAAGTCTATGTCCACACTCGGCGAGAAGAGTCGGGCAATTCTTCATCAATTCTCTTTTAAACTTGTCTTCGTGTCCACACTCGGAGATTTTAGTTGCCCAACTTTTTGTTGTTGTTCAGCAATTTTTGTGTTTTCTTTTGTTTGCTTTTTCTTACAATTTGACATTTATGCCGTGTTGCCACAGAAATACTCACAAATTACACAAAATTTTATAGATTGCCCAAAATATATTTCATACATAGAATATAATGCTTTTTATTTTTGCATTTATTTTAATATATGAATAAATATTTGTGTATTTATAAATTTCCCTGTAGAAGACAAAGCCTTAAAGTTATTACTAGAGCTATTGGAACATTTTTACATTTCATTATGATTCTTAAAATTTAAAAAGCATGTTGTCCAAACTGAAAGGCAATTTACTTATAGTTTAATAAATTCCAAAAATGTTTGCTTTAGCTCACCAGTGCACATATTTTAAAATTGGTATAAATTTTGAAAAAGTCACCTTGAAAATATTCAAATGTTTTACTATTAATGCGTAAAGAATTTTTTTGTTTTTTTTTTATTATTATTTATTCTTTTATATCATTAGCATATCAAATTAAGATTGTCTCAGCATCACTTAGTCATTATTGAGGCGAGCTGGTAAAATATTTACAGCTTTGAATTAGACATGTACAATATATAATTGGGGTATTCAAACGGGGTCCTATCAAGTCATATTGTCATAATATCATACAATTTTAAAATAGTTTAAAAAATTTGTTGTTGGTCTTTGAATAAAAAAGTCATAAAACAATAAGACTTTTCAACCAGTGTTTACCATTTTGTCATAAATTGAAAAATAAAAAAATAAAATTAAAAATAATATACTAAACTATGACGGGTTGTTTACAGCAATCATATTTTTTCGTTTTATTGTTTTATGATATATGACTTTAAAACGACCATTTGAATCCCCCAAATATTTTATTTTAAGATATTCATCTAATGGTTTAATTCTATAAATTTATATAATTTACAAAAGAAAGGAAAGAAATAAAAGAAGTAAAAAAATAGTAATATATACACACAAAATTTAATTATTAATTTATAGGATATTGTATACGATTGCTGTAAATCATATGAAAACAGTTTCTAAGTCTTGAAGCAAATATTCCTTATCCTTTTCTTGAAAATTGAAATTCGTTGTATATTTTTAATATCTTGAAGGAGATTATTAAATTCCATACTATCCATATATTCAATTCGTTGTTTCGTAGTTTCTAACCGACATCTTGCTATCATAAGATTCATATTGTTTCTGGTATTGAATAATGTTTGATTTCTATGAAATGAATTTGTATGGTGACCAATATTATGGGTTGCTTAAAAACATGAATAATTGAATTAATTTATTATAAATAATTTAATTGAAGTAATGGTGAGGCACTCTATCAGCAATTTTGAGAAATTATACCCCAGGTCCCAAAAGTGGTTGTGGACCGCTTTTACCGATTTTTGTCAAATATATATTATACTATTATTAATTGAAAATGCTAAAAATGCACTATTTTTCGGGGCGTATTTCTCGGTCCACAACCACTTTTGGGACTTGGCGTATAATTTCCCTTAATCTCGGATAGAGTGTCTTTCCACCACATTAGGTCAAATATCAGCAGAATTTCTGCTTTTACCGATTTTTGTCAAATATATATTATACTATTAACAATTGAAAGTGCTAAAAATGCACTATTTTTCAGGGCTTATTTCTCGGTCCACAACCACTCTTGGGACCTCGGGTATAATTTCTCAAAATCTCTGATAGAGTGTCTTTCCACCACATTAGGTCAGATATCAGCAGAATTTCTGCTTTTACCGATTTTTGTCAAATATATATTATACTATTAACAATTGAAAGTGCTAAAAATGCACTATTTTTCAGGGCGTATTTCTCGGTCCACAACCACTTTTGGGACCTGGGGTATAATTTCTCTAAATCTCGGATAGAGTGTCTTTCCACCACATTAGGTCAGATGTCAGCAGAATTTCTGCTTTTACCGATTTTTGTCAAATATATATTATACTATTAATAATTGAAAGTGCTAAAAATGCACTATTTTTCAGGGCGTATTTCTCGGTCCACAACCACTTTTAGGACTTGGCGTATAATTTCCCTTAATCTCGGATAGAGTGTCTTTCCACCACATTAGGTCAGATATCAGCAGAATTTCTGCTTTTACCGATTTTTGTCAAATATATATTATACTATTAACAATTGAAAGTGCTAAAAATGCACTATTTTTCAGGGCGTATTTCTCGGTCCACAACCACTTTTGGGACCTCGGGTATAATTTCTCAAAATCTCTGATAGAGTGTCTTTCCACCACATTAGGTCAGATATCAGCAGAATTTCTGCTTTTACCGATTTTTGTCAAATATATATTATACTATTAACAATTGAAAGTGCTAAAAATGCACTATTTTTCAGGGCGTATTTCTCGGTCCACAACCACTTTTGGGACCTGGGGTATAATTTCTCTAAATCTCGGATAGAGTGTCTTTCCACCACATTAGGTCAGATATCAGCAGAATTTCTGCTTTTACCGATTTTTGTCAAATATATATTATACTATTAACAATTGAAAGTGCTAAAAATGCACTATTTTTCAGGGCGTATTTCTCGGTCCACAACCACTTTTGGGACTTGGCGTATAATTTCTCAAAATTTCTGATAGAGTGTCTTTCCACCACATTAGGTCAGATATCAGCAGAATTTCTGCTTTTACCGATTTTTGTCAAATATATATTATACTATTAACAATTGAAAGTGCTAAAAATGCACTATTTTTCAGGGCGTATTTCTCGGTCCACAACCACTTTTGGGACCTCGGGTATAATTTCTCAAAATCTCTGATAGAGTGTCTTTCCACCACATTAGGTCAGATATCAGCAGAATTTCTGCTTTTACCGATTTTTGTCAAATATATATTATACTATTAACAATTGAAAGTGCTAAAAATGCACTATTTTTCAGGGCGTATTTCTCGGTCCACAACCACTTTTGGGACCTGGGGTATAATTTCTCTAAATCTCGGATAGAGTGTCTTTCCACCACATTAGGTCAGATGTCAGCAGAATTTCTGCTTTTACCGATTTTTGTCAAATATATATTATACTATTAATAATTGAAAGTGCTAAAAATGCACTATTTTTCAGGGCGTATTTCTCGGTCCACAACCACTTTTAGGACTTGGCGTATAATTTCCCTTAATCTCGGATAGAGTGTCTTTCCACCACATTAGGTCAGATATCAGCAGAATTTCTGCTTTTACCGATTTTTGTCAAATATATATTATACTATTAACAATTGAAAGTGCTAAAAATGCACTATTTTTCAGGGCGTATTTCTCGGTCCACAACCACTTTTGGGACCTCGGGTATAATTTCTCAAAATCTCTGATAGAGTGTCTTTCCACCACATTAGGTCAGATATCAGCAGAATTTCTGCTTTTACCGATTTTTGTCAAATATATATTATACTATTAACAATTGAAAGTGCTAAAAATGCACTATTTTTCAGGGCGTATTTCTCGGTCCACAACCACTTTTGGGACCTGGGGTATAATTTCTCTAAATCTCGGATAGAGTGTCTTTCCACCACATTAGGTCAGATATCAGCAGAATTTCTGCTTTTACCGATTTTTGTCAAATATATATTATACTATTAACAATTGAAAGTGCTAAAAATGCACTATTTTTCAGGGCGTATTTCTCGGTCCACAACCACTTTTGGGACTTGGCGTATAATTTCTCAAAATTTCTGATAGAGTGTCTTTCCACCACATTAGGTCAGATATCAGCAGAATTTCTGCTTTTACCGATTTTTGTCAAATATATATTATACTATTAACAATTGAAAGTGCTAAAAATGCACTATTTTTCAGGGCGTATTTCTCGGTCCACAACCACTTTTGGGACCTCGGGTATAATTTCTCAAAATCTCTGATAGAGTGTCTTTCCACCACATTAGGTCAGATATCAGCAGAATTTCTGCTTTTACCGATTTTTGTCAAATATATATTATACTATTAACAATTGAAAGTGCTAAAAATGCACTATTTTTCAGGGCGTATTTCTCGGTCCACAACCACTTTTGGGACCTGGGGTATAATTTCTCAAAATTTCTGATAGAGTGTCTTTCCACCACATTAGGTCAGATATCAGCAGAATTTCTGCTTTTACCGATTTTTGTCAAATATATATTATACCATTAATAATTGAAAATGCTAAAAATGCACTATTTTTCGGGGCGTATTTCTCGGTCCACAACCACTTTTGGGACCTGGGGTATAATTTCTCTAAATCTCGGATAGAGTGTCTTTCCACCACATTAGGTCAGATGTCAGCAGAATTTCTGCTTTTACCGATTTTTGTCAAATATATATTATACTATTAATAATTGAAAGTGCTAAAAATGCACTATTTTTCAGGGCGTATTTCTCGGTCCACAACCATTTTTGGGACCTGGGGTATAATTTCCCTAAATCTCGGATAGAGTGTCTTTCCACCACATTAGGTCAGATTTCAGCAGAATTTCTGCTTTTACCGATTTTTGTCAAATATATATTATACTACTAATAATTGAAAGTGCTAAAATGCACTATTTTAATATTAATAATATAATTAATATTCCATTTTTTGTTATTAAAAGATATTTAGCTTCGTGTAAAACAGACTTCTCAAAAGAATAATATATCTTTATCGAAAAAGAAATCAACCAAACAAAAAAGAAGATAAATCTACAACAAAAGAATATAACTATTCAAAAAAGAATATAACTATACAAAAAAGAATATAACTATACAAAAAAGAATTTAACTTTAGCAAAAAAGAATATAACTACGAAGCTAACTTCACACAAATTAATGTTAAATTAACAGCCTCTGTTAAGTTAACATTAATGTTAAAAAAAGAATATAACTTACGAATTTAACTTCACACACTTCAATAATTACACGGTGCTACAAATGAGCAACTTTTTTTTATACTTGGAAAGTGACCTAGTGTACGTTGTAGGCCTTATTGAGTAGATCATAAATCAATTTTTAAAAG
The DNA here is from genome assembly GCA_963576795.1 of Metopia argyrocephala. Lineage (NCBI taxonomy): Eukaryota > Metazoa > Arthropoda > Insecta > Diptera > Sarcophagidae > Metopia > Metopia argyrocephala. The sequence continues at coordinate 98,142,578 of OY756209.1, read as the reverse complement.
TTCGGAAACACCCTCAAATTTCGGAGTTATTCCGAAAAAACTATTTTCGGGTAGGTTCGAGTACTTATGAACACGTAACTCAGTTGATTTTAATCCGATTTTAAATTTTTAAACGGTTTCAGAAAGAAGAAATATGTGCCTTTTTAAGTATGTACACATTTTGGTATATATATTAAATTTTTGTAGTGTTATTTTTAATTATATCTGATTTTAATTTTATTTTTTCTAAATTTTTTAACTTTGGCGCCATTTTTTTAAATTAGATTGTTTAGAAACATACCCTTATGTATATATTTCATTAAAGCTAATTTAGTTCTGAGTTAAGCAAGCTTCCAATAAATAAAATCGAGTAAAAAATAAAAAAGTTATTAAGGTTTTTCAAAAGTTAAAAATTTTGCTATTACAAATATGTATTGAACAAGATACTACATTTTCTTTATTTTTTAGTATTTTAATGATATGATTATGTAAATATTTTAAAATAACAGTATTCAAATTTATTATTTCATAATCATAAGACTAAAAAATAAAGAAAATGTAGTATCTTGCTCAATACATATTTGTAAAAGCAAAATTTTTAACTTTTGAAAAACCTTAATAACTTTTTTATTTTTTACTCGATTTTATTTATTGGAAGCTTGCTTAACTCAGAACTAAATTAGCTTTAATGAAATATATACATAAGGGTATGTTTCTAAACAATCTAATTTAAAAAAATGGCGCCAAAGTTAAAAAATGTAGAAAAAATAAAATTAAAATCAGATATAATTAAAAATAACACTACAAAAATTTAATATATATACCAAAATGTGTACATACTTAAAAAGGCACATATTTCTTCTTTCTGAAACCGTTTAAAAATTTAAAATCGGATTAAAATCAACTGAGTTACGTGTTCATAAGTACTCGAACCTACCCGAAAATAGTTTTTTCGGAATAACTCCGAAATTTGAGGGTGTTTCCGAACTTTTAAAAATTGATTTATGATCTACTCAATAAGGCCTACAACGTACACTAGGTCACTTTCCAAGTATATTTTCACTGTAGCACCGTGTTATAGAAAGAAAATATTAATGCCCGTATTCATAAAAAATATCTTAGGTGATATCTTCGTGTTCCTCCATAAATTTTACAAATATCCCATTTTGAATTATATTGTATTTCTATGTTTTCCTCTATACACATGAATATATTTTATATAAAATGAAATTTAAATTAATTTTACTTGCATTGTGCAGCAAAATACGTTTAACCGCCTACAACAAAAATCAAAACAAGTGTGTTTCTGACAGCTGAAAACTGATCGGATTGTTTCTGACCAAAAACCGATAAAATCAGATTCGATGACACCAAATTCTGACAACAATTCTGATTCTGTTTCTGTGACACCAAAATGAGAATTCTGTCGGTTTCAATTCTGATTCTGATAATAATCAGATTCTACAACAACCCTGATTAATAGGAAAGAAATTTAAGAAATTTTTAGTAAATTAAAAAACTGTAGCCCAACACACAAATCCGCATCCATATTTATTTATTTGTCTTTTAATATTTGAAAAAAAACACTATAAACAAATTACTATCTCACAATATATTTTCTGTTATGTTTTGTTGTTGTTTATCTCCAAAACATCTGACACGTTTTTAAATGTTCTATAAGTGCACTTACGTTTCTACGTTAGGGGACGTTACATTACGATACAGCAACGTTTGGCTAACCAGGCCTTAACTAACCATAAAATTTCTGCCGGAGTTGGTACGAAGTTGCCAACACAAAAAGACAAAATTAAAGAAAACACTAACTTGTTAAATGTGGTTTATTTAGAGTTTATTACTATACATTTTATTAAAGCTGTAATAAGCAATATATGTTATATAAAGAAACTAAGAAATAGGACAATAAAAAAATATTGTGGTCCGACTATGGGGGAAGATATTTGATGATTTTTGTCAAATATTTGCCAATTGTGTTTCTACCGTAAGTTTAAACATAAATATAATGATAAATGTGAATATAATGATAAATAAACCACTTATTAAGCTAATTAAAACCGTAAATTTGGTCTAAAATTGTTTTACTAATTATTTTTTATGTTTGTTTGTATTCATTAACACTTTAAACTATACGATATCTATCTTGTCATACTAAGGCCCATTATTACAACTTGCCTTTAGTTAAAGGTAGAATGTTATCGGACAGATAAATTGCTTTTGGTTATTACAACTAAACTTTAACATAAAAGTGACCGATAAAGTTATTGGGAAAATTGCCATGCCTTTAACTTTTAACGTGAGGTTTAAATTTTTGAGCTTACCATATTTTATTGAGACTGCCATATTGTTCTGTTCGTTGAATTATTAACAAAAATATTTTGTTTATTTTGTCAACAAAGAAGTAAATTTAATAAAAATGGAATATAAAACACATTTCTTTGTTGTTAAGTTTTTTTAGTGCATAATTTACAACATTTTTTTGTTTATTTATTCATGTAAACATGCGTGTTGTTGCCACTTGGTGTCTTTTAAACAAATTTAATGCAAAAAGTAATCGGTTCTTATTCTGGTATTGCCGTATTTTAAAAACTATTCCTCCCGTTAACGAAAGTTACCTTTAACTATCGGACACTTTATAGGCAAGTTGTAATAATGGGCCTAAATCCCATAATAAATAAATAATTAATAGAAATTTAATATCTTGCATTAACAAAAGCTACGGTCACATTAGACAAATATTTGAAACAAAAAGCCTAACCATTATATTTTTCTCTTTGTTGTTTTGAAATATTTAATACAAAAGCTATGTGTTACGTTTTTACAGTTCTTTAAAAAATTTTTTAAAAACGAATAATAATAAGAAATAATATTTAATTATTGAAACTTATAGCAATAAAAAATAAAGAAATTATTATTTTTATAAAATAGTGGTTCCTTTTTTTTTAATCAAATGTTTGTGATATAATGTGACCGTAACTTAATTTGTATGCTTCTGCTTTATGAAAACTATTTCTAACTTGAAATATTTCAACCAATGACGACACCCATGCCAGTATTATGACATTGCAATTTAATCGCCCCCCATCACTCTCCACTTATTGACAAAAGAAAACAAAGATATATCTCAGAATTGTGAATAAAATATAAATTTTGTTTTGTTCTTCTTGTGCATTTTTACTTAAATTCGATAAAACTTTTCTTTTTAATTGCCATTATATCAACTTAATGATCTCATAATTTTAAGCTTTAAATAAAACCGAACTCATTCATTCATTAAAAAAAAAATCATTTAAAGAGATTATATAAAACAGTCAATGGGAAACAGCAAAAGAACTGTCACGAAATCTGTTTACAGTAGAAGGATTTAATTAATGCCCTTAAATAGAAAAAAAAAGAAAAATAAATTTAATTAATTCTTTATCACAATGTACTCGTACCAAAGATGCTAAATGATATTTTCAAATTGTACAATTAAGAAAAACTGTACTTTTCTTTTTATTAAGACTGAACTTTTTGTCATTTATTATTAATCTTAAAAGAATGGTACATTATAAAGGTCTGCACGGGTATGTTTGAAACGATATTCAAGACATTCTAAAAATTTCAAACACACTTCCAACTCTAATTCGTAAAAGCGAAACGAATAAAACAAACATAAAAAGTGGTTGTTGTCGTTAGAATGTAAATAATGAGAGAATAGAGACAAGAGAGTATCGAGACATGAGAGACATGAAACATAAGAGTTAAAATGGAATGAATAGAGTGAATAGAATGTCTTGTTTGTAATATGATAGAAAAGAATTTCTTGTACTGGTATTATAAGTACTAAATAACTGAATAATAAAAGTAATGAACTGAATAATTTTTCATGTTATTTTTCTTTATTTTTTATATTTTTGGCTTAATTTTTAAAAATACATACATACATATTTACAAAAACTTAAAAAAAGTTATAAATAAATTACATATTCAAAAAGTGATAAATTTTTTTTTTTTTGCCTTTAAATGCTTTAATATACACACACTATTCTTCTTGCTAGATTTCAATTTGTTTGTTTTCATTCGCTTGTTTGTATTACAAACTATCGCGTTTACTTCAATACATGCTTTCATTCACAAAGGAAATTCAAGACATTCAAGACATTCCAAGACATTCGAATGTCTCTATAATAATTTAGAATTATGAGAGTAAATTTAGATTTATTCTATTCAATTCTATTCGTTTTTTTACGCTGTTCGTTTCGTTTCGTTTCGTTGGCTGCAAAACGAATAGAATGAATATTTGTTTCTATGCTTGAATATACTCTCAATTAGAGTACACTTCTCGAATCATTCTAAACTGGCAGAAAAGCAAAACATTCATGCAGACCTTTAGTACATTAGAGTTCGCTTGCTTGTACTTCATTTCCAATAACACTAGTCTACAAATTCGGACATAAAATTTGAGTTGTTCATTTTTTATCGCATACTGGCAATACTGTAAAACAGTCAATACTGACACCACAATTTTACAATTACTAAGTCTGGATTTACACGTTGAAATAATTTCATTGAAATTTTAGTTTAATTTCTTTTGAACTTTCATTGGAATGTACACAATGAAATTTTTTTTAATGAAATTAATGCTATAAACACAACAAAGGCTATCGAACACCGAACACACGACTACAAAAATCGCTGGCTACGAAAGTAGCCAAGTAGCCAGTTACTTAATTATAATAACGACTACAGCTACAAAAGTTCCTTTGTAGCTGTGACATGAGTTTTTACGAAAACTCCAACGTCACATACACAGATCTCTAATATTTGGTTTGCTTTATAATATAATTTTTATGTATTTGGCACAATGGTTAGCATTCTTCTCAAAACTACATTTTCTGGCGGAAATTTGTTGAGCCACATTAAAACTGATCTATTAAAATCAACTTTTTCGTTTAACAGTTTATAGTATTGAAAGCAAACTTTGCTATTTATTTAAATTTAAGAACAGGTTAATTTAGGTTTTAATTGGCTGTCGATCCGAGTATCAGACTATCAAAACGCCCATTGTGATGCCATACCAGATAGCGGTCTATCTCCAATTCACTAACAATATTACCTAATTCCAAATCCCAAGCCAGCTTCGATAACGAAGCGACCGATATAGCCCACCAAAACTTCCAGTAGCGAACTGGAGTCCATATGGTGAGAATTTAGGATCCTTCCTCTAGAGCCAAAAACTGCTGAACCCTCTAGGAGCTAGTGTCGCATACTCACAACATTGGATACATAAAATCGAACTTCCACCATTCAGACGGAACAACCACAGCCGAAATCCTCTGCCTAGATGAGATCAATAGTTGACCAGTCCTTGTGTCGTCAAAAGTTGGTCACAATTCCTTCGCCTATTTGCAAGAAAAACACTGTCTACATTTTCTGGAAAATAAATCGCTGGCCCAGGTCCCAGGACCCAGAAGACAAGTAGAGATCGGAATACTATAAATTTATTATCATTTATAATGCAACGTAATAAAAAGGGGAAAATTTTAAAATAGTGTTAAATTAGTCATTGGGATTTTATTAAACTTTTGACTTTCAAATAGCATTCAAAAAAAGTTTTGCATCCCTAAAATGTATACAGAGTAGGGTTTACTCCTGAGTATTGGTCTCAATATAAAAAAAAAAACATTACAAAGGATTATTGGGACAAGAAATTCATAATGATAAGGAATATTAATATACATATCGCTCATTTGCGAGAAGAGTGGCATAACTCAAAAAACACATTTTTTGAGTTAATAACGCAGAAATATGAGGCGAACTGTAATTTAAAACATATCTAAAATTGTACTTTTATCTCTTTTTTTCACTGAGTGGCGACCAAAAGGGTCTTGTACTTTTCCTATAAGTTTGCCTGAATTTAAATGTTTAAACGTATTTATCTCAAAATCACTTCTTTTGAGTTATGCCACTCTTTTCGCAAATGACCGTTATATTTGAAAAGTGCTTCTTCATATCGCTACCTTAATATGAAAAGTCCCTAAATGAGTTGATTGCATACTTGGACAGAAAGTCTCCACTATTAATAAAAAAAATAAGAGTATTCGGACTGAAAGCACTTAACAAAATCCCTACATCATTAAATATGGTCGGTTTTACAAATTCTAGAGATGAACCACAATGTGTACGTCTAAATACTGCAACAACGACAAAACTGATATTTTCCAAACCGATTTCCGCGATTTCTTAAATAGACCACTTTGGTATATACTCGTATCATACAAAATTTGTTTCAATTTTCTGAACATCAATTCAATTTATGTGGTATATTTTTGATGTATTACAGAAGTAAACTTTAAAATATTACAAACGGTAGTAGCTTCTCATTCTAAAATTTTAATATGTGTATGTGTATCGATATGTGCACTGAATGAAAAAATAATGTGACAGCTTGACGGGCTATTAAGTCTTATTGTGGCCTATTGTCTGGAAAGAAGTCTAAATTGAAGCCAATTGAGCATTACAATAAGGGAATGATACGTAACGCATCTGTAATCCGTAACTTAGCTGATCTCCCGACTCTTTGCAATCTTTATTAAGAACAACCACCAGAAGATAGGGAGCAGTCTTATAGATAAAACTGTCTTCCTTTTACTGAAAATTCCATATATGGATAAACAAAGTTGTTGAAAGTGTTGCAATTATGTCAACTACTGACTGTTCTAAGAAAACACGATCACAATAAACTTTGCAATTAAAAATATGAAAAAAAGAAAACAAAAAAACGAAATTTTTTATCACATTTCTTTGTCGTTGTTCCTTTTGTTTAAGTGGTTGGCAATTAATCAAAATGAATTCACTTACATTATGACAACCAGCAACAACAACGACAAACTAAAAAAAAAAGATAAAAATATAATTTCACTTTCAAAAATAAAATTTTTGGCAAAAAAAAAAAACAAAACACCTGCATATTTTTAACCTACAAGAATATTTCTTTAACTTTGAAACACAATAATTTTCGCATATTTTTTTAAGGTATTGAACTACATATTTTCGCTTATAATTTAAAAATTAAATTATTCGATTGTTTGCACTTAATTTGTAAAAATGTTTCTTAAATGCCTACATTCCTTTGTACAAATTTTTTTTACATGATTTCGTTTGATTGCAAAGCAAAAAATTTAACAAAAAAATATCTATACAAAGTTATTTAAAAATATTTAAAGAGTTTAAAAATAAATATGAAGGAAAATGAAATTATAATTTTATGTTTCTTTAATTAAAAGATTGTGTGACGAAAGAGAAAAAAATGTGTGTAAATTTGATAATCATTTTGCCGTTGTCATTCAGTTCTCAAGTTCACGTATGTAATTTAAAACGAGCTAAAACGTATGAAACTGAAGACAAAAAAATAAAATAAAATTTTTTATTCATTTTTGTAAGTAATTACGTTATTATTTCATTACTTTATACATATGCACATACATCGGTACGTATGTACATATGTACAGGGTGTTTTTTTAGAGGTATAGAACTCCGAATTGAAATAAAATACAAGAAAATCGTTTTAATGTCCATCAATTTGGCTTTATTGGAAGGATAATTTTATGCCATTAATGTTTAAATATGATTTCGGGCATGTGGCCGCCGCGGCTAGCTCGAATAAAGCCAATTCTACAGATCCAATTTTCAACCACTTTTTCGATCATATGGGGCCGTATGTTGGCAATAACGCCACGAATGTTGGTTTCCAAGTCCCCTAACGTTTCTGGTTTGTTGGCGTAGACGAGCGACTTCACATATCCCCAAAGAAAATAATCCAATGGTGTCAAATCACACGATCTTGGTGGCCAATTGAATGTTTCCTTCAATAAATCGACGTGACGTGCGCTGTATGGCATGTAGCGCCGTCTTGTTGGAACCACAACTCATCCACATTCATGCCATCCAATTCGGGAACAAAATAGTCGGTTATCATGACTCTATACCGGTCTCCATTAACGGTAACTGACTCTCCACCAGCCCATAGAGCACACCAAACAGTCAGTTTTTGTGGATGTAATGGCGTCTCAAGGGTCTCATGTGGATTCTCTTCACTCCAAATGCGGCAATTTTGCTTGTTGACGTAGCCATTCAACCAAAAATGAGCCTCATCACTGAACAAAATTTTGCGATGAAAATCAGCATCGAGATCAATCTCATTTTCGGCCCATACACCAAAATCACGACGCAATGCATGGTCTCGCGGCTTTAATTCTTGCACAAGCTGGATCTTGTAAGGTCGCAAGCCAAGATCTTTGCGCAAAATCTTCCATAAAGTTGATGGACAAAGCTCCAATTGCTGTGCACGGTGGCGAATCAATTCATTCGGGTTCTCTTCAACACTTTGCTCTACAGCGGCAATTGCTTCTTCGGTGCGCACTGTTCGACGTCTCTGCGGATGCGTATTATCACATAGAGTAAACGTAGTGCGAAAACGATCCATGGTTAACCGAATTAATTGCTCTGATGGACGATTATGTCGACCATAAAATGGACGGAGCTTGCGGTAAACTTCGCGAACTGAACCATTATTTTCGAAATAAATTTGCACGATTTGCAAGCGTTGTTCTTTTGTCAACCTGTTCATGATGAAATGGCAAACCAAACTAAATATTAATCACTTGACAGCTGACAAAATGGCCGCCAGTTAAAAAAGTGATGCCAACTTAAAGTTCTATACCTCAATAAAAAACACGCTATATATGGATTATATAAGAATTTTGTTTTATATTGTACGAGCATTTAAATAATGTGTGACATCTACTTTATTAATGACAGAAGAAAACAATAATAAAAATATCAACGTTTTTTCAAACACTTATTGATTCGAAAAAAAAAAAATTAAAAGCGGTTATTGAGTTGGGAGTTTATAAGAAAAATAATTAAATTATTTATAAAGTTTTTAGTTTGCAAGGCGAATAACAGGCGTACTGTGCTTTGTTTATGTTATATGGTTGGGTATTAGAGTTTACTTAAAACCGATAAAATGAAAAACCACGGTTTCGGTTTAAAACACAGTGCAACACGAAAAAAATAACCCTATACTGACACCACTACGTGACAAAAGGACAAAAAAAAAAGACCCGTGTCTCCCAGTTTTGCCTAAAGTCATGAAATTTTTTTTATAGGCCCCCAAACATTTAAGTCCTTGGTTTATTTTTTTTTGCAAAAAAGTGATAATTTTCTTAGGCTCATATAGTGCAAACCGTTCGGAATTTCGATTTACTTTCTGAGGTGGTAAAGTTGTAGCTCTTGTCATAAAGACAAAAATTGTAACATATAAAATCCAAAAAGCTTCAAATCAGCAAAAAAATTTATACAAAAAATAATCATCAGGTCATAAGGACCAAGTTGTTTCGAAGAAGAAAGGAAACTAGAAATTAATCTCAGAGGATTCGGGAAGATGGTAAATTTAATTTCCAAGTTACTTGATTGCTCCAAATGAAAAATTCATAATGCAATAAAACATTTTTATACATTATGAACCTCAAAAATGTATTCAGAGTTCCCAAAACATACACAACAACAGCCAGGGAAGATGAAATAGTCGTAATAATCTATAAAACTGATACATTTAAAAGTTCTAAACATCCGAAAGGTGAATTAGAGTTACCATACCATACTTAACAAATATTCCTTATATGAATGGCATCGCACATCGAAAACCTTTCGTCTCCAGAAAATTGTTAAAATCCAATTATGCGAAAGAAAACCAATGAGTTTTGGAAAAATATTTCATGGGCATAGTAGCTCCCACACAAACTAAGTATTGGTTTTTGTATATTTAGAGAACGATTAAAGCTAAGGTTTCAATATGTTGTCTGAACGACTTTACGGTCAAGGAAAATCATCAGTCAGAAAGTGTGCGAAATTTAAAAATGGGCATGGTAACTCCCATACACGATAAATACAGATTTCTTTATATATTGAAAAATGTTGAATCTACATTTTGTGAATTTGGTGTGATTGATTTCTTAATCAATAAAAATCATCAATAGGAAAAAGGGAGGACAAACAGGCGTGGTACCTCACACACAACGTAAGTTTTAGCTTCCTTATATCCATAGATCGGTTACAGCTAAAGCTTCTAAATTTAGTCTGAATTATTTGTAGTCTTTGAAAATTATCAATTATCAGACGAAAAATGTGGACAATTGGTAGTGGTAAGTGTAGTGAAGCACTCCGGATTAAGGCGATATACATACATTTTTAAAATAAATTTTTCGTGTTTCAAATGTAAAAATTTTCAATTAATTTTATTCCGTCAAATCTCAACTCTATTAGGAATTTAGACTGTTTTATGCAATGATTTTTGATAAGAAAATTCTATTTGCTATGACGTTTTTGTACTTCTCTTAAATTTTTTATATTTCTATGTCCGTTGGCGTTTTTATTTTAAAACGAAATAAAAACGACAACTTGGTATCACCGTTCTCGTTATCGACAATAATCGAAAAATTTCGGTACTCTCTATTCAAAAACGAAGATAGAAACGATAAAGAAACGCCTGGTTTGAAAAAAAGGTTTGAAAAATAGAAAATGAAAATTACAATGTTGCAACAATTTGAAATTTTAGTATCAGAATTTGAAAAAAATCGTGAATATTGTAAAGGTTTCAAAAAACCCTTAAATTTTAATAGTTTTTGGAAGGAAGTGGCTGCAAAAATAAATCCATTTGGACCTCCATTCCGTGACGGAGATGATTGGCACAAAATAAGTAAAACTAAATTAACAACACAATATTACTAAAAAATTTTAAAATATATATATAATTGATTCGACGCCACTTTCTATACGAATGTTATTGCCCAAAACATACCTACTTCCATCACTCCTATATGGATGTGAATTATTTGCAAACTGCGGCAGAATTGACTTACGTAAACTTAGGGTAACTTATAATAACATTGCTCGATATATTTTCCGCAGAGGTCGCCATGACCGTAGTAGCTCTAGTTATTCGTTTCAGATTTTTAATATTAGTTTTGAAGATTTAATTAAATACAAGTGCACAATATTTTTGTTTCAAAAAGTCCTCCCTACATTTATAACAGAATTGTATTTGCAAGGTCAAATCGTGGAACGAAAATTGCTGTTCCGAAATATAAGAGCATTTTGTCTCAACAGCAATTCATTGTTTATACCAGGGACTGAAACCGAACCCGAACCCGAACCCCGTTGAACACCAAAACTCATCCAGATTCGGGTTCATAAATTTCAAAAAATTATCTTTGCACATAAAAATATTCTGTGTACTTAATAGAGATGGGATGGGATGGATGGGATACTTCGGACAAGGCAAAGTCTCTGATTGGGGTCAACCTGGCGGCCTCCAGAACGATCCTTGTTCCCGTTGTATTCAAGTCGACATACAGCATCCACGTGGCCCTCCTGGATAACATTCTAGCACCCGCTAGCTTGTGAACTAATGTATGCGGCGACTGTCCAATCCCCTGGACTTTAAATTTGGGTTGTGCGTAGGGCTTGAAACCCACCACGTAAAAATGTTATTCAATGAAAACCAATACAAAAGCCTCTAAACGGACCCCCTTTTATGTTGACGAACTTGGCAAACGTTTTAAGGACTATGATCTAAGGATATGCACCTGGAACGTGAGAACCCTTTATAGGGAAGGTGCCTCTATCCAGTTGGCGGATGCTCTCACGAAATGTAGGGCTGACATCACCGCCATCCAGGAAATGCGATGGATAGGGCAAGGTTGTACATGGCAAGCAACATGTGACATCTACTACAGCTGCCATGAGAAGAAACACGAATTTGGTTGCGGATTCGTAGTTAGCAAGAGACTTCGCCATCACGTCTCGGAGTTCACCCCTGTGAACGAAAGAATTCCTACGATCCGCATAAGGGCGAAATTTTATAACATAAGCCTTATTTGTGTTCACGCCCCGACGGAAGAGAAGGATGATGTGGTCAAGGATGCTTTTTACGCAAAGCTCGAGGAAGTGTACGATGGGTGTCCGGCACATGGTAGTTTGTAGCACCAGGTTCCAGCATCTCCATATCCATAAGGCCACCTGGCTCTCTCCTGATCGATCTACCAACAACCAGATCGATCACATTGTGATTCATGGAAGACATGTATCCAGCATAATAGACGTGCGCACATTTAGAGGTCCAAATGTCGACTCGGGCCATTATCTTGTCGCAGCCAAGATGCGACTGCGCATATGCGTAGTGAATATGGCACGTTCTAGTGTTCGAGGGAAGCTGAACATCAAAAAGCTGCGATCACAAGAGACAGCCAGGTCGTTTTCCGATCGTCTTTCTAATGAGCTCCATTGCACCCGATCCTCTCTCGAAAGTATTGTTGGACAGTGGTCTCACATTGCTCACTCGCTGCGCAACGCTGCCGAAACAGTCCTTGGTTTTGAGCGTCCTCCCCGCAGAAACCAATGGTACGATGAAGAGTGTCGTGAGGCCACTGCGGCAAAGAATGCCGCCTACAGAAGAACGTTGCAGTCCACCACTACAAGAGCAACTGTGGAGGTGTACAGAGAGAAGAGGAGGGAAGAGAGACGCCTATTTAGAAGAAAGAAAAGGGAGCAAGAAAGGCGTGATCGTGAGGAAATCGAGATGTTCAGGAGTAGACATGATGCTCGAAATTTTTATAAAAAGATAAGGCGTCTTACTACTGGTTTTAAACCCGGAGCAACCTCCTGCAGAGACGAAAATGGTAATCTGGTTACAGATGCACAAAGGACACTGAGATTATGGAGACAGCATTTTTCTAATCTACTGCAAGGCGATGACGACACAAATTCCGCCTCTAGAGATGCTGTGCCGCTCCCAATCAATGATGACGACGTTGAGATCCTGTCGCCCAGCTATGAAGAGATCAAAATTGCCATACAGCGACTAAGAAGCAACAAAGCGGCCGGACCGGATGGTCTGCCCGCTGAGCTTTTCAAGTATGGAGGCGATGAGCTGGTTAGGTGCATGCACCAACTCATTTGCAGAATATGGCTGGAGGAAAGTATGCCCAATGATTGGAATCTCAGTGCCCTCTGTCCCATCCTGAAAAAGGGAGACCCCACGATATGCACCAACTACAGGGGTATAAGCCTTCTCCCTATCGCATATAAGGTTCTTACGAGCGTATTGTGTGAACGACTGAAGCCATTCGCCTTCTCACTGATTGGATTGCGGCTTCAGACCTGGTAAGTCCACCATTGACCAGATATTCACACTGCGCCAAATCCTGGTGAAGACCCATGAAAGTCAAGTCGACACACACCACCTCTTTGTCGACTATAAGGCGGCGTTCGATAGCCCGATAAGGGATTGCGTATATGCCGCAATGTCTGAGCTCGGTATTGCTGCAAATCTGATAAGACTGTGCAGAATGACGTTGAGCAACTCCTGCAGCTCCGTCAAGGTAGGAAAAGACCTCTCCGAACCATTTAATACCGTGCGAGGTTTCAGACAGGGCGATCCCTTATCCTGCGACCTCTTCAATTTCGTCATGGAGAGTGTTTTGCGAAAGGCGGGTGTACATCAAAATGGCACTATATTTAACAAAAGTGTCCAGCTCCTTGCGTATGCAGACGACATAGACATCATTGGGCATACCAAGCGAGATGTCACCGCAGCCTTTAATGCTATTGAACGAGAGTCTGCAAAAATGGGTCTGGCGGTAAATGAGAGCAAGACGAAGTACATGTTGTCGACGAGTAGGGATATTGATCGCATCGGCTCCCAGGTTACAGCCGGCAACTATACATTCGATGTGGTCAAGGAGTTCATCTACTTTGGCACCGCCATTACCAGCAAGAATGATGTCAGTCTGAAGATCAAACGAAGAATCACACTGGCCAACAGGTGCTACTACGGTCTCAGTAGGCAGTTTAGTAATAGAGATCTCTCTCATGCGACGAAATTAACACTCTATGAGTCGCTTATTCTTCCGGTGCTTCTCAATGGTGCGGAAGCATGGACGCTGTATTGTGCCGATGCAGCGGTCTTGGGAGTATTCGAGAGAAAAGTTCTTCGTAAGATCTTTGGTCCTCTAAGGCATGGCGATGAGTTTCGCATTAGAACCAACCATGAGCTGTATGAGCTCCTCGGCGATGTGGGCGTTGTTCAGCGCATTAACATCCAACGGCTACGCTGGCTCGGCCATATTTTTCGGATGGATGAATCTGCTCCAGCGAGAAAAGTTTTCGATGCGAAGGTCACTGGACGTCGGCGTAGAGGACGCCGTGTTTACGTTGGAAGAACCAAGTTGATGAAGCCCCGTCGTTAATTGGTGTGACCAACTGGAGAAGGCGCGCGCTTAGCAGAGACGCCTGGAGACTAGTGTTAAGGCAGGCCGAAACCCGTTAACGGGTTGTTATGGCCATCTAAGTAAGTAAGTAAGTACTTAATAGAGGGCTGCGCAAGCATATCTTAAATGTCTTACAAGTAATCATCCATTTTTTTGGAATCTGGCTAAGTTTTAAATTAGAGTTGACAAAAGATTACCAAACAAAAACATTATCCAAAGAATTATATTCGAATATTATTAAAAGAGAAAACAACTTTATTAATAATCCACTTTTGATTGCAGCAGTATTTCTAGACAGCAGATTTAGAATAATGCTAAGTTCCGAAGACATATGCAATGCTAAGAGGCAAATTTTAAAAACTATAAAAATTTTCAGAAATTTACAAATGGAGAGAGTAGAAGAAAATTTTATAAGAACAGAAATTTCTATAAGAACAGAAATTTCTAGTCCTTCAGGAGAAGATGAGTATATTCTTGAACAAGTTTTAAAGAAGAAAGAAGTTTTCTCAAATTAATTCGTCAAATATAAATGCTACCTCTTCAATTGATAGTTCAGTTAAAAATGAGATGAAAATATACGAAAATTATCCAAGGCTGGCAAAAGAAAAAAATATTTTAGGATTTTGGGAGCAACATAAAATGGAAACACCATTATTATATCAGGTGGCCCAGATCATCATCGGAGTTCCTGCAACGCAAGTAAGCGTAGAAAGGGCTTTTTCAGCTTTGAAATTTATTTTATTACAACAAAGATCAAATTTAAAAGAAGAAAATTTAAAAAATACTTTAATTATTAAATTAAATGAAAATTTTTTTGAAAAATAAATAAAAATTTTTTGAAAAATAATAAATATTTTTATTAACCCGAACCTGAACCCGAACCCAATTTTTTCAGGGTTTCAGTCCCTGGTTTATACTATAAGTCTTTGGAATAGTCTTCCTAATAACCTTCAGAAAACGCTCAATGCTACCACATTTAAACTGGAGTTAATCAAATATTTTAATTCTTTTTTTTTTAATTAATTTTAAATTTAACAACAAATCTAACACCATTTCATTTGATTTTTAATTAAAAAAAAGAAAAAAAAAACGAAATTATTTGGTAAACAAAAACACATAATAGGTTTTTTTTTTTCTTTTGTTTTATTGCAGTTTTCGATAACTTTTTATCGTCGTCTTCGTTTTATTTCAGGAATACCATTTTAGAAACGAAGCGATATAAAAACGGCATTTAAAACGATAACGCCAACGGGAATAGTGCCGAATAAAAGAGGTAAAAATACCCACGATTTTAGAATCTCTTTTAAAGAAAAATGCAAAAAAAGTCTGGATCAGGGATGGAATTTCCAATACATTATTACTATTTTCAGTACTTTTTAAGTCTAAAAATACTGCAGTACCCTCGCGACAAATTTGATACTTTTTAATTATCTTTTGGAAACAAAATTAAATGAGCTTTGCGTATGTAAAGTTCTGATTGTACACCAATTATAAAACTTTAAGTTTATCAATATTAATGCGATCTCTAAACGCACGTTTTGTTTTTGACATTTTCAACCAAAAAATTAATTTAATTGAAAATAAAAACCTAACAAGGAAGCCAAAAATTTCAAGTAAATTTATTACAATCATATAATAAGTAAGTGATATTTAAAATTTTTAAATACTTTTAGAAAACTAAAAAATAGCGTCGCAGCGTTTCGAGAAGAATGGAACGAAAACCTCTCATGGCTACAGAATACTAAAATTAGTAAGAAATGTAATACAGTAATCCCTCGAACTGCGCGGTTTCGGACTTGCGCGTTTTTATTTTTACCACCAAAATTTCGCATTGCGCGGCAAAAGTTTCGCAGCAGCGAAAATTTAAAATTTGGTGAATCCCCTTTATGACAATTTCAGTATGATGTACATAACTAGTAATTTATATTATACATAGTATATGCAGTTTGTTTTCTAAGCACTTCATATAAAGACGTGTTACAGTATGGATTAAATTTATTTGCTTTTTTGTTTATGTGAATGTTTAACTTTATGTTAATATTGAATAAAGTCTTTTTTTTAGTTATCTACTTGGTTTAAATTTAAAATTTTCATGATAATTTTAGGATTTGGAACGTATCCCCCTAATTTCATACAAAATAGGGTTCACAGTGCGCGATTTCGGATTGCGCGCTGTTTTGCCAGAACGTATCTACCGGGCATAAGAGAATCCCACATCAAAAAAGTGGAAATTGCAAATATTACTCCAACAATAATTGCCTTAATGGAAAAACCCACTCACTGTGCATACTCTGAATTGGCCAAGAAATTTAAAATATTACTATGCTTACATATTTGTGGCTGAGCACAATTTGCATAAACAACATTATCAAAAATGGTCTTTCAGATTCTCAAATCACAAAAAGAATTTTATATGAATCGGCACAAATATCAAACAATTTTAAACAAATGAAAAATTTTGCAGTCAAAATTATTATGCATTGGTTATCAATGAAAGCACGGATTGTTCAGTGTCAAAAAAAAGAACTTTAAGAAGAGCATTTTTTCAGGCTTCAATACCATTTAAAAAATTTAGTTTTCCATCTCTGATCTCGATACTTTGAATCGACGTCTGAATCCACAAAAACCCTATTGTTTAATACATAAGGCTCTTAACAGAAAACTAAGCGAGTGTGTATTGCCAATAAAAATAATTCTTTTATTTTTTTATACCATTTTGTAATATAATGCACCTAAATTATAAATATTTTTAATAAAAAATCCTGCTGCTCTTGCCATAAACAAAGTGAAATATTTTATAATTATTCTCTGAAAGCTGTTATTGTATTTTTTTTATTGTCAAAAACAGAAGTATTACAGTTTATTTGTTGTCAAACTATTAAAAGAAGTGCATACGAGTATATTGAAGTATAACGCTATAAACACATTAAAGACTACCGACCATGGACTACAAGCTACAAAGGCCGTGATACAGTATCATATTGTCGCAAAAATTAAAGAACGCTGTAACTGACAAAAAATCGAAAATACGGTTTTTGCATCATTTTTATCAGGGAAAAAAATATGCGTCGACTGGCCCCGGTCCCAGATTTCTATGATGGAAAAAAATTCACTTACGCCGTCTGCGTTTTGAAAAATAACAGTGTCTTCCTTCTACTTTCATACAGGTTTTTTGGCTCTGGTGATCATTAAATGTTTTGTCAGTTACAGCGTTCTTTAATTCTTGCGACGCTATATTGTCGTACGATTCATTCACAAGAAAAGCTGCTCGATTTCTGTTCAACTTTTAAAAATCGCAACATTAGTGCCACACCATCATACATTTGTAGACACCTTTTAAAATACAACCCTGGTCGCATAGAAAAAAAAATTTTATTAATTTTTTCAAAAGATTATAAAGTCGGATATAAAAATCAGCCACATATGATATGGCTATGATGATATTTTTTAAAGTAAACGTTTTAGGTTACGTTTGTTTGTCTAGATTATGTTCAATGTGTCAAATCAGATGTTTATATTTTGGCTTCTTGGCTACTATTGTAGTCAGCGTCTTTTGTAGTCGTGTTGTCGATAGCCTTGAATGTGTTTATGGCCTAAGATGCAGAAAGAAAAATAATGTTTTTGAGGGAATTAACTTTAACAAAACTAATAAATCATTTAAAATATAAAAAAAATTGGCACTGCATTACCACTTTTATTTTTGTCATTCATGTACTTATAGTTATACGCTAATGGTGCCAAGTTGTCTCTTCTTAATTTTTAACAACGACAAATGCTGTCTGTTGACTTATGCATGTTCATATGTGAAAGCACGTGTGGATACAATATACATACATACATGCATATCGTTGTAGTAATTTAACAGTATTCGGATAAAATAATAAGTACTTTATAGGTACATAAATTTTTTTTATATTTTAAATAAAGAAAAAGAAAGATTCTTTAATGAAGGTTTTACTAAGTAGTTTCAAGACAGACGTGGTTCCATTTTATACCCCAATATATGGATTTCTGCCAAAGCTATGTACGAACCGGAAATTTAATGAAATATATTTGCACTGTATGCATATCTAATACAGAGTGGGAAAATAAAAAAAAACTGAATGTATGATCTAATTTTGTTTTGTTCTTTACAATGAGTAAAACAAAAACAGAAACAGTGAGAACGATTGTCCCATTTAATTTTGTATATTGTTTTTGTTTTGAGCACTAAAAATTCACTAACTAAAATGTGCATAGGTACAACAAAAAATGAATGAGAAGAAAAAGAAAACAAGAGAAAAAATAGCAAATTATACAAATATAACGGAATAACAAAGCAAGCACAAGAGCGAAAAGCTAGTTGTTTCATTTGTGCTCTTTCTTATTTAGAAAGTATTTGTTTTGGTTTTGCACATGTACAATACCATTAAAAAAAATTTTTTAAAGTTTATGACTTTGTGGTGACGTTTGCGAAATGTTTTGTTTGTTTGACCACTCTGATCTAATAACACCCTATTTGAAACGTTATGAATTTTTGTTCGGGAAGGATTTGTATGGATTCCGATATTTCAGTATTCACGGATGGTTGTAAGATGAAATCCGGCGTGAGGCTGGTATTTTCTCCGAGTCTGCCAAATTGGCAGAGTATTTTAGACTGCCGGACACGTGCAGTGTTTATCAAACCGAGGTATTTGCTATTATGCAAGCTTTGAGGATACTGAGGGAACGATGCATCGGGGGTGAAATTAAGGTTTTCTCTGATAACCAGGCCGCTATCAGAGCCCTAGCGTCACCCTGGTTCTTCGTTGCAAAGAGGAGCTGAAGCTCCTTGAGAATACTTGTAGCATATCCTTGGCTGGGTTCCGGGTCATAGGGATATCGTGGGGAATGAGAAGGCGGACGAGTTTGCTAGGAGCGCCTCTGCCGGAGGGGAGTCTGTTGCTTCCTACTCAGATCTCCACTGCCCTATGACTGTTATTAGAGATGAGATATCCAAGACTTTCCCTGCGAAAGCACAGAGTAGATGGAATTCTATAACTTCCTGTGCTGTTTCTAGGACACTTTGGCCTCGGTAAAACCGGGGCAGGAATCTGGGAATCTTAGTTGGCTGCAGCTCTTTTGGTATATTGGGTGAATTCAGTTTGGTGCTGCAATGATTTCAAAACGGCACCTTGTGCTAATTGTAGTTGATTACGTTTTCGATTAACTGGCCATTTGGCCTACCTACCTACCATCCCTTTATACATTAAAGTTCAAAATATAGTAGGAAATTTCCGAAATGAAAATAAATCTAATGGAAAATAGGTAAGAAAACAAAATTAAGCCGTTCTATTGTACAGACAATCGTTAGAAATTATAAGAACATCAAAATCACTGAAGATAAGCCACGATCTGGCAGATGTAGTAAGTTCTCAATACATGATGTTAGTAGTACTTTGAAATTGGTTAACCATGATCAAAACAGCACGCAAAGACATGGAGAAAACGTAATAATGCACTTGATCCAAAGAATATTATACCTGCTTTTAAATATGGTTGAGCCAATGTTGTGATTTGAGACGTCACCTGAAGTGCGCCGTTTGGTCTTTGTCTAAGGTAATATGGACCGCTATCAATGTTGATAGCTTGGGCCTGGGAAATCAATGGACTTTACAACAAGATAACGACATTTAGTATAATGCGCACTTTGTTAGATTTACTTCTTTACAACAATCTAAACCAGGGGTGAGCAACCTTTTTAATCAACGGGCCACTTATAAATTTTAAAATTTTTTGGCGGGCCGCACATAAATACTAATAATTTACAAAACTCTATTTATAATAAAAAATAAAAAAATATAAAATTTAATGCAAAAAAAAAAAAAAAGTATTTGCTTGAAATTTTTAATGAGAAATTTGGCACTGTTTTTTCGATACAACCTGATCAATATCAGCCGGAATTGATGAGGTAGGTACACATACACAAGTTTCTAATCGTGCATTACTCAGTCTTGATCGGTGGTAATTGGTAGGTGGTCGGATTTATAAACATTCTCGATGTTTACTGAGAGAAATACATTTTTTACATCAGTATTATTCTGCATGTCCATCACTTCCCTTTGAAAGTCTTCGGGAACTGTATCCACATCGATAATTAATGGTTAGGAAAACATTTTCATGGAAACTGCTCTCTTCTCAGTTTCTTCGTAATTGAAATTCGTTGATTAATGTATCTATATATTATGTGTATTTTTGAGAAGCAGCAACATTTGTTTGGCGGGCCGCATAAATAGGTTGAAAGAGCCTCAAGCGGCCCGCAGGCCGTGTGTTGCTCATCCCTGATCTAAACAGTAACGAAACTCCAACAAAAATAATAAGAATAACACAACAATTTTACTATCATTTGAAATTACAGGAATTAACAGAAATTCATATATTTGTTGTTTTAAACAGCTGATTTTTATGTTCTGTGTTCTTTACTATGCTCTAAGACCATACCAGTCACCAGACTTAAAACCAATGGAGCACATACTATATATGGGACACTTTGGTGGTGAAACATTAAAAACTGCCCTTATTCGTGCTTGGGTTGAATACTCAACCTACATTACGGCGAATTTTGTGAGATCAATGCTCCATCTTCTTCAAGTAGTTATTGTTGCCCAAGATGGACTAACCAAATATTAAAAGTTAATTTTTTTCATAAGCCTATGTATGCATTTGTTAAAATAGTAATTATTTCTTTGTACTTATACATACAGATTTTCCTACGAATTTTTAATGTGACATAAAAATTTTGTTAATTTTCTTCACAAACTCTCTAGTTATGTATGCAGATTTTTTTCCCTGACTGTATATATGCCATCCATATGTAAGTATATATTAGTAAATATTTTAATTATAATTGTTGTTGCTGCATATTTACTATATTTATACACATGTAAACATTTTGTATAAAATATTATTGAGAAATCAGATGTTTTCTTGACAATTTGCCAATATTTTTGATTCGTCATCCCTCTACTCTCTCACTCGCAGGGTTGTCAGATAGTTTTCAATTTTTATCCCCAATTTCGAAATTCGTATCCCCAAAAATCCCCAAAACCTTGATTAGTTCATCCCCAAAAATCCCCACATAAACTTTGAGGCTGAAAAACATTAAAAAAAAACATGATTAATATTTTTGATTGCTTTTATTTTATTTCAATTATATAAAAAACACAAAACTTCCTAAGATCCAAATTAAAAGAAATCATTTAAACCAAACTATTCCTTTCAATTACCGTGTATTTACTTCTGTACTTAGTGGAATTACCATAAATTTTTATAAGATCCAAGCAACGTTCCTCTAAGTGCTGCTTTGTCAATTTGCCATAAATATTCAATAGGACTTAAATTTGGAGACTGTGCAGATCAACTTAAAATCTTGAGCCCATTATTTTTAAACCAACCTCTTGTTCGCTGTGTTTTTCAGATGTCCTACGCCATAGTATGGAAAACACACCCATACCATAAAGTATAAGTGAAGAAGCAATTGTGGTCGGACGAAACTAAAATTAGTTTGTTTATCTACGAAAGAAGCTGTAAGAAGACTCTCTAATACTGAATTTCTTCGCAATAAAAACCATTAAAAACGGTGGCGGAAACATAATCATATGGGGATGTTTTAATTTATGTGAGAAAATAAATAAAACTAAAACCAGGAGCACACTTTGTAAACATTTTATATGAAAGTATGAGTTTTAAACAAGTTTAAGCATGTCTTGAAAGTTTAAATCTTTCACCATGTGTTTCGAATGTAAGAAGTCTATTATATATAATTAAATAAATAAACAAATTTTACAAATCGCCGAAAACTTTTTGATCATCCCCAATAAAATCCCCATCCCCAAATGAATTTTTTTATCCCCATTTCAGAAAAAAATCCCCATTTTGGGGATTAATCCCCTAATCTGACAACACTGCTCGCTCGATTCGACTCTCACTCTTATTTTATCATTGTCCGTCAATTAAAAAATTCCGAATAATTGTGTTATTGGTTTTTTATAAAAAAAACATACTATGCACATGGATATGTAATACATATATATTGGTAAGTAATTACAAAACAAAAAAACAAAAAATATATGTATATACAGACATAGTCATATATATTTACACAAATTAAAAATTTTAGTATACTTAGAAATAAAACACAGTGTTTGACCTTTTCGAATAAATTTTCAAATGAAATCTACTCAATTGTAAGATAAGCACGTATGATAAAGGGTGTTTTTTATTGAGGTATAGAACTTCGAATTGAAATAAAACACAAGAAAATCGTTTTAATATCCATCAATTTGGCTTTATTGGAAGGATAATTTTATGCCATTAATGTTTAAATATGATTTCGGGCATGTGGCCGCCGCGGCTAGCTCGAATAAAGCCAATTCTACAGGTCCAATTTTCAACCACTTTTTCGAGCATATGGGGCCGTATGTTGGCAATAACGCCACGAATGTTGGCTTCCAAGTCCCCTAACGTTTCTGGTTTGTTGGCGTAGACGAGCGACTTCACATATCCCCAAAGAAAATAATCCAATGGTGTCAAATCACAGGATCTTGGTGGCCAATTGACAGGTCCATTCCGCGAAATTATGCGCTCATCGAATGGTTCCTTCAATAAATCGATTGTGACGTGCGCTGTGTGGCATGTAGCGCCGTCTTGTTGGAACCACAACTCATCCACATTCATGCCATCCAATTCGGGAACAAAATAGTCGGTTATCATGGCTCTATACCGGTCTCCATTAACGATAACTGACTCTCCAGCATTATTTCGGAAGAAGTATGACCCAATGACTCCACCAGCCCATAGAGCACATCAAACAGTCAGTTTTTGTGGATGTAATGGCGTCTCATGTGGATTCTCTTCACTCCAAATGCGGCAATTTTGCTTGTTGACGTAGCCATTCAACCAAAAATGAGCCTCATCACTGAACAAAATTTTGCGATGAAAATCAGCATCGAGATCAATCTCATTTTCGGCCCATACACCAAAATCACGACGCATTGCATGGTCTCGCGGCTTTAATTCTTGCACAAGCTGGATTTTGTAAGGTCGCAAGCCAAGATCTTTGCGCAAAATCTTCCATAAAGTTGATGGACAAAGCTCCAATTGCTGTGCACGGTGGCGAATCGATTCATTCGGGTTCTCTTCAATACTTTGCTCTACAGCGGCAATTGTTTCTTCGGTGCGCGCTGTTCGTCTCTGCGGATGCGTATTATCACATAGAGTAAACGTAGTGTGAAAACGATCCATGGTTAACCGAATTAATTGCTCTGATGGACGATTATGTCGACCATAAAATGGACGGAGCTTCGGGTAAACTTCGCGAACTGAACCATTATTTTCGAAATAAATTTGCACGGTTTGAAAGCGTTGTTCTTTTGTCAACCTGTTCATGATGAAATGGCAAACCAAACTAAATATTAATCACTTGACAGCTGACAAAATGGCCGCCAGTTAAAAAAGTGACGCCAACTTAAAGTTCTATACCTCAATAAAAAACACCCTATATAAAGACTAATGTCGTGAGAAAAGTAATAGACATATCTGGAAAAAAAATTTAAGCAGTACAGCATATCAGGATATCTAGATATTTTGAATGACCATGCTGAATGACCATGATGAAAATTGGATTTTGCAGCATGATAATAGTCCATGCCACAAAATCGAGTAGGACAAGATGTTCTTCCATGGCCATCCCAGAGTCCAGGTTTAAGCATAATAGAGATGGTATGGCATTCATAAAGAGGCAGAGATCTATCCAAATGGGCCGAAAACGAGAGGAAACTATTGTAGAAATAATAAATATCTGGAACAATTTAGAAATCGAGTTTGTACGGAATTTGATAGCATCTATTCCAGATAGACTATAAGCTGTCATAGATGCTGAAGGAAATTTATCTGGCTACTAATAATTATTTTTATAATGTTTTTTCTATCGTGTAAATACTTTTGAATGTAAATAAATTTGTGTAAATAATTTTGATATATAAGGCGCACCCTCCTTTTGTTTTTTTAATCAACCACTATCAATTTTATTGATAAAAATTTTCAACTAGCAAAATCTATATATTTTGAGAATTACAATTGGGAAATTTTCTTGTCACAAATTTATTCACATAGCAGCAACATTTTGCTGCTAATTAAACATACAAAAAATTATAATTTGTGTAAATATATATGACTATGTCTGTAGATACAGTTGGGCCTCTATTATACGTAAAGCTGGCTACAGACAACGCAATGTGTTTCTGAAATCTGTTGCATTTCATTACAGATTGCGTCGTCTGAATTCGTGTTTCGTGTTTCACTTCGGGTTGCAATCCAGGTTTCATTAACATCAAAATGTTTTGATATTTTTTGGTTGCATTGAAACAGATTGCATTATTTGTATCGCTGTTTATTATTTTATGTGTTTAGTACATTGACAACACGCAAGCTGTAAACATCTATGTAATTAAGAAAGAACAAAATGACAATCGAAAGAAATGAACACTGGGTAAATTTTATTAACTTATACAAAAGTTTACCTGAATTATGGGATGTGAAAAGTGATAAATAGGGCAACCAAAAATATGCATTCGCATCTTTTTTTTCTGAATATTATTGACAAAACAACTAAAATATTATTTCATTTTAGGAAAACCCCATATTTTTGCATATTTCGTCATAAATGCATTCTTTTGCATTTTTAAAATTTTTTCATATTTGTATGGCATATTTTACAAATTTTTACATATGTTAGAAGAATTTATGTGTATTACCAAATTTTCCTTTTTCAAAATAATGACCATATACTGACACATTACTTAAGTGTAATCTATGAAATAATAACGGTACTCATGAAGACGCTTAAAACTAACATTGGGAACATTATGAAGCTCCTTTTTAAACTATTGCTCAATAGTTAATGTCAATTTGATGAAAACGTCAAAGCAAAAAACAAATTAAATACAAAGCATAGAAATTTTACATATGTATGTACATTTATTGCATAATAATGAATTCTCAATTAAAAGTTACGATTCTTTCAACGTTGTTCCTATTGGGAAAAAATGTCCATAATTGTATGACATAAAAAAAACTTAAATTAAAAGTTTATTTTTAAATTAATTCAATTTTCATAAGAATATGCAGAAAATCTCGCAAATGAGCGTTATGTAAATATAAAGGAAATTTATTTTATCTGGTTGACGGCTAATTGTTACTCTTCATGTTTTCAAATTTTTTAAAAAAATATCCGTAATTTTACATTAACATATTTATGTATTATGAGTTTTATAGAGCATAGTTTTAACGCTTAAAACTGTTTTTTTCAATGCATATTTTAGGCGCTTAAAACTAATTTCATTGAGCATATTTTTAGTTGCCCTAGTAATAAATATAAAAATAAAATTATAAGAGCAGCAGCATTTGAAAAATTATTAATTGAATATAAAAATATTGATATAAACGCAATCATTGAAAAAGTTAAAAACAGGATAAGGGACATGCGAATATCATATAGAAGAGAATTAAAGAAAAAGTTACAAGGTGAAAAAGTGGAGCACTTTATCAATAACAACACTTGCTGCTAATTGAATTACTTCACGATTCATTTTCGCATCCGCTCTTCCGCGCAATGATAATGTTATAATATAATACATATAACAGAACTGAGATTGCGTTTATGGTTTTATTGTTGGTTTCAGTGTTTGTGTTAAAACATGAAACCTGAATGTGAAACGTGTTGCAGAAACAGATTGCGTTGTCTGTAGCCAGTATAATGGTCGAGACCAGAAGCATTACGAATAGTCGATTTTCACGGTTAAACGAATAACAATTTGATAATACCTTTTTTTAATATTTTTATTGTTTAACAAATGAACATTGGTTGACATACATACTTAATGCAACATTAATTCGAGATAGCAATGTCATAAACGGTCTGTATCCCAACTTCGTATTTTTCAGCTAGCATTTTAATACTCACATTATTTTCTGAATTCTTGTTAATTATTTTAACTTTAATAAAAGTACGTATTTCTACATTTAAGAAACAATGGCCAATTTTAGTTAAAAATTAACAAAATGGCAATACTGACAATATGCATATAAAACAAAGCGACAAAATAAATGTTTAACGAACGACCAAAACAAAGAAAAAATTAATTTAGATTAAACGGCAGAACGACCACGTCAAAGAAAAAACAAATTTAGATTGGACGAATGAACGATCAAAACAAAGAAAAAACGACAAAGTCAAAGAAAAAACAAGTTTAGATTGCGCGAATGAACGACCAAAACAAAGAAAAAACAAATTTAGATTGAACGACCGAACGAACGAACGACCAAAACAAAGAAAAAAGAAATATAGATTGAACGACTAAACGACCTGTATTTTAAAGGTCCAACCATAATGTACTTTCGTAGACGTATGCTAATGTCAAAAATCAACGAAACGTCTGTCAAAAATCTAACGAAACTTTCGAGTGGCTATAATATACTTTTTGAACTTAAGTGCAAGCTGTTCTTAGTTGCAAACATTAGTACTTATGTAAAACTTGATTTGTCTCTATATTTCATAAATATACAGATTTTTATCACAAACTGTTATTTAATATCTACAACGGTTAAATATTTTACCGAAAACACGTCAGTTATATTTATTTTTGTTAATTAAAAAAACAAAAAATATATCATAAATAAAAAATAGTACTAAAAAATGCAACCCTGCGTTCATTCCAATTGTAAACACAAGCACATTTGTTTACATTTTGTTGTTAATGTGCTACAAAATGAACAGAAAAGACAAATATTTAAATGGTTGAAAATGAATAAGATACACATTTGTCACAGAGAAATCGTTTTTTTTATATTTTCAATCAAATTTTCAATAAAGTTATCCTCGGTTTTCATTGCACACTGCCGTCTTTTGTTTATTTATGTTTACACAAACACAAAAAACAGCTGTTTGCGATCGGCTTCTCTCCAAACGTAAACAAATGAAATTGAACGAAACTCAACGAAACGTTTGTTATGTACATTATGGTTATACACATTTAATTGCATGCATTCGCATAGTTGCTTAAGTTAGCCTAAGCACATTATGGTTGGGCCTTAAATATACATAAAAACAATACCTTTCTAGGCAAAACAACGTTTGCCGGGTCTGCTAGTATTAAATATATTTACAATTGACCGTTTTCATCACGGATAATATATGTAATCACGCTTAATCGCAACAAACAAATTGAAAACATTCCATACAAAAAACAATAGACTGATCTTTGACCATGACGGATAATCGAGGACGAACTGTATATATATTAAACTATAATAAATGAT
Source organism: Metopia argyrocephala (assembly GCA_963576795.1). Classification (NCBI taxonomy): domain Eukaryota; kingdom Metazoa; phylum Arthropoda; class Insecta; order Diptera; family Sarcophagidae; genus Metopia; species Metopia argyrocephala. Next base: position 98,114,937 of record OY756209.1, on the reverse strand, counting down.
AATAAAAATGTGGAACAATTTAAAAATAATTGTAACATTTCATTTTTATTTTAACTGTCTCTCCTTTTGTATATTTTGTTTTGTTTTTATTTTTCTTTTGTTTATTTGTCTATTTGTCTTATTCATTAAAATTTAATTGGACCAGTATATGTGTTCCCTAGAAACAATGTTATTATTTATACGAATGTTACATGTACAATATTACAAATAATCTACACACTCACACACAACACAGAAGAAAACTAAATATTGACATTTCCAGAATCATTTCTTATAAGGAAAACAAACCGTATTTTTTAAGATGATAATTAGATGAAAAAAAAAAAACAATTACAAAAACAAGCCAACCATTAAGAGAAATGCATTGAATTGGTTGTCAATGTTGGAAACAGATTATGATCACGCGTTGCCAACATAAAAACGCAAACAATTATTGCATTTTATTTGTAATTAAGGCTGCACATTCAAAGAATCGTTTAAATTCAGTGATTTAACAATTAAAGCGATTAAAAATAATTAAGATTTTTACACAGGAAAGAAAAGTAACAAACCAAAACCAACGAATAGTAAATACATACTCGTACGTAGACATAAAATTGATTTTGAACCGCAATTTTTTAAATTCCGCCGAAGATGTGTGTTTAATCAAAATTATAAACAATTAAATATAATTTTTAATAATTAGTTTCATTTATTATTAAATGATTAAATTCTCTAAAAACAAAAACATTTCCTTAGTAAAACAATAACTTTAGTCGGTATACTTGGGAATTATATGTACATATGTATGTATAGCAGTCCCCTTCATAAATATTTTGTATTAAAGCTCGTAAAGAACGATCCTTCTTGAGAGCACTGTTGCCAGAATTGACGATTTCTCTGCATTTTGACGGTTTTTACCCCTTAAAACACAAAGATGTGGATTTGACTATTTTAGGTCATAAAATGATTATTTTTCTTACATATTTTAAAAAATATGGACATTTTTAAAACCTACATGTGAACACTGCATATTTTGGTATATTTGATTTTTGCATGTGTTCAACCGAAGGCATTCTTGTTTTAAAAAACTGAATTTGAAAAGGAAGACACCGATAACTTTGAATGTTTGTGTTTTCTGTTGATCATTTAAGTGTGGGATAACACAATTGCCGCAAATGCATTAATTATTGTTTCATTTTAAATGCCAATATTCACCAATAATCTATTCTAGACTTTGTAAAGGTTTTTCCAATTTTTAAAACAAAATGAAAAGCAAAATATTGATTCAGTGTCATTCAATTCATTCATTTTTCGATTTAAAAGTATTTTTGAAGGAATAGAAACAAACTTTACAGATTTTTGGCAGAAAACATTCAAAATAAAACGATGTGGCTCTTCTTTGGCTTTTATAAATTTAACAAATTTTGTTTACAACATAGTGATCAAAGGTCTATTGTTTCCGAAATTATTCTAGTTCTGTAATTGTGTGATAAAACACAAACACCGGATCTTAATTGAGCTAGGACGGATCTTGTGTACCTTGTCATTTGTTTCTCACAGTCTGCTATAGTAGGAGGGCAATATTATGTAATGTTTGAGAGCAATATTACATAATGCCTTTTGTGCATTGGCGATTGCAGTTGCATCAAGAACAGAAGGTATTTAATTCTGAATCTCATCCTTGTAGTAGGGGGTTATCTAGAATCATGTGGTTGTAATGGAGTCGAGGATGCTGACATGCCATCTAGTATTGCTTTGAGAGTAATGCATTATGTGGTTTAACTGGTAAAACTGTAGTTTCTTCATGTAAATCAAATGTCCACAAGCCCTACTCACTCTTTCCGCCTTCCCATTATTTGGCCTTCCGTTGAATATATGCAGCGTGTCTAAAAAGACCTAAAAGATTATCAAAGACAACTCCAAGTATCTTAGAGTGTTGGACAATTAAAATAGTGCTCTTTCCAGTAAAAATATTTAATGTTAAAAGCGTTTCTGTTGACTTCAATGGTGAAAGTTTCAGTTTGCGATTATCAAAGGAGAAAGCACTCCACAATTCCACTACAATATTGTTGAAGGTTGCCCGTTGTTATGGATGCCATCTAAACAAATTCACTCGTCCAAATGTAAAGTTCGGAAACCAAAAGCTTTAACAACGACACATTTAATCAGATGACCTCTCTTCTCTTCTTTTACTCTAGTGTAATAGTGAAGCGCATCAGAGGTTATAATAACAAGTTTGATAAGGAGTATTAATTTAAGATTAAGCTTTACGTAGAGTAAAGAAATATTGCAAAGTTTCTTGTGTTTGAAAAAACTTATTGTAAAAGCACAATTACAATACTGCCAAATTCGAGTAATTCTGTTATTTCAAAATAATACGCAAAGATTTTAAACTTTAATTTAAGTACTAAAATATTTCTATTTATTAATAAAATTTAATTTTGTTTGAATTTTAAACATTTATAACTGTAAGTAAATATTACAGTACATATAATACAACGATACAATTTACAATGTGTTATCAGATATCCAGTATTCACCTTAAACTACAATTGATATTTGTTTCCATAAGGTTTGATTGAATTGTTCAAATTGTTTAAGACGCAAATCCAATTCATTTAATTTATTCAGAACTAAAGAAAACTTTCCTTCGTATATACCAATAATGGCCTTAAATTCTCGTCTTAGTTTCTCGACTTCTTTAACATTTTCAAACTTCAATTGATTGTATTCCTGAATTTGTGCATTGGAAACATTTAATGTTTCAGTGAACTCCGATGGCTGAGCGGAGTTATCCGATTGCTGTTTAGAGTTCTCAGAAGAGTATTCGTTGGAAGGTTCGTCTAAACGATACATACATTTAATGCCATGTATGTATTCACCCGGAAAGTTGTCATCGTATACATCATAGCTATAGGAGATTTTTAGAGGTTTAATAACCATGTCCATAAGCATTTGCAGATTGTAACAATTCCAATTGTTATTGTGTAAATAGAAGTGGGTGAGTTTTTCGAAATATTTAAAGTTCATTGGATTAACTTCCTCTAACTGATTAAAAGAAACATTAAGGGAACGTAACCGATTTGGTGAGGCCAACATTGTAATTGGAATTTGTTTGAGGGAAGTGTTGCTTAAATCCAACCTTTCCAAGGAGTTAATTTGCCATAAATCAGGTAAAGTTTTTAAATTGGGATTATTGGAAACATCCAGGGTCCTCAAGTCGGTAGTTCGGGCCAAAGAGGATATCTGCTCAAGGGAATTATCCCGTAAACGTAAAGTCTCCAAATACTCCGGCTGGGTAAAATACAATTCAATAATAGAGTTTTGTTGCAAATCCACATGCACAGCTTCACCATAAATATTAATGCGTCTGAGCGAACAATTTTTGGCCCATAAGTTCTCAACATGGATATTGGCAAAGACCAAAAGTTCTAACTTGGGATTATGAGAAATATCCAGATACTTAATGTTGTCTTGGTTTTGGAAGGCATACTCTTCTATTACTTCTAAACTATTATACTGCAAATGAATGCTGAAAAGACGTGGATTTGAAACAAATAAATTTTCCGCTATGATTTTAAGCCTATTACCGGCTAAATTTATCTGTTGTATAGCAGGCAAATAAGAAAATATCAGTATGGGCAGAGTCTCAATAAGATTGTTGTGTAAATCTAAATAGTTTAACTTTTCCAAACCCTTAAAGCTGTCATTGTGTAAAATGCTTATGCTATTGGAATCCAGGAATAAAAAAGATAAATTCTCCGCATATGCAAAGAGCATGGGTCTTATTTCCTTTAGTAAATTGTCGGATAGTAACAGAATGGTTAACTTATCGCCCATTAGAAAATTATCCCACTTTAGTGTCTCTATAGAACAATTACGAAAATCCAATTCTTGTATTCGATATGCATAGAAGAGATTTAAAGGGAAATTTGTAAATTTCGAGTCGACAAAAGTTAAGGTGAAATAATCCTTGGGTTCCTTAACGCTGTAAGTGGTGTCGGAGGTAAAACGTATTTCAGCCTTGCGTACAAATGATACAATTTCTTCTCTGTTGCCATAATCGAAACCCGAACAAACGCCTACGTCATTACAGCGTTCATCACTGGTGTAAACTTGAATTTCTTTTAAATTGCGGCCTTCTATATCATCACTAGCAACTCCTTCGTCGCTCAACTCTTTCTTATATTTCTGTACTTCTTCAACACTACTGGATTTCCCCTCTTGATCATCCTCATCATAATAATCATCCGCTTTAACAATGACTATTAAAAACAACAGCAGCAACAGGTTTATTTTAAATCCTGTCATGATTCCCAACAGAAATATAACCGTAGTTTGGGATTTTTAAGTTTCTTTGCACGTTTTGTTAACTTTTCTAGAGCGTCGTTCGTTTCTTTCAACGTTTGTATTTTAACTGAATATTTTGCGTTTAATTTTCATTTGAAATCTTTTCTCCACGTTTGACTGCACAAATTTTGTACTTTTTAAATTTTTTTTTTGTTTGTTTGTTATATACATATGTATATCATTTAATTTTAATTCTGTTATTGTTGTATCCAAAGCTAATGTTTTTATTATTTAGAACAAAAAAATAAATAAATAAATAAAAAAAAACAAAATAATAATTATATGTGGAATACACTCACATGTATTTAGTGGTACTATATTTTAACTAATTTATACAAATACAGTGTGGTAAAAAAATCAGAAAAACATTTCGGGGTGAATTGTTAAACTTTTAAGTTTCCGACATTGTACTCCGATCAAGAATCTCCGGAATATTAAAAAGAAGCCTCAGGAAATTAAAATTGTATTTCATTATTATATGTACACCGTGAGACTGTCATTTTCTTATACTTATCAAATGCAAAATTCAATTCTTTTGCTTTTTAAACTCCTTAAGATTTAAATTGCACTGTATATCGTACATAATATTAGGGTCCGGGTATTATAGTAAAAAAAAGCTTCAGAGAAAATATTGTTTTGGTGAGGTTTATTTATTTTTATCGGATCCAATAACAACTGCAACGATAATATCGGCAACAATAAATACATTACCAACATATACATTACCAACATATCGTCGATGGAATTAAAGAACGCTGTAACTGACAAAACCTTAAATGTTCACCAGAGCCAAAAAACTTTTATAAAAGTAGAACAAATACATTGGTATTTTTCATTTCGCAGACGGCGTAAGTGAACTTATTTTCATCGTAAAGATCTGGGACCGGGACCAATCGACGAGTATTTTTTTTCTGATAAGAATGATGCAAAAAACGTATTTTCGATTTTTTGTCAGTTACAGCGTTCTTTAATTCCATCGACGATATGTTGGTAATTGTCTCGTCTGCTTCTATTTTAATGTCGACAATTCAGCATTGGAATTTTTATTTTATTTATTTTATTCATTCTCATATGAAAAACCTAGCCTTATGGCCATAATCGGTCTCATTATACAACTCAAAATTTTCCCAAAATGTTAGTAAAAAAAAAATCCCACATCTTTTTATATTAAAAAGATCACATTTTTTTGCACCCACTGTAATTTGTTTAAAAACAGATACATATTTCATAAAATATAAAAAAATTGTATTAAATAATATTTTATTTTTTTATTACTCGCATATTGTATTTTGCAAAACAAAAACCGAACCAACAACAATAAATTATTTGAAAAAAAAAATATATGAAACAGTTTTTCATTTGATGGGTAACGATTCTGGCAGGCAAAAATTTGTTTATTCATTTGAATCTATATTAATAATAAAAAAAATTAATTTTTAATTAAAAAAATTGTTTTTGTTGAGTCTATGGCTATGGTTTAATTGACCTCCACCTCCACTGTCAATGGCAGGCAGGCACATAGGAAGTATAAGTAAATGTTTATGATGGCGGAGAAAGAAATATGGATGATTGCTATCGTTTCAATTGTTTAACAATTATTATGTTTTTTTTTATATAAATTTATTTATCTGCGTTTTTTAGTTGTAATTTTAATAAAGAAGAGTAATTTTTTATTTTACAAATTTTTGCACGAACATGTGCTACTCTGACTGCTACTCAGCGACATGTACACTTTTGTAAACAAAATAAATTAAAATAAAATTAAAAAAAAAAAATAATACAGAGAGAGAAAGTATTTTAGGAAACGGATGAACGGAAAGCACAACAATAGTACAGAGACGTCATTTAAGGAGGCCTGTGTTGCCAATTGTCGCCGTTTTAATACGAGTATGTCGAAGAATTGTTATTTTTTTTAATATTTGAATATACTCACATATATTTTTTATTGCGATTATTTGATTAATAGGAATTTTTTTTATAATTACATATACATATATGTACACCAATACCCCGATTTGCGTCGCTTCAGTTTGCGTCGCTTCGAAGTTGCGTCTTTTTTTAAGTTTCTGGAATTTCAATGTTGAGTCGTTTTTGTTTCAGTTTGTGTCGCATGGCTTCGAAGTTGCGTCGTAAATGCTTCGATTTGCGTGGTTGATATGAAAATGTTTTTACAAAGTTAAACCAAAAAAAGGGGATTTCCCGTTTAGTAGAAAGCAAATTTGCAGGTGTGTGTTGTTTATATGTTAAGCGTAGTTATTAGTTTCGAATTATAACAGTGGTCTTCACAATTGTTATATTTTTATTTTAATAAAATCTGTTATTAAAAAAATAATAAGAAAATATATTGATTGAAAAACCCTTTTTCTAAGCTTAAATGTTTAAAACCTGTATTTACTAAAAGAAAATCCAATACGTAAAAAATTGAAAATTCTGCTTCACTTTGCGTCGTTTCAGTATTGGTGTATATATTTAAATAAATAGTTATTTCATAGATTTTTTATACGAAAAAAATTTAAAAATACAAAAGAAAATATAGTAATAATCGATGAAATTAGGGGACTTTTTGTAATATTGAAAACAATTTACATTTTAGCAAAAAAATTATGTTTTTTCGCACTTAAATTGTTGTCAATAAGGTATTAGTTAAACAAACAGCAGCGAATTTAATAGAATAATGCAGCTTTATAAATAATTCGCAGGGAACCAGAAATTCGGTTCGTCTTACTTAAGTATATATGTATATGTATAACCTTTATTATTATGGCGTTAAATTTTTTTGATTAAACTAAATTTCATAGATATTATCAACTGTTTTTCCACGCGAGGTAACTAAAGTCTTATATTTTTCTTTTAAATTCATTTATATATGATTATAGTAGTAATTGTATTCAGTCGTTTTAGTGATTTTTTTTTTGTTTGTTTTATTTGGCTTAGTTTCGAATATTTAAAATTGTCGAATTAATAAAGCTTTTTAATTCCTATCTCGGTTTAATACTTTCTTTTAGTTTACACGAAAAAAACACTTCCTTCCATCTCCCTTTAATTATGGCTCAAGAAGCTACCATCATAGGTGACTTAGCTGTCTCGATTTAACTAAGATAATAAGAACATATTCAACAGAGGCTCTAGAGTAGTGCCGTCATATTGTGCTACCTTTCATTACTCGATAGTATTGAGTACTTTCATTTGAGTACTCAATAATATCTAATACTTTTAACGGATTTTATTTTTATAAATTTTAATTTCACAAAGTATGTATTGTGTTTTTGGACAGAATTTTGTTTTAACCGTTAAAATTAAAATTTTCCATACAACTTTGAAGAATAAATACAACAAGTATTGAGTATTGAGTACTCTGGAGGCCCTGATGAGTTTAATTTCACTTCACATTTATTTGATGAGGATAGTTTTTTGGTCGGCAGCGTAGTAATTTCGCAAAGCACCCCAAAATTTAACGGTGAATTTGACCATTCTTCACAGGTTCCGATCTTGGATGGCATGCCTTTATAATAGTGCTTTGGCAGAAGAATCAGAGAAGAAGTGCCGAATTAGGAATAATTATCTACTAAAGGCATAGTTTGAAGCCAGTTCGATCTGAACTGATATACCGAAGATTCTAAAATGTACAGTGGTGTCGGTACTGTAGTACATGGACCCAAGCAAGACCCGTCGATTCTACTATTTATGGCTGGCACCATATACATATATTAGATTAACCTGAACAAGGTGCTCAAGAGTAAAACAATTAACATTTTAATGGACTGTCAAGCTGCATAAATAGAGTCCAACTGTATGAGTTACCTTGACACTGTGAGATAATCGGCCATAAGCTGCGAATGCATATATAGTAAGGGATTCGTTTTCTACTTTTGTCAACATAATTAGAGATACATATATTATCAAATACTTGGAATACTAGAATGCTGAAGAGATCAATCCACAATTTGGAGAATATTGATTCTGATTGCTTTGCGAGCTTTAGATTAAGTTTGTTTGCAAATGTTTTCTTTTCCTATAATTGCAAAATTTTTATCGATTAAAACTACTGAAAACGCTGGAAGCTTTAACAAAAATATTTCATGACAAATGTAAAATTCTGGCACAAATATTTTATGTAAAGTGTATCCCAGATCTTAAGCCTATACGGGGTAACAGGATTGATTGTAACTATCATGAAAAAATTCAGAAAAACATCTATCCCATGCAGTTTGAAAGTTCTGGGCATTTAAGAAAAATCTAGAAATTTGGTTAATTTTTATTTTTTTTGTTCAATTGCACTTTGGAGCCGTAACCCTAAATAACATTTCTAGAACCACAGTAAAAAATAAAGACGCAAATGTCCCAAGTTTTGTATGATTAAGACTACTTGTTAAACTATGAATTTAAAATTTTCAAAATTTGTCGACTTTGAAAGGCCCTCCTTAAAAAAAATATACTAAAGTACCTTGGCATGTGCCATAAGAAGTTCGCGCATTTAATCAGGATTGTAAGTTTCATACCAAACAAAACGAGTAAAAAAATAAATACCTAAAGTAACCCGATTTTTGCTGACCCATTTTACTTACTTCAAATGTTTTTTATCCGTTTTTTATTAGCGGTTTTCACACCGAGCTTGTTAGTCGTTAATAGTTACTTTTTTACACGTATTTTGTTTTTGTATATTTATCGCACAAATTAAATTAACATTTAACAAATTAACTACACAGCATCCCAGATAAAATAGTTGTTAGTTGGTAACTCACAAACAGCTGTTGCAGTTTCTAAATAATAAAAGTAATTTGTGATACATTTCTAAAAAAATAAAAAAACAATTGTTTTTTTACACTTTCTCGTGGCATGTTTAATTTTTTCAGAATAATAAATTCCGCTTGACGTTGAGTTCTGGGCCATCCTGTATATATGTAAATGAGTATGAGATTACTTACATACTTATACTTTTCGGAAAAATTAATGAACGTCAAACTAAATTTTCTTAACAAACCTCGTATTATATTTTTGAAATTGTTTAAAATTTTTTGCTATTTTATTCCAAGAAATTGTTTGCTCTGTGTGTGATATTTTTGGACTACAATTACACAGTCATATTTGATTTTGTATTTTATTTATACTTTCGATGATCAGTCTTAATCTTTCCTAATTTTATTCAAATTGATGGTGACTTGCGTATTCACAAGACGATCGTGGTATAGTGGTTAGAAGGCTCGCACACAAAGTCAAACAACCGAGGTTCAATCCCAGCGAAGAACAAAAATTATAAAATAAAATGTGCGATTTTTCTAAATTATAATTTTAAAAGTAAGAGGCTCCCCCCCCCCCCCCCCCTCCAAGAAGTCGATTTTCAATAAACCAAACAATCGAGTCTATTCCACCACAAAACGAATGATCAGGAATACAGCGCCACCGTCTGGAAAGATAACAGCTAACCTAACCTCACCAATCATATTCAACATCCACCGACAGATGGGGCAATTGCTGCAAGGGTAAAGGTATAACACTGGTCTTTGAGTGGTCAAATTGACAATAACTTGTCTCATTAACAAAAAACGCATAATATTTGTATATGTATAAAAAAAAAATCTATCCATGTTTTAATTCCAATACAATGCACTGCATAAGTAGGGGTTTAACCCTGAGTATTGATCGTAAAAAAAAAATATCAGTGAGAGGTGTCAAGTCACTCGATTAATTAGTAGACGCTTGAAATTTATTCTATAAAACAAGAAGAAAAACTGTTTGATTGAACTGTATTTAATATGTATTTACAGTAGTCTCACAAATTCGAACGGTCATAATTTCAAACTATCCAGAAATTAGAAACTACCCGCAGCCAAGTGTGATTCGCTAAACCTACCACTACCAATTGTCCTTATTTTACGACTGAAGATTTTTAGTGACTACGAACTAATTCCGGCCAAATTCAGAAAGTTTAGCTGTAACCGATCTCAAGATATACAGAAGACAATAATTATTTTGTGTGGAACGTATCAGGCCTACTTGTCTGCCCTTTTTCCTAATGATGATTTTTATTGACAACGAAATCAATCACAACAAATTCAGTAATTTTAGCTTCAACACTTCTTATGATATAATTCCTAATTCCGCCCACTTTCTGACACATGATTTTCCTTTCCAAATTTAGAAAGGAGGTACAACGCACAGGTCAAATTAAAAAAAAAGAAACATATCCTATTACACTTTCGGTGGTTGAAGCAAGCAATCTATATTTTAAATTTCAGGAAATTCGGTTCAATCGTTTAGGAGTGATTAACCGACAAACAAACAGATTTACAAAGAGATTTATATATACATACATATGTATGTACTCGTACTTGTATATGGGTATGGATATATGGATTATATATACTTTTCACTTAAAAATAAATTCAGACAGATGATAAAATTGCCATAAGTACGAGTACAGTAGTGTAATTCTCAGTTTCTCACCAACTCAATCAAGCACAGGCTTGATTTAAAAGCAACGGGTACATTTTATTTTGCATTAAGAATTACAGATCAACGAGCTTTCGCAAAATGGCTGCCGCATTTGTTAACAGTTGAACAAAATCGCATTCAATTGAAAATTTCGCAAGCTTGTTTGGGTCGATTTAAAAGAAATAAATGAATTTTAAAAATATTGCAACGTTTTGATATTCTTATTTGACTAAGCTCTTCACTATTGGTGAAATTTTCCAGAGTTTAAAATTTAGCATATCACAAATGTTTATTGAGTATCTGCTAGCATGATATATTGAACACATTAATTTTTCTCACATTGCTAGCAAGATATATTCAACTATGGTAATAGCATTCGACTAATTTATTTTATTTTCGACACTTACGTTCCGACAGTTTGAATATATCTTGCAGGTTGCTATTAAATTATGAAATTTATAGCAAATTACGACTACTACAGTATTAATTTTAAACTCTAAAATTTTCTATGCTTCTATATTTGCTTCGTTCTTAAAAACCTTTAAAAGTCGCTACATACCAGATATGTATCATAAGACCTTAAACGATGTAATGTGTAGAATCCAAACCATTTAATCTTCGTGGGTATATTAATGCTTAAGAAGTAAGGAGTGCGTCACTATAAAGTGTAACACCCATTTTTCTTAATAACTTTTTTCACCTTTAATCAAAATTATTTTTCTTAATCACAATATCTTTGAAAAATGTGTCAGATTTTAAAATGTATCAGTTTGTCAAATTTGACTTGTTAGTTAGTTCACAATGGATAATCAAAGACAAGTGCATACAAAAATTATTCAAATAATTCAAAAAAACCATATTGGAGTTATACAAAAGTTGCTAGGGAAGTCCACGTGACCAGGCAATGTGTTTCCAGAGTGGTCAAAAAGTTCAACAAAGACCTAAAAATTGAAAGAAAGCCTGGAACAGGTAAAGCAAAACTGGTAACGAACGACGCGAAAGCCAAAAATGTTGAGAAGCTTTTGCTGGCTCTCCCAAATATTTCTGGTCGCGAAGTGGCCCGGCGCGTGCAATGTTCGGAAAGTTTTGTGCGCCGAGTTAAAGCTAAAGCTGGCCTTAAAACATATAAAGTCCAAAAAGTTCCAGATAGAAATGCTAAGAAGAATATTGAAGCAAAAAAAAAAAAGAGCAAAACTCCTCAAAAAAGAATTTTTTCAAAAGTTCGAATGTTGTGTAATGGATGATGAAACTTACGTTTTTGCAGACTTTGCGCAGCTTCCTGGCCAAGAGTTTTATGTAGCGGATAGTAGAGGCAATGTTTCTGAAGAGTTCCGAACTAAAAAACTATCAAAATTTCCCAAAAAGTTCCTAGTTTGGCAGGCTATTTGTAGCTGCGGCAACAGAAGTGCATCGTTTGTTACATTGGGATCAATAAACTCAAATATGTATATCAAAGAGTGTCCTCAAAAGAGGTTGCTCCCATTTCTAAGACAGCACAACATATCAACATTCTTCTGGCCAGATTTGGCAACATGTCACTACAGTAAAAGCGCAATAGACTGGTACAATAAAAATAATGTTATTTTTGTTCCAAAAGAGGCTAACCCACCAAACTGCCCAGAGCTGCGGCCTATTGAAAGATATTGGGCTCTGGTCAAAAGAGAACTAAAGAAGAGTACATCTCTTCCCAAAACCATAACTAGTTTTCGATATAAATGGACAGCTGGTAACAAAAAAATCACCGAAAACACTATAACATTGCTTATGGATGGCATAATGAATAAAATAAAAAATTTTATAAAATTAAATTAATTTTTAAATAAAATAATACAGAATATAAATCTGTAATAAAAATGCAAAATAAAACTGTTTTATTTTTAACTCTAGCTTACTCCAGTCAGTTTTTATTTGACTTTTGATGTGTTACAGTTTATAGTGACGCACACCTTATGTATAAACAATACTTGGGGTTTTGCTGCAGTACAAAATAAAAAATTGGGCATCGTAGAAGAAATTTATTTTGAACCATTACTTTGATTTGTAACAAGCATTTTGCCAATACCAAAATAAATTATAAAAGCCTACAATATAAAAGAAATGCCAACTTCTTAGCACATTTTTATTTGTTCAGTTATTGGAAAATTTTCTTTTATTCAGGCAGTTAGTTTAAAGTGTTAATATGTTTTGAAAATCAATAAAAGTAAATGAATGTTATTTTTAAATGTGTTAAAAGGTTTTTTTTTCTTTTTTTTATATTTGATATCTTATTAGTATCTATTAAATTATTGTTAAATTCTGTACAATTAACAATTATTTTCTTAATGATTACATTAAAGTAAAAATATCTAAACACAGTCACAAAGAACAAATATATATTTTAAAATATTTTTAGACCAATTAAATCACATGCTTTTTATTTTCATAATATGATTATAGTGTTGGAAAACATTCGACATTTTAAACTTCAAATTTTTTTAAGGCATTATTAAGATTCCTTTACTGTGGGAAAAGTTATACACGCTTAAAATTTAGTAAAAAAATCTCTACATTTTTGTCATTTTTGTAAGCATGCAAGCTACATGCTGCATGGTTGTGTGGAGAATTCACGGTGACCGTGTTTTCTTGCTCATTTTCGAAAAAATACTGGCCGATGATGCCGCCTATCCAGAAACCGTACCTTGCGGTTCAATTCAATTTCTTTGAATGTAATGATTTATCGAGGACTGTTTGTGAATTTTGTTTGCTTACATAACCGCCTAATTGATCATCATCATCTCATCACTAAAGATGATTTTGTTGAAAAATGCGATCAGTTTTTCAGCAAATTCAAAAACTTTCGGAGCTAACATTGGTTGGCCGGATTTAATAATTAAACGAGTTGAACTTTATAAGGGTAAAAATGAAGATCTTTATACAAAATGTTGCGTAAAGTGTTTGTGGTGATGCACAATTATGGCGAAACTTGGCGAGTTGATGTGTCAGGCTCATTTTCAACACTTTTTTTTTACAGCCAATACTGCACCCCTAATCATGAAGCGCATTGTATTGGAATTTTGAAGATAGACAGATTTTTTTTTTCATAGATATACTATGTATGTATGTACATATATGTATTATGCGCCTTTTTTTGTTTGATGAGACAAGTTGCTGTACAGCGATTATGTTTGCATCACTAATGCCAATACCAGCTTATTGTTTTGGTCTTTTGTCAGCAACAGTACCGTGATCAACGAAATTAGCGCTTCAATTACGCACAGCGGTCTCAGAAGGAGCCTGATTACGAGGAAAAGTAAGTAAATTTTCACAATTAAAATTCCCTGTTCAAGAGTGTAGCGTTCCGTTGTTAAAATGTCGGAACCTTTTACAAAATAAATGTCAAAGGACGACTGCTCAATTCATGACACTTCATCATTTGACAGCCAATTTACTTCCTAACTTTAAATTAGCCCAACCTATTTTTGGTTTAATAAAACTTGTTTTAACCCTGCTGTTAGGTCAAAAAAAACTTACGAATCTTAGGTATAGGACCATTTTGGTCCATATTATTCTTTTTTGTAATAATGGCCTGTTATAATGGGGCATGATGCACCCAGTTTGTCTTTGAAGTTTTTCAATAAGTTACCTTTATTTCTGGGATTCCCCATTGTAAGTTTACATATCATTCGCGGTAGTGAAATTCAGTTTATATTCTGTGTCTGACTTGTTTATTTTGCTAAAACAATGGGAAATCGACCAAAATGGTCCTAAACCCAAGAATCGTAATTTTTTATTTTTCTGACTTACATCTTATTATTTTTGGTTGAAAGTTTGTCAAGAGTAATAAAATATAAAAATACCTCAGTAACAAACGTTTTAAGTTAATATGTGGCACCATTTCTTAGACAAGGCGAAAACAGAATACTGATCAAAATTGTCCAAACCTAACAGAAGGGTTAAAAGAAAAAAGTGTTTCATTTTTTGATAAATTTTTAACCGAAGTTTTTTAACATACCGCCAAAAATAGTATGTATATAGGAAATAAAGCTTTAGTAAAAAAATGTGAAACTAGTATTTAAAGCATAGTTTATTGATTAAAGAAAAGAAAAACAGGAGATTTCACAATTAAAATAAGGTAAAGTTTAAAAAGTGTGGCTGACTTCCAAAATGTATGAATACAAAGTTTGTATACAGTTCTACTCCGGTATTTAAACCAGAGTGGGCAAACAAACAAAACATTTCGCAAACGTTACAACAAAGTCATACACTTTCCAAAATTTTTTTAATGATATTGAACATGAGCAAAACCAAAACAAATACTATCTAAATGAGAAAGAGCGCAAAATGAAACAATAAGACTGTGTTTACACGTAGAGATTCTTATTTTTAAGATTGCATGTTTATAGGCGAAGGCGGCTAGGGGTAAAGAGACGAGTACACTCTGTCTTGTACTGGCAATACGCTTTACTCTCTCATTCGTAATTGCACACATGCATACACACAATTGTAAGTAACATACGTGACGTCAAAAATAAGCAGGGACCGCAAATAACAGTTATTGCTTAAAAATTAAACTAAAAAAATCAACGTATTAGAGTCGACAGACATGTATGATGTTATATACCAAATTAATCGTCTTGGAGAGCTCTCACAGAATTTGTAGTGATCTTGCATAAGTGATCATTAATCAGATTTTAACTGTTACTTCACTTCTTGACGGAAAAATAAAAGGTTAGATGAAACCTTTAAAAAGAGAGCTTTATTTTTTCGTCATAAAATAAATCTCATTTTGTTAGTTTTATTTTTCCGTCATAAAATTAAACTCATTTTGTGAGTTTTATTTTTCAGTTAGAAAATAACAGTTATTTTTTGAGTTTTATTTTTTCCGTCATAAAATAAAACTCGTTTTTAATACAGATTTTATTTTTAATCCAATCCCGTTGCTTGTGGTATCTTTACTTTATTGTTTTTTATAGCTGAATACCTAAAATCTCAAGTTGAACGAGTTTTAGGGTGCTTTAATATTAATAAAAGGCAAATTTACACAATTACAACCGATAATGGCTGGAACTTGCTAAAAATTTTACAAATATTTGACTAGGAGGATGAAAGCGGGTTCGATGACTGCGTCTATTACGACGTTCTGCACGGAATAAAATACGATAGAAATGACATTTGTAATAGTTTGCAGACGATAATGTGTCAAATCAGGATTAGGTGTGAAAAAATTGGTCATAAAAACGAGTTTTATTTTATGACCGAAAAAATAAAACTCCTAAATAGAGTTTTATTTTATGACGGAAAAATAAAACTCAAAATATAACTGTTATTTTCTGACTGAAAAATAAAACTCACAAAATGAGTTTTATTTTATGACGGAAAAATAAAACTCACAAAATGAGTTTTATTTTATGACGAAAAAATAAAACTCTATTTTTGAGAGTTTTTTTTCTAACTTTTATTTTTCCGTTGAAAAATAACTTTTTCTGCTGACCTTTTTTGGAAAAGCTCTCAAAATAACCATAAAAAAATAAGTTTTTCGATATAACTTATAACCGTTACAGTCCCTGAAAATAAGAATTGTATTGTCTGAACGCCGACGATAGTTCAAAGAAGAATAAACCAAAATCTTAAAAATAAGAATCTCTACGTGTAAACACAGAGTTAGCTTTTCGCTCTTGTGCTTGCTTTGTTATTCCGTCACCTTCGTATAATTTGCTCTTTTTTCTCTTCTTCTTTTCTTTTTCTCATCATGTTTCCTTTTTCTTCTCATTCATTTTTTGTTGTACCTACGCACATTTGAGTTAGTGTATTTGTAGTACTCAAAGCAAAAATAATATACAAAATTAAATGTGACAATCTTTCTCACTGTTTGTGTTTTATTTTTGCTTTACTCATTGTAAAAAACACAAAAAATGAGATTAAACGTTCAGTTTTGTTTATTTTCCTACTCTGATTTAAACTTTTTACATATGCAAAGTTCCGAAACAATGCAATTATGTGCTTTGTTTACATTTTCATTATGAAACAGAAATGTTGCAATGCACCATTTTTATTACTGACAAACAAGAAAATGGAAACGGCGGTTGTAAAGCTTTTATTTGATAATTTTTTTAAATTATCAGAAATGATTATCATATCATCCCGAGAGAAAGGAAAGGTGTCATCCACCTCCTTAATTTCTCTCAAGACCTTTTCCCACAAATTGGTGCGCTTCTTGCGTTTTGCGCAAAAGTCGGGTTCTTTTCGCTGAAATATGTTAAAAAAATAATCATTTGCTGTTTTTTTTTAATATGTATATATTTTATTAAAAACAAATTAATTTACTTTTGTAATTCAGTCATTATTTGTAATTTTTGTTTTTATATATATTTTTTTTATAACACAAACGTTTTAATGTTTGTAAACAAACCAATAGTAAACAAAGCATCAGTTATAAAACCGATGCTTGATTGCTTTTTTACTGCGTTAAAAATACTTATTGGCGACATTTTGAAATCGTATACATTGTAAATATTTTGTATAGCGACTTTATGAAACAATATACTTTATTCAAATACAAAGCAATTAACATTTTGGAAGTCAGCCTGTTATCGCTTTAAAGTTTTCGCATTCTATAAAAAATATATTCGCGGTTCTGAAATGTTCATCCGTTCACGTTTTCGAGAGTTGACTGTATTGTTATTATACTCTATGTCTTTCTAGCTGTTACAAGAAACCTTTCAAACTTTGTTTCTCTCCCAGAATAGTTGCTAATGGAGCAACAATTTTTACAATAAATCATTAACTACTATTATAAGAAGCAATATTCTACAATAATTTTTTTTAAATAGTTTAAACAGAGATTCCTTTTAAAAAAATAAAATAATAAATTAATTAGAAATAATAAAATACAAATAAATAAAAGCAACAAAAAATCACACCCACCTGTTGCTTTAAAAGAATTAAAAGTACGGCCGACTTTAAAGTTCTGCTTTCTTTTAAACACAATTTTTTTAAGGGAATCACCAAAAAGTTTAAAAAATATATTTTTGTTTTATTATTATTTATTTATAAGCTACCCACATAATAATAAATCACTTTAAAATGCTGCTGTTATTTTGTATATTATACAATATATAGTATATTATATATGTATGTATGTATGTATAAATGCATACATAAGCATTTGTACATATTTTTTTAAATTTACAAAAAAAAAACACCACAAAATGATTAATTTTTTAACACATTCTTTAAATTATTATTTTTCAGTTTTGTTTTTATTTTCTATTCATACTCGTAATGCTAAAGCTCTTGTATGATGCTTTAAAAAACAACAAGCGCACACATACTAATTAACACGTAAAAAATAATAACAACAAAACTAAAACACCACAAAAATCACAAAGTCTACCTCTCATACGCATGTAAAAATGTACGTAAGTATGTATTTTCTAATTATTAGAGTAGTTGTTATTGCAATTGTTAGTGTTGTTATAGATAAGAGAGTATAAATTTGTTTTTTTATTGTTTTTGCTTTTAATTGTTTATTACTTTAGCTTCAAAAAAAAAAAAACAAAAATCTTTTAATAAACGTTGTATGTAGAATACACATACAGTTGCACAGTAAAGTCTGCATACCCCCTTGAAAAACGATGTTTTGATTTATCTGCGAACAAGGCAGGTAAAATACATTCCAAACAAATTCAAACTAACAACAACAACAAAATTTTGAGAAAAAAATTTTATGCCAAAAACATTTATTAACGAAAAATTAAAAAATTCATTTTTAAACACAGAAAAGTCTGCATACGGCTATGTAGAAAAGTAGATAAAATACAACTCTGTTCTCAAACAGTGCTACTAACCACTTCAGGCGTCTTTACTAAATACTGTTAGTAGAAATGAAGTTCTAGTGTTCGATGTTAGCATTGTACTTTTTCTTATTTAACCAATATGGGTCAAGAGATCTGTGTTCAAGTACGTGAGTTTATTGTAAAGTATTATAAAGAAAATAAATCATTAAAAGAGATTGGAAAACTAGTTGGGCATCCAAAATCAAGCATTCAGACAATAATTCGAAAGTATAAACAAACAAAAAGTGAGGCAACCAAACCAAGAAGTGGTCGCCCACCTAAACTGACTCCGCGTGCAAGGCGCCAAATTTTGTTATATGTTGAAGAAAACCCTAAAAATACTGCAATAGATATTGCAAATACAGGGTGTTTTTTATTGAGGTATAGAACTTTAAGTTGGCATCACTTTTTTTAACTGGTGGCCATTTTGTCAGCTGTCAAGTGATTAATATTTAGTTTGGTTTGCCATTTCATCATGAACAGGTTGACAAAAGAACAACGCTTGCAAATCGTGAAAATTTATTTCGAAAATAATGGTTCAGTTCGCGAAGTTTACCGCAAGCTCCGTCCATTTTATGGTTGACATAATCGTCCATCAGAGCAATTAATTCGGTTAACCATGGATCGTTTTCGCACTACGTTTACTCTATGTGATAATACGCATCCGCAGAGACGTCGAACAGTGCGCACCGAAGAAACAATTGCCGCTGTAGAGCAAAGTGTTGAGGAGAACCCGAATGAATCGATTCGCCACCGTGCACAGTAATTGGAGCTTTGTCCATCAACTTTATGGAAGATTTTGCGCAAAGATCTTGGCTTGCGACCTTACAAGATCCAGCTTGTGCAAGAATTAAAGCCGCGAGACCATGCAATGCGTCGTGATTTTGGTGTATGGGCCGAAAATGAGATTGATCTCGATGCTGATTTTCATCGCAAAATTTTGTTCAGTGATGAGGCTCATTTTTGGTTGAATGGCTACGTCAACAAGCAAAATTGCCGCATTTGGAGTGAAGAGAATCCACATGAGACCCTTGAGACGCCATTACATCCACAAAAACTGACTGTTTGGTGTGCTCTATGGGCTGGTGGAGTCATTGGGCCATACTTCTTCCGAAATAATGCTGGAGAGTCAGTTACCGTTAATGGAGACCGGTATAGAGCCATGATAACCGACTATTTTTACAAAGTATGTAGACTTTTCTGTGTTTAAAAAATTACTTTTTTTATTTTTAATAATAAATGCTTTTGGAAAACAAATTTTTTCTCAAAATTTTGTTGTTGTTGTTAGTATGAAATTGTTTAAAATGTATTTTGCTGTTGCATTGTTTGTAGATAGCTCAAAACATCGTTTTTTAAGGGGGTATGCAGACTTTACTGTGCCACTGTACATACATTGTATATATTTTATTTAAGCCACTTTTACACTATAATACTAAAACTTTCGATATGTCAAAACCTTACTTGAAATAAGTAAGAACATTTGATATGTCTAAAATGTTATCTAGAAAATTGATAGACGTGCGGCTCAGGTCGCAGTATTTTTAAAAATTTTTCTAAACAATAAAATTTTTCAGGAATGGAGAATTGAAAAATTTTTTACATAATACATATTGATGTTAAATATTTTATTTAATATTAATTAATTAAGCTGTAATGAAAATTTTAAGAATTCTTTTGAGTGGGCTTTAAAATGTACAGACATACTTCAAAAATTATTTATTTTTCTGCAGGGAATTGAGTTTACTTAAAGGTAACTTATAATTAACAAAGAGTAATTCACTTGCATAGAAAATGTTCATTTGATTTTAATACGGAATGTCATACGAGGTGGTGAGTGGTCACTTACTCTGAATAGGTTTGAGCTAGCCATAAGTTAACTCATTATAAGTGGGGTTTTGTGTGGTGCATAAAAAAGACAATATGAGCTACAAAAAATTGCATGCTTGAGTTGAAACTACAAGTTAAACAAAAAACATCGGTTTTACAACCAAATGAAAAACCTACGTAATTTTCTCTTTAGACAATATTGGTTTTGAAGCATAATTTAATGAGAAAATTTAATATATGCTTTCTGAAAATCACAACAAAAATCATAAAATATTTATAGTAAGATAGTGTAAAAAGTCTTTAGAATACTTAATTAATATACATAAATATTTACTGCCTACTTCTTGTTGTTATAGCTGTTGTTTTATTTTAAGTTGTATGATACATACAATTTGTACACATACATTATTACAGTATAACAATTAACTGCATTAGTATTTAAATTCTTAATTAATGTTTACATTAAAGGTCGTAAGTAACATTTCTATAAGGGAGAGTGTGACAGTGAGAGATTACAGGAGAGTAACAGTCTCATTCAGCGGTTCCGCTGGGTTTTTTCAAATAGTGGCACAAAAAGGGGATTTAAAAAAAAGAGGCACAAAAAGAGCATTTTTTAAAAATAAAGTCGAACAATTTTTTAACGTTCATAGTACAAAAACAAAAATAATTCAAGAGTTTTAAGAAATAAATAACAATTAATTTACAATGTTAAAATCACAGTTTTTATAATATATACCCTTATAATATAATTATAACATATACATACATATACAATGTATTAAAGTAAAAGCACAAGGTCATTACTAGGACTCCAATTTTCGATTTCTTTATCAAGTTAATTTTGTTCCGATGACATGGCGTTACAAGTTTCTACCTTCAATTTATTTGTTAAATTATTTTTTTATAAAATTAATTTAAAAAGCCCCGTTCAGCCCATGCACTACCCTGAGGCAAAGTTAATAGATACGCAGCCAGTTGGTATAAGTTCATGTACATATAATGGTTCTTTTAAGAAATTTTTATACTACCTATTGTGTACCAAAAACTTTCACATTTGTTTTACCTTTTAGTAATTTATATTCACTAATAACAGCGTCTGGATTACTTATAATATACATAATTAAATTGTGATATGAGATCTATGTAATTAATATTTTCATTGTAAGTAAGAGAAATTGGATGAAAAAACCTAAAGGCACAAAGTTTCTTATCACTAATATCAATGCGCAATAATATTTCGTCGCAGAATTTTTAATAAAACTTTAAAAGATTTTGTTTGATTGCCATGCAATATGTATGCTTCAGCTTCATGGCCTATATATGTATGTATATACATATCTTTAATATTTTTTATATTTAAAGAAAAGGAAAATATTAGAAATGGCAAATTAAAAAAAGGGGACAAAGTCGCATAAACTTAAGAAAAGTGGCAATATTAAGTGACTTTTCAAAAGTCGCACAAAAAGTCGCTGGCCGCAAAAAAAGTTGCAAATTGCGACTTTAGTCGACCAACGTTAACACTGGTCTCAGTAAACTATTTATTTAAGAGCACAGACAAAAAGTAAATTCATACCTACAGTGGGGAGTATTATTGAGTACACAGATGTAATTGTTGTGCTTAGAAATGCAAAGAAACTGTTATAGTAAAGACAGCAATAAGAAATGTTTTCACTTATTTATTGTTAAGTCGATTTAAATTTTTTTATATGTACAAAAAAGTATTATATTCTCATAAAGAAAATTGACAAAAACCAAAACAACCTGCATGTACTCAATTTTGCACCCGTCTCTTTTCAGCAGAATGTTAAATATTTACCGTTATTTTGCCAAATTGAGTGTTTAATTTCTTGTTAATTTTAATCTAAGATCCAATATGAAATGTGGACGTATTTTTAGACTCTTAAGGTCAATCCAAATTATAAATAGCATAAAAACCTTTCAATAAATAAAATTAAAGAAAATCTCAAACCAATTTCCCTCGAAATTGAAGGCAAGATTGTTTTAATAACTAAAAATAGATTATCTTCTCGAAAAGTTGCTGTGGAACTGAAAATTACCCAGTCACTTGTGATGAGAGTTCACAAAAGACTCCATGTAAAATCTGTCTTAAATATGTAAAGGTCAGAGGGCGTAAAAGGCTTTTGGCAGATGCGGATGCACACCTTATAATGATTCATATGAAAAAAGAAATATGGAAACTGGATAAAGATCTCTCCACAACATTGGATATATTTCTAGTGGTTAGTGTATTGGCTTACTAAGACGATAGCGCCGGGTTCAAATCTCAGCTCTGACATCTTGAAAAAAAGAAATATGTGGGGCTGTCTTATATGGTGGGATGTTGAGCCATTTAAAAAATGTATAGAATAATGAAGAAAGAGGATTATCTAAATATTGTACAGAGCCATATTTCCCATAATGTTGACAGAAACACCTATTCTGAGGAAGAGATCATATTTTAGCAAGATGGTGACCCTAAACATACGTCCTAAATGGAGAAGAAATGGCTTACTGAGCAAAAATTTCAAATGATGGAGTGGCCGCAACAAAGTCTCGATCTCAATACAATTGAAACTTTGTGGTATATTGTGAGATGACGATTCGGTACTTACGAAAGAGCACCAACAATTCCGGGCGAGCTTTGGGAACATGTTGCCGAAGAAAGTAAAATATTTCTCGAGAAGTATTGCAGAATTTGATTGAAGGCATACCACAGCACACGAAAAATTTTATAAAAAATGAAAGTCTATGGACCAAATATCGGCATTTGTCCCAAAAAGGTAAATATTGATAATTGAGCATAATTGAGTGGGTTTTTTTGGTTTTTGTCAATTTGTTATTAAAATGTAATACTTTTTTTGTTGTACAGTCGAAACTCTCTATAACGAACTCCTGTATAACGAAGTTTTCTTTATTGTGAAGCAATTATAAGAACACTGTGTTTTGGGTCTACTTTGAGTGTATTATAATCTCCATATAACGAATTTCCATATAGCGAATATTTCCTTATAACGAAGTATTTTTGCGACCGTAAGTTCAAGATTGAAGCGTTTTCAATCTCCATATAACGAATTAGGTAAAACCGAACGTACGCACACAAAAAAGAAATCGATGTCGCTTTGTGTTATTGGTGTTGTTATTGTTGCTCTGTGTGTACTTTGTTGCTTTCACAACGCACAAGCAGAGTCTGATGCGTTGAATCGTTTATTTACCATAAAATTAAAAGTGGGGAACCACCGAACTATGCAACTGACAACTGGAATCATTACCATCTCTCACATTTCTTGCAGTCGCTATCCATTTGCTTTTGCATTGAAGAAGAAAAGTGGAAAAATGTACTTCAAACCAAAATAACTGACTACTACAAATAAAAAATGTTAAAAGGAACAATATTGTTTTTCTTTTCCATATAGCGAATTTTCTTTATAGCGAAGTAAATATCCAGTCCCTTGGAATTTATTTATTTATTATTTTTATTTATTTATTTTTTTTTTTTGTTATAGAGAGTTTCGACTGTATTTAAAAGAAATTGAAGTTGACTTATACCCCTGACAAACATGTGGTACACATACCAAACTAGCATTCTATGGCGCATGTGTGTCAGCAGAGCTAAAATTTTATTAAATGTCATTTGATCAGCTGTTTATTATATTAATTAAAAATGTCCAAATTTATGCAAATATTGTGCAAAATGCAAGAAGCTTTAAGAATAACGTTAATGTTTTTCAGGTGACCCTCCATGCCCGTTTCGACTCGTCTGAATCTGGCTCTATGATGGCCAAAAGCGTTCTCCACGACAAGACGACATAAAGAAAGCCGTTTATTAAAATTTATTAAAGGAAATATATTTTTTTAATTTTTTATAACGTATGATCAAATGTCAAATGAAACCACAATCTATGCCTACCTATATGTTTGTCACTATATTGTAGAATGTTTGTCAGGGGTATTAACAATAAATAAATGGGAAAAAGTTTATTTGTATTACACATTTTATGCATTACGAAGTACAAGAATTAAATCAATGTACTCACTTATGTTCCCTACTGTTTGTAGGTATTAATTTACGTACATATTTATGTATTTTTAATTCCAGGAAGATTAATAAGCAGAAAGAATTTTTTATTTAATTATAAAAAAATAAACTTAATTGGGTTTTTAGTAAAATAATAAAAACTTTTATAATTCATAATTTTGTGAGAAAATAAAAACAATACCAAGAATAGAAGTCAATCTTTTTGTACTTTTGCAAATTGAACTGTCATTGGAAGCCGCCTATAAAGAAAGAATTTTTTATCTACAGTGCTGGTCAAAAGTAACGTTTAGTTAGTAATTTTTTAAATGTCAAATTTAATAGTTCTTTTGTGGGGTTAAATGAATGCTTAGAGGGCTAAAATAGTTTTTTCAATAATGAGTTTGCATATTGAAAACAACCACGGTTTATTTAACCCATATGTGCTTATCGCCCCATTTTTAAAACGGTAAGATATTAATCAACTGTCTGGTTAGAAAGTAACTTATTATTTTTTTTTTTTTGAGTGTGTGTTTACCGTTATTTGTATTGTAAAAATATTGTAAAATTTTTGGTATTTTATTTTGAAAAAACATGTACAGTGTGTCAATAATGAGTCTGCACATTCATAATAACCAGCATTTATTTACATTAATTTGTAATTTAACGGTACTTTCATTGCCAAAAATTTATTTTTTTTTATATGTATACCAAATTTATAGGTGTTTATAGGGATCGTGTAGAAAAAAATCTTGGAATCAGTTTAAAACAAGAAAGAAAGACAACAAAAACATATTTTTACCTCAAGAAACTCTTTGCACAAAAATGATTTTTCAATTTCGGCTTTAGTGAAAACATTTAAAATTTGGTTATAGACTAATTAAATACTTTGTATGGAAAGCCTTAGCATCTATAGCATACTATAAACGATTTTTCATTAAACCTATTCATTTCTTTAGGTCATAATTATCTGGTATTTTTCTGCCACTCTTCTCATACTGCTTTTTTAAGCGAAATCATATTTTTTCTGTCGTTTAGTGACTCGTTTTCCTAAAACACCCATAGAATCTCAATAGGATTGAGTTCGAGACTTTGAGAGCCTGTGTATCAATGACGTGTCCGCAGTTATATAACAGCCACATGGGTACCAGGTGTAATTAATTTTTTGCGTCATAATCTTGTTAAAACTTCACTTTTGGTTTGTGGCACTTTTAAGTCCACATTTCTGCGAAATACTAAATAAATTTTTATACATTTAACATTTTTTAAATTTTACGGTTGGGATAAAGTTTCGCTGTTTTAGAGTTGCTAAAGGCTTAAGCCACACCCTAGACGGTCCATCATTGTAGTACAACGTCAGTTTCGTTTCGTCACAAAATATCACATTGTTCCAATAATAATTATTCTGTGAAACGTTAAGAATAACGAATGAGAATCACTTTTCTATATTTGCTGTTGACAGTAGTAGATTTTCCTCGCTGAATATTTATATTTTATCGTGGTCTGACGAACTGTCTCGTGAAGAATAATAATACCAAGCTCTTCCTCTAACTCTGCCGCTAGTGGTCTAGTCGAAATTCTGGAATTTTGAGCCACTTTCTTATAATAAAACGCTCGGCACGTTTATTTTATTTTTTCATCTGCCTCCTGACATTAATTCCAATCTATTCCCTTTTTCGGATCAATTTATAACGTTGTAAATTATTCTCCGTGAAACTAAAAAGATTTCCGACAACACAACCGCACTCGTTCCCAGTTGACGATTATAATAAAGCGATGGAATAGGACTATAAGATAATTTTCTTCCCGTAAGTTTTAAAATTTCAAATATTGTAAATATAAGAGGTGTATTATACAAAAATATAGTGCAAATTAATTTAAAAAGTGATTGTTATAAAAAATTTGCTTAGATTATAACGGTAAATCACCGTTTAGTTGTAAAGACTACAAGTTATTAACTCCCTATTAACATCAAATGAAAGAATTCATTTTTGTGCAAAGAGTTTCTTGACAGTGTAAAATGAGGTAAAAATTTGTTTTTGTCGTCTTTCTTTCTTGTTTTAAACTGATTCCAAGATTTTTTTCTACACTATCCTTATAAACACCTATAAATTGGGTATACATATAAAAAAAATAAATTTTGGGCAAATTAAATTAAATTACAAATGAATGTAAATAAATGCTGGTTATTTTAAATGTGCAAACTCATTATTGACAGACTGTATTTTATACCATATGCATTCCGATAAATACAAAAAATCCATGTTTTTACGAGAAAAAAAAATTGAGCACATTATTTTTTTTTTTTTTCATTTTAGTTGCATTTGGTATTCAACTTGACTACTAAACGCTCTGTCAAAATTTAATTTGAAAAATTCAATTTTTTTTACAAAATGACTGGAGAGGATAAGTGACTGTTATAGAGTCTCTAATGCAATGTAATCCAAATCTTTATTTTCTGTACACAATTGTGCTACAGACGCATTTCATTTATTGAGAGTTTTGGTTAACTATGCTCTAATGAAACTGTGGTAGTGGTATTTTTTAAATAATTTTGAGAAACCTTAATTAATTAAATTAAAATATCTCAAATTTTTAAGTTATTTCAAGAA
Source organism: Metopia argyrocephala (assembly GCA_963576795.1). Taxonomy (NCBI): domain Eukaryota; kingdom Metazoa; phylum Arthropoda; class Insecta; order Diptera; family Sarcophagidae; genus Metopia; species Metopia argyrocephala. The sequence goes on along the minus strand of OY756209.1, from coordinate 98,087,908 downwards.
CACCACAAATATTGTTCTATTAGAGATCTGTCGAACTGTCATCTCAACTAGGTTTAATAGACCTTCCATTTCTAATTTTTCAAAAATACCCACTGATCTTTTTCTGTCATTTCACAAAAATATTGAATTTTTCAAATTAAATTTTCTCAAATTCCAAATTTATTTCAGGAATAGCACTAATACGATTTTATTAGAGATCCCTTGGCCTGTCATTCAACTACAGTGTGAAATTCTTGCAATTTCCTATTTTTTAATAATACCTATTGATCTTCTTCAGTAATTTGGTTTTTGCGAAAGAATTTGTTTCGGCATTTTTAACCTGAAATCAACTTATATAGCATTATTTTTGTCAGAGTGGGCAAACAAACAAAACATTTCGCAAACGTTACAACAAAGTCATACACTTTTCAAATTTTTTTTAATGGTATTGTACATGAGCAGAACCAAAACAAATACTTTCTAAATGAGAAAGAGCGCAAATGAAACAATTTGCTTTTCGCTCTTGTGCCTGCTTTGTTATTCCGTTACATTTGTATAATTTGCTCTTTTTTCTCTTCTTCTTTTCTTTTTCTTCTCATTAATTTTTTGTAGTACCTACGCACATTTGAGTTAGTGTATTTGTAGTACTCAAAACAAAAACAATATACAAAATCAAATAGGACAATCTTTCTCACTGTTTCTGTTTTATTTTTGTTTTACTCATTGTAAAGAACACAACAAAATGAGATCAAACGTTCAGTTTTGTTTATTTTCCTACTCTGATTTTTGTACAGAATGGACAAATAAACTTTAAAACTATCATATGGGAGTAACTTCTACTCCGATATTTGGAATATATACATATATGCCCTAATATTAACTAATGAATTTTTAACATTTTGGAAATGGCTTTTGTTATACTGTTAACGGATCTCTAATGCTAAAAAAATAATTTTTCAAATTCGAATTAATCTTCGTCACACACATTGTACTACCTACCGTTTAATTTATTTTGTTATTTTATTCTTTTGTTTTTCTACTTATTTTGCTAAAAATCACTCGATCTTAGACAAAAAAAAAGTTGATAAGATTTTATAATTCAATGAACCCAAATCATCTTGTATCCCAAAAAAAAATAAGAAGTAATTGTTGAATTTATAAACGGTACTATTAGTATGACCAACACTGTTAGTACAAGTATAAAAATAATGTACGTGAAATTCAATGATGTGGCGAAGTAGAACGGGAAATATTGTACATCAAAAGAAATTTCTCACATGAATTTAATTTAATTTATTGTATTATTTATTTACCTACAATTTCATTATTTTTAATTAAATTTATTAAAAAAAATGTATCATTAAACATTTGAAATGTTTCGCATTGACAAAGAATCATTTTGTATTGTGTATATACATACATATCGTCACTTTAAAGACTAAGCAACCTATCAGCACTTTTCAAAAGTTTACAGGAGAGAGAAAAAAAGTTATAAAACTGGAACTATTTGCAATATTGAAAATAAAATTATGTATGCTGATTAAAATGAAACCAGAAATATAGTATATCAGTTGAAAAAGCTTATTTTTCTAAACACCGCTTATGATATGGCGCTTAGGTTATTTGGAATTGTAAACATCTGAAACCAAACAACCTATCAGCAATACTAATTAGTATGTATAATTAAGCATTCCTTGGAACACATGAATATTATTTACATTATACACTCCGGATCACTTATTTAAAAGCACAAAAAATCTCATATTCAGGAGCCGGTATCTTTTGCAATTTTTAACCGATTCCAGAATTTTAAAATAGAAATGGAAGCTAGACATCTTGAGATATGAACAAAATCATGACAATGGTGGTTTCTTAACTAAGGAACCTTTTTTTGAGGAATTTATAAAAAAAATCTAAAAATGTGGTATTTTTTTTTTTTTTGGTTCACTTGAATAAAGGCACTTTAACTAACTTTAATGAAAAACAGCTTTTCCGTTTTTTTAAGTTATTATTACTTTATTTGCTTTATTAAAGAACTATTAGTAATGGGTACAACCCCCTTTTTTTTAATAACTTCAAATATACGGGTTTTCATTGATAGATAAAGAGAATTGATGTAATCCAACGAAATTTCATTCCAAGCATCCTTAATGGCCTGAATTAGTGACTGCTTGTCATCAAATTGTCTGCCTCCTTCATAGACCTTACGAGATAACCAACCCCACACATTTTCGATAATGTTTAGATCTGGCGAATAGGGTGGCCAGTCAAGAATATTAACATTTTGGCTTGCAATGTACTCCTTTACTACTCCGGCGTTGTGTATAGGGGCATTATTCTGTTGCAATATCCAAGGTATTGGACCAAATAGTTCATTGAACTTCGGAAAAGACGACTCCATTAATGTTCTATAGGTTGCGCCAGTCATTTTTGCACTTTGAAATTCAAGATCGATGGTGCCATAGTACGTAATAGCACCCCACACCATAACGCCGCCCTCTCGGCTGTGATGTTGGTTCAAACATCGCTTTTCTTTACGCAGGTCATGGAAATAATAGTTGTAGCCATCAGGCCCATCCAAATTAAACTTCTCTTCATCCGTAAATACAACGGTTTTCCAGTCATTTACATAGCCTCTTTGCTGCACATCCCATACCATGTAGTCTTTTGCGAATTGAAGACGCTTTTCCTTACGAGGACCATTAAGTGGCGGCTTTTTTTTTTGTAATTTCTTGTATTTAAGATACTCACAGCTATTAATAACTGTGCGTACTGATGACTAGAGCTAGAGCTCTTATTTTTGACAAGGATAAGGCAGTATTAGAAGCAATTATGATGATTTTTCTTTTCTCATAAGTAGATAAAGACAACGAAACCCTTCCTTTAAAATTTTTCTATACTCCTCAGAGTCCTTGATGTAATTGTCGACAACTGTTGGGCTCCGTCCAATTTTTTTTAGCTATTGCGAGGTTAGAATATCCTTTAGAACGGTAAACATCGATTTTAGCTCTTTTCGATAGATTTAAAATTTTTTGTTTTGCCATTTTGACTCGTAAATCGACTAAGATGTAATAAATTGCAACAAACAAACGCCCCCAACAAAAAATCACCGCTTACTTTAAAAATAATAAAAAAAAATAAAGTGCCTTTATTCAAGTGAACCAAAAAAAAAAAAAATAAAACCACATTTTTAGATTTTTTTTATAAATTCCTCAAAAAAAGGTTCATTAGTTAAGAAACCACCATTGTCATGATTTTGTTTATATCTCAAGATGTCTTGCTTCCATTTCTATTTTAAAATTCTGGAATCGGTTAAAAATTGCAAAAGATACCGGCTCCTGAATATGGGATTTTTTGTGGCTTTAAATAAGTGAACCGGAGTGTATAATAGGAGTTATAGTTTCTTTTACATACATAATTGGCCATTACAACCCTGTGTCAGGGTAACGGCCTAGCTTCTCGCAGCACTCATGTTGTGTGTGTTAATTTTTATCCATGAGTACCAACAGTTTATACTCAACACCGAACGACGAGATTTGAGAAGCTTTTTGATGGCAATAAATTACTCCCAGAGCTTTTGCCAGAAGTTTGCTGTGAGGTAGTAGCCGAATGAAATAATTTTTTCATATTTCTTTTTTCAAGATGTCAAAGCTGAGTTTTAAACCCGGCGCTATCATCTTGGTTTCTTTTACTTGTTTAAACAAAAAAGTGTCTAATGTTTTCTTAAATTACACTATGCAACAAAATTAAAATTTTATCATGATTTTTGATGATTTATTTTCTTCTTTTTTTAGTACGTCACGGAATTCTAAAGTATAAATTTTTAATTTTGTCTAAAATTTTTAATTTTTAAATAAAGTTATAGGTAGATGTTTTTACAAAAAATCTATTTTTTTATTTATTGTAATGTTAATAACTAAATAAAAAGGTAAATTAAAAACAATAGTCTTGTGTTGTCATAAAAATAATGACAGTCTGCTGGAAGCAAAGTTTTTATACAAAACAAAAGTCTACATACGACCTACGAGTACATTTTTTCGATTTTAGGAGACCAAGATACTTAAATAAAAAAGTAATGATGCAATTTTGTTTCAATTACATTTTTATTAAAGCAGACCAAAATTTACGTTTTTTCAGTAAACATAGGAAAAATTACTCAAGAAAAACATTTAAAATGCATTGACAAAAGTGTACATACGATCAGCATACCCTGGCGTTTGTTGCTATTAAATAAGATAGCGCCGTTATTTATTACAGAATTTTTTTGTTAAGTTTATAGATTGTTTTAAACAGCTTTAAGTTGTAATTTAGTCTTAATCGGTGTATATTTAAATAAAATAATGTCTTCTCGTAAAGAAATTTCAATTGATATCTGAAATTTATTGATTAAGTACAGATCTGAAGAGAAATCCTTTGGAGAAATAGCAAAACTATTAAATTTAAGTAAATCTACAGTTCAGACTGTTAACAACAAGGCAAGGGCAGCCGCTTTGACCGGTAGTTTTCTTTGGATTTTGAATCAAAAATACAAATGTTTCTTAAAAAATGTGTTTATTTAACATATGTATTTAAAGCGATTAAAATTCCTAAATTTATACAAATTCAAATTAATAAAATATTATTTAATAAGTAATTGTATATAAATATGTACATACTTTTGGTTTTGAAAACCACCTGGTAAATTAAATTTTCTTAAATTTACTTAAAGGACCACGTCTTCTATAATGGACTTCAATCAGGAAGTATCGTTCAACAAATATGGCGTGTTCTTTATCTTACAAGTAAACGTGGTCAAGCTTGTACAAGTTTCGTCAAGCTTTTTACAAGTTTCACAATCAGAAAAGATTTTGAAGAAGTTGCCAGATATAAAAATAAATTGTATTTATTTTGGGTGTAGCGCTAACATTCCCCCCGCAGTATGGCTAGAAGCTCCTTCGCAGCCAGACTCCTGTTGATGAGCAACATCCAAAATAGCAAGTTTTGTAGCAGGTCTTTCTATAATTCCTCGCTTAGTGAGCACCCTTGCGCTTCTCACCTGACCATCACTAGCCAATCTGGTTTCTAAGACTTTGCCACGTAGCCAGATATTACGTGGAAGGGAAGGGTCAACTACAACTACTAAATCCCCCTGACATAAAGGTTTTGGTCGAGCATGCCATTTTGTTCTACAGGTTAATGACGGCAGGAACTCTATAAGCCACTTTTTCCAGAATATATTTGCGTATTTTTGCGAAGTAAGCCAGCTTTGTTTCAATAATAAACCGCTATCGTCGCACACAGCCAACGGCTTTAATCCAGATGAGCTTCCAATCAAGAAGTGATTTGGTGTTAAAGCCTCTTCATTTTCAGTATCTATTGGGACATAGGCAAGTGGACGTGAGTTTATAATATTTTCGACTTCCAGCATCATATTTACTAAAAGTTCATCTCCAGGACATCTTAGCGGCATAATTTTGTACAAAATTGTTTTGATGGACCTTACCAGGCGCTCCCAAGCTCCGCCCATGTGGGGTGAGGCTGGAGGATTGAAACTCCACTTTGTTGTGGTGGTAGTAAACGTTTTAATAAGTTCATTTTTATCCACCTCTGCCAGAGTTTCTCGAAGCTCCCTCTCTGCTCCAATAAAATTTGTTCCATTATCGCTAAAGAGTTCGCGTGGGATTCCCCTTCGTGACATAAAGTTGCGTATGGCTAATATACAGGAGCTTGTTGTTAATGAATGGGATATTTCAATATGGACTGCCCGGACAGTCAAGCAGGTGAACAAGCATCCATAGCGTTTCTCTTTATGGCGATTTACAGTGACGAATATTGGTCCGAAGAAATCAACACCGGTATATGTGAATGGTGCTACATACGTTGCTACACGTGCGCGTGGTAAAACTCCCATTTGTGGATTTTGAGGTACTGCTTTCTTGACTTTGCACATTTGGCAGGTACGAGTAACCGATTTGAAAGTAACTCGAAGCTTTGAAATACAGAATTTTTGTCTAATTTCATTAATGGCCGTTTCGTGGTTCATGTGATGATATTTTTCATGATAATAAATTAAAATAAGTTTTGTGATGTAGCTTGACCTTGGCAAAATTATTGGACGTTTTTGTTCTACTGGAACATCTGCGTTATCTATTCGCCCATAAACTCTTAATACACCTTTATCCAAGTATGGATTTTTGCCATAAATATCGCTGGATTTTTGTATCTCTAAATTTGATTTTAGCAAAGATATTTCTTGAGAATATTTTTCTAACTGGGCTTGTATATATAAAATATTTTCAGCATTTTGTAACTCCTCTTGAGTTAACTCGTTCTTGTTATTACTGATTTTTCGGCAGTTATTTATAAACCGCAGACAATAGGCACTGGTTCGTAAAAGACGGGACCATTTTGAAAATCTTTGTACTTCAAAATTCATATTAAGTTGCGTTATTCTAAATGAGTGGTGTATACGCTCTTCGTCAGTTGAGTCGGGAATAGTATCTTCTTGTGGCCATTCAGTTTCTGAACGAGTTAAAAATTCTGGTCCTTTGAACCATCTCGATGAGTTTGAAATTTCAGGAATTTTCGACCACTTCGTTGCTTCGTCAGCTACGTTTTGCTTACTAGGGATCCATCTCCATTCTTTTATTAAAGAAAGGTCTAAAATTTCAGTAACGCGAAAGGCAACAAATTGATTATACTTTCGATGATCCGAGTTAAGCCAGCTCAGGACAGTTTTAGAATCCGACCAGAAATACCTTTTATTAATTTTTATCTCGTGATTATCTGTGATATATTTAGCAAAGCGACTTCCTATTAGAGCCGCCATTAGTTCTAAACGTGGTACGGATGTTATTTTTATTGGTGCGACTCGAGTTTTTGAGCCGACTATTGAGCATACTACATCATTATTTTTTTCCAATCTTAAGTAACACACCGCTGCGTAACCATCTCTGCTGGCGTCAACAAAGGTATGTAGTTGAGCATTGACATTTTCGTAATTTAAGAAATGTTTCAAATAACAACGTGGTATCTTTAATTTTTCTATATCTGGTAAAACCTGAACCCACTGATACCATTTAGCTCTTAATTCTTCAGGAATTTTATCGTCCCAATCTATTTTAAATCTCCATACATTTTGCATAAGTATTTTCACATACATTATTATATGACCAACTAAGCCAAGTGGATCATATATTGACATAAGTAGTCTTAAAACTTCACGTTTTGTTGGTATTTTTTCCGTTTTTAATATACAAGTTTCGTTTAACCATGAAGAAATTTTAAATGTTATTTTATCTTCTTTATGCTCCCAAAAAACGCCTAAAACCTTTTCGATTAGTTTTACGTCGCCTATATTTAAACATTTACTAGCATCATCTTTTGCAAGGGGAGTACTTTGCATTACTATTTTATTGTTTGATACCCAATTTCGGATTTTAAAACCAGCCTTTTGATGTATATATGACACATCAGAAATAAGCTTCAATGCTTCTTGTGAACTATCTACAGAATCAAGTAGATCGTCGACATAGTGATTTTCCTGTATAGATTTAGATGCCTGTGGAAATTTATTTTTATATTTACTGGCATTAATGTTTGTAATATACTGTGAAATACTTGGTGCGCATGTAGCGCCGAAAATCATTACATCCATTATGTAAACGTCAGGGCTTCTGCCCTCTATACAATCCCGCCAGAGAAATCTTTGGACGTCGCGATCTTCTGGTCTTATGTGTACTTGGTGGAACATCTCCTCGATGTCTCCACACACAGCCACAGATCTTGAACGAAATTTAAACAGAATCGATGGTAAAGAATTTAAAAAATCAGGGCCTTTTAACAAAAATGAATTTAATGAGACGCCGTTTGATTTTGCAGCCGCGTCCCAAACAATACGGTGTTTACCTGGTTTATTTTTATTAAAAACCGAAAATATTGGAAGGTACCAAATCTTTTTATTATCTTTATTATCGGTGTACATTATATCAGACCCCAATTTACGTATATAACCTTTAGTCAAGTATTTATTAATTGTTTCTTTGAATAAGTTTAAATGCTCATTGTTTTGCCTTAATTTTTTTTCTAAACAAATAAGTCTTTTAAACGCCATCTCATAACTATCTGGCATATCTATGGAATCATACTTCCAGAGCAGGGGAACTTCATAGTGCCCACTTGGCTTCTGTTTTGTAAATTTTTCTAATAAATTTAACGCTCTTTTATCATTATCAGCTATAAGCGGGTCTTTAACACTGATGCCTACACTTTCAATAGCATAAAAACTCTTAACTAATTCATCCAATTTATTATCATTTATTGAGCAATCACAAATATGAAAATTAAAATTTGTATTCATAAAATTGTTTCCGCAATCAGCACCGTAAATAACCCATCCTAACTTGGTACGCACAGCTACAGGTTCCTGTGGTGTTCCTTCACGGATTTTATTTGACACTGCTAAGTTAACATGATTTAATCCAATTAATATCTGAGGTACAGCATTGGTGTAACTTTCAACAGGAAGGTTTCGCAAGTGGCGATAGCGTTGTGACAAAGAATTATAGTCCAGTGACTGTATTGGCAAATTTAGCGATTTAACAGTAAAGGCATTAACAGCAATCTGTTGTCTATCTCCACCAGAAATATTAATCTTTACTTTTCTTGAGCCTTTTTCGTTTCTCTCAACACCACCAGTCCACCTTAAACACAAGGGACTTACTATGCCATTTATACCTAATTCATTTGCCAACGACTCGTCTATTAGACTTACAGACGATCCTTCGTCAATAAATGCAAAGGAATTCTTCACTTTATTTTTACCATAAATTTTAATTGGTATTATTTTAAATAAAATATTTGTTATTTCACTGCTGTGCGTATTGTTTACAATGATATCATTTTTAACTTCTCTGTTTTGCATATTGTTGTTTGACATTTGTGTATTTTCTGTTGAATATCGATGCAAAGAAGTATGGTGAAAATATTCGCAACCTTCTATACCACATTTTTTCTTTCTCTTACAGTCTCCAATGTGTTTTGACAAACAGAATTTGCATAATTTGTATTTTCTTATTACATTCCATTTTTCGCCGCGATCCATTGCTAAATATGTTGAACAGTTTGCAATACTTTTGCAGTTGTTGTTGTTGTTGCCGTTGTCGTCACACACAAAACATTTTCGTTCACTATGAGAATGAATATAAGCTTTTCTATTTGTTGCTGTTGTATTTGGTGTACGTTCTCTATTAATTTTGTGAAAAGAGTTGTTAACTGTTATACTATTAGCTGTTATACCTATATCAAAAAACCATTTGTCAAATTCGTACAGATTTGCTTTTTTATTTTCTTGCAACAGCTGTGTTTTTTTATTTGCCCATTGCATTTGGTAATAGGGTGGTAATTTTTGTGTAATTTCAAAAAGAAGAGAAGAATTGTTTATTTCATCGAACAAATTACTGGCGTTAATAATTGAAATTAGACTTCTTACATCAATAGCAAAAGAGGTAAGTGTTTTTAAGTTATGATCATTTATATTTTGAGTCATTTTAATTCTTTCTTTTATTGAATTCAATATTTTTTCAGGCTGTCCGTAGAGCATACGAAGTACTTCCATTACGTTTTGTACGTTGGATGGATGAATGAGCATATGTTGAACGCGGTTTAATGCTTCGCCTTTTAGAGCACTTTGGAGACGAACAAGGTTTTCTGCCTCTGTGAAAGCACACGCCTTTGTAGACCATTCAAAGGTGGAAAGAAATATTGGCCACTGTTCTGGTTGACCGGAGAATGTAGGCAAATCTTTTGGTAATGATTGCCTTGAGTGTACTTGACTTTGTGAAAGTTTTTGCAGTGTGACAGTATCCTGTAGGTTAGTTGAATTTTGATTTGTTTGTGCATTTGGCACAAAATTTGTTGTGGATGAAATTGGATAATTTGGAATAAAAGGACGTTGACCGAAATTATATAAAAAGTGTGAATTTTGATTTATATTAGAATTCTCAGTATTATTCGTGGGTTGATATGCGGTTGGTAAAGATTGCTGAGGATGATCGCTATAGAGAGGTACGGTTGTGGTACAATTTGGTACTGTAGATATGCGTATAGCTTCATTAGTTATAAGTGAGGGGACAATTTTGTCATCGTTTTGAGACGTTGTATTTAAATTACTGCTATTTTGTATCTGATAAGATTTTGAATTTGAATTTTCTAATGAAGAGGTAATATTATGGTACGCAGTTTGTTTTGGCAGAGGCAATGACACCGAATTTTTATTTTTGCTGGCATTATATTCTTTATGATTGAGGTTATGTTGAGGGTCTGTAGATTTTAGCCATTCAATGACGGAATGGGATTTATTAGAAGAATTTTCAGACAAAGCTTCGGCTTCGTCTAAAATTTTATATTTTTTATTTAGATACTCTTTGTTCAATGCACGCTCTTCTTCGAGCTTTTGAAGTTGTAATTGAACTCTACGTGATTGTGACAGATTAGAGCGATTTGAATTATGACTTGTAACACTTAGTACAGGTGAATTGGGCCTTATAGCAGAACACTGCAGGCATTTGGCGGTTTTATTATCGGTCCCAGAAGCACAATTTTGGTGCAATATTTTGTGGCACACGACACAACCTACCATGCTCTCGTCAGGAGGATTTTGACATAGTGAACAATTCTGATCACGGGTTGTTGGTGATCGTTGACCCTCTACCTCAGGTAATGACATTTGGAATTACTTACTCTGTGATTGGCTAGTCAGCGAGAAGATTATGGTGATCCAGTATGCAAATGGCCGGTAAATTTGTAGGTGCTGTAATCCAAGAATAGGCTAGGATACCCCAAAAGAATTTTAAAATTGTTAACAACAAGGCAAGGGCAGCCGCTTTGACCGGTAGTTTTCTTTGGATTTTGAATCAAAAATACAAATGTTTCTTAAAAAATGTGTTTATTTAACATATGTATTTAAAGCGATTAAAATTCCTAAATTTATACAAATTCAAATTAATAAAATATTATTTAATAAGTAATTGTATATAAATATGTACATACTTTTGGTTTTGAAAACCACCTGGTAAATTAAATTTTCTTAAATTTACTTAAAGGACCACGTCTTCTATAATGGACTTCAATCAGGAAGTATCGTTCAACAAATATGGCGTGTTCTTTATCTTACAAGTAAACGTGGTCAAGCTTGTACAAGTTTCGTCAAGCTTTTTACAAGTTTCACAATCAGAAAAGATTTTGAAGAAGTTGCCAGATATAAAAATAAATTGTATTTATTTTGGGTGTAGCGCTAACACAGACAATATTTTATAATTATAAAAATAGTGGAACTGTTGAAAATAAGCGTCGTAGTGGACGCCCAAAAGAACTTACTTGCAGAGATGTAAGCTTTATTTTAAAAGAAGTGAACAAAAACCCTAAAATTAATACAACAAAATTGGCCGAAGAGCTGGCAACAAGATTAGAAGTGATTGTAAATCCCCGTACTATTCAAAGACCATTGAATGGAAATGGTTATTTTAGCAGAACTGTTCGAAAAAAGCCAATAATAAGTGAAAAAACCGCAAATTTCGTATAGAATTTTCCCAAAAGTATATTGACAAAGGTTTTGATTTTTGGAAGCGAGTCTTGTTTACTGATGAATCAAAATAAAATTTTTGGTAGTGACGGTAGATCTAAGGTGTGGCGAAAGAGAAATACAGCACTAGCTCCTAATTTTTACTGTTAAGCATGATGGGGGTTGTGTAATGGTTTGGGGTGCATGGCTGCTTCTGACGTAGGAAAGTTGGTGTTCATTGAGGGTAATATGGATCGGCACCTTTACAAGTCCATTCTAGAACAGAATCTAAAACCCTCCGTCGATATGCTAAGCCTTGGTCGAAATTGGTACTTCAAACAAGACAACGACTCGAAGCACACTGTTCAAATTGTGAAAGATAGGTTGCTATACTATGCTCCCAGACAGCTGTACACTCCACCTCAAAGCCAAGATTTAAATATTATTGAGCACGTTTGGGAGATATTACAACGAAAAATACGTAACTAAAAAATTACTAATGCTGAAATATTAAAACAGAGGCTCCAAGAAGAATGGCAGAACATAACACCCTTAGAATTAGAAAATATGGTGAACTCGATGCCTCGGCGACTGCAGGAAGTTATAGATGCCCGTGGTCCGACAAAATATTAATTTTATTAATAGGTGATGATTTTTTACATTTACGCTAAGTTTTTCTGTGAACACTCTTGTCGTATGTAGACTTTTGTCGAATGTTTTTTATAGTTTTTCTTGAATAGTTTTTGAAGCTTATATTGGAATAAATATTATTTTCGTTTATATTAATAAATATAGATTTGAAACAAAACTGCATCATTATTTTTTTCATTTATTCACTTGGAATGATAAAATCGCAAAAAGAGGGGTCGTATGTAGACTTTTGTCGGCCACTGTATGTATCTTGTAAATGTAAATAGTTACTCTGATTTCTTCTTTAGCATGAGTGCTGATTGGTTATTTGGTTTTAGAAAATTGTACACTTGCTGATAGGGTATTTGGTAATTTGGCAATTGCTTGGTTATTTGTAATATTAGACGTTCAAATTTTGCATACATATGCATTATAATGTAGAGAATAATATTAAATAAATAACTCAATTTTGAAATTTTTGCTGATAGGTTGTTGGGTCTTTGAGGTGACGATATGTATTTACATACCTATTTAAATAAAAAAGCAATTCCATTAAATACTTATTGGAAAGAAAGGAGAAAACATTATAGAGGCAATAAAAAAAATATTTACATGACAGATTATTGTACATATGTATGTATGTGGTATGTATGTACGTACAATATAAACAAAAAAATAATAATTAGAGGAGCAAATTAAAACAATGGAAAAATATATATACATAACGGAAATTAAATGGAAAATTCAATGCAAATGATTAAGCACAAAAAAAACAAAACAGAATTCGCTTAGAATTACATACATACATACATATTAAAAATTACAACAAATTGTAATTTTATTTAATAAAAATAACAGTTTTAGTATAAATTTTTTTTTCTTTGTTTTTATCCCTCTCTCTATCCGTAAACTTTATACAGATGACGACGGCATTTTGGGATATTAAACTTATACCATTTAGCTTTAGAAATGTTACTTTTTTATACCTTAATTGTACTGTTTAATTTTTTCTTTATTATTAAATACAGGCACGTACCAATCCCTTCTGTATCAATTTTTATATTAGTGAATCAATGTCCAATTGCATTTACTGGAGCTAATATACCTACTTAAATATGTACATAGGTACTAAACCATGTTAAAGCTGTATTATAAAATAGTTTTGCTTTAAAAACCGGCGAAAAGCATAATACCTACATAAAATTATATAAATTAAGGATTTTTTCTCAGTCGCAACATTTTTAATTTTAGGCTTGTTTACCTATTTAATTTTTTAATTGCTAACTTTGTGTAATTTAGAATTCTTATAATTTGAAATACAGTCGAATTCGGATATGAGCACACCGTTTAAATATTGATCGTTCCTCAATACATATCATGTATTGTATTTGCTTTGGCATTACGAAGGTTAATGTATCATATTTGCAGTCGATAAAAAGGAAAGGATATCAATTAATGTCAAAGGACTTACTAATTTGAATTGTTAAAATTTTGTTTGTTTTCCGGACTGAATAGTACCAAGAAAAAGAAATAATCAAAAGTTGTAACAATCATATGCCAACATTGCCATCTACAGGTCTTTTTTTAAAAAATTAAAACATGTCCCTCCCTATTACTCTATCTCCCTCTCTTTTTATATCGCTCTTCTATTTGTCATAATGAAACTCTTTTTTATAATTAATTAAAACAGCTGTTTGTAATAAAGCACAAAACAAAAAGAATTAAGGGAAAGATTATGCATGGATTAAATGTGTATATAGCAACAAAAATGTTAGTTTAAAAAATTAATTACAAAAAACACAAATAGAAACGAAATGAAACATTAATAAGAACAATTAAAGAGAAACACTAAGCAGAACACGATTTAATTTTTTTGTTTCTTCATATACACATTTATGTATGCATGTGAATATGGATTTTTATAAGAAAGCAAAGAACAATAAAAGTGCTAGGGTTACATTAAAATGTCTTATGAATAAAAGAAATTATAAAATAAACAAAGAAACACAATTTTAAACACAAATTGCAAAACAGAATTATACTTTATTTAAATGACTTAAAATTAATCACATTTTGTGGGTTTTCTTATTTGTTATGTGCATACATATATTATTTTCTTATTCGTATTTTCATTTCATTTAAAAATCTTCACTATTTAACTTTTTCTTTTAATTCTTTAGTTTTCTATCTCTTATTAAAGCACGAGGAACTGTTTTTATTTTACAGTTGTTGTTTGATTTTCCAAGTTTGACACTCCAAAAATAAAAGAAAACTCTTCCTTAACAATTTTATTTCAATTTCACTTTTTCTCTTTACCTTTCCACTCCCTATAAACAAAATTATTTTTTGGGCACTTTATTTAGGAATGACTATTAATATCAATATTTTTATCTTATTTTTTTAACTTTTTTACTCTTTTATTAATCTTTTGCACGTTTTTCTTTTTTTCTGATAAGAATTATAAACAGCACATTTTTTATTATGATTTTGTTTTATTACCACTTTTATTTTTAACGAACAAACAAAACGCAAAAACCGAAACTCTTTAAACTCTTCTCCTGGGGTGAGTTTTTTAATTCGTTTCGTTAATACAGACGTAAGAACAACAACAAAAAAAAAAACAAAAAACACGTACAAATAGTTCAACAGTTTAAAAAACACTAAAATGTTTCAGTGCAATTTCCAATTCCAAATTGTTTTCCATACCGAATATTTTATTTTTCTTTTTGTTCTTCTTTTTCAAACTGTTTCTCTTATTTATAAAGTGCCTATTAATTTATTATTTATGTAGCACACATTCGGCAGCAACAGTTTGATTTTAGGTAAATGTACAGCATTGCCAACTTAGCGCTTTTCGACCTAGTCCCTAGTGCTTTTTTTTTAAATTTTATATATGTACATATGTATATTGTTTTAGTCTTAAATTATAATAGAAGCTATTAATAAAAAGTTTCGAAAAAATAATTATACAAATATAGATTAATATACAACACTACCACAATATCATTGAGTTATTATAACGGTCGTCAGCTCAGTTTTCAGATGATAGAGAATTATAAAATATTAAAAATAAAATACTTTAACTGTTTTCTTTATTATAAATTTTTCTTCTTCTAATGAACTTAAAATACTAAATCCACAAACAAATCTGGATTAGTCAGCATTTACATTGAAAGACGAATCTTCTAGAAATGGGAACGAAAATGTAAAGATTGTAGTACACAAATGTTTAAACCGGACATTTTTCGTTTTTCTACTTTTTGTATTGCTTGCTTATTTTGTTTGTCTTCTAGTTCTAAATAATAAAAGTTTGAGGCAAGACCAAAAGAGAATTGAAAAATTTCTGACTTTCAATTTGTACATTGTAAATAACGACTTAGTAAAAAAAACCCTGTTTTTGCCCTGGTAAAACAAAATACTCTAACATTTTAAACATTTTAAAAAAATAAAAAATCTATCCTTCTCACATTAAAATTTTGTTTTTACATTTAACCAGTTTGACGAAGTAACTGTGCCTTTAGGTCTAACTTTTGTTATAACTTCTCGTTTTTTTACTTATATTAGTTCATTTGTTAAATAAAAATCAGGCAAAGTAGAAATGAGACGTAAATGTTGCCAAACTGAAATATATTTATTTTATATATATAGTATATATATTATATTATACAAATTTTCATTTGAAAAAATCAAATAATTGCAAACAAATGCATTTACCTTGTTTTCTATTAAATTCAAATATAATTAACTCCGTTTAAAAGAAAATCCATTTTAAAGAAAAACCGCTTAAAAGAAACAGATTTTGCGTTAAAAAGCACAAAATTGTATAAAAAGAACTCCGATTAAGTGCAAATACGGTTATTAAGAATTTATCGACGACAATAAAATTTTAGCACCGGCTCATTTCTTTTTTATTTTGTGCATACCTACATTTTCAAAAGTATTTTTTAGGGCAAGAATGTTTATTTATTGCTAAAAAAAAATAAATATTGCTAAAATAAAATAAAATAATTTGTCTGTTAACTTTGTCAGAATTCGAATTTTTCTAAAACATATCGATTTGTTTTATTTTTAATTCAATAATATTGTTTATTAGAAATAAAAATGACATTAGTTTTACTCTCGACAGAGTTTTTAAATGAAATACAACAATTTAAAAACAGATAAAAACACTTCCGTTTTAATTCGAAAACCATAACATAGCAATTCTTAAATTTTAAAGTACTATTTTTTTTGTATTTTACTAAGAAGGTTATACCTACAATATTGCATATAAAATCAAAATATTTGTATAATAAAAAATTTTTTGGTAAAAATAAAACCCCTTGTTGAAAAATGTATAGTTTTGATAAAACTACGAGTTTTTTTTACAGCTATCTTGCTTTTTGAAATTAAAAAGTTGACAACGCTGTATGTATGAGAATTGATCCATCACCATTTCATTCCAGCAATATCACAAACAGCGTTGCCAGTTATTTATCCCAAAAACTTGCCAATACACTTTAAAATAATATTCTCATATTTGTTAAATAGCAAAATTTTTCAACTTACAAATATAAACTCTTGACTCTTCTTACTCCGTCAAAACTTCTCTTTCCAAAAAAGTTTTCAAAGGTTATTTTAGACTTTTAAGCTGAAATAGCTTTCAACTTCTAGAATTATTATTTTCTATTCTTTTAAACAATCCTTTATTCAGAGACGGACGTTGCTGATTGTAATCCAATTCCAATATTCATAACAGTAGTGCCAACGAACTATTTACATATAAAGATACACCTATCTAATATTTTTTGTTGCATTGTTAAAACAATTAAATTATGTGGCCTGACGATATAACTGATAATACATATTGTTAAAAAATATAACGAGTATCAAACCAGACAATAATTAACTAAATATTGCCCATCTTCCGATGTAAGCCCTTGTATGCGTTCCATTTAACATATTTTGTTTTAAAAATAAAATGAAATAATTAAAGTAAAAATTATGCCTAAAGCCCCTATGACACCTACTTTTTTTTGTATTGAATTGTTATAGAATTGAAAGAAAAAAACAACAAATGCTAGAAAGAGTGGAATATAAAAAATGTAAACAAAATAGTCGCCGTGGTCTAGTGGTTAGTGTGTTGGCTTACTAAGACGATAGTGCCGGGTTCAAATCTCAGCACCGACATCTTGAAAAAAGAAATATGAAAAAAATATTTCTTTCGGCGACTACCTCTCAGCAGTCTTCTGGCAAAAGCTCTGAGAGTAATTAATTGCCATGAAAGAGCTTCTCAAGTCTGTCGTTCGGAGTCGACATTAAAAACTGTAGGTCCCGGTACTCATGGATAGAAATTTGCACACACAACATGAGTGCTGCGAGAAGCTAGGCCGTAATCCTGACACAGGGTTGTAAAGGCCAGTTATGTATGTATGTATGTATGTAAACAAAATATTTATTTTTGTTTTTGTATTTATTTCAATGTTGATACTTTTTATTTTGTAAAAAAAACGCTACCTTGAAGGCAAAAATACCCTAAAATTGCTTAATTGTAGAATAACACCATAAAGTTAGCAACACTATAATATTTTAAATTCTAACAGCCAGGCCCACGATATCGAATCGTGTAGTTTTAAGCGACAAACAGCTGATTTGCGGCACACTAATTTTTGTGTCGCCGAAAATAAATGCGATTGGTAACACAAAATTTTTTACACACATATACATAAATAAACAATATCGGAATAAGTTTGTTTACTACATTTCTGTCAAGTTAAACTAACACACGGTTGCATTTTTTACTGTACAATTTAAGCATTTCAGCGCTTTTTTCGTGTATAGTCGCGATTATTTTTTGATATGTTGATATGGCTGCTTTGTTGTTTATTTGCATTACGTTGGTAACGTAAAGCAAAGCGAACGATAAAATGACAATTAGTGGGCCGCAGTTTAGATTCACAGTCAGTGACTGAGTTTCTTTCGCTTAAGTTTTCTTTCGATATCGTGGGCCTGGCTGTAAATGTCAATTTTAATGTAAAATATTTTAACTTGTTTTTGACACACTCCACTTTTTTTATCGATAACATTTGTAAATTTTTTGGCAATTCTGTATTTATATGAATATAGTTGAACTCTTTACACCCTTTATAAGTTCTTATTATATTATATTTGCACTGTTCTCCAAATCATTTTTAATACAAAAAAAGTAGGTATCATACGGGCTTAAACAACACAAATGTACATAAAGTATGTGGGATTTAAACGTTAACAGAGAATATAACAATTAGAGTAAGTATTAAGAGGATATAACTGGAAATATTTTAGGGTATCGTTGTTATAGAATAATTTATTACTTTTTGAATTCTGCAATTTGTAACCGTTATTTATTACTGAGTACAACTCTGTTAATATGTTTGTTATCGTTCCTTGGAGGAAGGTTTCTTTTGATTCTAATTATTATTTGATAGTCAATATTTTGGTATTCGCTTTATTGCACTGGCTACATTTGTCACCATTATTTTTGAATTCTTGGGCAGTGCAGAATAGAGTAAGTAGTGGCGGAATATAATTTTTAAAAAGCGAATATGTTTAAATTGTAACTGCTTTCTGTTTTTATAGAACAATTAAACACGACCTAATAAAAATTAAAACTAAACCGTGTCAATTTATTGTAAAGGTTGTTATTATTATCATTCTGCCAAAAGAAGAAGAAGAAAGTATTAAGTTGCTGCCGCAACAATCATATTTATAATTGCGTAAAGTTTCATGTAGAGTAATGCTATGCGTTTAACGACAAAACAGGAATTAATAAAAAATTATCAACAAAATTATTGCTATACTTTTGTTGATATTTAACCCTGTGTGCTGCTATTTGTCGGCAGCAATAACTTTTAAAATTTTGGTTTTATGTTAATTAAAAGTGGTTAACTTGTCTATTATTACCATATAGTGATCTCTTAATAAAAAATTTTTTATTACAAATTTAATGTTTTCTGTTATTTATTAGTATTTAAAATTCTATCAGTCTTAAAAAAAACCAAAACAATATTTTCGTAAATTTCTAAATATTATATAGCTGACCTATTCAGATCGATTTCTTATCAAGTTTTAGGTATACAAAAATTACTGATTTTAGAAAAGTATTCCATAAGAATTATCAATTGAAAAAATCATAAATTTTTCCTATTACAAAACACAAATTTCTATGTCAACAAATTAATACAAGAAATTGCCGAATACAGCATTCAAATAAATCCATCTGGCATCTTTTTTGAGTATGTTAGTTTCATTTCTACAAATTATTCCTCATGTCAATGCACAACGTTTCGTAAAACAAGCGCGTGTTCAATTACCATTGTATTCCTGCTTAAACTGTATTTTGTTTACATTTAATAATACCAACTGCAAAGAAACAGTATTAACACGGACAAAAACAAACACATTTTATTGAAATTGGGATGTGTGTGTGATTGAAAAGAAAAACAAAAAAACTTGTTTGGAAATGACAACAGAAATATGTTTGACCAACTAACCAACCAAACAATTGAGAAATTACATCAACAAGAAAAAAAAAATAGTAAAACAATCAGCTGTTGGACTATATCTAATAGAAAATGGAAAGAAAGCAGATAAAAACGCAATAACAATAAAGAACTTAAAAAAGCTGTTTTAAAAAAACTGGGTATACGCTATGAATTAATTTCTTATTAACAAACTAGTCTATTTAGAAGAGGAGTGAAAAAGTGAAATTATACTCACATACGATATTTATAAGCATTTAATCTATAACATTATTGACACCCTAAAAATATTATTAAAAGCATAGAAACTACACTAAAAGTACGATCAGATAAGGCAAGTATTTTGAACAAGAAGCGTAACTACTATCTTGTGAAAAATTTTATTTATTTCTTTTAATTTAACCCTACAAGGTCATACTTATTTTTATGTCCTAAAGGTCATACTCATCAAATCGACAACGGTGTTTTTCAAAACGACGTTAAAGGTGACCTATGTGCAAAAAATTATTGAAACTTTGCTTGTTCTATTACATATTCGGTTTGTATATTAATGAAATAAAGTAAATAAATTTGAATTATTTTTAATTATTTAATTGTAAAATAAAGCACTACTTCGTTTGGTTTGTTTTTCAAAACATAATAAAAAAGATATAAAAATAATTAAGAAACAAAAATATAAAACTAATTCAAAGTGTTTGCATCTTAAAACTAACATACATAGGTATTAAATGAAAAAAGGAACAGGGTTTTAATACTTTCTGTCTTTAATTTGTGCAAGAGGCACTAGTTTGTGTTCCCACATAGGCTTATTACGCATTTTGATTTCGCCATCCGTTGTATTGATGAACGACAAAATGTTATTCTTTCGCTTCTTGTTTAGTAACTTTCGAGACCCTTATTCATTGTTCTTCGTATCATACGGCAATATATCTGTGATATTATTACCCGCCGATGTTCTTAAAGTTGATATATTAAGTTTACCCGTTATCTGCCCAGGTACAAATGAAAAATGGAACTTCTTCATTATCTCTGAACGATTGAGGGGCTTTTGATTTGTTTGGAATATTTTGTGCGTATAAGTAACTGCTTATAAAAGTCATATTTAATATACCATAAAATTGGCACATTGGCCATCTGTTTGTCATCCTGGAAGAGCTCATTGTATTGCGCATTTGGTCAAACGTATCGACTCAGCAGTTCGTTCCATTCTAAATTGACTGCTCTTTCTTAATTACATGATGATATTATCAATGTCATCTGATATAATGCTTATTATATGTATACATATATAGTATTCGTTTCTTTGTCACTTTGATCAGAATCGATTTTGTCATCACAATTCAAAAGAATTTATTCAATTTATTTATCAGTCAAATCTTTTTTATTTGCCATTATATAAACTAGAATCAAAACAAAGCCTAAGTAAAAAATATTATAAAAAATAAGCACTATGAATAGAACAAAAGTTCCTAAAAGTTACACAAAGTTCATACTACGTCATTTCGACGACGCCATTGCAATAAAAAACAAATTTATCCAATACGTGGAGTGCTATTCATCCGCACACATCAAGCGACGGCTGCTGTACGTAAAATAAGCAAAGTAATAACACAAATTTCTACAAAAAAGAAAACCTGCGTTGTCGATTCGACGAAGTATGACTTTCCAGGGTTAATTACATTTGTATTAACCCTTTACGGCGCAAGAACGCCAATTTCGTTAATTTTTTGTAAATATGCTATTATTAAAATTAAAAATTTTAATTAAAAATTAACGTATCATTTTATTGAAAAAAATTATAGGTATTTTGCAGAAATGCAACATTGCTCCAATACTTCAAATGTTTCAGGTTGAAATTAAAGTATATAAAAAATGTTCATGCAGTTGTTTGGCTTATTTGCTATTTCCACATTTTCCGTAGTATGTCTGTGTATAGCCTTTGCATTCTGGAAATTTGCATTTCATCCTTTTATCGACGCAAACTGGCCAGTGTCCGTATTAGTCCAACCTCACATCTTTCGGAGGAACGTGCTTCCCGGTCCTTTGTTCTTTTGTTTTGAATGAAACATTCAACACCACTTCCACGCTTTGTACGATTGACTGTTTTATATTTGCATAACGTCTCAGCAATATGTAATCTGAACTGTGCAGAGTTGAGGGTTTTGCCTACCAGCCTTAATTCTTTTATATAAAAGCCATGAATTGCACATAGTCCTGTCTAGTAAATGGTAAAAAAATACGTAGATACCACTGTTTACTACGAATATTGATTTTGTAATGGCCCATAACGGAGTCTAAAAGGTCTTCTCCACTCCACTCTGCATCTACAAAAGGTCGTTCAGCAGAAATGTATTATTTTCCTTTTATGTCCAACCTTCTGGCCACAGATCGTTTCAACGTCATTGTATCTCGTATCGACGTGTAATATGTATATGATCCCAATGAATTGGCGTATCTCTTAGTCTGGTCCCTTATAAAGTCGATAATGTTGACAGTAAATTAATGAGAAAATACCTTAAAAGGGGTATCTATGCAAAGTATTTCTGGAGGTAACATCTCAGATACTAGATAGTCTTCTGGCAAAAGCTCTGGGAGTAATTGATTGCCCTGAAAAAGCTTCTCAAATCTGTCGTTCGGAGTGGACTTTAAACACATACAACATGAGTGCTGCGAGACACACAGAACCCTGACACAGGGTTGTTATGGCCATATGTATGTATGTATGTAACATCTCAGATCTATGAAAACGGAGTTGGCCATCATCCAATTCTATACTCAGGCTTTTAGTTTTCCATGTAGTTTTAGTTTTAAGCACACGATTATATAATTTGAGAGATTCTTCATTTAAAGTACCGAGAAAAGCGGCAACAGAACATACATACATATCGCTCATTTGCGAGAAGAGTGGCATAACTCAAAAAAACACATATTTTTAGTTAATAATGCAGAAATATGAGGCGAATTGTAATATAAAACATATCTAAAAATTGTATTTTTGTCTCTTTTTTTCATTGAGTGGCGACCAAAAGTGTCTTGTAATTTTCCTATAAGTTTGCCTGAATTAAAATGTTTAAACGTATGCGTTAAATGCGTTCAAAATCGCATTTTTTTGAGTTATGCCACTCTTTTTGCAAATGAGCGATATGTAAATCCTTTGCACTAATAATGTTCTGTTTTTTTGAGGAGACAGTTGGTACATTGTCAGTGGGCTCTAGTCCATTTTGCAAGTCATCCGCCTCATACTTTGGGTAGACAGCATCATCGTCATCAGAAAAATTAAGGCCACACCACCACACCTCAGCGGGCAATGTTGCATATATTCAACAAACCAAAACCAGTATAAAACGTAAACGAAATTGGTTTTGCAAAAAAATATATAATTTATTCTTGAAATATGTATATGCCCTTACCTTCCACTTACAAATATTTCAATAGACAAATGTCAGTATTTCTTCAAAAATAATTTTTCGGAAATACTTTTAAAGAGCGAAAATAGATTTGTACATGTCGGTCACTTGAATGAAATAAATTCAAAAATGTTGCAATGTAGAAAGCTTATTTGCATTAGACCAGGGGTAAAGAGCCGCAAGCGGCCCGCGGGCCGCGTGTTGCTCATCCCTGCATTAGACCGTTAAAATGTAGTGTTGCCAATCTACAACATTAATCTAAATTGGTATATCAGAATCTAATATTTTTACACTTTATTGAAGGGTATGTTCCAGAAATGCAACAAGGCGCTGTAAAGGGTTAATATTGTTCAATATTATTTCTTATCATTAGTTGTTTTCGAACAATTTATATGTAAATGTGTGCATAATACAAATTATTTTTATAAAATGTTTCCACAAAGTAGTAGTTACACTCCTACCGTCAAATAAGTTACAGTTACAAAAGGCAAAAATTGTATTAACAGAGAAAATGCCAAATTTGCACATTTTTTAGTTTAGAACTACAACATTTTCCGTGCACGCGTTTCAGGCATAGCAAAAAGGGCTGGTAGTTATTTAACCCCTAAAATGCTCAATTGCCACTTTGATTTGATACTAAAGCTGAAGTTTAAACAAACAAACGTAAATGAAATACATACATATGTATTTATTCTCGGATTTCAAAGAAAAGTCGTTTTTTCATTATTTAGTATCGCATTTCATGTAATTACTAATTAGCACAGTTATCTTAACTTACCTGTTCTATATCGAAATCCCATTCTGGTGAAGGTGAACGTAAAGACCGTTCTGTTGGCGGTGTGCCTTGAGCGGGAGAACCATGAGGTTCTTCAGGTATAACCGCAAAACGGCCTCTTTGTAGAATTGGTGATATGGTGCCATAATTTGCTACAAAAGAAAAATAATAGAAACAAATTTTAAAAGGCTCAGAGGGGAGTTTTTGTTAATAAATAAATTGGATGTCTCTTCTAAATCGTGTAAAACGCAGTTTTTGAAAACTTGCAAGTAATTATAGCAGACAAAGTTCTATTTACATAAAGCAAATTTTGCTATACAGTGGTGGTCATGTAATTAGAAACGACATAGTAGTATAGCTATACCTTACTTTATATTAAAAATTAAGTTCTCAATTCTAAAACTAAATACTATAAATTGTGAAGTAATAAGTCGTCATCGAATTTTTAATAAAAAAAAATTACAGCTCTGATAACATTAAAAAAATATAAACTTAACAAAAATAGCACTATTATATTATGTTGGTCATATAATTAGAAACAACACAAAAGCTTAACAATTTTTCCACAAAAGTTAACAAAAATTGGAATATCCTCCAATATATTGTTTTGTATTTTATTGTTGACAACATTTGCTAGTCTTCTCTGTAAATGTTTTTATTAAGAGTTGACATGTTTACAGAGACATGTTTTCCTAGCTTTGCTCCATAATTTCGTCTTTGTTTTTTTTTTTTTTTTTTTTGTTTGTTTCTTTTTTTGGATTGCTGTTTGTGTGTTCCCTTTTTAGAATTGCCTATAAGTTTTCAATTCAGTTTAGATACAAATTTTACGATGATGAGTACAAAATGTCAGTATGTTTGTGCAAAATCCAGTACTTCATTAACTTTGAATTTTGATTTGAGTCGTTATCATGCTGGAAAATGTTGACAACGTGCATATTCTCAAAGAAAATGTGTTTCTATTACATTCTTTAAATTGTTTTTATATTGACGTTGATCAAATATTCCCTTAATTCTAAGAATTGGGTTCACACCACACCGCGAAATGGCATCAAGTGTTATAATGCACCCACCACGGTTTTAACAAAATACCTAAAGACTTAAGGATTTTTTTGAGAGAAGTCTTAAGGAAGATTTTTCTTCCGATTCGAACAAGATAAGCTTGTATTCGTTGCTACAGAGAACTCTCTTTCAGAAAACATGCATCTTTGTTGAGCATTTTCCTTGCAAAGCGGCGTAACTGATTCCTAATTTTTTTTTTTGTGGCATGTAGTTTCTTATACAAAATATCTTGGAAAGCCCAAATGTTATAAGGGCTTTGTTATTGACCGTGTGAATATTTCTCCTTGTATTTGTTGCCCAATTTCATCCCTTGTTTTGTGTGAATTCAGAAATGGGCTATTACTACTTATCTTACAAATAATTGTATCTTCTACTTTGGAAGCTTTTCCAGCATGGACCAGGAAGGCTGTGGATGCAGGCTTCTTTTGTTTAATGTTACTGCTCCAAATTTCACTTTTTTGGAATATGAAAACCTTTTTCTCTTGGGTACGCCTCGTAGATGCCCTTCGAATTAAACTAATTTAAATACGATCTACTGGCTTTTAAATAACATTAAATTTAAATCTTATGATAAGAAAAGTTCATTAATTGAAGAAAAAACTGGGAGCTTATTCTGTATTTTTTTTTTATTTAAGACCAATACTCAGGGGTAAACTCCTATTCATGCAGTGCATTGTATTGGAATTTGAAGATACATACATAAATAGATTTTTGTTTAATTTTGTTATTATGCCCCTTTTTGGTTGATGAGAGAAGTTGCAGTCATTTTGAGTGGTCACCAACAATTGCCCCATCTGTCAGTTAATGTTGAATGTGAGTGGCGATCGCTTTCAGTAGGTTAGCTGTTGTCTTCCCAGAAGGTGGCGGTGCTGTTGTACTCCTGATTATTCGTTTTTGGTGGAATAGACTGGAAATGTCAGGGAGCAGTTTATTGAAGATAGACTATTTAGAGGGGAGGTCGGTCGTTTGAGTTTCTGTGCGAGCGCTCTAACCACTATACCACGAAAGTCAGTACAATGCGCAAAATAATTTCGATGCGAAAGACAATTGGTATTCTCTAAGACTTTCGTATTAGCATTCGAATTTTATTCCAAATCATTGGCAACACTAGTAAAAAAGTAAATAAATTAACGTCAAATTAAAGTTGAAAAAAATTATTTGTGTTTTTGATTAAAAAAAATACTTGGGTAATTGTCCAAGAATAAATTCTGTGACACTATTTTTGGACGAAGAATTAATGAATGAAAAGAAGATTGCTTAGAAGCAAATGCGATTATGTTTGCGAAATAAAAACGGTTACTTATGCAGAATAGTTGTTTTTTCAGCCTTTTTCCATCCCAAAGCTTCTGTAATAGGCAGATCGCTTGCATTTAACTCTTCGGCTAATGTCTGCCACAAGCACTTGCCGACTAAAGTGCATTTGGTGTTTTTAAATGACATTTTACCGATTGGATATGATTATTCATAGATTCCATCATTATTACAAACTGGCGCGATTTTATAATTTTATTCTCTGTTTCACTGAATAAAATTTTGCATTATAATAAATAAATACATATTAATAACTTATTTACATTTTTGAACTTTGCGAACGCTCTTTTGCTGTCGAATAATTTTTGCGATTTTAATATCCATTTGACATTTGCGTTCACATTACAAAATTCTGAGTAGGCACATTTTCCCATTTTGAATGCTAATAAAAACATACTTTTCGAACATCCTGACACATAATTGCAAGTGTTCGTATTTATATATATTCGAATCGCATTGACTTTCGCATCGCAATACAGATTAAGCCTGAACGTTTCTAATTACGTGACCAGCCAAAAAACAACTACATACTTAAATGAAAGTTTTAAATTTAAAGGTATTGGCAGCGATAATGTTGGTTGAGTGCCCTTCGAATAACGGTTCTTGTAATTTAGAGTGATTGTCTTTAAATAAGTTATACTTTAATTTCATTTTGTTAATCATCGTTTCAAATTATAAGGCCACCACTGTATATGAAACCTTTGATCTCTAACCCTTTTGATCGTTTTTAGTGTGTAACGATCGTCTAGTATGTCTTTACGCTCAAATGCGTAGACTGATTTTAACTAAACTTATAAAGAGCGTAGATACTAGGGTTTGCTTTTCGTTTTAACCGAAAATCGAAATCGCGGTGTTAATAAAACACAGCACACATCTCTAATGTTTTAGACAGCTGTTTCATATTTTTTTTATTTGTTAAAAAAAATATTGTAGTTTCGTGAAAAATATAAAAAAAAGAATAAATAAAATTTAAATAAAAATGTTTTTCCTTTCGGATTCAGACTCCAGTGAAAAAGAAATTAAAACCATTTTAGTAGTAGAAAAAGACTGCTTAGGCAGAATCGTGCATTTTGTTCTTTCTTTCACAGCTAATGGTGTCGAAGGTTTTGGCCGATACACTGGACGCCATAGAGATAACTTGTCTACTGTGGATAAAATTTAGCATAAAAAATTCTGAAAAAATTAAACTAGACTTTATTTCTTCGAAAAAAAAACAGGATTCCCGGTTGTAATTCGTCGTGTGGACGGAGCCCACATCAAGATTATAGTCCGAAATAAACAGAACCGCACATAAACTGAAATTTTTGAATTTGAATGTATTTTTCAATTACATTTTTTCTTATATGTAGGTATGTATCTATTTTTTAAAACAAAGAACACCGCTAGGAAACACCAAAAATGACGGCGACAAAATAATTGACAATTAAAGTGGTTAGTGTGTTGATCTACTCAGACGAGAACT
This sequence comes from Metopia argyrocephala, assembly GCA_963576795.1. Taxonomy (NCBI): domain Eukaryota; kingdom Metazoa; phylum Arthropoda; class Insecta; order Diptera; family Sarcophagidae; genus Metopia; species Metopia argyrocephala. The sequence goes on along the minus strand of OY756209.1, from coordinate 98,060,247 downwards.
CCGGTTCAAGCCCCGGCTCTGACATCATAAAGCAAAGATATATTAAAAAACATATATTTCTTTCGGCGACAACTCTTAGCAGACTTCTGGCAAAAGCTCTGAGAGTAAGTGATTGCCGTGAACAAGCTTCTCAAGTCTGTCGTTTGGAGTTGACTTTAAACTGTAAGTCGACTTTAAACTGACACACACAAACTTTGTGCAGCGAGAACGTAGGCCGTAACTCTGAAACATGGTTGTAATGGCCATTTATGTTGTTTGTAATAGTAATGTCGACAATTATTAATATTTTTTTTTAACAAAAGTTCTATATGTTGGAAATACTATTTAATATTAATATATTTGTATTATTTTCCATGACCTTTTTATTAATTTAATTATTGGATAAATTATGCGAGCTTAAGGTCGTATAAATATTTGCTGTGTGTGAAGATAAATTTGAATTTGAAAAGCAAAGACAAAAACCATTTTTTTAACATGCACACAGAGCTCTGTTAATACATAGTTTAACGGCGTCTATGTATGGGAATTTCAGGACTTTTTAGACGTTTAATGGACAGATATTCTAATTTTTGAAAGAGAAGGTACTCCCACATGATAACTATAATGTTTATTTTCCAACTCGTCAAAAAAGAACTGCAATTTTATACAATTTAAGGTTAAAAAACACCGAGAAAAATGTTGCCGAAAAATAGAAAACTGGAGAAGATTAATGGTCATTATGGAAAAATAAGAGATGTGATGAGAGATGTGCAAACTTCCGAATTTCTGGGTGCAGCACAGTGTAGCTTCGGACCAATATACGGTGTTATAGATCTCTTTCTAGCCAATGCATCGGCAGCCTTATTGCCGCTTATTACACAGTGTCCAGGTATTCAAACGCAAGTTTTTGCAACGTGTCGTAGCAATATTTAACAAGTTTAGATGCCATACGATGAGAGACCTTTGAGGCTGCTGGACTATCTGAGAGACTATCTTGAGCCCATTCTCCAAGTTGATCTCAGCACATATTACACTGGCCACGATCTCTGCCTGGAAGACACTCAATGAGTTCTTCAGTGGGATCTACAGGGCTCGGTTGGGCCCATGAACGCCAGCACCAACTCCACTATCCATTTTAGGTCTGGTACTCTGCATCTTCTGCCAGAGCAACGTTTCAGAGGCACAGGATTCAGGACCAAAATTGGATTTTTGATCAGCCTGTAAAGAATGGCCAAATTCCTGACGTATTCCGAGGCGTTCTGCTGAAAAATTTTGCTGTCGAAAATTCAGCCACCCTCATCACATAAGTAAATGTGAGTTGGCGTTAAACCAACGAGGGCTTCTATAGCCGCTGTTGGAAAAGTTCATATTGTACAACAACCTCCTTTGAAGAATTCACTCATAATCCTTCTTGAGAGCACAACTTTAACACATCTTCCAGGGTAATCCTCATAAGATTCCACAATGCACTTTAATATATTCTACGGAACTTTTAGAAAGGTCGTCAGCACAAACTATGGCACTGAAACCTTTATGAGCCAACATGGTAAGCAAGGCATCAACAACTACCATTCGCGGCAATGAGGATAGAAATCCACTCTGAGGATGTGACCTCGACACAATCACTGTTAATTCATCTCCTAAGCATGGAGCCAATCTAAGCTATAGTAGGCTTATCTACCCCTTTCCGTTCCAACGAACCAATAGTAGAGTCAAAATCTATATTGTCAAAAGCACCCTGGATATCCAAGAATAAGCAACTTTTTGCTTTTTAAATACTTTCAAAAAGAGTGTAACTAGAATAAAATTCACTAACATACATATATTACAATAACAAACTTCCGCAGATCTGTATGGATATGAAACAACGATGAACCAATACTGTTTTTTTCATATTTACGAGAAAAATCTCAGTCAAATGTATAATTTTACCAGAACAAGCAGTTCAGCAATGTGTGGAATGGGTCTGAGTGCTTATACTAAATTTGGATACTCGATATGTGTTTTGTTGAAGTTAAACAAAAATAATAATCAATTTTATGCAGAAGCTTTTGCCATTTCATTTTTTCAAAACCGATAAACCGTTGTTGAAATATAATTATGCAATAGAGAAGTGTAGACGACTCATTAAGTTAGCAAAACTTGCCACGCCCATAATAAGAAATCTCGACCTGTTAAAAAACTGAAAACTCAGGACAACAAAACCTTAAAATTTTTATTACTTTTGTTATTTTTATAAACACGCAGTTTTCGAAATCCCAATGTTTTATAATTAAGCTAATAATTATTATTATTATAATTAGGGGGGTGCGTGGTACAATGGTTAGAGCGCTCGCACAACAATTCAAACAGCCAAAGTTCAAATCCCAGCAAAGGTGAACATTTAAAAAGGAAAAATTTTGATGTTTGGTAATTTTAATTAAAAAAAAAGTAAGAGGTCCCCCACCCGTCTACAAAGAAACCGCTCCTTGACATTCCACTCTCTTTCACCTTCACCATTGGTAACAAAAACGAATGATCAGGAGAAAAGCGCCACGAGGTGTTGTATTAACTTAAGTTTTTAAATTACAGTCACGCATTAGTTGCCTAAGTGCATTTCTACCTTCACTGTCACCCTTAAATAAGTATTGTCTAGTTGTCAAAATTTCTCATGCCCATACAATTTGTATGGAACATCCCGAAATAACACGGCAGCAACTCCACGGCAACGCTTTGTTATTGGGAAGCCCAATTTTAATAGTGCGTTTAATATCGAAGTTACTGGCGAAAGGCTATTAAAATGTAAACAAATAAAAAAACAGGGTTGTGATATAAACATATGTTGTTTGGACCCTGTTTAATTTCAAAAGGCAAAAAAAAAAAAAGAAATAAATAATAGGTGTGTTTCTTTACTTTTTGGGTAAAGTTCCGTAAAAAGAGGGTAAGCAATAATTTCTCTCAATAAGAGACAAATTTACCCAAAAGTACGGGAACGCAAAAAAGCAAATATTTTACCCATTCACATAAAAATAAAAAAATATGGGTGGTCGCCGTGGTCTAGTGGTTAGTGTGTTGGCTTACTATGACATAGGTCCTGGGTTCGACTCCAGGCCCTGACATCTTTAAAAAAAGAAATATGAAAAAAATATTTCTTTCGGCGACTACCTCTCAGCAGTCTTCTGGCAAAAGCTCTGAGAGTAACTAATTGCCATGAACAAGCTTCTCAAGTCTGTCGTTCGGAGTCGACATTAAACTGTAGGTCCCGGTACTCATGGATAAAAAATTGACACACACAACATGAGTGCTGCGAGAAGCTAGGCCGTAATCCTGACACAGGGTTGTAAAGGCCAGTTATGTATGTATGTATGTATTAGTTGCCTAAGTGACTCTTAGAAAAATTAAATTCATTTACTGTAAATCAAATATGATCTTGATTTGATAGTGGAACTGTATCGAAACCTAAATCGAATTTAGGACATTAGTGAACATTATTTCTTAATCCTTTCGGTCCTATTGGGATAATACGTCCCAGAGAATGTTTAAATGATCCTAGAAATTTTTAAAATTTGGAAGCAATAAATAAAATTGTAAGCAATAATGGAAGCATTATATTGTTAAAGCTTCCAAAAATGCTATAGGATAGGTATTATTTTTGATTTGGTATTATATTTGCTTACTGGTTGCAATAAATTTGCGTTTCTATTGCATTTTAGCGGCTCATTTCATATAAAAATCATGCATTATTGATGCGCACGAGTAAGTGATAGTTCACAATTTCTCCCTTGCAAAATAGCTTATTGGTAAGCACTAATTTCTGCTGGGTATTTGTTCTCTAAAGTAAAGATAATCATATTAATATATCCCAATCGTAGTTTTGAGTTTAATGTTGCGAAATAAGTAACGGCACTCCATTTAAATCAAGTTTTTTTGTAAGAATTTTGTTTTAGTTGATGAGAAGTTATCGTGAAGGTAATCTCATATGTTACTTATATATATTATAAAATAGAGCGGCACAACCGTAATGTACAGGGTGTTTTTTTAGAGGTATAGAACTTCGAATTGAAATAAAACACAAGAAAATCGTTTTAATGACCATCAATTTGGCTTTATTGGAAGGATAATTTTATGCCATTAATGTTTAAATATGATTTTGGGCATGTGGCCCCCGCGGCTAGCTCGAATAAAGCCAATTCTACAGGTCCAATTTTCAACCACTTTTTCGATCATATGGGGCCGTATGTTGGCAATAACGCCACGAATGTTGGCTTCCAAGTCTCCTAACGTTTCTGGTTTGTTGGCGTAGACGAGCGACTTCACATATCCCCAAAGAAAATAATCCAATGGTGTCAAATCACACGATCTTGGTGGCCAATTGACAGGTCCATGCCGCGAAATTATGCGCTCATCGAATGTTTCCATCAATAAATCGATTATGACGTGCGCTGTGTGGCATATAGCGCCGTCTTGTTGGAACCACAACTCATCCACATTCATGCCATCCAATTCGGGAACAAAATAGTCGGCTATCATGGCTCTATACCGGTCTCCATTAACGGTAACTGACTCTCCAGCATTATTTGGGAAGAAGTATGGCCCAATGACTCCACCAGCCCATAGAGCACACCAAACAGTCAGTTTTTGTGGATGTAATAGCGTCTCAAGGGTCTCATGTGGATTCTCTTCACTCCAAATGCGGAAATTTTGCTTGTTGACGTAGCCATTCAACCAAAAATGAGCCTCATCACTGAACAAAATTTTGCGATGAAAATCAGCATCGAGATCAATCTCATTTTCGGCCCATACACCAAAATCACGACGCATTGCATGGTCTCGCGGCTTTAATTCTTGCACAAGCTGGATCTTGTAAGGTCGCAAGCCAAGATCTTTGCGCAAAATCTTTCATAAAGTTGATGGACAAAGCTCCAATTGCTGTGCACGGTGGCGAATCGATTCATTCGGGTTCTCTTCAACACTTTGCTCTACAGCGGCAATTGTTTCTTCGGTGCGCACTGTTTGACGTCTCTGCGGATGCGTATTATCACATAGAGTAAACGTAGTGCGAAAACGATCCATGGTTAACCGAATTAATTGCTCTGATGGACGATTATGTCGACCATAAAATGGACGGAGCTTGCGGTAAACTTTGCGAACTGAACCATTATTTTCGAAATAAATTTGCACGATTTGCAAGCGTTGTTCTTTTGTCAACCTGTTCATGATGAATGGCAAACCAAACTAAATATTAATCACTTGACTGCTGACAAAATGGCCGCCAGTTAAAAAAGTGATGCCAACTTAAAGTTCTATACCTCAATAAAAAACACCCTATAGCAAAAATTTTTGTATTTGTTAGTAACAACTGTCTTAACCATCAGTGCATAAAAACTTTTGTGTTTCTTTGTAAATACAGTTGTTTTTTAATTATTTGTTGAATTGGGATATATTGTCTCATTCGGACTATTCATTGGGCTTAAATATCCCAATCCGAATGGGATAATATGTCCCAGGATAATTCAAGGATATTCGAAAAAACAAAAATGCAGTACATCTTATATTTATATCCTTTTTCAATATTTGAAAAGAGATTTTTGAAGTTAGCTGTATTTTAGAAAAAAAAAAGCCGGACCGAAAGGGTTAACCGATTTTAGTAGGAAAACGTGAATCGCGTACGTAACCTTTCCTGACTGTTGTCTTTTTTTAATAATTTATTTTATATGTACAATACTTACATGTAGGCATCAATCGAAATCTGCCCAATGTTGTTTCTGGTGGTCCTTGAGGTTGGGATGAAGTTATACGAAAGCGACCACGTCTAGCGGCGGCTACTTCCTCGTAGCCTCCACCACCGGAGTTCGGCATTTTTTCAACGTTGTTTTAACTGAAAAAGAAAAAATGAAATGATAGTTAAGTTTTAATAACAAAATATTTATATTTGTATATATAAATACATAAGTATACATATAACTGAACTGTATTTTTTTAACTACTTTTTGGCTCCATGCCAAATAAATTTTTGTAAAAGAAAAAGAAACAAAAACGAAAAGGTCAAAAATGCAAACCAACGGTTTTGCATGTCTTAGCATGTTAATGTCCTTTAAACAAACGAGACAGCAACAACAACAATAAAAAAAACTAAAATCAGTATTGTCAATCACCATCAAAATATCCTACAACATGCATGTATATTTATGATATACATATGTATATATACATATGTATATGCAAATAAAATAAATTTTCAAAATTAAAAAGAATAATTTTTTTTACTACAAAAAATTTTCCAAAAATATTTATTTTCTCCAACTTGAATTGCAACTTGAATTGCATCTACTGATCTCCAACGACCTCTAGCCAGAGACCTATATCAAATTAAAGCCTGAAGTCTCAGCTAACGATTTATTAAAAATTCAGCTGCCCATTTTCGCTCCTAAGCAATTTCGGTATAAGAAATTAGAAAAAGTTAGGAAAAATTTCGTTCACAATCATGTAATTGCAGTACAGGTTTGTAATTAAATCTGTTGCATACTCTTAGGATTGCGCTTTTTTATAATTTTTTATAATTTACTAGACTAAACCCGGCGTGCTTCCCTACACCTACCACTACCATTTGTACATATTTTTTAACTGATGATTTTTAATGACTACGAAATTAATTATACCAAATTCAGAAACTTCAGCTTTAACATTTCTCAAGATATAAAGAAAATAACTTCTGATTAATGATTTTCCTTGACCATGAAGTTGTTCAGACCAAATTTAGAAAATTTAGCTTTAACAGCTCTCAAGACAATCTACAGAATATATCCAACGTACCCTGGAATTTTGGCTGAAATCGATCCATTCATTCTGCGGTTAATGGTGACATCAAAATGTACATTAATTTTTATATATTAAGCCTGGTACTGAGTTCAACATTTCGTACGAAAAGCTGTCAAATTGCATATAAAAATGTTTCGTACGAAATGTTTGTGAAAAAATGTATCAAAAGTAGTACTCAGCTCTTGCTGCGATAAACATGTGAAATCTACATATCAACATTTTTTCTAACTGCAACAAGTTTCTGTCAACATTTTGATTCGTGTACGGAACAACATAGTCAACATTTCTTTCGAACGAAATAAAACAAATTTACACCAGCCTACAATAATTTTTTTTATTATAATGAGCAGGATTTTATAATAGAGTTTTTACTGTTGACATAGCTTTGGTGTTGGGTTATTTAGAGTTATATTGGATAGTCGAATTATTACACTAGTTTACAGCCAAAAAATACCAAGAACGCCACATGCCTAGATAAGTTAATTGGGACCTCCTGAGCACGAAAAATGCTGTTATTATTTTTTTCTAAGTACAGTTTTTTAGATAACGGTACTTTTGTGTTTTTCGGTATATGGCCCCACTCAAACCCTTGTTGTGTCCAACGGAAAAGTTCGATCGAGATAAGTGGCATATCAGTGGAAAGGTGTCGAAATTTCGGACCCTAACGAAAAATTAAATATTTTAAAGGACCATTTTAGCTCTGTTTATCAGAGTACACATACTAGTGAAATTAACTCAGAAATGAATGAATCTATCAGTAACATAACTACGGACATTGGGAATATCATTAATTTTGACAGTAATTTCACTTCACTGAATAATCAGGGAAATTTTCAATTCACAGATTTGAATAATATTTTGAATATTTCTAAACAGTTAAATAATAAAAAATCTTGTGGACTAGATAACATATCTAATTATTTGATTCGAAAATTTCCCATTAAAGCATTTGAATACTTGACAATTTTGTATAATAATTGTCTAAATAATTCCTATTTTTCACGGGCATGGAAAGTTGCAAGGATCATTCCTATACCAAAACAAAAGAATAACAACGACGTCAATAGTCTTAGACCAATTTCACTTCTATCCAACTTAGGAAAGGTATTCGAAAGAGTTATTCGTAGCAAGATGGATATTGGTTTAACTGGAATATATATTCCCCAAAATCAGTTTGGTTTCAAGGAGGGCCATTCTACAGTGCATGCTCTGTTAAAATTTCATTCGGATATTGTACAAAGTTTGCGAGTAGGGCGGTGTACAGTTGCAGTATCCCTAGACATAGAAAAGGCGTTTGATAAAGAATATCACGATGGGATTCTCTACAAAATGATATCAATAGGTTTTAATCCTGTGATTGTAAAAATTTTTAAAAGCTTTTTCGAGGACAGAAAGTTTTGTGTTCAAGTTGATAATGCATCATCTTCTCTTGGTAGAATAAGTTGCGGCGTTCCTCAGGGCTCGGTGTTGGCACCTCATCTATTTAATATATTTATAAATGATTTTCCTAGTGAACTCAATGGTTCAAAGAGTATATTATATGCTGATGACTCGCTACTTTATGCACATGACGAATCGCCTTCCGTTGCTTTACAGCTTGTTTCGTCACACCTAAATCGTGTGTATGACTTCTACTCTTTCTGGGGAGTCAAAATAAATACAACGAAAAGTAATGCTATATGCTTACGTAATGCTTCAGGCAAATGCAGATATACAGTGGTCCCGGAAAGCAAGCGTCTTAAGCTTTTATTGAATGGAAATGAAATTTTCTTTAAGGACAGCATAAAATATCTTGGCGTTAATTTTAACAAACTTTTTAAGTTTAATTACCATATAACTGAAAACTTAAACAAAGCCAGTAAAGTTAAGGGAATGTTCTCAAAGTTATTTAACAGTAAATTTCTACCAATTAGAACAAAATTGCTGCTATATAAAGTTAGTATAAGGCCAATGATTTTGTATGCATTTCCGATTTGGTTTACTATTTCAAAGACAAAAATGAAGAGGCTGGAAATTTTTGAACGGCATATAGTTCGGAAATGCATAGAAAAGAATTATAAGACTCGAAATAAACGTTTCTCAAATGAATTTGTTTACTCAGAGGCAAAACTATTACCTATTTTTACTTATGCTATCGAACTGACTAGAAGATTCGTGGAAAGTCTTTTTAATTTTAACGGTAATATAATTCAGGATATACTATCCAGCGAGTTAACATTTAGTTGGTCGAATACAAATTACCTCTCTCCTATCGGTATCCTTCGGGAACAAGTAAATGATTTTCCTGGTCAAAACTTTTATTCAAATACTACTCCTGGCATTCACAGGGGATAAATTTAGTGTTTTTTTTTATTTTTTTAGTTTTTTATTTTTAATTTTATTATTTTAATTTTCATATTAGAATTAAGGTGTAGTTCTTAAGTTTTAGTTTTAAGTATGGTTTAAGTTTATTCAAAGTAGATAATACTCTACGGGTAATGATAAGTGTCGGGAGCAAGCACTGTAATCTTATTTTTCTCCATAATTCTTCAATATATATTTTAATTGTTTTCCTATTTAAATAAATAAGCAAGTAGCATTTAAACAATCTTAATGTTATTAAAATAATACGTAATAGTTTTAAGTTTTCTCTGTTTGGTCATGTTTGTAAATATTTTTATGTAAGAAAAAATGAAGTCTCAATAAAATTCAATTCAATTCAAAAAAATGTAGCTAAACTTTTTTCACAAAATAGAACTCAATACCAGGCTTTAGACCAGGGGTGAGCAACCTTTTTAATCAACGGGCCACTTTAAATTTTAAAATTTTTTGGCGGGCCGCACATAAATACTAATAATTTACAAAACTCTATTTTTAATAAAAATTAGAATAAAAAAATATAAAATTTAATGCCAAAAAAAAAAAAAAGTATTTGCTTGAAATTTTAATGAGAAATTTGGCACTGTTTTTTCGATACAACCTGATCAATATCAGCCGGAATTGATGAGATAGCTACACATACACAAGTTTCTAATCGTGCATTACTCAGTCTTGATCGGTGGTAATTGGTCGGTGGTCGGATTTATAAACATTCTCGATGTTTACTGAGAGAAATAAATTTTTTACATCAGTATTATTCTGCATGTCCATCCTTCCATTTGAAAGTCTTCGGGAACTGTATCCACATCGATAATTAATGATTAGGAAAACATTTTCATGGAAACTGCAGTCTTCTCAGTTTCTTCATAATTGAAATTCGTTGATTAATGTGTCTATATATTATGTGTATTTTTGAGAAGTAGTAACATTTGTTTGGCGGGCAGCATAAACATGTTGAAAGAGCCGCAAGCGGCCCGCGGGCCGCGTGTTGCTCATCCCTGCTTTAGACAATAGCAATGTTATTAAAAAGTACAATCCTAAGATTATGCAACAGATTTTGAAAATTTTCCTCAGTTTTCGTTTTACAATATTCAAGTGATTTTAATAGACTTTTTCTAAGACAAAATATTCCTTTTTAATCAAATAAATTATGAATTTCTCTCAGTGAAACACTCTTCTTTGGAACGAAATTATTTGATTTGTAAAAATAATTTTTTAAAAATCGAATTTTTTTTACCAAAATACCGTCTTCATAGAGTGCAAGACAGCGCGATGGGCGTGGTGGATTTTCGTGAAACTCTTCTATTTTGTTAATTTAGTCAATATAATAATCCGTGCAAATTTTCAAGGTTCTAGGTCCTCTCCTTATATTTTTTACACAAAAATGTATGAAACCTTACCACTCTGCGGCCTAGCTTCTCGCAGTACTCATCTAGTGTGCGTTAATTTTTATCCATGAGTACCGGGACCTACAGTTTAAAGTCGACTCCGAACGGCAGATTTGACAAACTTTTTCATGGCAATTAATTACTCACAGAGTTTTTGCCAGAAGACTGCTGAGGGGCAGTCGCCGAAAGAAATAATATATTCATTATTATAATACATACATACATCCATAACTGGCCTTTACAACCCCGCGTCAGAATTACAGCCTAGCTTCTCGCAGCACTCATGTTGTGTGTGTAAATTTTTACCCATGAGAACCGGGACCTACAGTTTAATGTCGACTCCGAACGACAGACTTGAGAAGCTTTTTTATGGCAATTAATTACTCTTAGAGCTTTTGCCAGAAGACTGCTGAGAGGTAGTCGCCGAAAGAAATATTTTTTTCTATTTCTTTTTTTTTAAGATGTCGGAGCTGGGTGTCGAACCCAGGGCTCATGTCTTAGTAAGCCAACACACTAACCACTAGACCACGGCGACTACAATACATTATTATAATACGATCTGTAAATTCCTTACCCCAACGTTTTATGAATGCGAGCACCCCACAAGCTTTATTGGTTATCATGGTTATATGTTTGTTAAAGTTTAATTTACTGACAAGCAGGACACCTAAATCCAGAAGCTCAGATAATAATTCAAGATGAAATCCGTGCAATGAAAATCGACCATCAGTATTCAAATTTCTCAAAAATCGCATATGTTTGAATTTTTTCAAATTAAGAATCATTAAATTAATATTGCATCAAACATAAAACATATTGAAATCATGTTGCAACTTTACACTTCAATACATTCTGTCATAGGTAAGGAAAATTTTCGAATCATCTGCATATGTATTGTACATTACTAATGTACTATATTAAAACATTACACAATTTTATTACACATGGCAATAAAAAAATATGTAGTCGCCGTGGTCTAGTGGTTAGTGTGTTGGCTTACTAAGACATGGGCCCTGGGTTCGACTCCAGGCTCCGACATCTTCAAAAAAAGAAATATGAAAAAAATATTTCTTTCGGCGACTACCTCTCAGCAGTCTTCTGGCAAAAGCTCTGAGAGTAACTAATTGCCATGAACAAGCTTCTCAAGTCTGTCGTTCGGAGTCGACATTAAACTGTAGGTCCCGGTACTCATGGATAAAAATTGACACACACAACATGAGTGCTGCGAGAAGCTAGGCCGTAATCCTGACACAGGGTTGTAAAGGCCAGTTATGTATGTATGTAATAAAAAAATATAAAAAGAGGAAATAAAATGGCTTCTTTGTGGCACTACGGAAGTTACAACGTTGTGTGTAGAAATTTCGAGTACACTTTGCTTTTTGCCATCTTAACCAATTCAAAATAACTGCTGTGAATCTCTGCAGATGAAGTTTCAATAAAAGCAAGTCTTATAAAAAAGTCGCTATTGCTTTATTCATAATTTGTTCCTATACTTTTCATCTATTCTTTTCTTTTCTTTCCTATTTTACTTCAATTAATTCAGTAGTTATCAAAAGTTGTTACAATAGTTTGTTATACAAAGATTTTTTAAGTTAAAAAATATGCAATAAAATTAAATAAAGAAAATTATTTAAGTATTTAAATATTACTTTAGTTTTTTATCGTCGTTTTATCTTTCTGTACTTATTTTATCCTGTTTTTTTACTCTGAAATACCTGAATTTATTGGGTAAATTTACTTTTGTTGCCAAAAGAAATGAAACAAATGATAATAATGGTGAGCAATACTTACCCTTTTAAGCTCGCACACAAGTTAACAACGAAAAATACCAAAAATACTTAGAAGAGGCGTTTATATATGCACCCATATATACACTTACACAAACACACACACACGCACACAAATACAAACACTAAGCATTTAATTAAAAACTAATAATGCTTAGAAATGAAATAACACAGCAAGAGCAGGAAAAACAGTAAATATTTCAAAATGATTACACTTAAAACGGAAATTAAAATTGCATACAGTTACATACATACATACGTACCAGAGATTGACATGAATCGCACTCAAATGGCAATTTTTTGCCGTTTTAAAAATGAATATTGAGCTTGCAATACACACTAACTAAATGAATGCTGCTATTGCATGATTCAATTAAGTATGTCTTTTGCTACAAAATGCTTGTAGTTGCTTGTATATGCTAAACACTCCAACCAATCACAAAAGCAGTAACTATATTTGAGTATTTCACTGTTTAAATTTGAAACCAACTACGAGCACAAGAAAAACAATAACACGATTGTAATGAAAAATAATACAGTTTCTCTTATATTTTTAATAAAATATGCTACTTGTTTTTTTTTTTTTTTTTTGCTTATTATTATTTATTTATTTATTTACTTTGTTTTTTATTTATTAGTACTAAAACGCATGTATAAAAAGTAATAAATATTATAAACAAAACTAAATTTTCTATTTCTTAAAAATGAACAATTTCTATTTCTAAAAATAAAAAGATAATTAAAAATTTATTTTCTCATTTTTATTTTGAAACATTTGTTAAGAAACAAAATTAAAAAAAATTATAAAAAACACTGTTTCAGTCAAACGGTTTAACCTCTTATTAGTTGAGCTTTAATGAATCATTTGAGTGTTTTGTATACAAAGGAGTGTTTTGTATGTTGTTATTGCTAATGGTATCTAAAAAAAGATTAAGAATAAACAATGCATTTACAAAAATAAACTCTACAAGCAATACAGTTGCCACTGTTGATGAATAAAAACAAAACAAAAGCAGTAATAATATGAATAGGCAGTAAAATCGAATCAACTCATGTCATTCTCTGATACGTACGTACATATAAAGGTATGTGCAAAATTACACGGAGTAATGCACTTTATTGCTTACTGTTATTTTATTTAATTTTCTGATTCATTTATAAATGTAATAATGGTGTTTAACATTTATGTTATAAATATTGTTTGGAACCATGAAAGCTATTTTAAAAAACATAAAAATTATATTACACAGCCATTAAAAATATATGCAAATATTTTCTTCAATTTACACAATTATAATGAACCGTTCATATTGTGAAATTTATTTAATTTCTTACATTATCAGTCCGGTACACAAAATTGTTTTATTTTTCTTAATTTTGTAAATTGACTTTTCGCATTGTTTTTAATTTTCTTTTTTTTCGCTTAAAATTTTTATTATTTTTTTTCAATTACTAATGAAATTTAAATTTTTATTTATTTAATTTTGTTGTTGTTGTTGCGTTTAGTTACTTTTTTAATATTTTCTTTTTGTGTAACATGCTGTGTGGCATTTTTTAGGGCTTTATGCAATCTTTTCTGACTTTTTACACTATTTTTGTGGTTCTTTTTTAAGCGAAAAATTCATAAGTACTTTATTTTACTTTATTATGTTTTTACAACTTTGTATATTTATGTATTTTTTTTTACAAATTTTTATAATATTCAGAATTATGTTTTTTCTATTATTTTCTTTAAAATGCTTTTTTAACAGCAATTTTTCTATTGTTAAATAGTACACTTGGTTGAATTGCTGGGATGTTATGGTTGGTTATGAGCAAATCAAAACAAAACAAAAAAAAAACGAAATAAACAGAAACTTTCGCAAAAAAAAACACTTTATTTTTCTCTCTCTCTCTCTCTCGTTCTCTTCAATTAAAAATGTGCAAATATTAGGGAAAATCTTTACCAGAAAAGAAAATTTATGAGCGAAAAAACACAGAGAGTGTATGTCTGTAACATTTAATGTACATAAACGCATAGCTGCCAGATAAATTGATCATGAAATCGTCAAACATCGACAAAAAAATCGTCAAAATCGTCAAATTGATTCCTTAAAATCGTCAAAAAATCGTCAACAAAATATAAATAAGAAAATATCACCTTTTAAAAAAAACTTTTGTTTTTATTTGAGTAAAACTGAAAAATAGAATTGACAGTAGAAATGTATATAAAATTTCAAAACCTAAGTTAATAAAAAACATTAAAAATATATTTACCCAATTCACAAAATGTTATATTTGTCGTAGGTCGGTAGAAACTATGACTAACTACAACTATTGTACATAATGTTGTTTTTAATTTCCATGTCAAAAACTACTACAACATGTACGACAATTTTTCCTATGTTTCCGAAATGTCGTATCAATACACCAAAGTTGGAAAACTTTTTTTTTATTTATTCTTTTTTATTTTTGAAATGTAATTTAAAAATTGTTTGAAATGTTTTTCTTCTTCTTTTTAAATTTTTTATTCAAGAAATTTGATAACACTGGATAACATCTACAACAATATTTACGACAAGGTGTTCACAAAATGAAATGTCATTTAACTATAATCTACAACAATATAAAATTTTGTGAATTGGGTAATTATATTTATTATACACATGCTTTACCATTACATATTTTAGTCAGTTTTGGTACAATTTTAAATTAATTACAATTTTAATTTAATTATTCTCAATTCCTTATATTAGAATGGTTTTTTGTAAAAGTAATGGCCTCCAAAGACTACTTTTGTTTTTTTAGATTTATTTGTCTAAATATTCATTTTCCGCTTGCAAAATAATGTAGTAAATCAGAATAAACTTAGATAGAGTTAGGTAAAAAGAGTCGAGTTTCTCATTTTCATTTCTGATATTTTTTTTTTTTAATATAACAGTTTAGGTTATTATTGTCTTAATTCAGATTTTAGCTCTTGCCTTTCACATTCTTCAATAAAATGGTTAAATTCATTCATAAAACGAACGATTTTTTTTGTTTAATATATATTAAGTACTTAAAGCTTAATATTCGTTTTTAAAATCAAATCTTATTTGGCCACACTGCACAGTGGTTCAGTAGTAGGACATAGGATCCAAATCACGATGTTCGATTTTTTCATCGTTAGTTTGTTTTAATACTCACTATTAGTGGCGCTACTAAAACATGCAAAAACATTTACAATTAGTTGTTTTTTTCATTAACTTTTGTGCATTGGAAGTGAACATATTAAAACAACTCTCCTTATCTATAATGTAATGTGTTAATCAAGATAATATATAGTTCGTGTTTTTCAAGGAAAGAATTATTTGTGACCTATTGTTTTAAAATGGATATTCAAGTTGAAGGTGTGTACCGTTATTATTATGTATTTATTAATTTTTTATGCAAAATATATTTTGCTGAAAGTGGTTTTACGCCAAATCCATTTTCACATAGATTAAAAATTTTTTTTTTTTACTGAAACTTTTAACTACGACGTATGCTGCGTTTCAGTTGTATATCAAAATGTTAGTCTATATCTCTACTTTCAATTTGAAAACAAATTATCTGCGTTTGTGCATGGTACAGAGAGTCTACGTTTTTACGACTAGATTCGTACCACATATTTTTCACATATCTTTTATCGTTCGTTTTCACAAATTTCTATGCAATACTTGTCAAATAAACCCTCAATAAATATAAAATATTTTTTACGGGCAATATAGTGCCTGTTTTTCAAAGAAAAAATTATTTGCGACCTATTATTTTACAATATATATTCAAGTTGAAGGTATGCACCGTCCATTATTATTCTATTTTTTATAATTTTTTGAAAAAAATATATTAAATATATTTAAGGTGCTGTTATTAAGTGTTCTTTTGCAAGAATTTTTGTATTTGATACATGGCTGTCGATTAAGGAAAGTTTGACCAAAAGTGAACGGCGTAATCATGTATTTCAAATCTTAACGCAGTAACTGCCAGATGCAGAACATTTAAACATTGGCAGTTTTTAAATTAAAATAACCAACCTTTGTAGAAGATTGGCAACCTACTGGGAACAAGTTAATCGATCACGTTTGCGTGATATAGTGACTGGCTTGACGAAATCGAAGTTTTTGAACTACCTTCGAAAGTCAGCGAGCATACTTTGAAGCCTGCGGAAATAACAACACGCGAAAAATGTTTCGTGTTATTACTAACACTGATCTTTTGCATAGACTTATTTTAAATTTCGACCCGTTAATTCCTTCTTTATATAAATTACCACAAAAGACATCTGCTATCACCTGAGGCCTTAAGTATGTTAAGTTTTTAAAAATAATGTCAAAATGTTGTTCTAAATTGGCGTTACAAAATTTAGTGTTTTCTATTATTTTTTCTTTAATTAATGACTCATATTTTTGATAAATAAATTATAATACTATTATCCTTGTTGATTTTTTTCTATAATTTTACCCTTCTTGACCCTTAAATAGCTTAAACACAAACATTCATATTAATTTTTATGAGTATATCTAAGCAAACTACGTATGACCGCCTTCCTTAGAGACTTGAACCACTGTGCACTGTTCTAAAAAAATTTGTGAAACAAATAATAATAGCAGGGACGGTAACAGTTATAAGAGAAACTACGAAACAGTCATATTTAACCATTAATGACAACGAATTTATATAATGGTTATAATTAACCATTAACAAGAAATATATTTTATTTTGGTCATCGTAACCAATTAAAATGAGAAATATTTTTTTTGGTTGAAAATAACCATTATATCAACTTAAAATTTGTTTTGGTCCTAAATAACCATTATACTAATAAAAAAAAAATTTTTGGTTAGAAATAACCATTATATTAAAAAAGACATTTTTTTTTGGTTAAAAATAACCAATATCAAAAAAAAATTTTTTTTTGGTTATTACTCCACAAAATGCAACATTTTTTGTATATTTTGGATGATGCAAAGGAAGCTATCGCAAGAATGATTAAAATCAATTAAAAGATTTTACAAATTAAGGATATAACCAAAATTTTTTTTTAGGTCAAATGGTTATTTCTAACCAAAAAAAGTTTTTGATTGAAATAATGGTTATTCTTAACCAAAATATTTTTTGGTTGATATAATGGTTACTTATAACCAAAAAATTTTTTTTCTCATTGTAATTGGTTACGGTAACCAAAATAATATAAATGTACTGAATGGTTAAAAATTACCAAATGCAGATAATGGGCATTTTTGCGTAACCTTTTTCCTCAGAAAAAAAATAACAATTATTTCCGGTCCCTGGTTTTTCTATTTCCTTAAAAAATATATTTTCTTGGAAATTTAAAAATTTGTTTATCTTTATAATCTACCAAATCAAAATGTTTGATCTTGGCTTTATTACTAATAATAATAATATCTTTTAAAATTATATGCATTAAATTGGTGGATACAATAGTCGCCAATTTTAGATTTTACTGTGTAAAAAAAGCATAAAATTCTTTTCAGAAATATAATAATATACATTTGAATTTCCAAAAGCAATAGTTACAAATAGTGTGATAATTATTGTAACAATGTTAAAGAATTCAAAGAAATAAATGTTGAAAATTTTGAATTTCCAAAAATCGTCAAAATAAATAAAAATCGTCAAATTAAGGACAAAAATCGTCAAATCGTCAAGATGCTATTTTTGTGTAGTAAAATCGTCAAAATGACGATAAATTGTCAAATCTGGCAGCTATGCATAAACGCTTTTTTGCAATGTGAGTTGTTTTATTTTTTATTCAAAATGCGCATGCATAATGAAGAACTAGAAATAAACAAGAAAATTAGAGAGAAAGAGAGATGGAGAAAAAGAAATATTAGTGTAAGATAACCAGCGTTGCCAGTATCCGTGTAATTAAAAAAAATGCAAGAACAATTTTTTCTTGGACTGTTTTCGGACTATAAAATATTTATTTGCTGTTTTTTTGTGCAACTTTGTTTTATTATTATTTAATTTTAGCCTAACTTTATTACGTTAATTTAAATATTAGTTTAGACCTCAAGTTATTGGCCAAATCCTTCAAATTTTCAAGGTAACTAAATAGAAACGTATACCACTGTTAGAAGTTTGTGTGAATGCGAGTATTTAAAACAAACACTTTTGGATATTATTGAGCCAAGTATGCTCAATATTTTTATTTAAAAGTAGCTCACCCGACAAACGCTGTCCTGTCCAAATTAGAAAAAATATATGCATTCGAATTTTAAAATGCGTTAAAAAGAGGAAAAAAACTATTTTTAATTTAAAAATTTGTACAAATACATATCGTCCCCTTAATAAAACAATAGTGTATAAATTCTTTGCCATTGCGAGATAATGGAGTTTAAAATTTTTATGTTATTCGACATGTGGGGAAATAGTATAATTTCAGAAAATAATCGTTGTTTTTAAGTTGTGGTCATTTAAATATTTGGTGGAATAATCAGACTACTAGCAGATGATATTTCATTAATTTACAAGTGCTCTAATTGCAAATAAATGGGATTCACAGTACCATAATGTCACTGTGGCTATTTTATTTGTTTTATAATATGTGTGAAAATCAACATACATTATTTTATTTTGTATGGTATACACTATTTTATTTGAATCATTTACACCATTTATATTGTTAAAAAATTGTGTATATCAATATACGCACTTTTTCGATTGTATTTTGTTATGAAATAATAAAAATAGTGAGTAATAAAAAAAGGGTATGCTTTATATACACTATTTTTCTTTGAAATTATATTCAAAGTAACAACTAAGTAATTAAAACACCATACCTGTACTTACACAATTACTAACGAAAAATTTCTAACACGCTAATATTTCAATTGCTCTTTTGATCCACTTTGTGAAAGTAGAATTTCACGAAATTTTTACCGCATTTAGAATCAGTTATGTAGATTCTTATTATAAAATAATGGTGTACGTGCGTATACACTATTGTTTTATTGAGAGGACGTAATGTATGAAGATTTGGGGTATGTTTCAT
The DNA here is from genome assembly GCA_963576795.1 of Metopia argyrocephala. Classification (NCBI taxonomy): domain Eukaryota; kingdom Metazoa; phylum Arthropoda; class Insecta; order Diptera; family Sarcophagidae; genus Metopia; species Metopia argyrocephala. The sequence continues at coordinate 98,040,922 of OY756209.1, read as the reverse complement.
TTACATTTGATTTGAAAATACAATAATTGGATTGCATCGAATATCTGAAAAAGAAATTAGCAAATAGGTGCAACTGTTTTCCGATTTTTAGATAAATAGAAAAAAATGGGCGTAAAAGTAGGCGTGGCAAATTTTTCACTCGATGAAAACTTAAAATGGATTAATACAAACATTTGAAAGAAAAATTAGTCAAATCAATCGAGCCCTTTTCTGATTTTAGGTAAATCAATAAATGTGAGAGTAAAAGTGGGCGTGGAAAAATTTTCACTCGATGAAAACTTAAATTGGATTAATACAAACATTTGAAGGATAAATTAGTCAAATCATTGGAGGCGTTTTCTGAGTAGGTAAATCAAAAAAAGTGAGCATAAAAGTAGGCGGCGTGAAATTTCTTTCCGTTAAAAGCTAAGTTGGATCATGACGATCATTACAAAGAAAATATCGTTAGAATCGGTCCAGCCATTCTCAACTGATGCGATGACCAATGAATAACATTGATTTTTATTTATATAGATAGATTATAGTAGCATTTTACTAAAAGATTGCCTTTCATAGAAATTGATGACGAAAATTCGATATTGAATAGGGCCAACATGCTTTGCTTTAGGAGCATAAGCTTGACGGCATGATGAGTAGGGGTTATCCCCTGTTTGCTGGCCTTAATACAAAAAATTAAATTAATTAAAAAGTAAAATGCTGTATATCTAATCGACACTTCCAATACGTGTTTACATAATCTAGTTGTTATAAGGCGGTCAAGTTTTATCCCAAAGAATTTTTTCTTGAAAGATGCTAAAATTATAAGAGCAGGCATAAAAAATTGTTTATAAAATTGGCTCTAAAACAAAATAATTTGGTTAGTCAACCGATATTCATGAATTTTAGCTTCTTTTATAAGTAACATACCTGGCTTTTTGATAATTGATAATAATTATAAATACGCATTTCTATATTCTCTTTTTGATTTTTGTTTCGGCTCTATCGGTTTATCGGTTTCGGTTTATCACAAACCTTCGGTCTTTTAATTTTTTAAATTTTTTATTTTTATTATTTTTTTTTTGTATTTTTGTTTTTACAAAGTACAAAAGAGTTGGATTTAGGTAACAAAAATCCAAAAACTAATATTCACCAGAATAACAATATAAAGATGATCCTAAAGATGAACCGATAAGTTCGAAATATATCGATTTCAAAAATTAAAAAACCTAATAGCATAGTGGATCTGTAAAGGCTAAACAAGAACCAAAACTTTAGGCTACCATAGAACAACAGTGTTGGATATTATGTTACACGTAGACCCTATGAAACAAATCATGAGTGCATATTACAAAAATTACGTACATATGTATATATCGACCTGAGTATTATAAAAAAAATCAATAACTGAAAACATTTTGCAGGTAAATAAAAAACACTTTTTTTACAAACATGACGCTTTTTATGTACATCCAAAAACTTCCAGATCAAGCGGGAAACCATCGTTCGGGCAACCCTGCCTATTTTATTTTATTTGAAGTTTACAGCCAACTAAAAGAGAGTGACAAAAAGACTGTTTTATAGAAAAGCTTTTTTCAAAAAGCAGGGTTTTTAGATAGTTTTCAATATTTATCCCCGATTTCGAAATTCATATCCCAAAAAATTCTCAAAACCCTGATTAGTTCATACACTAAAATCCTCACAGAAACTGTATCAATAATTTTGCATGTACATATGTAGTGGAATTATACTTATTTTTAATAAGGTCCAAGCAGCGTTTTAGCATTGAGTTTACAAGTTTTTAAAACATATCGGTTGGAATGTTCTTCCACACATTTTAAATAAATCCCTTACTAGAAGGGTTTTTTCCTCCATTATTTTGACATCAATGTTTTGCTCCCTTCAATGTATGTTATGTGTCATTCTCTTGTCCGAACACCCATCATAAGACATCATGATGTCGCTCAAAATATTTGTATAGTATACGGCATTTATTGTACCTTCAATTCTATATAGAGGTCCTATTCCATAGTATGGAAAACATTCCCATACCATTAAGTATATGTGAAGAAGTAATTTGTGGTAAAATGAAACTAAAATTAGTTTGTTTATCTTCGAAAGAAGTAATTTAACTGTAAAAAGACCGTCTAATACTGAATTCATTGCGCAATAAAAACCATTAAAAACGGTGGCGGAAACATAATGGTATAGAGATGTTTTTATTTATATTAGAAAATAAACCAAATTAAAACCAAGAAAGAAGTTTATAAGCAAGTCTTGCTTAAGAATACAAATATAAAAAATACAAATATAAAAAATATACATACATACATATGTAATTTTATTTCTTTTAATTTATGTTCTCTAATGTAGCGTATGATATATTTTTATCTAAAAGCCAATAAAATGCATCATACGCACTCTAAAATGTACACAAAATACGTTAAAAAATTAACCCTTTAGAAAAGTAACTTGACTATATGGAAAATAAATCGGAAATACAAAAAAAGCTTTTCATCAACTAAAGTCAAAATAAATAATTTTTTTTTCAATACTGTTCTCTTATATACATATTTAAAGAGAACTTGACTTATAAAAGAAATTAAGAGAATTTCTAATGGCTGTAAGAGAGTACCACCGATTAATCCGCAAAAACAAACAAGAAAAGCAAAAAAACAAACAAAAAATTATAACAATATGCCGCAAAATATACTATAAAATTAGTGTGTATATATAGGAAAAGTAATATAAGAAACACACACATTTTCTGCATAACAAATGCATATAACCACCGACACATGTTATGCTCACTGTTGCCAACTCTACAATCAAAGTAACGAGTAATAATTTACAAAAAAAGGGATATATAATACCATTCGGGGTTACAAAAAAAGTTTTGCTTTTACTTTGTTTAGATTCAAGTAAAATCTAAAAATTCAAGTTGAAATAAATACTTCATTAAAATTTAAATAAAAACAAAACAATTAAGGAAAAATAACTTTTAAATAAATATCGTTGTTTTTATTAACAATCTATTACAATTCTATATTTTGCATTTCAAAGTAATATTTTGTACGTTTTTATAAAAAATTTAAATTTTTAATTATAGATACATATTATGGGAATTTAGTTTATTAAGCTACGGTCGTTTTAGGTAATTATTTGACGAAAAAGCGTAGCCACTATTTTATGAAAGCATTTATATTTTAATTTTTCATTTCGTTAAATAAATAATTTTAGAAGAAATATTTACATACAACAAAATATTGGGATAAAATATTTCCAAAAAATGGTAATTTAAAATTGCTTTCACAAGCATTTTTGAGATCATATTCAATTTTATTTATTTATTATTACCTTTATTAAGGATTCAAACATAAAATTAATCGATGCATATACATATATCGATGGTCTCAGGTAGAAACGCCCTAACTCAAATAATTTAAAATTTACAGGAGGAGGTAAAAATTCAACAGATACTGTATTAGTAATATACAAATTTTTATTAAATGCTGTACAATTGCTTGTAATACCGTTATTTTTAGTAATATTGTAAACATTTTTTGTTAGGAGCGGCATATTTCTAAAATGCTTTGGATTCACTAAAAAAAGTGAGTTTTGAAAAAATGCGAGTTAGGGCCTTTCTACCTGAGACCAACGATATGTACATACATATGCACTTTAGTATGATTCTCATTGTCCTTTTTTATAATTTTTTTAACATTTGAAGTTGATTCCCAGTGCAGTATATGTGTTGACCCTTATCTTGTACGGTGTTATATGTACAATATTGGGCAAAATCTAAGAAACATTGCTTGATTTTAGCTTCTGAGTCAAATTATTTTTAAATGTTACATACAAATGGCAACAATGTTTTACTCAATTGCAAAAAAAAAAAAAAATAAATAAATAAATAAATACATGCACACACATATTTACATCAAATAATTATTTGCATTTAAATGCACACAAATGCAATCAATCACATGCATGCATGCTAATCAAAAAAGGCTTTTTTTCTTTACTTTCTCTCTCCTACCGATATATGTACATATGCATGTGTATATATACATATTTAACTAAAATAAAAATTTCTAATAAAATGATGACAAGAAAGCACAACTAAAAATATAATTTGTTTTTTGTTTCTGTCAATGCATGTATCCATTACTCACTCGTTAAAAAGGAAACACGTGAATTTTTTTAGAGTATAACTATTCTTTGTTATTGTTGTCACAAACAAACGTGCAGGAACAAAGTCCACATAAATATGTACATACACAGATACACATGCATACGTATACCTTTAGGTGTAGGGAGTGTTGTATGAACTCATAAACAGTAAGAGAAATTGAAGGAGTTAAAAGGGAGCTGTAGTGGGAAAACTAAATTAAACATTTAAATGAGTCACATGTTAGAAAATCAAAAAGAGTTTTGTAAGAGAAAACATCAAAAAAGGACTGCATGAGTCATTTAAAACAAATACACACACAAATACATGCATATAAGTATGAAAAGAAGTTTGTGTGTTATTGATTATTTTTACTGATAGATAGCATGAAATATACATACATATGTATTCAAATGTATGAAACACACACACATTATAATACAATATTATTATTATTTTTTACAGTGACTGAACTTTGTGCTACTAAAGCACATTACAACACTTATATTTCTTAGCACTTAACGCCTATACGAGTGATTGCTTTAGAATAGAAAAGAAAACGTACTGTTAGTTTTAGTAAAAGCCAAACTGATACTGAGCTTTTCTCTCAATAACAACATACATATTAGGGTTCACCAATTATTTCGGTCAAAAATCGTATAGCAAAAAAGTAGTGTACCGGAAATAACAAGACAAATTTCCCAAGAAGCCATGGCACTGTGGTCAGTTCAATCAAATCCTATCCCGCACAAATAGACCTAAAAATTTTCTGCACACCTCATTCTATAAACTGTGTAGCGTTATTAAAAAACTCTATCAATTTTGTGTTTTTCTTTTCTAACTTAATATCGGGTGGGCCATCTATAGGTTTAAATTTGAACCACCTGTTATTCAGATTCTGGCAGAATCTGATGTCATTCATAAAATTCATAAAATTCAGTACATATCTCCACTGAAGGAAATGAATCGATTTACGCTTGAGCAATGGCGGGATTTTTTGGATATTTATTTACAAAACAGAGACAATTGGTCGGAAATTGCACAAAAATAAATAATTTTTATGGATGAACTTTATTTTCATCTTAATGTATACGTTAAAAAGCATTTTTGGAGCTCAGAAAAATCGCACCTGGCCTTGCAGAATCCAATACGCCCATTACGAGGGAATTGTTTGTTGCAGCTTGTGAAACGAAGGCATCATTGGCCCATTGACCACTACGGTCTATCGCATCATGATAACAGATATTTTTGTGCCCGCTCTTCTTGGTATTGATGTGAACAATGTTTGATTGGATGTTTGGAATGATGCAACTTGCCACGTATCTCACCCTTCAATTGATTTATTGCGCCGAACGTTTGATTGCCGTTTAATTAGCCGAAATAATAAGCCAATTAATTATTTAAAGGCCAACATTCGTGATGTCATTACGAAGAAACAAACCGATACACTCGAAAGAGTGGCCGAAAATTAGTCCGATTGAATGGGAAGCCAGCCGCGGTAGCCATATGAAAGAAATAATTTCTAAGAGGAACGATTGTACTTCACAACAAAAAAATTAAATTGGCAAATTTTCATTTTTAAATTTAAATCCGATGGTACTTTCGACAGTTTCGGGTGCTACTGTTATAGAACTTTTCGTTGTAAAAGTGAATACAAGTTCATCGAAAAATGATTATTATTCGGTTTTTGCAAAAAAAAAAAAAAAGTCATTAGTTAATTTAAAAATCAATGAATATTCCAAAGTGAATGGCAATATTTGAACGTCATTTGTATTTTATTGGTTGGGTTTTACGTATTAAAGTCCAGCAATAGTCTCCCAGCATGCTTTTCTCCCAAAATCCCTGATAATTTCTTTAAATTTTCAGTAACCCATTAACGCCCAAATGAAAACCAAGAACAATTTTTAAAATTCAATATTTATTACTAGATCTAAACAACATTTTTTTACAGTACAGTAAAAGGAAAAAACCAAAAAAAATATTCTGAGTTGTGTTTTTTCAGGTGTACTAAGCTTAGTACAGCAGCACTTAATATGCTATAGCTCAAAATATTCTATACGAACTAAACCGTTTTATACTGCTTTTATTAGAATGTGATGTTATCAAGTAAATAAACTGCTATTCAACGTTCTTCAAAGTTAACTGATGTAAAATAAACTACATAACCATTCACAATCTCACAAGAAATAAATCACTAGCAAAAATGGAGATTCCCATAATTGATATTTTTCAACTATGATGTACAACAGCTACGTGGATGTTGCATGTACTCTTATTGACAAATAAAAAGCGTTTCCCGAGTAAAAAAACTGCATTTTATAATTTTAGCTTGAACTTTAAGTTATGTACTATATATAGTCCAGCAGGCGGAAATGGGTTAAATCTCGGTGAGCATACTCTTCTTGGCATGAGGAATTGGTATGGATTGTTTTTCGTTTTCATTATGAAAAAGAAGAAGAACTGTACATAGAGCCATCACTAAATAATCTTCATTCAATTTTGTCATATGACTGGTTCATGTTTTGAAATAAACCATCAGCATCTGTATGCAAAATATGAAGCCAATTCCAAACTTCTACCTCTATAGATTATTACTTTTGTCCCAACTGTAGATTTTTCCACTGCCGTATGCCAGAAGCTAGAAATTCAACGTCTTGCTTCGTTAAATGTAAATCTCAGATTGAGTTACTAAATAGCGTTCATCATCAGCCTCATACAAACTAACACTGCTGGTGAAAGATGTTTCGGACTCACTACTCGTAGCACTGGGAATGACTGGTAATGGATCATTTAGTGGACGTTGAACTGATTTGGAAACCGATGGGCCATTCGTGTAAGTTCTATTTATACGATTTGTTAACAATTTAAGTCCAACAATTTTTGTTAAAGAGAAATAACAAACGGTTTGGTGGTTAGTTGACTCTCTACAAAGAACTACAATTGAACAATCGGAATACTTAGATTTTCTTATCATTTGATCACTTGTATACAACAGTTCTGCAACTATTGCAAAACATAGCCGGTGTCCACGGTTTTTCCAAGTTTCTGATAGTTATTTTAATGTAATGCAATATTTTAATAATTCTGATATTTTCCCTGACATGCTTAAACGCTACTAGTATGTAGATTTAGAATGCATGTGGGCTTCTGTCAAATTAATAATTGTAAAATTATAAATCAATATTGACTGTTTGACAGTATTGAGATAAAAACAAAAACAACGTGATATCCCAATTATTATAACAAATTCAAATTCAGTGCACCCAGATTAGTTCAAAAACACTCTTCGTTTCTTCAGTCAATTTTTTTTTTCAAATTTGTAATAAATTTTTCCATTTTCTAATATGTATGTATGTACATATGTCATGGAGAAGCTTCTGTGGTTATATAGAAAGCTCTTCCGAGACTGGTCGCATGCGATAAATTTTATCGACATGTCTCAAAATACCATCCTACATTCAAAAATTTGATGGTTCATTGACTCAGAGTTGGGTTTATTGCATTGAATTTATAATGCATTATCGCTTCCACTACCACTAAACGACTTAGTATTAATGCAGCAATATTCCAGCCACCACTAAATGCTGATGAAAATAATTAACCACTAAATAAAACGATTTTAGTGGTAGTGGAAATTTAATGCATTAAATAAAACGAATTTAGTGGTAGTGGAAATTTAGTGCATTGAATAAAATAAATTTAGTGGTAGTGGAAATTTATTGCATTAAAAAAAACAAATTTAGTGGTAGTGGAAATTTATTGCATTAAAAAAAACAAATTTAGTGGTAGTGGAAATTTATTGCATTAAAAAAAATTAATTTAGTGGTAGTGGAAATTTATTGCATTAAAAAAAACAAATTTAGTGGTAGTGGAAATTTATTGCATTAAAAAAAACAAATTTAGTGGTAGTGGAAATTTAGTGCACTAAATGAATCGATTTTAGTGGTAATGGAAATTTAGTGCACTAATTCTGAATGATTAGCGGCTGGCAATATTGACAGTCCGCGCCATTAAAATCTTACCTATGGCGAACTGAATAATTTATTACATTTGAAAGTACTAAAATTCTTAATAAAACAATAACAACAATTATTTACTTTATACAAGCGGACTTAGTAAATTAAGAAAATAACATTCACAACAATTTATTTTGACATTGACTTAAGCTATGTATGCATATATTAATTTTATATTCATATATGAAGGTATATTAAAACGATAGTGTAACTGAGGTAGTGGAACTAAATTTCCATTCCACTATAGTGCCAATGGAGTTATATTCCATTACCATTAATTATTCAAAATTAGTGCACTAAATTTCCACATGTGTGTGAAGATAAATTCGAATTTGAAAAGCAAAGACATAAACCATCTCTCTTTAGCTAACACATTTTTTGCGTTAACAGAGCTCTGTTAATGGTTTAACAGCGACTATGTACGGGTATTTCAGGACTTATTAGTCATTTAATGGACACACATTCCAATTTTAGGAAGAAAAGGTACTCCCATATGGAAGCTATATTGTTCACTTTGTATCTCATATAAAAAATTTCATATTTATTGAGTTTTAGGTTAAAAAAAAGCCGAAACAAATTCTATCAAAAAAAACCAAATAAGTGGAGAAGATCAGTGGCCATTATGGAAAAATACGAAAATGCAGGTACATCACACTATATGGGGATGACAGTCCAAGGGGTCCCTAATGGAGCAATATTAGTGGTATTCCTGAAATAATTTTGGGATTTGAGAAAATTAAATTTGAAAAATTCAACTTTTTTGCAAAATGACTGGAGAAGATCAGTGGCCATTATGGAAAAATACGAAAATGCAGGTATATCACACTATATGGGGATGACAGTCCAAGGGGTCCCTAATGGAGCAGTATTAGTGGTATTCCTGAAATAATTTTGGGATTTGAGAAAATTTAATTTGAAAATTTCAATTTTTTTGCAAAATGACTGGAGAAGATCAATGGTCATTTTGGAAAAATACGAAAATGCAGGTATATCACACTATATGGGGATGACAGTCCAAGGGGTCCCTAATGGAGCAGTATTAGTGGTATTCCTGAAATAATTTTGGGATTTGAGAAAATTTAATTTAAAAAATTCAACTTTTTTGCAAAATGACTGGAGAAGATCAGTGGCCATTATGGAAAAATACGAAAATGCAGGTATATCACACTATATGGGGATGACAGTCCAAGGGGTCCCTAATGGAGCAGTATTAGTGGTATTCCTGAAATAATTTTGGGATTTGAGAAAATTTAATTTGAAAATTTCAATTTTTTTGCAAAATGACTGGAGAAGATCAATGGTCATTATGGAAAAATACGAAAATGCAGGTATATCACACTATATGGGGATGACAGTCCAAGGGGTCCCTAATGGAGCAGTATTAGTGGTATTCCTGAAATAATTTTGGGATTTGAGAAAATTTAATTTGAAAATTTCAATTTTTTTGCAAAATGACTGGAGAAGATCAATGGTCATTTTGGAAAAATACGAAAATGCAGGTATATCACACTATATGGGGATGACAGTCCAAGGGGTCCTTAATGGAGCAGTATTAGTGGTATTCCTGAAATAATTTTGGGATTTGAGAAAATTTAATTTAAAAAATTCAACTTTTTTGCAAAATGACTGGAGAAGATCAGTGGCCATTATGGAAAAATACGAAAATGCAGGTATATCACACTATATGGGGATGACAGTCCAAGGGGTCCCTAATGGAGCAGTATTAGTGGTATTCCTGAAATTATTTTGGGATTTGAGAAAATTTAATTTGAAAATTTCAATTTTTTTGCAAAATGACTGGAGAAGATCAATGGTCATTTTGGAAAAATACGAAAATGCAGGTATATCACACTATATGGGGATGGCAGTCCAAGGGGTCCCTAATGGAGCAGTATTAGTGGTATTCCTGAAATAATTTTGGGATTTGAGAAAATTTAATTTGAAAATTTAAATTTTTTTGCAAAATGACTGGAGAAGATCAATGGTCATTTTGGAAAAATACGAAAATGCAGGTATATCACACTATATGGGGATGACAGTCGAAGGGGTCCCTAATGGAGCAGTATTAGTGGTATTCCTGAAATAATTTTGGGATTTGAGAAAATTTAATTTAAAAAATTCAATTTTTTCAATTTTTGTAAAATGACTGGAGAAGATCAATGGTCATTTTGGAAAAATACGAAAATGCAGGTATATCACACTATATGGGGATGACAGTCCAAGGGGTCCCTAATGGAGCAGTATTAGTGGTATTCCTGAAATAATTTTGGGATTTGAGAAAATTTAATTTGAAAATTTCAATTTTTTTGCAAAATGACTGGAGAAGATCAATGGTCATTTTGGAAAAATACGAAAATGCAGGTATATCACACTATATGGGGATGACAGTCCAAGGGGTCCTTAATGGAGCAGTATTAGTGGTATTCCTGAAATAATTTTGGGATTTGAGAAAATTTAATTTAAAAAATTCAACTTTTTTGCAAAATGACTGGAGAAGATCAGTGGCCATTATGGAAAAATACGAAAATGCAGGTATATCACACTATATGGGGATGACAGTCCAAGGGGTCCCTAATGGAGCAGTATTAGTGGTATTCCTGAAATTATTTTGGGATTTGAGAAAATTTAATTTGAAAATTTCAATTTTTTTGCAAAATGACTGGAGAAGATCAATGGTCATTTTGGAAAAATACGAAAATGCAGGTATATCACACTATATGGGGATGGCAGTCCAAGGGGTCCCTAATGGAGCAGTATTAGTGGTATTCCTGAAATAATTTTGGGATTTGAGAAAATTTAATTTGAAAATTTAAATTTTTTTGCAAAATGACTGGAGAAGATCAATGGTCATTTTGGAAAAATACGAAAATGCAGGTATATCACACTATATGGGGATGACAGTCGAAGGGGTCCCTAATGGAGCAGTATTAGTGGTATTCCTGAAATAATTTTGGGATTTGAGAAAATTTAATTTAAAAAATTCAATTTTTTCAATTTTTGTAAAATGACTGGAGAAGATCAATGGTCATTTTGGAAAAATACGAAAATGCAGGTATATCACACTATATGGGGATGGCAGTCCAAGGGGTCCCTAATGGAGCAGTATTAGTGGTATTCCTGAAATAATTTTGGGATTTGAGAAAATTTAATTTGAAAATTTCAATTTTTTTGCAAAATGACTGGAGAAGATCAATGGTCATTTTGGAAAAATACGAAAATGCAGGTATATCACACTATATGGGGATGGCAGTCCAAGGGGTCCCTAATGGAGCAGTATTAGTGGTATTCCTGAAATAATGACCATTGATCTTCTCCAGTCATTTTGTAAAAAAATTAAAATTTTCAAATTAAATTTTCTCAAATCCCAAAATTATTTCAGGAATACCACTAATACTGCTCCATTAGGGACCCCTTGGACTGCCATCCCCATATAGTGTGATATACCTGCATTTTCGTATTTTTCCAAAATGACCATTGATCTTCTCCAGTCATTTTACAAAAATTGAAAAAATTTAAATTTTTAAATTAAATTTTCTCAAATCCCAAAATTATTTCAGGAATACCACTAATACTGCTGTATTAGGGACCCCTTGGACTGCCATCCCCATATAGTGGGATATACCTGCATTTTCGTATTTTTCCATAATGGCCACTGATCTTCTCCAGTCATTTTACAAATATTGAAAAAATTGAATTTTTTAAATTAAATTTTCTCAAATACCAAAATTATTTCAGGAATACCACTAATACTGCTCCATTAGGGACCCCTTGGACTGTCATCCCCATATAGTGTGATGTACCTGCATTTTCGTATTTTTCCATAATGGCCACTGATCTTCTTTACTTATTTGGTTTTTTTTGATAGAATTTGTTTCGGCTTTTTCTTAACCTAAAACTCAATAAATATGAAATTTTTTTTATGAGATACAAAGTGAACAATATAGCTTCCATATGGGAGTACCTTTTCTTCCTAAAATTGGAATGTGTGTCCATTAAATGACTAATAAGTCCTGAAATACCCGTACATAGTCGCTGTTAAACCATTAACAGAGCTCTGTTAACGCAAAAAATGTGTTAGCTAAAGAAAGATGGTTTATGTCTTTGCTTTTCAAATTCGAATTTATCTTCACACACATAATTTCCACTACCACTAAAATCGATATATTTAATGCACTAAATTTCCATTACCACTAAAATTTTTATATTTAATACACTAAATTTCCACTACCACTAAATTTGTTTTTTTTTAATGCAATAAATTTCCACTACCACTAAATTCGTTTTTTTTAATGCAATAAATTTCCACTACCACTAAATTTTTTTTTTAATGCAATAAATTTCCACTACCACTAAATTTGTTTTTTTTTAATGCAATAAATTTCCACTACCACTAAATTCGTTTTATTTAATGCATTAAATTTCCACTACCACTAAATATAAGAGGCGATAATGCACTATTTTTACCACTACCACTAAATTTAGTGGAAAATTAAATCTAATGCAATAAACCCAACTCTGCATTGACTACCGATAGTAAGGACACTCTGGAATTACTCTTTGATACGCATTTCCCTGGTTGCCAGCATTGCTCTTCTTCAGTTTTAATTGGCCCAGTTGATGACGCATACGTTATATCAAATATACCGATTTCAGAGCATCGCATAAGATGAGTAGTGAAAAGTTTCTATTCAAATCCTTACACCTATGGTTTACTCAGTTTTTTTTCGTGCCTATAACTTGCGCCGCCCTAATGCATATGCTTGTAGTGTGTATGCTTGGGTTTGTTTATTTTTATTTATAAATATGTAAATTAATAAAAAAATATTTAAATAAAATAAAAGCGAAATGAATGTGTATCAACAACAAACACCTATTCATAGCTATAAATTATTGTTATTGTTTTTCATATGTACATACATACGTACATATCGACGATGGAATTAAAGAACGCTGTAACTGACAAAACCTTAAATGTTCACCAGAGCCAAAAAACTTTCATAAATGTAGAACAAATACACTGGTATTTTTCATTTCGCAGACGGCGTAAGTGAACTTATTTTCGTCGTAGAAATCTGGGACTTGGACCAATCGACGCGTATTTTTCTGCTGATAAAAATGATGCAAAAAACGTATTTTCGATATTTTGTCAGTTACAGCGTTCTTTAATTCCATCGTTGATATATACATATATGTATGCATTTACATAAGTATGTTTATCAGCTGCAGCAAACACAATAATAATTGAAGTGTCCCTCAGACATCAAGCAGCAGATTTATTTATTTTTTTTTTTAATTGATGATCAAATGGTCAGCAACAGATCTGTTGCAAAGCGTAACAAAAACAACACACAGCAAGTGAAACTAAATCGTCTTCTTTCATAGTGTTTGTAAACAGTTATTCGCAATTAAAACACATTACATATAAATAAAAATATTTTTTTTTTCAATTGAGTTCAAGTCAAATTTATAGAAAAGTGAATCAATAACTGTACATACAAGGTACGAGATATGTACGAGGTTTATATGAAAAAAATATACATATTTTCTATATTTCTTTTATACCTCTCAAAGTCATCTACTCCTTAGATATGATACACTTGTGTCAGCGCTGAAAATCGTTATCTCTCTTCTGGGTCTATTTATACATCTCTGCAGATATATGAAATGAAGTACATAAGTATGTTGTAGGGAAAATCCGTTAAATATGACAGAATTGTAAAAGAAAGTGAAAACAAACAGTATTAAATTTATGTACGGACCGAAGGAGCCTTTTACCAGTATCAATCAGGAGACTGGCGGATATTCATAGAATCTTCTATTTAAGTTAGTTTTCGTACTGTGACAAAAAAAAATATTTTTTTCGGCAATTACCTTTTATCAGTCTTCTGACAAAAGCTCTAAGAGTAACTGATGGCTATTAGAGCTGTGTCGGTCACGAACGAACGGGTTAAATTGAACGAATCAGTCAATTGAACGAAGTGGATCAGTCGTTCGTTTGGTCGTTCAGTCGTTCAATCTAAATTTCTTTTTTCTTTGTTTTGGTCGTTCGTTCGTTCGGTCGTTCAATCTAATTTTGTTTTTCTTTGTTTTGGTCGTTCATTCGCGCAATCTAAACTTGTTTTTTCTTTGACTTGGTCGTTTTTTCTTTGTTTTGGTCGTTCATTCGCCCAATCTAAATTTGTTTTTTCTTTGACGTGGTCGTTCTGCTGTTTATTCTAAATTTGTTTTTTCTTTGTTTTGGTCGTTCGTTAAACATTTACTTTTTCGCTTTCTTTTATATGCATATTGTCAGTATTGCCATTTTGTTAATTTTTAAATAAAATTGGCCATTGTTTCTTAAATGTGGAAATACGTACTTTTATTAAATTGTTTTTACTTTTTTTTTAATCTACAGGAACATTTGTTCTAAATATAAAGTGACAATAAACATTATTATTTTGATTATAGAATTACTTAAAACATTTTTTAAATAATATATAATAATAAAAAATAATATATCGTATTTTTCACACTATTTTTTTATTATTTTTGGAATAATCATATTTTATACTAATGACATGTAGTATAATTTAGAAAATAATATTCTAAATATAAATATGTATGTATGTTTATTTTGAAGTATAATTTGTTACAATTTTTATTTATACACATAAAATTAAAAAAGTAAAAATAATCTAGGTAATTAAAGTACGTATTTACACATTCAAGAAACGATGGCCAATTTTGATTAAAAATTAACAAAACAGCAACACTGATAACATGCATATCAGAAAATAAGCAACAAAACAAATATTGAACGAAGGACCAAGCAAAGAAAACACAAATTTAGATTGAACGACCGAACGACCAGAACAAATGAACGAAGAGAAAAGATTGAACGAAGAGAACGATCCGGATCACTTTTAATGACCGAACGAAAATGACCGATCAATTAAGTGAACGATTTGGCACAGCTCTAATGGCTATGAAAAAGCCTTTCAAGTTTGTGGTTCGTAATCGACTTTAAACTGCAGGTACTGGTATAACTGCAGGTCATGGATAAAAATTAACACACACAACATGGGGACTGCGAGAAGCTACGCTGTAACCCTGAAACAGGATTGTAATGCCCAATTATCTATGTGTGTAGGTATGTAAGTTATCATTAGTGCTTTTTCATTTTATTACATCTTCTTCAAGATCTATCATTCTACTAAATTTTAAGTATAACATGTCATTATTAATAAAACTAAACGCATTTATATTTTAACTTTAACACACCCAAAGACTATATTTTTAGACAAAACACTTAATATCTCAAAACACGAAATTTCAACTTAAACAATTCTTATTTATTGCCACAGATATTATAAAAAACAAAAGAAACATATTCATTTCAGTAGATTGAATAAAAAATAATTAACAATAGAAAATTTTGTATTTAACAAATATTTAAGATCAAAATATGTATAAGTAAATAGGTAACAAACTCGTATAAATTTCCATATAAATAAACATTTATTAAATATATTTTTACATCTTCCTATTTCATAGCAAAAATTTTAAACATCAGAAATCTTACACTTGCTCGTAGCTTTTTCACTGATTTTAGATTCTAATAACTTTAATTCATTAACAAATTCTTCAGGACAATTAATAAATTCAGCAATATATACATATAACCCTGCTCTAAAAAATTTTAAATCACATTTAAAGAAAAAACAAAAAGGAAATACTTTTTTTGAAAATAGTGATGCTAAAGGCCAGTTAAGTTAGAATATTTTCTTCACAACTCTGCATTTTTTTTTTATTATTTATTGTAGAACTTTTAAGTAATACATTAAATAGTAAAAAATAAGATCTGGGAATTAATTTTGGCAGTCGTTATTAAAATGCTTCACGAAGCGAAAAAAAGACACACATCGATAGTATAAACTAAACTAATAAGCTTAAATAAACAAAAAAATAAAAATACATACAGTACACTGAGAATAATGTCAACACACCAAAACGTCCGTCCTTTTTGTGGCCGGCACTCAGGGGACGACTCCTACTCATGCATTAAATTGTGCCGGTCTAGGAAGATATATTATGGAAAGGACATTTGATTTAAACTTACTGATATCGTAATTGGCAGGAAAAACTTTCGCTAAAAGTTTGTTCCACAAACGAACGGTGCGACTAAAGAATGAATTCTCTCTATAATGCATTGCACAATTTATTCGGCAATCAACTACAAACGGATATGCTCTGAGAGGGGTGCGAGTAGTCCGTAAAAATATGCCATTATCCAAAATCAAGTAATTTATTTCATCAGAGCACCTTCCATAGTAGTATAGCTAGAAAACTGAAACACACGATATATTGCGCCGATGCTTCAGCGAATCGATGAAGTTGGATACCCTACCGTCGCTGATAAGCACCTTCGCTGTTTCCTGTACACGTCAACCGAAACACAAAGCTTTAAAATAATCAACTCTAAATAAAATAAAATTTTAGCTTCAGTAACACAACATATACATATCGTCATATTAAATGCAAACGGACGTAACTACACAAAATTTCGAAATTGAAATATAGTATGTTCGTGCAAAATTTTAGATTCCTACTATCAAAAATGGCAATTTTATTAACGTAACAACAAGTGCATCCGCTAGCTTGTTAACTAATGTATGCGGCGATTGTCCAATCCCCTGGACTTTAAATTTGGGTTGTGCGTAGGGCTTGAAACCCACCACGTAAAAATAATATTCAATGAAAACTTCAGCAAAAGCCTCTAAACGGACCCCCTTTTATGTTGACGACCATGGCAAACGTTTTAAGGACTATGATTTAAGGATATGCACCTGGAACGTGAGAACCCTTTATAGGGAAGGTGCCTCTATCCAATTGGCGGATGCTCTCAAGAAATGTAGGGCTGACATCACCGCCATCCAGGAAATGCGATGGATAGGACAGGGTTGAACAAGGCAAGCAACATGTGACATCTACTACAGCTGCCATGATAACAGACGTGAATTTGGCTGAGGATTCGTAGTTAGCAAGAGACTTCGCCATCTTGTCTCAGAGTTCACCCCCGTGAACGAAAGAATAGCTACGATCCGGATGAAGGCGAAATTTTATAACATCAGCCTCATTTGCGCTCACGCCCCGACGGAAGAGAAGGATGATGCGGTCAAAGATGCTTTCTACGCAAAGCTCGAGGATGTTTACGATAAGTGTCCGGCGCATGACGCCAAAATTGTCCTCGGCGATTTCAATGAGAAAGTTGGACGTGAAGGTATCTTTGGCCCCACTGTCGGGCAGTTCAGTCTCCATTCTTCCACCTCGCCGAATGGCATGAGACTGATCGATTTTGCCGCGGCGCGAAACATGGTAGTTTGTAGCACCAGGTACCAGCATCTCGATATCCATAAGGCCACCTGGCTCTCTCCCGATCGATCAACTACCAACCAGATCGATCACATTGTGATTGATGGAAGGCATGTATCCAGTATAATAGACGTGCGCACATTTAGAGGTCCAAATGTCGACTCGGACCATTATCTTGTCGCAGCCAAGATGAGACTGCGCATATGCGCAGCGAATATGGTACGTTCTAGTGTTCGAGGGAAGCTGGACATTAAAAAGCTGCGATCACAAGAGACAGCCAGGTCGTTTTCCGATCGTCTTTCTAATGAGCTCCATTGCATCCCGTCTTCTCTCGAAAGTATTGGTGGACAGTGGTCTCACATTGCTCACTATCTGCGCAACGCTGCCGAAACAGTCCTTGGTTTTAAGCGTCCTCCCCGCAGAAACCAATGGTACGATGAAGAGTGTCGTGAGGCCACTGCGGCAAAGAATGCTGCCTACAGAAGAACTTTGCAGTCCACCACTACAAGAGCAGCTGTGGTGGTGTACAGAGAGAAGAGGAGGGAAGAGAGACGTCTATTTAGAAGAAAGAAAAGGGAGCAAGAAAGGCGTGATCGTGAGGAAATCGAGATGTGCAGGAGTAGACATGATGCTCGAAATTTTTATAAGAAGATAAGGCGTCTTACTACTGGTTTTAAACCCGGAGCAACCTCCTGCAGAAACGAACATGGTAATCTGGTTACAGATGCACATGGTGCACTGAGATTATGGAGACAGCATTTCTATAATCTACTGCAAGGCGATGATGATACAAATTCCGCTGCTAGAGATGCTGTGCCGGACCCAATCAACGATGACGTTGTGATCCCGTCCCCCAGCCATGAAGAGGTCAAGGTTGCCATGTGGCGACTGAAGAACAACAAAGCAGCCGGACCTGACGGTCTGCCCGCTGAACTCTTCAAGTATGGAGGCGATGAGCTGGTTAGGTGCATGCACCAGCTCATTTGCAGAATATGGCTGGAGGAAAGTATGCCCGATGATTGGAATCTCAGTGCCTCTGTGTCCGATCCTGAAAAAGGGAGACCCCACAATATGCACCAACTACAGGGGTATAAGCCTTCTCCCTATCGCATATAAGGTTCTTACGAGCGTATTGTGTGAACGACTGAAGCCATTCGCCATCTCACTGATTGGACCTTATCAGTGCGGCTTCAGACCTGGTAAGTCCACCATTGACTAGATATTCACACTGCGCCAAATCCTACAGAAGACCCATGAAAGTCAAGTCGACACACACCACCTCTTTGTCGACTATAAGGCAGCGTTCGATATATGGGGATCGCGTATATGCAGCAATGTCTGAGCTCGGTATTCCTGCAAAATTGATAAGACTGTGCAGAATGACGTTGAGTAATTCCCGCAGCTCCGTCAAGGTAGGAAGAGACCTCTCCGAGCCTTTTAATACCGTGCGAGGTTTCAGACAGGGCGACCCCTTATCCTGCGACCTCTTCAATTTCGTCATGGAGAGTGTTTTGCGAAAGGCGGGTGTCCATCGTAATGGCACTATTTTTAACAAAAGTGTCCAGCTCCTTGCGTATGCAGACGATATAGACATCATTGGGCATACCAAGCGAGATGTCACCGCAGCCTTTAATGCTATTGAACGGGAGTCTGCTAAAATGGGTCTGGCGGTAAATGAGAGCAAGACGAAGTACATGTTGTCGACGAGTAGAGACGTTGATCGTATCGACTCCCAGGTTACAGCCGGCAACTATACATTCGATGTGGTCAAGGAGTTCATCTACCTTGGCACCGCCATTACCAACAAGAATGATGTCAGTCTAGAGATCAGGCGAAGAATCACACTGGCCAACAGGTGCTACTACGGTCTCGGTAGGCAGTTTAGTAATAGAGACATCTCGCGTGCGACGAAATTAACACTCTACAAGTCGCTTATTCTCCCGGTGCTTCTCTATGGTGCGGAAGCATGGACGCTGTCTTGTGCCGATGCAGCGGTCCTGGGGGTGTTTGAGAGAAAAGTTCTTCGTAAGATCTTTGGTCCTCTAAGGCATGGCGATGAGTTTCGCATTAGAACCAACCATGAGCTGTATGAGCTTCTCGGCGATGTGGGCGTTGTCCAGCGTTTTAACATCCAGCGGCTAGGCTGGCTCGGCCACATTGTTCGGATGGAAGAATCTGCTCCAGCGAAGAAAGTTTTCGATGCGAAGGTTACTGGACGTCGGCGTAGAGGACGACCCTGTTTACGTTGGAAGGACCAGGTTGATGAAGCCCTGTCATCGATTGGTGTGACCAACTGGAGAAGGCGCGCGGTAAGCAGAAGCGCCTGGAGACTAGTGCTGAAGCAGGCCGAAACCCGTTAACGGGTTGTTATGGCCAGCTAAGTAAGTAAGTAAGTAAGTAACAACAAGTGCGTGCATTTCTAAATGCAAAAAGACATAACTACATACATATTTATATGAAAACATTACATACAAACTCATTTGTTGTATATAGGGATGCCAATCCTTATATCTCGACCCTGAAAATTATATGATTTTCGGGTTTTACAAAATTTTTGATTTTGAAGTTTTTGGCTTCTTCTGTAAAAAAAAACAAAAAGTGTATGTGTTGTGTTACTGAAGCTAAAATTTTATTTTATTTAGAGTTGATTATTTTAAAGCTTAATGCGACTTCCGAGATAATAATAAATTTACCAGGTCTATACTTCACGACCACCAAATATGTACTGTCAAGACTAATGCTTACCAAAATGACGGCAAAACAAAGTAGTATACTTTCCCGGCGAACACCCTGTAAACTACAAACTCCATACTGCGTAAAAATTATTATATTTTTATAACGTGTTCTATTTTAAATTATTACAGATGGTTTACAGAAGCAATGTTTCATTGCTTTTACACGACATGTTTTTATTTTGCACTGTGAAATTTGACATGTCAGATGACAAATACATGTCGTCTAAAAAGGGCTTTACTTGTAAATTAATAGAAAAAAAAAGACCTGAAAATTTTGACAAATACATCTAGATACGTACATATGTATGCTAATACCCCTGACAGACATGTGGTATAGAAACTTTAGTACGTATACTATGGTGTTACATATTACAATATAGTGACACACATATACATAGGTAGGCATAGATTGTGGTTTCATTGGACATTTGATCATACTTATTTATGTATGTTATGAGTATAAAAAACAAAAAATTTTTCCTTTAACCACTATTCAAAATGAAAATAAAAAAAGGGCATTTAATAAATGACTTTCTTTATGTCGTCTTGTTGTGGAGAAAGCATTTGGCCATCTTAGGGCCAGATTCAGACGAGTCGAAAGAGGCATGGAGGTTCACTTGAAAAACTTTAACGTTATTCTTAAAGCTTCTTGCATTTTGCATAATATTAGCATGTTATTGTACATTTTTAATTAATATAATAAACAGCTGATCAAATGACATTTGATGAAATTTTAGCTCTGTTTAAAAACTCTGTTGAGGCTACTGTAGCTGTGGTCAAAAACATGTTCAGTTTGACTTGTGTACTATTCCCTCATGGAATAGTTTGATTATCAAAAAATCATTGCAATAAAATCTAAATTCTTAAAGGAATTTGACACAGGGTTGTAATGGCTAATTATGTATGTATGTATGTATGTATGTATGTATGTATGTATGTATGTATGTATGTAAACAATATTTTAATTTTTATCAAAAATAACACAATCCCAACGGAAATTAGTGCTTACCAATAAGCTATTTTGTAAGGGAGAAATTGTGAACTATCACTTACTCGTGAGCATCAATAATGCATGATTTTTATATGAAATAAGCCTCTAAAATGCTATAAAAATGCAATTTTATTGCAACAAGTAAGCAAATAGTATAAAAAACAAAAATAATACCTTATCCTGTAGCATTTTTGGAAGCTTTAAAGTATGAATAAACAATATAATGCTTCCATTATTGCTTACAATTTTATTTATTGTTTCCAAATTTGAAAAATTTTCTGCTGGATATAGTGCTGCGATATATTTGCATGTACATATACCTGTGGAAATAATCAAGAAAATAAGGGAATAAAACAAAAGTGAGGAGTTTCTTTTACTTAAAATTTAAAAATCCATCTCATGTTCAAAACATTTTATAATGTTGCAGATTATGATTTTTTATCATAGTTTTCATTTTTTTTTTTTTGTTTTAATTGATTGTTGTCATGAAGCTTTTTTTTAGAAGAGTTTGTATGAATTGTCAGCATCTAAAGTGTTTCAATCAAATTTGTTCAAACTCTTTGATGGCTTCCCGTTGAGTAGCTATTATATTTGTATCCTGTTGGCCACACTGAAGAAAATGACTGATGTTCTGTATTTTTAAACCTTTTATAGTACTCTTAGTACTGAAAACTGGTAACTATCGGTTGTAGCGAGTAAATAAATGGGTAAAAAACATCATAAATTTTCTTTGAAATAATCACAAACAAAAACAACAAAAAATTTTTGAATTATTATTTATTACATACTACGAGGAAGATTAACCATGTACGTATTTTAGTCACTGTTATAAAAAATAGAAATTAACGTAACAGCATAATAAATACAAAAATTTTTAAATGAAACCCACACATTCTTAAGAGAAATTAAAATATAAAAAAACGACAACAGACATTCAGATTCTTTCACATGATTTTTTTCAGTTTTTCTAGTCGCGTTGTCTTTGATGAATTTTAAAAATAAAGCAGAATTATCTTTAATTTCAATTTTTTTTGCTAAAATTCTAACCGCATAAAGGCCAATAAACGCATTTGACATTAAATGTAATTTTTTTTCTACTTTGATGCTATTTTTATCACCGCTTATAAATATGCAATACAAATTGCATATGCACATACATATGTATGTACATACAAATATGTACGGTGTATTGCCATTCATAATTATAATAGAGCGAAGAAAACAAAAATGAGAACCTTTTAGAATATGTTTATGTTCCTATATCATTGAAAAAACAACAATAATCATTACATTATTACTGTTATTATTATAATCCACCCTCTATTTTAATTTTATATATATTTTTATTTATGGCTTTTGTTGTCTTTATTTCTAAACTGTTAATGTTTATTTGAACAAACACACACAAGCACATAACACAATACAACCCTCAGACCAGTGATGTCATCTGTCACATGTTTTGGGAAAATATTCAACGAAAGTACAAAACAGAAAGCGAATGTTTCTATAAATAAACGCTCTTATATTGTTGTTTATGCTTTCTCTTCACTACTTTTTTCCTTTTTTTTATTATTATTTTTAGCTTTTAAAATAAAATCAACAATAAGAAAACGAAAAAGGAATCCGTTAGACCATTACTAAGGCGAAAAAAAAATTATAATGTAACACATTAGCAAAAAAAAAAATCAATATTAAGACGAATGTTACTCTGTGTTGTTTTAAATAATTTGGCATAAAATATAAAAATAAATTAAAACATTTATATTTAATTTTACAAGACCATTACATTTTCAAGTGGTAGACAGTTTAAAAAAATTTGAAATCAAATTAAAATAAATCAAAGAACTTTAACAAAAAAATTTGTTATCCTAAAGTTTTATTATAAGATTTTTTATATTTTTTTACATAAAGTTGAGGATTTTAAAAAATTCTGTTTAAAAACGGAAGCTTTAATAAAGGGTTAACCATTTTGCGGTTTCAAAAGTAAACGTAAAGAGAAAACATATAGAATATTTTTTTCATGATATTTCTTTTTTATTATAAAGTTTCAACGTTGACATTATGTATGTGTGAAACATTTAAAGGACATCCACGCGAAGTGTTGCAAACATTGATTCTTTTGAGGTAATATTCGACCACTCTTTGACACATATTAGGCGGTATCTCAGCCATAACTTGACGAATGTTGGTTTTTAAGTGCTCACGGGTTGAAGGTTTATTTGCATAAACACTGTCTTTCGCGTAGCCCCACAAAAAAAAGTCTAATGGTGTCAAATCGCATGATCTTGGTGGCCAGTTGACATCGCCACGACGAGAAATTATGCGGCCAGGAAATAAATAAATATAATAATAATAAAACCATATTCGCTCGAGTTGTGTGGCATGTGGCACCGTCTTGTTGAAACCAGATATTCTCTAAGTCGTATTCTTCAATAATGTGCAGTAAGACGGTCCTAATTCCTGAGAACGACGAGTAATCGAAAAATTCGGGTCTTCGGCAACACTTTCACTTACAGCAGCGATATTTTCAACGGAACGAGCGAAGCGATGATACACAGGCCTTACAATATTTGTAACCGCTCCAGTCTCTTCAAATTTCTTCACAATTTTGCCAATTGCTTGCGCAGTTGAACGATTATGTTAACCATAATCTCCTCTTAAAGCTCGATATGTGGCTGTGGCAGAATCACCATTTTTGTAGTAAGTTTTGATAATTTTTATGCGTTGTGTGATAGTTAAGCGATCCATTTTCGTCAATGTCAGACTTTCAACTGAAAAGAAAAAAATTGGTTTAACAACTTAGTTTGACAGATGTCGAATTCCAGTCTCATACTTTTGAAACCACGAAGTGGATAACTCGGTATATACATTGGTATAGAAAATAGGAATCGTCTCGAGTAGTTTGTGTAGATTCTGCGATGAGGCAATCGAGTCATTAGAATACACTTTGGTGCCCATCAAATATCCGATAGGGAACTATCAAGTTTGGCACCGGCGGAAATTTTAAAATTCGCCAAAGCGACGAAACTGGGGGAGATTATGTAGAAAGCCTAGTTTAGTAGAGATCTGTGCAGGTGGAAGCACTTTTAGAACATCATGTATGAATGCATACAGTGGTGCCAGTAAAGAAGAAAAGTAAGAAAGTATTTTATAATAAATTGTGTTTCAATGAATTAAAACGTTACCTTAAAATTGAATGATCCGTAATCATAGTCAAAAACAAAAGTCGGCTCCTGTTTAAAGCAAATATTAATAATTTGCATTTATGTCGTCCTATTGCTGAATTTACAGCCTGTTTTTAAAACACGAATGGTTTTTGACATTCGTCTTTTTATATGTGAAACAACAATAAAAACACTCAAATTTGTTAGTGTTTCTCATATAAAAATACGAATGTCAGAAACCATTCGTGTTCTAAAAACAGGCTGTTATATTCAAGTCTTCATCACATTTTCCTTCTTCTGACAACAAAAACAGCTGATTGTTGTTTATGAATACATACAAAAGAAAACTTTTCTGATTTTTCAAATAATCAAAAGAGGGGATCAGTAATTTCACATATTATTTTATTTTTCTTTATCGAACGATCCCGCTACATTCTGAAATTATAATTTCTATTTACTTGGAGTTTAAGGCTGTTGTGTTTTAATTGCTGCTGCTGAATTTTTTCAACAACAACATTAAAACCCTGTTTTTATTTTTACCTGCAAAAATAATGAAAATTAAAGTACATTGTTCATATGGAAAAAACTTAAACCAGACTTTAATTCAAAATTGGTATGGCAAATAAAGACTTGAAGTCTATTTTTTTGAATATGGCTGCATATGTCTTAAGCTGAACCAAATTTAAATGGATGCCACCTTAAATTTGAGAAATTTTTCAATAAAATCTGCAACAAGTGACATCTCTAAACAGTTGATAAAAAAAGTATTAAAAACTTTCAGATTTTAAAATAATAGCAGTTTGAAATTTCATTTGAATTCGTTTTACAGAACATATCCGAATATAACAAGAATGTAAAATATTGTATGGAAAAAGCAAAAAATTTAAAGCATATCGATATAAACAAATTGAAAGAATACGAAAATATAAATTTATTATTTTGCATTTATTATTAAGTTATTAACAAGAACAAAAGCAGCCAATAGAGTGAAAACTGTAAAACACAATGACGACTACACGCTCATGGCTTTTAATAAGAAAAACCAATGAGAAGCAATATGAGCTAATTTATATAATTATTTATTTTTTATTTATTTTATTACTGTTTAGTAGTTTTATTATTGTAAACAGCTTCTTTTAACTTTAAAATATGTTTGCTTTTACGTTAAAAGTAGGTTTTTACTTGTCCATATTTAAAACTGTTACTTTTAACCAAAGTAAACTTTAAAGAACTTAAAGTATACTTCTTTGTGACTATGATTGTGGGCTATTCATTGTACATAAATACACTGGTTGACAACGGAAAGGTCAGAAGAAGATTGAAATTTTTATGTTTTTAAGGGCTTTAAAATATAAATCATTTTGAAAGCTTTGCAGTTTAGACCGTTTAACAACGGAATAATCCTGTGAAAATAGATAAGAATTACTGTAAAAGTGGCGATTCGAATGTGGTTACTTTTCGCAAATATGTGTGCAAGGCATTTATAAGACTATAAATAAATTTAAAGAAACTAGTAATGTTATAAGTATATGTACATATATGTATGTACATATTAATTTCTATCGTTTCGGTTAATGAAAAATATCAGATAATCCGAATTTAAAGTACATAGATATGTTGATCAATAGGCTGCTGATTATCTGGGCAAAAAAGATAAATCTGGGAGTAAGCCAGACCAGGCTAAATAAGGTACAGATACTTGCGTGCATGGGCATAACTAGGGCGATGAGGACCTCTCCCACAGCTGCACTGGAAGCTCTGCTAGATTTATGCCCACTTCAACTCATTCCGTGACTGTCCATTGGATAGAATCGGGAAATTCTATGACTTTGAAAAGCGATTTAGGATACAATTAAGTAATAAGAGTCAAAAGAAAAAACTATTCGATGGTATACGGATGGGTCTAAGACTGAAGACGGCACAGAGGCAGAGATATTTGGCCCTGGGTCGAAATATTCTAAGCCCATGAGAAAACTCGCCAGTATCTTGCGAGGCTGAGGCCATTCAAAGAAAGGGACAATAAGGTCAGCCTGTGCTTGGTCCCTGGCTTTGCGGGCATTCAGGGGAATGAAATGGCAGATGAATTTGCCAGGAAGCGAGCAGATATCCCATGATGGGGCCAGAACCCTTTTGTGAAATAGGAAGGGGAGTCTGAAAAATCATATTATGGGAAAAAGAAGACAGGGAGAGACACTTGTTCTTCTTGGGTCAGCCTGGTCTTAGACTTTCCAAACTTTTTCTTTGTAACTATAATAGGAGATGATTTCAGTCGTGCATTAAATTCTCTAGAAATAATCTGAGAAAACTTAAATAAGATAGTAATCGCTTCGAGTGATATGTGCAGATTCTGTGACTAGGCGGACGAGTCATCAGAACACGTGCAGCATTCATGAACAGTAGAAAGAGTTACCTCGGTGATTACCGAATATCAAATGGGGGTTTGTCAGAGTTGGCACCGGCCGATGTTTTGAAGTTCGTCAATGCGACGAAACTGGGAAGATACTATAAAATCCTAGTTAAGTTAAGGGCTGTGCCATAGATCTACTTTAGTACCTTCTTTATGAATGAATGAATAAACACAATTCGATCAAACAAACACCTTTTTGACTACCTTTCCCATATAGGTTGATATACTTGTAATTTTCTATTTTTCTATAATAACCACAGATCTTTTCGAGTCAGTTGTTCTTTTTGTAAAAAAAGAAGATTAATTTTTTAAATCTATTTACCTTCAATTTCAAAATTATTTCAGGAATGTCTCCAATACAGTTTCATTACAGACCAACCTAAATTAGAGCTTAAAGCGCTAACTATCTGTCAAAAATTCTCATGCGCATACAAAACATATGAAACCAATCCAAATAGTGCGGTGTTAATGCTTTGCAACTGAAAAATCCAATTTTGGCAGCGCGTAAAGAAGTGAAGTTAGTTGCAAAACAACCTTGGGTTTTTTATACATTTTTATCTGTAATTTTTTTTTTATTTTTTTTTTTAATAAGACCAATACTCAGGAGTAAACCCCTACTAAATGCAGTGCATTGTATTGGAATGTTGAATACATACATAGATACATATGTAAATATGAAGAAGTAATGTTAAGTGCCTTCTGTCAATGGGACAAATTGCTGTCAATTTGATCACGCAAAGGCCTTCACCTTTGAATGATCAACAGCAATTGCCCCATGTGAATGTTGAATGTGAGTGGTGAGCATCTTTTTTATGTAGGTTAGTTGTTATCTTCCCAGAAGATGGCGCTGTACTCCTGATCATTCGTTTTCTTGGTAGAATAGGCTGGAAATGCCAGGGAGCGGTTTCGTGAAGATAGATTTCTTGGAGGTGGGGGGGAACCTCTCATTTTTTTTTTAAATTATAGTTTTGGAAAAACCGCAAATTAATTCGCTGGGATTTGAACCTCGGTCCTTTGAGTTTCTGTGCACGCGCTCAAACACAATGCCACGACCCCCCCAAAAATTTTGTTAAGTAATGACATCTTAGCCACTTTCAGGCTAATTTTGTGATTTTTTTTCTCTTTATTATGTTCACACGTATTTAGTGGTTTTTATCAAAAAAGGTAAGGAAACATTACTGTTGTTGACACAACGTTGACGCTTTTGTTAAAGTTGCTCATTGCAGCGTTAATGATAAACGTATGTTAGAGTTCCACTAAAAACCCATTGGTCTTTTATCCCTATATGTATATGTACAATAGTTTGGTATTATTCACGTAATTTCATATTTTTCTATGAATTCAGTCATTAAGCAAAAAAAAATTAATTAATTTTCTAATAAAATATTTTCCAATTCTAAATTAGGAGTACTACTAACACGCTTGTATTTAAGATACCTTGGGCTATAATTTTTTATATTATGATATTCCTGCAATTTCTCTTTTTTTATAATATTCACTGACCTCCAGTTAGTTGGTCGTTGTGTAAAAAAATTTAATTATTAATTTCTTGAGAAGTATTTCAGATAATTTTTTTTAAATTTCTACTAAAAAGAACCATTCGTAGCCAAAGATAACAAGTTCTTATTTCACAAAATTTAGAAAATATTTTTAATAAAATATATATATATACATATTATTTTTCAAAATGCTTGTTAGATTGTTGGACACAAAGCTTATCGGTATCATTTTTTTATTGTTCAATAAAAGATAATTTTTGGCAATAAATTGTTTTCAAGTTATTAATAAATTTTAATTCTTCAACAGCTTTAGCGATAGGTCGGGAAAGAATATTGAAGTGATTATTTTAATTTGTTAGCAAGGTGATTGGCCGTAACCCTGAAACAGAGTTGTAATGGTCAATTATGTACGTATGTATGTAGTTCTTCTCTCTCTCTCTCTTTTACTCTCTATTTATCGTCGATGGAATTAAAGAACGCTGTAACTGATAAAACCTTATATGTTCAGTAGAGCCAAAAAATCTGGGTGAAAGTAGAACAAATACACTGGTATTTTTCAAAACGCAGACGGCGCACAGTGTGACTTTTGTTACTTTTAGGATGCCAAAAGTAAAAAAAAATATGTTCTCCGATTTGAATAATTTTATGCTATGTAGTACTAAACTGTACAACTATTACGAATATTTACTCATAACAAAACAAAAAAACAACAATTAACATGATAACAGTTATCAAACTTATGTCACTGTGATAAATGTAGTAAAACTGTTTATAGTTTTCATTTGTTGTTGAACTTTGCGGTGGCATTATTTTTTTTGGCAAAATATTTTTAGCTTTAGCTTATTATTTTAAATAAGTTGAAACCTTTTCTATAAAGGTTGGTAAGTTTCTGAAGCTTTAACGTTATTATTCTAATTTTTAATCAATAAAAATATGCAATAACCAAAAATTGAGTAATATCCAAAAATGTTTGTTTTTCGATAGAGAAAAACTTGCATGATTCTGTAGAATTCTGTTAAGTGATTATATGCAGATTGAAGGTTTATACATCTAGTTTCAGATTCAACACTAAGTTTTTGCTCCTTTTTGCGATATTTTGATTTTTCTCCCAAAAAAAAACATGGCAGTTTCACGAAATGCGCTCTCTGATGTTTGGTTTAGACACAAGAAAGAAAGCACAAATGATGCCGTACATAATCACATTTCCAGTATAATTGAAAAAGATGTGGACCAACATAAATTAAAAAAGTTTGTGATCAAACTTTCTTTTGATTTTCGGTCGAGATGGGAATATGCATGGTACAATATGCCAGTGAGTGTGCATAAAATTCAGTTTCATGGAAAGGATATAATAGCGTCTCCCATTCTTCCTATTGGTCAACTTTCTGAAGAGGCTCATGAGTCCACAAACAAAGATGCAAGAAATTATCGAGAACTCTTTACCCGAAAAACATCTAGAATTGAAAGTAATTTTGATTTGTTGCACAGATTACTCATATCGTCAGACGCTTTTATACGCAGCTTGCGGAAAGTGACAAAGACAAAGCGACGATTATTACCAAAAGAAGTTATTGGTTCATTATCCGTACCGGAATATGGAAACGATATTGACTCGTAGTAATTATTATTATTTCCAGATTGCTTTTTTTTTAATATGAAATTGAAATTTGTTTTCAAAAATATAGATTAATCATCTCAAAACAACTACTAATTGAAGGCAATTGTGTGTATCTAAAAATGTAGTGAAATTAAAATTATTTTTATATCTTTTCGCCCCAATAAGTACTATTAAATTAGAAATTACGGCATTTTGAAAACACACCTTATATGGGGGTGGCCAAAAAGTAGGCGAAACACGCCTATTTTTTGTGTCCAATGCTATATCCATCTCATCACTATTATTGCTAAATTTTATTGCCATATCTACTTTTATTTGACTGTTACGACTTTTGACATCCCAAAACTGACAAAAGTCACACTGTGCGGAGTAAGTGAATTTATTTCCATCGTAGAAATCTGGGACCGGGACCAATCGACGCGTGTTTTTTTCTGATAAAAATGATGCAAAAACCAATTTTCGATTTTTTGTCAGCTACAGCGTTCTTTAATTCTTGTAGTGTGTCAACACATACACCGCATTTAGACTATGTTAGTTGTAACATGACTCTTTTCTTATTTTGTTTCAAAGTAACTTTCAAAAACTTGAAGCATTTACATATATTATGTTACTTCAAACTTTTCTCTTTTATTTTTTGCTTTGGTTTCGTTCTTTATTCTTCTTCTTGAATGTTTTGATTGTCATTATAATGGCATATTTTTGTGTACATATATCACAGACTAGTATTATGAATTAATAAATTTGATAAAAAATGTTAATTCTTTTCTTCTTTTTTCTGTTCATTTATTTCTTTTGTAACTTTGTAACTTTTGTAACGTCTCTGCCTTTTCTACTCTCTTCGCCTACAAATTCATGAAACATGTTACAGTAACATGTTACAAGTAACATAGTCTAAATGCGGTGATAGTATTGTCATTCCGCAATAAATCCTGATTTGTTTACTTTTGCTCATAGAAAATGATTTGTTTTAGAAGAGACAAGCCTAACTCCAATAATGGTGACAAAAGAAAAAACAGCTGCTAGTTGTAAATAAACAAAATACTAAAAATAAATTATATAAAAGTATACATATTTCTAGAATTTGGCGTATACTTTTAAATTAAAAGCTAAGAAGAAAATAAAAAAATAAATTATTTCAGAAATGTTTGTTGATTTTCGTAAATTTCCATTTGCGTTGCTTTTTTTCGTTTGTTTTGTTTTTGACAGTAAATTCGTGTTACAAAAACCAAAACAATCTGGCAGTTTTTACTTTTTAAACAACTAAAAAAATTATATTCTCTTTATAGGAACGCAAATTTGCTTGACGTTTATATTGATACATGCGTTATAGATAATTCGTGTTCTCTGATCAAGTTGATAACAAAAATATTTTTGACAAATATTTTAAATTTTTAATATTGGACGAGCATGCGGCAGAACTAACGATAGGCTAATGTAAACCCAACAAACAATTAAACACAAATGCTTCGAAATATAATTCATGTATTTAAAACAAAATACTCGTACATAATATTTACATAATCATAAAGACTCACAACTCAAAATTTTTCAAAAATCAGTTCATAAATGACACCTTTACCGACCATGAAAATATGGTGACCATCACTGTCTTTCTTATCTGGAAAACTACAGTTATGTCTATATCGATTATCAGTCATGGTCGGGACCAGAAGCATTACAGATAATCTATTTTCACGGTTAATCGAATAACAATGTTGATTATAGAGTTTTTTTAATATTTATTATTATTTAACAAGTGAACATTGGTGTACATACGAGTACATATTTACATTAAAAAAATTAATTCAAGATAGCAATGTCATAAACGGTCTGTATTCCAACTTCGTATTTTTCAGCTAGCATTTTAACACTCACATCGTTATTTGAATGCTGGTTAATTATTTTAAATTTATCTTCAATATTTAAAACATTTCTTTGTCTTTTTACTACGGTAACGATGCCATATTAAGTATATTTAGAATTCTCCGTTTTCATCACGGATATTAGAGACAATCACGGTTAATCGAACAATTTGAAAGCATTGCAAAAAAAAAATAATAGACTGAACTTTGGCCATCACGGTTAATCGGGGTTACCGGTTAACCAGTTAACCGGATCACGGATAATCGAGGCCCAACCCAACTCGTTTTGCTTATTTTTATCATCTAAAGAGTATTATTTTTAGTTGTTCCACTGCGCTTATAAGTTATTCAGTCGTTTTCTTTCACATAAATGGTACTATTTAGAGTTATGCCTGTTTAATTGAAAAAAGTGAGCATTATCGCCTACATTGTTTTGAATTGTACAAAATTCTGATTGTGTCCATTACAAATAAAATAAATTTATTAGTTTATTGATATTCATTCATTCATTCATTCAATTATAAATAAAACTGTGTTTAAGGCAAAATTTAATTTGCAAAATCCACTTTGCTGTGAAAAATTGTCCACTCAAGTATTATACTCTGGCACAACTTAATAATAAATGAAAAATTTTCAGCTAAAGAGTCGAAACTCACAATTACCTTTTATTACCAAAATTGAAGTACAAAATTAAAAAAAAATTAAGTAAACCATTTTAAAAGAGTTTTCAGTAGTGCAGAATTCAATTTAATTATAAAATTACAACCAATTTTCGTAAAACCGCTTTCTGCATCTATTGAAAATTTGTGAATTTTGAGTTGTGACTCTTTATGATTTAGTGTGCGATATGTATGTGCATATCTTAAAATTTATAGATAGCCGGTAAAAATTTCGTGAAATAGGTATTATATTGAAATAAAAAATATAAAAAAATAACATAGTTAGCTAACACTGCATTGCTTAATATACAATTGTCTTTATCGTTGCTTTAAAAATGTTTATTGGGTAATTCTTCGCTAGTAGATAAAAAAAACTATAAACAACAAGTGTTTATTTAAATAACATGTCATTTTTATATTTGTTGTTGAAATAAAGACGTCACAATAATCTTCAGTTTCTGCTGGAAGGTGAGTAATTAATAAATAAATATTTTAAACTTAAAGATTTATCACTGAAGCGGGTATTGAATACGAGTATAAACATCTTTAATTGAAAGGGATATTGCTGATGTCATTACAAAATATTCGTATGTCCGAGACTTTGTTATTAATAATTAGGAAAAGAGTTTTTGCTTATAGCGTCAGAAAAAGGTCGATAATACAAATCAAAATTTATTTCCTGCTGTTAAGTTGAGTATATTAAGACTTTCTACACCAAAAATTTAATTCGTCAACGTTATAAAATTAGCACCATCAGATTTAAAAGTAAGTAATTAAATGTGTAAGGAATTTACTCAAGAAGAACAAGTTTTCGTACGTTATAAAATCTATATTTGAATACATTTATGAGTATTTAAATATTAAATAAAATTTCTTAATTTTCAAAATAATTAAAACATTTTTTATTTTATTTAATAAGTTTAGCTGGAAAAGTAGAAATGTAACACCCAGCTATGTGGTAATTAAACGCTTTATATAAAAAATTAAGCTCTTCTTATGCATAGTAAAAGCTGAGCATAAGTCGATTTAACAGAAACTGAACTCTGGACGGAAAAAAACTGAACATACATATATACTTAATTGGCCATTACAACCCTGTGTCAGGGTTACGGTCTAGCTTCTCGCAGCACTCATGTTGTGTGTGTTAATTTCATCCATGAGTACCGGGACCTACAGCTTAAAGTCGACTCCGAACGACAGATGTGAGAAACTTTTTCATGGCAATCAATTACTCCCAGAGCTTTTGCCAGAAGACTGCTGAGAGATAGTCGCCGAAAGAAATAATTTGTTCATACTTCTTTTTTCAAAATGCCAGAGCTGAGATTTTAACCCGGCGCTATCGTCTTAGTTAGCCAACACACTAACCACTAGACCACGGCGCACATTTAATTTAGCACAAGCTAAACTCCGGAAAGTAAAAAACTGAACGAAAGTTCAACGCAAAACTGAATGACTTTTTTTTTAGTTTTTACCACTGTCGTTCAAGGTGCAAAAATCTAAGAAATATTTCAATTTAATAAAATTAGGTATGGAGAAAACCACTTCCGAAAATCTAACATCGTTCAGGTTTTCTTCGATAACGCATATTGGCAATCAAGTTATTTATACCAAATTTTATATCTTTCGATTTAACTGTTCTCAGGATGCAAAAAAAAATTAATATGTATTTACTTTGTATTTACTATGCCAACTTGTTCAATTGCCTGTTTTTAAAATACCCATAAACTTCCGCCTGAAAAAGTATGCGCCAAATTTCATAGAGATTGGTCAATCTTTTATAAGATATTTAACGTCGAGAAAACAAACTATCGTCCCTTTTTATTTGTATATCGTTGACCTCATGTAGGAAGCCTCTATTTTAAATATAACAAATGAATCCAATAGTTGTAAAAAGGAACAAAATAATTGTATACCAAATTAAAAAAATCAGTTACTTTAAATTATGAGTACCAGTGTTCTTTGATATTTTAGGTTTTACTTTAGGGTTCAGGTTTTTAATGTACCTATACACTGTGGAATAAGCGGAAACGAGGAAGCGGTTGCATTGGCTAGGATGAGATCTGCGACACCTTATATTGGTTGGGAACGTTACTGATTAGAGAATGGAAAATTGGCAAATGCTTTGAACATTGGAACGCTCAAGCTGGTCTCAGGCACGCCAAGGAGAAATTTAAGGATAAAACCGATCTTTTGAAGTATAGAAGGCCAGACCTGAAAATTCTAATGGATTTTTTTACGGCTCACACACAGATGTAGATGAATGTAGACTGTGCTCACAGGCATCTGAAACAGCAGAGTATGCGTGGCTTTTACTAGATCTAGGATGGATGTGTCTTGGGAGCCATATGGTCTAACTGGCGAACATACCCACTACTAAAATTTCGGACATGCTGGTGTTCATAAAAAAGTTTATCTTCTAAACAAACAATAGACTCAAACAGACACAATAGAACTTATAGGTCACAGTGTCTTGCAATTGTGCGGGGTATAAAACAAATAATGTACACGTTTACCTATATAAAATATATAATAAGTATATGAAAAATATGAAAATTCTCTAGAGGATTAGTGGTCATTTGTGATGAAATACGACATTGTACTCATATATAATGTGTTTATCTAAATTTTAGTCCTCTATAGCTGTACATTGGGATTTATTAAATGTGGATTGTTATCTCAAAACGGAAACATGCTACTAAACAAAGTGGTTTGCGTCTTTAACAGTTAAATTTTGATTTATCTTCAAACACATAATTTTTTTAATACAAAATGTGTCATCGTTTGTTTCTCTCGACGTTAGGACTGAAGGAAAAAGTTTATACGAGCTTGGATTTTAAATTGTGAGAAACATAGCACTCATCCCAGTCCAGAAAAAAATTCGAACATGTTTTGAAACGACCAGATAATATTAAAATTCCGTTTACGTGTTTTTACACGTATTTTATTCAAATATTTACAATTGAAATTTTAGAAGAACATCTAAAAAAATTGCCGTTAATATGCTGCAATCGTTAAAATATGATCCTTCAGGTTTCATATATTTGAGAACAAGTACCAAATATCAGCTTCTTCCACATAGAAATGATCAATTCTATAAAGAAATGGGAACATTTGGAAGATTTGAGGAAGATAATTTCTGTAAATTTCATCTTTTTTGTGATACTTTGTCATATAAACTTTAAACAACCTTCATATCTATGATTTTGAAATTATTTTTGAATAACGATTTGTTGTTTTTAGCTATTCTCTCATCTTAATCTACTCGTATTACAAAAATTAACAAAATTATAATCGGAATACCACATTTGTGCTTGATTTTCATTTAAAGTAACAGTTTTAAAATTACATACATAGTATGTAGAAGGGCCTTACCATGTATACATCCAAATGTATTATATGCACATGTAAATGTAGAGTCTATGGATAAAAGTCCGCACAATCTTATAGAAAATTAAAGTGACCAACTATACTCATTTACTGAGTTTTATACTCTTTTTTCGCAAACCGTACTCATTTCAAATCCTGTACTCTGAAAGTACTCTTTTGTATAATTTTATACTCATTTGTATTTCTAAAACATGTTTTCAGAATATTATATTTCAGTTTTATTAATTAATATTTAAAAATATTTTGACAGTGATTAGAATTTCACGCGAGCATATTACTGCCTTTTCCGGCACAATTGAGAGGCCGTAATATGTACCTGGAGAGATAGTTAGATACTACAGACTTATTTTTCTAACAATGTTAAAATTACATTTTTGAAAAGAGATGGGTATGTATATCTATCTCTCCAACATTTGTGTACGTAATCCCCAGGCTGATTTTTGCTTGAGAGTCTTCACGCATGCGTAGTATGTACAGCAAAGTTTTATGGGAATTCCCATTATGTTTAATTAGTTTGAGGTTAGAGAAAACAAATAATTTCATACTTTTTTCAAGTTAACAATGTTTGAGGTCTACAAAATAAAATTTTATTTCATTTGTCTAGTGAAGGTGAAGATGCATGTAAGTATTAATATTATAGTTTCATTTTACTTAAATAATATGAGATTATAATATTTATTTAAAATCAAAATAAAAAATGTATTACTAACATAATTTTTAGATTATTAATTCAAATATGAGCGATAACAAAATAAGAAAAATCGCTTAAACGAAAATTTAAAGAAAGAGTTTTCATCCATTGTAGTTAAAAATCGAAATGATGACTACTTGCTTAAATGCACAATCTGCAATGGGGAATTTTCAATTGCAATTCATGGACGTAGTGCAATAACGGTACACATTGAAACTAAAGCACATAAAACGTCTCATGACACAACAGCGTCAACATATAAATTGGCAACATATTTTTAAGGGAATACTTTTGAAATTAATGAAAAAAAATTGTCAATTATGAAGGGTACTTTCGCTTTTCACACAATAATCCATAATCAAAGTTTTCGTAGCTTGAACTGCACTACTAAATTATTAAAAAAAAAATTTGTGACGAAAAATTTTCTGTGAGTCTATCGTAACCAGCGTATTTAATGAATACTGCAAGAAAATGCTATCAGAAAATCTTGATTTTGTATCATATATGTATACCTATTCTATCAAACGCATGGAATAACAATTAAATTAAAGTAATTGAAGGAATGGAACGATGAGAAAATAGAATTTGACAAAAGATGGGTTGAAATCTTTCGGCATTTTAAAGTTGAGCATATCCCACATGAAAATTTAAAAGTTTTAATAGAAATAGTACAAATTTGCTGTTGAAATGGTATATTCACTAGAGAATGTTTATTCAGCAATAAAAGGTCGCAACTTTCTGTAAAAGCATTATCTGCCGTCTTAACAGTTAAATTTAATATGCAAAATGAAAGTTGTTCGGGTGTGGCTTCATTATTAGACAAACATCCTGATTTAGCAAAAAAAAATTCAGTTTTTATCGTTTTTTCTTATTTTGAAATACTTGCAAAGTGTACTCTTTTTGAACAAAAAATAGTTGGTCACCTTAAGAAAATACAAGCATCAAATTAAATAGAAATATTTACATGCGAAAGTAAAAAATAAGTTGCATATTACAATAGTACTCGTATTAGTTATAAATTCAGGAAAATAAAAATTTTATTTATTATTTTAAAAAAAATTATTTTTTATTAAAATCTGGTAAGTAGATTTTGAAATATGGCAGAAATAGTGTCCGCCTACCTGGTATACGGATATCTGTTTGAAACAGAGTGTGTAAGTACTAAAAAAACTAAACCTTACCCGAAAAAATCGATTCTTGTTATACTCGACGACTCACTGTGTTATTTTTTTTTTTTTCTTTTTTTCAGTAATATCGTCAAGCGTAAAGAATTTATAATAAAATTGTAAAACTTAAATGATAATTTTTAGCGAGATGCCAACTGATGAAATATACATATGTACATATATAACCAGAGCTGTAAACGAATGATTTTAGTTTATGAATGCACTTATTATCTCGAAATATGAATTAAATTAAAATTAGTATAAATTCATGGAGGGCAATACGAAAATGTATTATTCTAACAATGAAAAACAAAATATACATACGTATACCATACATTCATATTGTTAGGTTTACGGCCTAGCTTCCAGAAGCACTCATGTTGTATATGTTAATTTTATCAATGAGTACCGGGATTTCCATTTTGGCGTTACATTACTTTTGCACGGCAATATGTTGAAAAAAACTTTAAAAACCAGAATTTAAAAAAGTTTTTCTCTCACATTCGAGAAGTGATTGGATAGTTCTATATTTAGTGAAAAAATTCAAATAATCGAGCCTAAGGATTTCAAGATATACTCAAAAAAATGACTTGGCGTTACGTTACAAAAAACTAAAGTGCGATTTGACTTTGATAACAAAATTGTTTAACTCTGTGAATTGGGTAAGTTTTTTAAATCAAAACTGTTTTGGTAGGATTTGAACTAATACACGTTTATTTTCCAAGTTATCTAATGAAAAAAATTTTTTTCCTTTTTTTTCTTCTAGGAAAAAAGATCTGGCGTTACGTTACTGCCGTTACGTTCCAAAAATTATCACTTAATATTTATTTTGTTGAAAAATATGAAAAAGACATAAATATTAGAAAATTATATAAAAAGTTACATTTGTTATTTATGTATATATATATATATATATATATATATATATATATATATAGATGAGAGTTTTGAAATAACAGTATTATGATGCAATTGCTCTTAGGAATGTTAATTATAAAGAGAAAATGCCCTTGAAGTTAAGCAAAATTTACCAAAACGAGAACATAAAATTTGTAGCTCAGAATTTCACCATCCCAACAAAGGAAAACTTTAAACTCTTACATTTAATTTATTTTAGAGGTTTCTCTTTTATAAAACATTCGAAAAAAATCTGTTGGTTAACTTTTAATTTTTCGATCAAGGTGGACTTTTTTCTGGAAATGCTCATATATAGGAGGTAATAAAAGTATTTCGACCTTAAGAGATTTATTGTACACATTAAAAACAAATCTTTCTTATGTAAATTTTTAAACACACCACGAATTTCTACATTTTTCATTGCAAAATATCACTGAAGCCAGTTTTTTGAACACCTGTTACTATACAAAAAAGTTGAAAGACCTAAAAGAAATTTAACATGAGTGTTTACAGGACATATAGGATTTTCCGTTATACAAAGCTTTTTAATGTTTCTACAGCCAGCACTAACTATTGTATATGAGGCTAAAAAGATTTCTTTTTAAAACAACTCTAAACTTGACTTTATTAAAATTCTAATTCATTTTATTTAAGAACGCATTTTTAATTTTATTCAATTCAAGTTTTTTGAAAAATTAATGCATTGCTTGAATGACTAGCAAATTTATTTTAAATTAAATCAATCTTTTGCAACTCTGAATTTATTAAACATTCACACATTTACTACCAATTTTATTGGGCCACGATATTCTAAGCTGTTTATTGCTCATATAATCTAGTCAGAATGGACATTTTATCGCTTTCAATGTTTGTTCTCCAAAGCAGAAATAAAAATTTTTTATACAAAATTAATCCTTTTAGAAAAAAAAAATAATTTCTATAGGTATTTTTAAAATCATTATCCACTTGTTTAAATTTAAAACTTGTAATGGAAGTTAATTCCTCATTTTTAAATTAATGGATTAAATAAGAATAACAAAACAGTAACTGTTATATAATTTTGTTTCCACTGTATAACCGGTATAAATTATTATGAAGACTAAGTTTGCATGCATGTATGTGTACACAAATATGCAATTTCAAGAGTTAAAAAAAATACTACTGTCCATGTATTTAAAACAGTAAAACTGTTATCACTTTTAAAACATATATTTTATTTTATTTATTATAGCACATATGCCAATTTAAAGAACAGCAAAAAAAAATTAACTAAAAATAATACTTTATTGTGTTAATTTCTGATAAAAATCAATTTAATTCCTAAAGAATTTGCAGGCGAAAAGAAAATACAGACCAAAACATAAAACAGCTGGGCAAATCTTTTTAAGAGTTAAAGAAAACAGCAGCAACAACAATAAGGCAAAACGAGAGAAAAACAAAAGCACCGAAGACAAGAAGAAAAACAATAAGAATTTACATACACACATATATTCAAGATATATTAGTATGTGTTAGTTTGCAAATTTTATGTGAGATTGGCAGTATTACCAGAGTTTTTAATTTGTTTGTAACCATATTCTAACAAAAAAAATAAATTACCAAAATACCTAAAATATTATTTACAATATACATATAATAATTTCAGGCTTACTTAAAATGTTTTCAACGTCAAGATAAAGATTTTATATACCAATTACGCAGATTCATGGGAACTATATTATAACTTATGTTCCAAAAGATGTTCTTAAAAATTAACAAATTCAGCACAATGGTATATTTCTATTTCCTTAATATAAAAATTAGATACAGTCGAATTCAGATATAAGCACACCTTTTTAAAGAAAAAATCGGATAATTGCAAGACAAATGCATTTACTTTTGTTTTGTATAAAATTCAAAGGTATTTAACTCCATTTAAAAGAAACAATGCTTAATGGAAACATATTTTGTGTTAAAAAGCACAAAATTGTATAAAAAGTAATACACTTAATTACAAATATGTACGAGTATTAAGAATTTATCGACGAAAAAAAGTTTTAGCACCGGCTCAAAAAAAATTTTTTATGGCAAGAATGTTCAGTTATTGTTTATAATTTGTCTGTTAAATTTGTCAGAATTTGAATTTTTCTAAAACATATCGATTTGTTTTACTTTCATCTCAATAATATTTTAAGAGGTCGATTAACGAAATAATTTTGCATTTATGCGAAGTCCTTTTAAAGGAAAATTCCGGTTATAAGAAAAACAAATGCTGTTTTTTACATTTTCTTATTACCGAATTCAACTGTATTAGAAAAATTTAGTTAAGGGTTTGTATATAAACTT
Source organism: Metopia argyrocephala (assembly GCA_963576795.1). NCBI lineage: Eukaryota > Metazoa > Arthropoda > Insecta > Diptera > Sarcophagidae > Metopia > Metopia argyrocephala. Next base: position 98,000,007 of record OY756209.1, on the reverse strand, counting down.
CTGTAAGCCAAATGGATGTAAAAGTAGATTAGTAGCTTTACAATTTAGGACCTTCTAAAGTAATCCCCAAATAATAACTAGTTGTAAAGCGAAATATCCTATAAAATAAATAAAGATATTAAATAGTATTAACCTGATTGTCGCTCACTAAAAAAGGATTTAGACGTTAATACAAGTCGTATCTAAAACCAAAAAGAAAATTATATCAAATTATCTCCGTAAAATGAAAGTAAAAGTCCTATAAATTTTAAAACACGATGACTGTACATTTTTTGTCCGTATTTTCTCTCGACATGTTTTCATTATATATTAAATTTAGACGATACCATCCATGCCCTTCTACATAAAAATTTGACTTATCGTACGACTTGTATTTCTCAACGAAATCCCTTTGAGGAATTATGTTCAAATAGAGAAATTAAAAAATTCGGAGAGGTTTATGGAATGATTTAATAGAAGCTTTATTTGCGTAAAATTTATAAACAGTCAATAATGTTCCCAACATTCATGCGCTTTATCTGTTGTATATGTTTCATTCGTCCAACGAAAGTGTTTTCATTAGTAAGCGAAGGGACTACAAACTAATTATGTTTTCGGTGATTTTTTGTACTTCTCTTTTAGTCCTTGGCTTTCTATTTCTCTTGTACTTAAATGAGCAGATAAAGAAGATTAAAAAGGTAATAGAAAAACACGATTTGAGATGCATCCTTTAAGCACCAGATGATTTTGAAAGACTTTTAAGTCCCTGATACACTATCCTATTGTATCATACGACTTATGAAAAACCGTGTGTGTTCAAAACGTTTGATAGTGTGGGCTAAAATTCCGTCTATGTGACAGATTTTTTGAAAAGACTGTCCGACTTCATAATCTTTGAAAAAATCCAAAAACATTTTTTCTCCTTGCTATGAGTGTTGCATTTTATAAGATTTTAGCAAAAAGTAACTTTACATATGTATGTACATACATCATTTTTGTATGATGGTGTGGCACTAATGTTGCTATTTTGATGCGATATTTAAAAGTGGGACAGAAATCTACCAGATTTTCTTGTGAACGAACAGTACGGCCTTTAAATAAAACTATAAAAAACGTCGATATGTTTTGAGTTATAATGTACCCTGTGTGATTATTACACAATAGTGCAGCAAATATCAAATTACTCGATTTTCGCAACTTGAAAAAATCTGGCCTGTTGCAATTACCGAAAAAGTTGCAATTATCGACCACTTTTTATTGTACCTGAAAATATTCCATTTTTAATAAAAAGAAACAAATTATTTGTAAAAAACAATTTTTTAATAAAAAAAAACAAAAAACTACCTATTAAAAAACAGTCTTCTTGTTGAAACATTGGCGTAGAGAGCAATTTTTTGTTTCAAAAAGTGAAACTATACCAATATGCTGCAAAACAGAAAACTGATGCGTTTGTATTTGTGTTTTAAAACGTGTTTGTGACAGCACTAACGTGGGAGAAATGCTATTGAAATGGGATTCTTTGATTAAAAATGATTACTTTTATAAAACTACGTTTCTGAACAAGAAATACAAACAGAAACCATTGTAAATATATTAAAAAAAATAATGCTGAACTTATTAAGACTCATTTTTGAAAATCGTTACACTTATAAAGACTGTAATGTAAAAAATTTGCCTGTTGCGCTAATCGGGGGTTGCGAAAATCGAGCTTGCACTGTATTATTGGTAATTTGTTTATTTTTTTAATCTTTTTGGTGGAAAACTTTAATTTAAAAAAAATTTTTTTTACCAATATTCAAATCCCCAGTAAATATATAAAATATTTAAACAAATATAATAGAAATTAATTCCCTTTGTTCTTTTTACCCAAAAAAAAAGAAAAAAAATACTTAAAAAGTAAACTAAGCCGGCAACACTGAATATGTTAAGAGTAAAATAATGCACAAAGAGATAATGAGAACGAGAGAGTAGAGTACATGTTGATGAAAAGATTGTTTGATTGTAAATTTTACAATGTAAAAGAATGACCTGCGGAAGAGGGCGGCTGGTTGTTTAATATCAACTTATATTCTGTATAATAAGGAAGAATAAGACAAACATTTTTTCTACAATTATTGTTTTCTTCCTGTTAAATGTTTAAACTTTAAGAAAATAAAACAACATTTTACTTTTGGTTTTCAATTGCTTACCTTTACTGCTTCAGATTTTAATAAATTTGCTTTTTTATAAAATTTATTTAAAAACACACTCTCAGATAATTCTCTACCAGAAAAAGAACTTTTTTTTTTAATGTCCACTTAAGAGAGATGGAAAATCTTCACTTTTTGTTGCCTTCTTTTCTTGCTTTGTGGTGTTTTTTTTTTAATTATATTTTTGCTTGGCCTTTTTTTATTATTTTTTTTTTTTTATTTTGTAATTTTTATACAAATTTTTATTAACAACACTCTTTCACTATTTAGGTATTCGACTTTTCAACAAAGCTTAGAGCACTTTTTAAGGATTTTTAATCTTGCTTGGTTTTCTTCTCCTTTTCTTTTAAACTTTAGAAAAAATGATTTCCAATTATTTTCATTCACAACCACAAATCAAATAACTTTTTTGTTGTAAATAATTTTATATATATTTCTAAAAAAAAGGACACCTTTTTATTTAATAATTTATCTTATAACATTTAATTTTAATGATATTATAGGTACAAAAATTTTTTCTTTTAACGAACCAAAAACCGTGACTGCATGCGACCGCAATCGACGAGCATAAATTCACGACTTCCTCTCTATTGCAAAAAGTATTTCATTCATTAATATATTTTATTTAAGTTAGTGCACTAACAGTCAGTGTTGCCAGCGCTTTTACTTATTTCGAACAAAACTACCGAATTAAGTAACTAAATTTTGTTTTAACAAACTCTAATGCAAACAACTTGTGACGAACCAATATTTGATGGAAAAGTTTGGCAACTTGTTATATTAGCGTGCATTTATCCGCGCAGTGGACAATTTCCCAATGGAGGTCGTGCGTACTGCAATAGATGTTTGGCCTGTAAGACTTCGATCTTGTTGTAGGGCAAATGATGGCCATTTTGAATAGTTCTTTTGTTGTCTTCTTAAATATCTAATAAACCAAAATACAAAAAAACTATTAAAAAATCTCTTGCCGTTTGTTTTTTATCAAGAAAAAACCGTTTGCCAGAATATATGAAAGTACTAGGTACACAAATATACCTATTCTTGAAACTTAATCGAATCAATTTTATATATTTAATTTTATTAATTGCTATAATTTAAAATAGTTTTTAGTTTAAAACAGATATTTCCAGCAGAATGAAGTACAAAAAATTACAAAAACATATGTCTCTCTCTTTTTTTTAATATCTTAATTTAAAAATAAAGTAACAAACAAAGATTCTGACATTTATGTCATAATTTTTATTACACGAAAAAGGTCTATAAAATAATTTTATTATAAAAAAACAAAAATACGAATCAACTTAAAATAATCAAAACGGTAACACTGCTTATACTTCCTAGTTTTCTCTTTTTAAAAGAATTCTCTTTAGCAACACAGAGCTCTAAAAGGCTGCCAGACATAGCTGCCAGATAAATTAACCATGAAACCGTCAAACATTGACAAAAAAAAATCGTCAAATTGATTGCTTAAAATTGTCAAATAATCGTCAACAATATATATATAAGAAAATATCACCTTTTTAAAAAAACTTTTGTGTTTATTTGAGTAAAACTGAAAAATAGAATTGACAGTACAAATGTATATAAAATTTTAAAACCTAAATTAAAAAAAAAAACATAAAAAATATATTATATTTATTATACACAATGCATTACTATTACACATTTTAGTCAGTTTAGTACAATTTTAAATTAATTACAATTTTAATTTAATTATTCTCAATTCCTTATATTAGAATTGGACCGCAGGGATATCTCTTCCGTCGTATCTATCCTCACGGGTCACTGCGTGATGGGCAGGCATGCGGAAAGACTTCGCTTGCCCGCGAATGACTTCTGTCGTGGCTGTGGGTCGGCTGAGGAAGAGGTGACTGTGGTTCACTATATTTGCCAGTGTCCATCTCTGGCTCGACGTAGATTTCATACATTGGGATCTCCTTTTCTCGATAGCTTGACTGACCTATCGATCTTGGACATTGGATCAATTGCCAATTTTATTAGGCTCTCTGGCTGGTTTCCAGCATAATTTTCTGGGGAAGTAGTGCTTCTTGCGTGGAGCCCCTGACTATCAGGGCTCCCCGCATCTTGTGGTATCACAACGGGCCGCCATGCGTGCTCAAGTGTGCCTTGTCATTACGAGGCTGCCACTTCCTCCTATCCTATCCTATATTAGAATGGTTTTTTGTAAACGTAATGGCCGCCAAAGACGACTTTTTTTAGATTTATTTGTCTAAATATTCGTTTTCTGTTTGCAAAATAATATAGTAAATCTAATTTTTTTTTTAAATAAATTTAGATAGAGTTAGGAAAAAAGAGTGGAGTTTCTCATTTTCATTTCTGATATTTTTTTTTTAAATCTAACAGGTTATTTTGGGCGAAATTGTTCTCTAAATTGAATAATTTTACCTGTCTTAATTCAAACTTTAGCTCTTGCCTTTCACATTTATCAATAAAATGGTTAAATTCATTCATAAAACGAACGATTTTCCTTGTTTAATATATAGGGTGTTTTTTTTAGAGGTATAGAACTTCGAATTGAAATAAAACACAAGAAAATCGTTTTAATGTCCATCAATTTGGCTTTATTGGAAGGATAATTTTATGCCATTAATGTTTAAATATGATTTCGGGCATGTGGCCGCCGCGGCTAGCTCGAATAAAGCCAATTCTACAGGTCCAATTTTTAACCACTTTTTCGAGCATATGGGGCCGTATGTTGGCAATAACGCCACGAATGTTGGCTTCTAAGTCTCCTAACGTTTCTGGTTTGTTGGCGTAGACGAGCGACTTCACATATCCCCAAAGAAAATAATCCAATGGTGTCAAATCACACGATCTTGGTGGCCAATTGAAAGGTCCATTCCGCGAAATTATGCGCTCATCGAATGTTTCCTTCAATAAATCGATTGTGACGTGCGCTGTGTGGCATGTAGCGCCGTCTTGTTGGAACCACAACTCATCCACATTCATGCCATCCAATTCGGGAACAAAATAGTCGGTTATCATGGCTCTATATCGGTCTCCATTAACGGTAACTGACTCTCCAGCATTATTTCGGAAGAAGTATGGCCCAATGACTCCACCAGCCCATAGAGCACACCAAACAGTCAGTTTTTGTGGATGTAATGGCGTCTCAAGGGTCTCATGTGGATTCTCTTCACTCCAAATGCGGCAATTTTGCTTGTTGACGTAGCCATTCAACCAAAAATGAGCCTCATCACTGAACAAAATTTTGCGATGAAAATCAGCATCGAGATCAATCTCATTTTCGGCCCATACACCAAAATCACGACGCATTGCATGGTCTCGCGGCTTTAATTCTTGCACAAGCTGGATCTTGTAAGGTCGCAAGCCAAGATCTTTGCGCAAAATCTTCCATAAAGTTGATGGACAAAGCTCCAATTGCTGTGCACGGTGGCGAATCGATTCATTCGGGTTCTCTTCAACACTTTGCTCTACAGCGGCAATTGTTTCTTCGGTGCGCACTGTTCGACGTCTCTGCGGTTGCGTATTATCACATAGAGTAAACGTAGTGCGAAAACGATCCATGGTTAACCGAATTAATTGCTCTGATGGACGATTATTTCGACCATAAAATGGACGGAGCTTGCGGTAAACTTCGCGAACTGAACCATTACTTTCGAAATAAATTTGCACGATTTGCAAGCGTTGTTCTTTTGTCAACCTGTTCAGGATGAAATGGCAAACCAAACTAAAAATTAATCACTTGACAGCTGACAAAATGGCCGCCAGTTGAAAAAGTGATGCCAACTTAAAGTTCTATACCTCAATAAAAAACACCCTCTATGTATATGTATTAAGTATTTGACCACACTGTTCTAAAAAATGTATGAAACAAATAATAACAGTACGTTTTTTTATGTTTTATAAAACGAAAACAGTGACATCGAAGAAATTTCTGAAGCTACGGTCATATCAGGCAAATATTTGATCAAAAAGACGTAGCCACTATTTTATGAAAACATTTATTTTTTTAATTTTTTATTACTCTAAAGCCCGTTATTACAACTTGCTGTTACTTAAAGGTAGAATTTTATCAGACAGATAAATTGCTTTTTGTTATTACAAGTAAACCTTAACCTAAAGTGACTAATGAAGTTGTTGGGAAGATTGTTATAACAAAAAGCAATTTATCTGTCTGATAAAATCCTACCTTTAACTAACGGCAAGTTGTAATAATGGGCATAAGTCTTATTAATTAAATATTACTTTTTAAATTAATTAAATATTTTTTTTTTTACAAAACCTTTAAAAAAATGTTTACATAGTACTGTCCGGTGTGACACTGAGCAATTGAAAATAGATAAAAACGTTTGTCAAATAATTTTAGGGGAAATCCGTTGACTATTTTTAAGCTGAGGTATTTTTAGCTACATATGTTAGCTTTTAAGATACAGAGTGAAATGCGCTCTGTGGGTAAAATATAAATACAGTGCACGCGCGATAATGTGAACACCGCATTATATGAACACCGCTTAATGTGAACATCTTTTTTGCTTCATTGACTACTCTAAAAGATGAAAAAATGTAGAAAGCCCTATAATTTGATCAGATTTTTTTTTTTTTAATTTAAAACGTTAAATTCTGTGTTTATTAGATGCTGAAATAGTTTTTGCTAAAATTGTTATTTAACATGTGCATGTATTGTATGAGCATATGTTGTATGTGTGTAATTATGAATATATTTATGTATATAAATATACATAAATCAATTAAGCTATCATTCGGTGTAAAATTACAATAAAGAAATTCATAAATAATGATTTTTGTTTAAAAGATGGTATAATTCCGTTTTAAAATTATCAGTATTCGGAAATGTGAACAATTCGCTAAAGTGAACAACGCCAGTTTTAATTAGTTCACATTAGCGCGCGTGCACTGTAAATAAATGTTTTGCTCAGAAAGAAAATATTTCACTCTAAGTTGGTTAAATTTAAACGATCATCAGTAGTTATGCCCATGAACGTCTTCATTAATAGAATAGCTTTTCAGTTGATAGTAAAATGAAGTTTGACTTTAAATTGAATAAAGTTTAGCGGCCGTATGTATAGTGGAAAGTTAGCAACCCGTTAGCATATGGGGCAAAAAACTGTCAAGTTTATTACTCGCTATAAACTGATATTATTAAAACTTTTCATACCTTCTATTTGACAAGTAGTCAGAGAATCTAAAAAATTAAATACCTTCTACGCTTGAGAAAGAATTTCCACGTATAGGAATAACAGACTCAGCCACTGTGTACAACGACCTGCTAATTTTTTATTATAAATAATGCTGTAGATTACCAACCCCCCACGACAGACTTGAGAAGCTTTTTAATGGCAACCAGTTACTCTCAGCGGTTTTGCCAGAAGACTGCTAAAGGTAGTCGCCGAAAAAATATTTTTTCAAGATTTCAAAGCTGAGGTTTGAACCCGGAGCTCTTGTCTAGTAAGCCACCACTAGACAACGGCGCTTTTTAAATCTAACGGTTGTAATTGAAATCGAATGAAATTTCAAATTACTATAACTTCCTAATACTTACTTTTGTTATTTATTTCTTGTCTTTGAATAAATTTGCGCAATTATATTTGTCTTTGAAAAAATTCTGCATTTCAATTTCTCTCGATTTTAGTTTCTACAGTTTTCTTCTAATTATACAGACATTTTTTTAATAAAATTAAAAAATTCTATAACTCGATTTCTTTTGTTTTTTTTTACAAAAAAAATTTTGATTTTGTATTTTTCTGAGCTGTAAGGCCTCTATATAACGAAGCTTTCATTCAAAAGCTTCTTTACAACGAATTCAGAATGAAAAAGTTAATATTAAGCAAAAAGGAAAAGTCCCGCTTTAAAAACATCTATTCGGACAGGTTTCCGGCCAAACTGGAAGAATACCTAAGAAAATTCCCGAAATATCTCCGAAAAAAAAGTAATCAAAAAAATTCATTTTCTTAAACATATTACATGGGGTGATTTTATGGCGCCATCGTCATGATATTACGAGTATTATGCGTTTTGACAATTTTTTGCGATAAAAAATTTTTGTTACAATTTATTATTATTATTTAAAATTTTGGTTTCGGTAATGCGAGTAAAAGGCATTGTATGCATAAACTTTTGACAACTGATCACACAATTCAACACCGTGAAAATCGAAATCAACATATAAGAAGAAGTGTTGATTTGAATCGAGTATCTTTTCATTACGATTGCATATTTGACTACAGCTCGTATTATTTCGTTCAAATTGCTCCAATGAAGGCTGTGTGGCACCATTGAGGTGTATTGAAACGCCTGGATTGATTAGCCTCAGTGACAAAGTTAAATTAACACCATTACCGTTACCACCAAAGTCATTGAAATATTTTCTTCGTGGTTAAAAACTAGAATCACGTAATTTTCTATCGAACAACCAGAAATTACTGCAAGAAATAAAAATTTGAAAGCTAAACAACGTTTGTCGGGTCAGCTAGTAATATAATAAAATGCTACACTTTTTCATAGAAAAGGACACACATTTAGTTTATTCGTTTAAATGGCCTTAACATAGATAGAATCCTAACATTTTTATTTTTGCTGTCACTCTTTAAAATCATTAGTATTAAGGATTATTAATAAGGTTAACTATTGCATAATTGTCAAGTTAATACGTATATTGGCGTACTGTTCATGGCATTATTTTCATTTTTAACATATGACTGAGTTTTTTCTTCACTTCGAAAATTGCAATACTGACTGTTTTTGACAATATCATCATTATCACACAGCAAGAAAAAAAAATTACTTGCTTTTTGTGTGGTTATATTTTTTTAAACATGAGTAGACCTTATAAATAGCCCTTAATTAACATTTTATTATAAAATAAAATACACTATTTTTTATCTTTACTCTTAATGATTATATAGAAGAATTTAACTCTTCTTATATACACTTTTTTATATATTACTACTAAAATTAAATGTTTACCTTTTTGTATTTATAAACTAAATAATCTGATTTAAATTCCCGCTATTAATTTGAACTTTTTTATGGTAAAATTTTTATTAAAAACAATACAGTGTGTGCCACTAATATACGGTTTTATTCATGCTAACTATTCACATGTAAGATTTTAAGCCAATTTGTGTGTTTTCTATACATACGAGTAGTATGTATGCATTTGAGAGTTAAATTTTTTTATTCATAAAAAGAACAACAACAGTTCCTTTAAAAGCCAAATTAGTTCAGGTAACATAATATATTACTTGTCAATTAACAAGGGTGTTACACAACTCAATATAAAATTGTTATGAAAATTTAAAAATGATTCTGATATGAATTGGTGTTATGAAATCGTCTTAGTTTAGCCTTCTTTCGAATAATAAAAGAGTCAATATTCGAAACAGCTGTTAAGGTTTTTTGTTATGTTTACATTTTGTTTATATTTTTGATGGCGTATAAATTTTATAGTATATTTCAGTGTTCGAGAATAAACTGGACATTAGTTTATGTACTGTTCACAAATCAAAAACGATAACTACTTTTTTTTGGCATTTTTTGGTTAATCAATTAAAAAATATGTCAGTTAAAAAAAGTCGTTGACTTATTTTCAATTGGAGGAAATAAAATATGACCGGCATAATGTCTACGAAAAAACATAAGATACTGGCATGTGATAAACATTGATTTCGATCGAAATTAAAATCGACTGTAATATCAAGTTCCTACAACTTTCTAATCAGAAAAGTTTTTACTCATCAATTTAACGACCATCATATAAAATGTATATGTTTTTGAAAATACGGGCAATTTTAGTTTCGAGCGAAATCGTGTTTATCACGTTGTTTTCTTCTTTTTTTAGTTACTAAAGGTGGCCACACACTAGTAATTTGTGACTATGATTTGTTGTGTTCGATGTCTTTTTACATGTTAATGGGGCTGTATGACAACAATCCCAATAATTTGAAATATTTCAATTTATTGTGATTTGTAACAAAGTGTATGGGGTTGTGCGCGAACATTTGAAAAAATTTTTATATTACTTAGTTCACAATAAAACACCAAAATATTCATTTCGGTAGAATTAAAATAAAAATACGAAAAGTGAAAATATTTTTTGTATTTGCGGAGATGGCTAGCAACCAATTTTTGTTAGAATTCATTGACATTTTACAAAATGAAAATGCCATTTGGAAAAGTAAAAGTGATGTCTTGTTGTTGATATTTAAACTTATTGTGATTTTTTATAGTGTATGGAGAAATGATCATAGTCACAAATCACTAATGTATGGGCAGCTTTAAGTACATAATTTTCGTTGTGTAGAAATTTAAAAAGCATTTAGTTTTTTTTCCTTCACAAACAAATGTAGCGTTTGTGTACTTACTGTTTTGTTAAGTAAATTTTCGAATACTGATACATTTCCACTTAAAGCAAAACAACTTGTTTTGTGCAAAACTAATTAACGGGATTGCATAATGCTATTTACTTTCGAACTTTTAAAATTGATTTTAAACAAATAAACAATATATAATATTCTTGTACCATGTAAATTTTTTTTTTATTTGAGACCAATACTCAGGGGTAAACCCCTACTGAATGCTGTGCATTGTATTGGAATTTTTGGAAAGGACAGTACATATATTATTATTAATTATTATATTATTGTTAAGCGCCTTAGGAATGAGACAAATTGCTGAGAATTGATCATTCAAAGGCCAGTGTTATACCTTCACCCTTGAATGATCAACAGCAATTGCCTCATCGTTGCATGTTGTGTGGTGAGTGTGCCTTCGCTAAGTAGGTTTAGCTTCCTGCTACTTCCCAATGGGTGGCGCTTTTTTTCCTGATCATTCGTTTTACGTTGACACTGGTTAAGGTGGAATAGAGTGGAATGTCGGGGAGAGGTTTCTTTGTAGACGGTCTTCCTGGAGGGGGGGGACCTCTTATTTTTAAATTATAATTTTGAAAAAACCGCAAACTAACTTTTTCATTTTTCACCTCTTCAGGAATTTGAACCTGGGTTCTTTGAGTTTTTGTGCGAGCGCTCTAACCACTATACCACGCACCCCCCCCCCCAAGAAGCAATAACAAAAAAAGGCAGACAGGCTGAAAGAATTTTGTTTAATTAGATTTAAATATTTTGCTTTAACTTAAATATATTACTTGTAAAACAAAAAAACGATTCCATGCCAGCATTTTTTTTCTTACAAATTCGTAAGAATGTACGAATTGTCGAAACATTTTTGTATTCATTATTATTGATTTTTCGAATGGGAAATTTCTCTCGAAAGCATTTTCGATTCGAATCGAAATACAAAGTAACCCCCCAGTTCTAGTTCTGACAAATATCTGAATATTCGAAAACAATATTTTTATTTATATGCTTGTCGAAAAAAAAATATATGAAGTTTTGCTCGATATCGATATTTATTGTGGTAAGTTAAATGCTTTGTAGGATAACCTTTTCCTTAATAACTTCACCAACCAGACGTTTAATATGTTTTTGACTATAATATATGTATACGATTTCGGATTATTAGTCCACTCTTCTGAGTCTGAGTCCACTCTTAAGTAATTGGCTGCTACAGAATACGCCGTTCCAATTCAAACCAAAAAATCTTAATTTTATTGATATCTGGAGATTGAGCAAGTGGTAATTAATTAGCCAACTCTTTTAAATTTTGGTGAAGGACATTCATATACGATACGTAATTCAAAATGTCGTCAATAAATACTCATACTTAGTCAACTTAGCCACTTCAATACAACCTCACATCTTAAGGTATACATTTCCATGCTTAATTATTGGTGTTGAAATGTGTGGTGGTAGCTCTACGTTTGGCTTCTTCTCCATTATTAAAAGACCATTGAATCCAAACAAGTGTACATACATACTTATTTACTGGCGTATGCAAAATCTATGTCAGAAATTATACAAGATCTCAAGTTGGATAAACTTACTAATAATGTCTTACAAGAAACCTTTCGACCAAGAATGTATATTTAGTTTTTAGGTTCTGCGGATGGTTGAACTCATTGACAACTAGTTTCTAATTTTCTTGCACCGAATATTATTGATGGTCAATTAATAGGAGAAACAATTTCATAATAAATCATTGCAGGGCTATTTCCGACTAATTTTTTGTGTATTTTTAAATGTCATTGAGGTTTAGCACATTCCTTTTCCATAATACTGTGCTGTTGGTATTGATAAAGTAAAAAACCGAATATTAATGACACAACAACTGTAAATAAAAAAGATTGCATAAGTTGATACCGCACATGCGTATAGTTTTCATTTCATTTTATAAAAAGAAATGTTTGAACAAAATACATATATGTATATAAAAAATATGGAAATAAATTTAAACATAATGGAAAACAAATAAAATCACACTGTTTAGTTTCATGTTTTTCACTTAAATAATTAAATTTACATTTATGTTTCTATTGGAGTCTGTGTTGGTCACGTCTATTAAATTCTAGGACATTACTTTTTTTTTCTCCTCTAAATCTTTGTCTTTGGTTGTAGCGGATTTTTTAGTGACCGCTGGTTTTTTACCATAAAACATATCGGCAAAAAGACCAGCAAATACCAGCACAGCTCCGAACCATTGACGTGGTATTAAAATATTACCGAATAAGATCACTGAACATAACACGGTAAAGAATTTACGCGTCGTTGTTACGACCGAACAGGCCAAGGGACCGAAACCAGCTACCATTAGGAAAATGAAAAGTTGGCCCAGACAGCCGCAAAGTGCCAATAAAGCTAAATGGATCCACAGTTCCGGATGACGGGTAGCAAAATGTATGAAATCTTTGCCTTCACCTTGAAATAAAAAAAGAAAAGAAATTAGAGAAAAAATAATCGGCCGTATTCCAATTGGCGACGTCGTTGTCGTCTGAGGACATTTTTGTAGCAGAATAAAGAAAAAAAGTTTATATTGCCTTTAATCTATTACAAAAATGTCGTTACACGACGACGACGTCGCCAATTGGAATACGGTCTGTTGTTTATACGTTATGCTTCTTAAAAATCAAACAGTCGCAGTTGAAGCAACAGAAAAATAAAAACTGCAGAACTTCAATAGTCAGTCAAACAAAAAGCTGTTGAAGTACTGCAGTTTTTTTTTATTCAACACTTCTAAAGATACGTATGTGTAAAGAAATTAATTTTCAACTTGTATGGGAGGTGTCACGGCCACTTGTCTGACCGATGATTTGCTTTACCCATGAAGTCATTCAGACCGAATTCCGAAACTTTAGTTTTAACCATTCTGAAGATATACAAAAATCAGTTTTTAAAGATAAATAGAAAAAAGTGGATGTAAAAGTAGGCGTGGCATATTTTTCTCTCGATTAAAACTTAAAATGGATTAATACAAACATTTGAAAGAAAAATTAGCCAAATCGATGAAGCCGTTTTCTGATTTTATGTAAATAAAAAAAAAGTAGGCGTAAAAAAAATCGTCAAAATCGGCCCAGCCGTACTCAACTGATGCGATGACCAACGAATAACATTTATTTTTATTTTTATAGATTTACAGTAAAATTCATAATAACTCCTTAATTTAGGTTTTATCCATACATTAGTTATGAGACGTTATCTGTCTTATAAGCTCAAAATAAAAAATCTTATTCATAAGCCTTTCATATGAGCAAATTAACTAATAAACGATTTTAATGTCATACTGACAATACCATGATATTATTTCAGCATAGTGATGCACAATAAAAGCTATCGGTTATTTCGGTAATTTTTTAATAGTCATAAAAATAATGTAATAGTAACACAATTATACATAAAATAGATGTGATTGAAGTAATATTTACTGCTGTTAAAAAATAACTAAAACAAACTGAAAAAATAAAAAAAAAAAATTTTTTTGAAGCACATTTTTTTAATTCATGTATAAAGTAATCAAATACTACCATCCTCTTCTTGGTTTGTGCATCACTATTCTGTTTACATTTTTTTATATCAAAGTTTGATAAAATGGAATTGTTAACAGGAGAGAAAGAGATTTACATTCGTAATTTCTACAGGCACTGATGACAGAGCCTGTAAAGGAAAGAGATGGGATATGTAATACAAAACAAAAACAATTTTTTGGCCATTTAGAAATTTAATTTTGTACAGACTGCAATCATTTGCTATTATACGAAAATTTTTAAATATATGAATTTAAATATGTACATACATATGTATGTATCTATACTTGCAACTATTAAGTTTTATTCACTGTAATACTATATTATTCCACTTTTATTTATACAATATCCAATCTAACTCATAAATGTCATGTTATTATACGGTTAAAGTACCTAGAAACCTACAATAAAAATTTCTTATTTATAAATGGTTTATGAGAGCGTTATGACACTATTTCTTGTTTATGAATACAAAATTAAGAGATTTTGCTTATAAGGCTCTTATAAGCACGTTTTATCTCATTATGAATTGGACTGTTACAATTTTCCAACAAAACACAAAATTAAATAAATAAATATTGTATGTTTATTGATTTTATTTTATATTGTTTTCATAGTGGGCATTGATGAAAATCATAAAATATCTAAAATGCTTCTAATGGGTGATGGTAAAAGTGCCAACTGATAAGAATGTTATTTTACAATTTCAATAGATTTTTGCATTTACACACAATCAAAAGAAGAACTAATTCACAAAGACTTTTCAAATATAAAAAAGTTATACAAAAATCATACTTGGTTAAGCAAAAGAACACTAGGGATGATCAATACTTTGAATATCATCATTCAATTTCAAATAGTGGGCGAATTGATTACATACAAATCTGTTTATACTGTAAAGAATGAAGAAGACGTAGTACACTATCCAACTGAATTTTTGAATCGTCTTGATTTTCCTGAAGAGCCAAGTGAAAATTGCCTCTGAAACAAATATACTTCTTAATATAAATCCACTATAATAATATGAGAAGCTACAGTTTTAAATGGTAAATCAAAAGGTGAAGACGTTTTAATACCACGCATCCCAACGTTTCCCTCTGTTATGTCGTTTGAATTTTAACGGTTATAGTTTCGCGTACGTTGGTTTATCCAATAATTATTAATAGTGCTCCAGGTCAGTCATTGCAAGTCTGCGGGTTTGTATATTTTCATCTGGTTAACTGTATAACGCATATTCACGCGTTGACATACTATCTTTTTTATTATTTTTTTGTAAAATATATACATGCATATATAAATGCCCATAACAACCCTGTTTCAGGGTGACAGCCTAGCATGAGTACCGGAACCTACAGTTTAAAGTCGACCCCGAACTACAGACTTGACAAGCTTCTTCATGGAAATCAGTTACTTTCAGAGCTTTTGACAGAAGACTGCTAAGAGGTAGTCGACGAAAGAAATATTTTTTTATATTTCTTTTTTTTTAAGATGTCAGGGCTGGAGTTTGAGTCCGTAGCTCTTGTCTAGTAAGCCGACACACTAACCACTAGACTATGGTGACTAACTTGGTAACTAGTCTTATTAATTTTCATACTATAAGACCATCTCAACAATATTTGTGGAATTTAAAAGAATAATGAGTGGGACTTTTAGTCTACGGATTTTCTGAGACTTTCACAAGTCTTCTGGCAAAAGCTTTGAGAGTATCTGATTACCATGAACAAGCTTTTCATGTCTGCCCTTCGGAGACTTCGGGTGCAGCGAGAAACTAGGCCGTCATACTGAAACAAGGTTGTAATGGCCAATCATGTATGTATGTATGTAGTTTTTCAACATTCTCGGTACTCTGAAACATAATCAAAATCATTAATAAAAAAGAAAAAAAAGGGAGGGAACCACAAGTAAAAAACTATCAATAATACATTATAAATATGATATAACAAAATATATATGTATTCCTATACAATTAATAAAATATAAAACAATGAATCAACTATCAAATGCAATAAGGGAAATCGTAGAAAATAACAAAATATAAGAAAATATGTAAATGAAAAAGTGTTTACTAACAAAAAGCTATACAACCAAGATAGAAATGTCCAACAAAAGCCACTATTTTTTAAAGGTACCGTAGAAAAATCTAGCAGATAAGTATGTTTTACAATGTGCCTGATATATGACAAATAAACGCCGTCTCTTAAGCACAACTTTGTCAATACTTGCTGGTGATTCAGTCAAAGTTTACCCTTTTTTAACAGATGAATGACTACGGCATATATTTTTTTAAAGTAATATTACACAGCTTTCGTTGGTAAGAGTGCATTTTTGAGCAGCTAGTAAGTGGCTTTCATAATTTAATATAACATTATTTATCTGATGATTATAAATAGGGCAACCAAAAATATGCTCTATAAAATTACTTTTAAGCGCCTAAAATATGCATTGAAAAAACAGTTTTAAGCGTTAAAAATATGCTCTATAAGACTCATACTAAACAAATATGTTGATGTAAAATTTGGTATATTTTTTTTGAAAAATTTGAAAATATGAAAAGTAACAATTAGCCACCTACCAGATAAAATAAATTAAAAAAATGACATAACTCAAAAAACACAATTCTTGAGTTAATAATGCAGAAATATGGGACGAACTGCAATTTAAAGCATATCTAAAAATTGTATTGTATATCCTATTTTACTTTTTTTTTTTTTACTTTTCCTATCAGTTTGGCTAAATTAAAATGTTTAAATACATTTATCTCAGAATCGCTTATTTTGAGTTATGCCACTCTTCTCGCAAATGAGCGATATATTTATTTCAATTCCAAAATTAATAAAAAAAAAAAAATGTAAAAAATTTCAGACTAACAAGAATACAAAATAAAAGAGTAAAAAATTAATTTAAATTATTGTTGCAATAAATAACAATCATTTCGCTTAAATTTTGAAACATAAAACTTTGTCGTAAAACGCTCTTGTACATCGAGAAACTTCTTTCGACATCAACGAAAGTAATTGGTGCAAATTTGAAAGCAAACGTTTCCTAGCATAATTTAAAAATAAACTTTTAATTTAATTCTTTATATCATGAAACGTTCAAAAATACGTAGCTTTTAATTTATAATTCATTATTAAGCAATTTTTTTAAACGCTAATTCCCATAAATGTATGTAAAATTTGAATGCTTTGTATTTTGCTTTGACGTTTTTATCAAATTGACATAAACTGTTGCACAATAGTTTAAAAAGGAGCTTCGCCAATTTTCCCAATGTTAATTTTAAGCGTTTTCATGCGTGCCCTTATTATTCAATATATTATTTAAGTAGTGTGTCAAAATATGTTCATTAGTTAAAAAAAATAAAATTTGGTAATACACGTAAATTCTTCTAACATATGTAAAAATTTGTAAAATATGCCATAAAAATATGAAAAAATTTGAAAAATGCAAGAGTATGCATTTATGACGAAATATGCAAAAATATGCCGTAACAAACAGGGGTTAAACGTCGTAGTTTTTCCTAAAATAAATTAATATTTTGGTTGTTTTGTCAGTAACATTCAGAAAAAAAGATGCTAATGCATATTTTTGGTCGCCCTAATTATAAATAATTAAATTCATAAAAGTTATAAGAAATGTGTGCAGTGTCACTAATACCAGATTAAGCGAAGTTATTACACAAGTCAAAAAGCAAATATTGTACATCGTCTTACGATATTCAATTTGATGAAAATATCATAGACAAAATGAAAAACCCAACAAGGATAATTGCCCTGGTCGAGTATTTAATAAGTTAAACGGTAAGCTAAAAAATTATTTCATAAAATTTTGGTTAATTCTGATAACATCAATTCTAATAAATATAGTGTGTTTATTTTGGCTCTGAATAAATAGATTTACTAAACTACCTTTTACTTCAGAGGAAATCATAAAAATTTGGCATTTAAAAATTGGGCTGTGATTGTAATTCTTTGCTTGGAAACTTCGATTAACAGTATGAACTTCATTAAATACAAAAAACGTTTGTATTCAATTAAATTTTAATAAGTTTTTGCTTACCTGTGACAATCATAGCAAAGCCCAATATTAATGTACTCCAGAAATTCATAGCAAACATCATTTGTTGACCTGTGGGTGCACTTGACGAACGCATGCGTTCCTGTACAGCACCAGTTAAACCATCCATGGATAAACTTAAAATTAAAAGCAATTCTCCTAAGCCAGTCTTATTTTCAGCGGCATTAGCCAATGGTGTTTTACCCTCTTTATACATAAACAATACAACACCACCAACTATGGTAGTAACACAAGCATAGCGTATCCAAGAATATGATTTACGTCCCAAAAGAACACCTAAAATCATAACGGGTATGGGTTTGGCAGATTTACCCACAACTTGCGTAGGGTAAGGTACCCATCTTAGAGCCATATTCGAGGAAACCATACCCAGTAAATATGTTAAAGCACAGACAGCATAATAACCTGAATGGGTAGTGTCTTCCTTTTGGCTTTTGACTGTTAGAAGACCTTTAGAAAAAAAATACGTAAAGCTTCATGAATTTCCCTTTTTGAAGTCTGTATAGGTATATAGTCAGCTTACCTTTGGCGAATATAAAATTACAAAAACATTGGACCCACACCAAAGCCAACGCATAGGTGAATCTCTCACCTACTGAACCATCTTCATTTGTTTGTTGACCATAGCGGCCACGTGTAATCTTCTCCTGAACAATGCCATAAAGGAAATAACAAAAGAATATTCCTAAAGCGAATATAAGAAAGCGGCTTTTTTCCGGTAACATATCAAGACTTTCTTTTTTGGGATTTTGATTTCGTTAGTCGCTGACGGTTTTAAACACTCAATTACTTTTTGCTTTTTTAATTAAAAATCAACAAATTTCATAAATATTATATTACTGTAGACTTATGATACTTTTTTTTGTAAGGAAATATAATTTTAAACTTTATTTTATTTAGATTTCTTCACCTTCAAAGGTAAAATTTAACAGAATTTTATTTCATTTACACGTCAGTTAATTTTTTTTTATTTTTTTCCATATTCGCTTTGTTGCTGCTTTTAGTACTATCACAGTCGCTGCCTCTGTCACTGTTGTGAAATGTGCAGGATTGCCAAGTTTATACTTCTTCATTATTAACGATATGCTGTGGAAAAAAACGCTGATTTGAAATTTTCTTTATGTACATGGAACAACAAACGTGTTTATTAAAGGCGGGTTTAGACGGTAATACAAGTCGTACGTAAAATCAAAGAGAAAATATTATGAAATTCCATCCGTATTTTAAAAATGAAAGTAAAAATCTTACGACAGATACTTTTTGCGTTTACACGGTTGGTAAAATACTAAAACAAAATAAAATGAAAACATAAAATACACATACACATGCACACAAAATTTACATGCATTGTGATTACATTTAACACAAACAAACAAAAAGATAAAAATGCATCCCTGATCTAATGAAATGTGATGGTTTTTTAAAAAATTTCAAAAAACAAAGAGAGCCGTACGACTGTCAAATTTTCATCCGTATTTTCTCTCAATGTCGTACGCTCTCATTACATATCAAGTTTACACGATACTATTCATTCTCTTCTATACAAAAATTTGACATGTCGTACGACTTGTATTACCGTCTAAACCCCCCTTAACCGTTTGAGTGCGGCGAAGCGCTATCGCGCTTCGCTTGTTATATGCTAAAAATGCGGAGGAGCGCGATCGCGCTTCTCTTGTCCAGCCAAGAATGCGGAGACGCGTGACCACACCGCTGTTCGTTAGTATACTTTTCGTATTAATTGAGATCAGTTGTATTTATATTTATTGCATTTATTATTAATTTCGTTTAATTGTTGTTTTTAATTATATAAAAATTAAAATAAAACACAGTGGTAAAATTTAGTAGAGCTGTGGATAATGGTACGGTAGAAAAAATGAGCCAATGTAATAAGATAGTTAGATTTCGACTTTAATTTTTTTAATTATTTTATTTAATATTTAATTACTTGTTTTATAATAATTAAAACTATTTTTATTATTTTCCAAAAAAAATAATTACGCATTTCATTCCGCACTTTTAGCATATACGTAAAAAAATTCTTCCGCACTCAAACGGTTAAACATGATGTCTTATTCTAATAAGGTTTCATTTTTTTTTTATTATTTTGTGTGTTTGCCCACTCTGGTTGATGTTTGGTTTTGAATATACCAGTGGTCTTCACCAGTATTACGACAACCACAATTATTACAAAAACATGTGTGTGAGACAAAAATTGCGTATGGGTTTATGTTTTATTAGTTTTCAAGAGAGCTAAATTTGTTTGTCAGACACTGAGAAGTTATGATAATAAGCAACATAAACTTATTAATGTTTATATTTCTTTTAGCTACATTTCAATTTGTTAATAGCATTTACAAACAATTTATTTCATGAATAATTTTAATAAATTAGTTTAAATTTTAAAATTAAAGGTTTTTAAAACGAAAATTTTCACATATTTCATTCAAGTTGTTAAAAACAATACAAATGAAGAAACCAATCTCATCTCTCAGTGTATTTTTGTGTGACTCTCTTTGTGAAGACCACTGGAATATACACAGGACACAAAGAACTCTGATGAGACACAAGAGCGAGAACCTAATTGTCTCGTTTGCGCTCTTTCTCATTTAGAAAGTATTTGTTTTGATTTTGCTCATGTACAATACCATTAAAAAAAGTTTGAAAAGTTTATGACTTTGTGGTAACGTTTGCGAAATGTTTTGTTTGTTTGCCCACTCTGATTATAAATAAATTATACAATATATTTTCGTAGGATCTTACCTTATGTGTCTATTGGAATTGGCTGTTAAAAACTATAAAAATTGTGAATTGTGACGTATTCGTCCATACAATAATTATGACATATGAGAATAATGACGTATGAGAAGAATAAAAATAATCTTCTTTTCGTCACAAGCGCTTTAATTAGATCAAAGTTAACTGCAAGTGTATGTACATACATATAGAAGAAAAATAATTTCAGTATGTGATTTCTTGAAAAGTATGAGTTAAATAGTTGATGTTTGGTCTGAAATATACACAGGACTCAAAGAACTCTGATGAGACTACAGTAGCTGGAGTCGAAAACAATTGTTCAGTTTGGCCAGTGTACTATTCCTTCACGGACATCATTTATCCTTTAATTACCAAAAATATTCATTGCAGCTAACTTTGATGTAACTAAAGCGTTTCTGACGAAACAAAAATTAAATTAAAAAATTGATCACACCTTTGCTTCGGGCCTCCAGCACATTAAAAAATAATCTTCGTTTTTTACTTTTTTAAATTTTTTCATTTTAATATATGTACATATGTATGTCGCCCAAAAATTTAGCGTTTTACGACATGAAAAAAACAGTAAAAGTTGTGTCAAAAACACTAAGTTAACAGTGTTGAAAATGACAAAGGAAGAGTGCAAAAAAAAAAACAGTTCAGCTGGAAAAAACCATATGCACTTTGAAATGATAGCAAAAAAAACGTTGTTTTCAAAACATTAGTTTAAAAATATAATACTCACATATTTATAAAATTAAAATATACAATTTTTTTAATGAAAATTAAAATTGAAATTGTAAGATAATAAAAAAATATTAGACAGATACTATGATAACAGTACTCCGCATCGAAATCGCCTTTAAAAAAATATATGGAATATGTACATACATACAGTACATAGTATGTAGAAATGATTAAGATATTGTTACGAAAACATAATTTTATAAAGCAAAGTCGTCATTACAGTCTTTTAAAGTAGGTTTTGTTATGTTATATTAGGAACATTCTCAAATATGTTTATAAAATTATAAATCATTACAAAAACAAATATACATGTAGGGGAAAAATGTATATAAAACACACCAACACAAATACATGTTGGTTTAAAATGTATGTATATGAAAATTATATAAAATTAATACCATACAGATAAAATAACTAGTATGTGAGTAGAAGTATACTAGTTGCTTTTTTCTTCAGACTGGTTGCCTATCTGTCCTTTTTTCATATATCGAACTATCGATTTTAACATTGGGTTGTCATAGGAGCCCAACTAGTTCATTTGTGCGCAGTTGCTAACTAGTATTATACTAGTAATTATTAACTAGAACATGTATGTACGTAAATATTAGTCTTTCAACTAGTATTTTTAAGACAGCTATGTACTAGTTGCGTAATTTACTGATAATTACCAGTCCGTTTTATAGCAGTTTTCGACTAGTTGCATTGTTGAAGATTGTATACCAGTTTAAGTGTCCAATTAAATATTGCCGAAATTAATTAAAATCAATGTTTTTAATAAGAATTTTTCTACATAGGTATATATATTTAAAGCATTAAACACATAGACGACAGCAAGCAGCAAGACAGCAAGCAGTATTTGCTGCCATGCTGCCATCTACATAAATATTTTGAAGGCAGCAGCAGCAAAACAAAAAACAACTGACATGAAAATTTATTAAATTTTCTATAAAAATAAGTGAAGAAAATTTTGTAAATTTTTTAACAACAATTGCTAAAATAGCACAAATTACAGCTTCAGTAAATGAAGTGTATAAATTGAAAGAGACAAGTAATAGAAGATGGTGGGTTCGTCCAGTTAACTTAAGTCGTAGTGAAAAAGGATTTTATACAACGTGTTTACAACAGCTTAAAGAAAAGGACGAAGAGCACTTTTTTAAGGCAACTCGAATGAGCGTGGACAATTTTAATTTATTACTGAACCTATTAAAAGAAAAACTTGAACGATTTTCAAATAGAAAAGCCATTGATGCAGAAATACGCTTGTCTGCCACAATAATGTAAATAGATATTAGTTTTTTAGTATTTTAGTTTAAAAAAGAATAATTTCAGGTACTTGGCGCAGGGGTGTAGCATCCAAGTTCTTGCTTGGGCCTTTAAGCTTGGCATTTCAACTGTACGCAAAATCTTGTATGAAACATGCGATGCAATTTGGACTGAGTTGCATGATTTGTATTTGCCAATACCAAACGTGAGAGATCTGAAAAGGATATCGGACGAGTT
This sequence comes from Metopia argyrocephala, assembly GCA_963576795.1. NCBI lineage: Eukaryota > Metazoa > Arthropoda > Insecta > Diptera > Sarcophagidae > Metopia > Metopia argyrocephala. Next base: position 97,976,850 of record OY756209.1, on the reverse strand, counting down.
TTACATAAAGACAGAAATGCCAAATTGTTTAGGTGCTATTGATGGGAAACATGTACGCATAGTTTGCCCAAAAAAAGCGGTTCTCTTTACTACAATTATAAAAAAACATTTAGTATTGTATTAATGGCAGCATGTGATGCTAATTATGTTTTCGAATACGTAGACGTAGGTGCTTTAGGTAGCCAAAGTGATGGCGGCGTTTTTGCTAGAAGTAGTTTTGGAAAAAAAATTATTAAACGGCAGCTTAGAAATTCCCATTAATGCAAGCCTACCAGGAACTTCTACGAATTTTCCTTATTATTTTGTGGGAGATAACGCATTTCCTCTAAAAAACAATTTAATGCGTCCATATCCTGGACATAACCTTCCACATGACAAAAATAAATTTAACGCAATACTGTCTAAAGCCCGTGTCCATATTGAAAATGCTTTTGGTATTTTAGCCAATAGGTGGAGGGTATTACATACGACAATACATATGTCTCCAAAAAATGCGGACCAAATCGTATTAGCAACTCTAGTCCTTCATAACTTTTTAATGCTGCAAAATGACAGGAAATACATCCCTAGTGAGCTTGTCGACCACTCCAATAACAACCAAGATCAAGGTCAGTGGAGAGAACAAATGCATTATCTACCATCGTACCAACCTACACCATCTAACCGCTCATCTACAACTGCATTCCAATTACGGAATGTACTGAAAGATTTTTTGCAAAATAGTGATGTATAAGCAAACCTGAATTTGTAAATAAAACATTTGCCTTTTGAATACCTTCAATTAAACTGAAAAATATGCGTTTCAAATTCAAAAAGTTGTTTTATTTAATAACACAAAAAAAAAAAAAAAAAATAAATAAATAAAAACTCCAGTTTAAAAAAACAAAAACTTAACAATTAATAAAACTAATGATAATGATGATACTTAAATAACTAAAACGCACCATTTGTAATATTGTGAACTGGAAATATTTAAATGTCACTATTTGTTTTTACATACATACATATCCAAAGTTATTTTGTTTACAAATATCTGAAAAAATAAAACGTTGTTATTCTACATTTAATTTATAATAATATTGTATACTGCAGGTACATGTGTAATAAAATGATTTTCTTGTACTACTTAGACACCAACAACGCTATTATTTGCATAAAATTCTTCAAGTTCGGCAAAAACTAAATTTGAAACTTTTGCCTCTATTCTATTAATAGTATTAGGTGGCATATTTGCTTCGCGAATTTTAGCTGCCAAACTCGCAAAATGAGTTGCAGTTGAATCTGGAGGATGTTTTTGGGCAACAAATACACCACAAGTTTCGGAAATTCTTGTTGTAGCTGAATCTAGAAATTCTTGAAACTTGTCGCTAACCTTTCTCTAAAACAAAGAGATATACTAATATTAGCTGGCAAAAAAATACTTTTAGAGGAGTAAAGGTCTCATTTCGTACAAAACTGTCTTTATTACTTATTTATTACTTACTTCCTAGAACATGTGAAGTTATCTAGAAATGATATGGCTTCCATGTATCGCCACCTTTTTTTTGGTTCACCAGTCCCACTGCCAGAAGCGATCAGTTCCATCCTCTTGCACCTTTTGTAGGAATCGCGCAAAACCTTCCACCGTTTTCTACACTCCGCTTCTACAAAAACAAAATTAAATTCCAAAAGAGGAATTTCTGGCAATATAACATATCATTTATTTTTATGGCAGCAGCCACTTCTCTCCATTCCATATCCTTCTTTTTAACATTTTTATAATCCTGGTGGCTTAAGTCATAAAGTACAGTTATTTCCGCTTAATTGAGTCTCTAAAAATGCACGATTTTTGTTGCAAATAAACGGGAAACTCAATTAAGCGATACTCGGTTAATTCATTCGCCGACGCAATTAAAACGAAAATCACTTAATTAAGCCAGACGAGCAATAAAGCGAAACATCCACGTGTATAGAGAAAAAGAAATTCATTTTTTAATTTATTAAGTTAAAAAATAGTAGTAGTTTATTAAAACAAAACAAAAATCAAGCACGTTCAGGGTACAATATTTGAAAAGCAACAAAAATTACAAAATTCTATATAAAAAGAGATCAAAATTTAAAATAATAACATTACATATGTGCATGCGAGTGTACATTAAATGTTTTAAAAAATCATTATACATACATAAGTAAAACTATGATTAAAAAAATCAGTCATCAACATTTGAATTTTAGGTTTGTTGAGGCTTTCGATGATTCGTTTTTCTATATCGTTCCATTTACATGGTGAAGAGAAACATGACAAAAATTTTTCTGGTGCAACATAAATGGTTTTAAGTTTGAGGAGAAAAAAATTAAGCAGACGAAATCAATTAACTGAAACATTTGTTAGTGTTTTTCGCAATGCGGTCTCATTTTATGAATCAATTAAACGGGAGGCACAATTAAGCGGAACTCAATTAAACGGGTACTTTTGCATAGGACGCTATACGGAATGATTTCGTTTCATGATTTTTAGTACAATTAAACGGGAAACTCAATAAAGCGGGGCTCAATTAACCGAAAACAACTGTATTGTACGGCTGCGTACTTCTTCGATTAGTTCTTCCGTATTCATATTGCTGAAATGTACATAGTATGCCATTAAAAATAATAAAATTAATAAACAAATACTTACCAAATAAATTTTATTAATGCAAATTAAAAAAATCAAATTAAAATGAATAAACAAATAAAATAATGACAAGCTGTTTGTTGTGAAAATAAATATTTCAGTGATGCCACTTTCAAGTGTACAGGAACGCAAAAATAAAACCGCTTGTATAATATGCACTTAAATCACTGCAAAATCTTAAATTTAATTAAATCAATACTCACCTGCAACGCAAAAAGTATATATTTTTTATTATATATATGTATATATATATATAAGTATAAATATATATAATATATAATAAATAGAATATATTAATATTGTATGGTTTTTTTTTCTTTGTAATAAAAAATATTTTTAAGCTCGTATTTATATAACATTTATATTATATTAACATTACTAACCAGTTTTTGCTGCCTTTAAAGTAATCGTTTCCATATAAACGTGTGTATTCTAAATTTGACAACTTGCTGCCTGCTGCTTGCTGTCGTCTATGTGTTTTATGCTTAATATAACATAACATAACATAAAAAACATACAATAATAAAATTTCATTAATCGAAAAAAATTACAAACAAACAAAATACAATAAAAAATACAAGAATTCAAGTTGAATCAAAAAGAAAAAATAAGAGCAAACTAAAAATTTTCTTTTTCTGTTTCTTCGGATTTTTTACATATGGCTTGTTGCCGAAACTGTTTTTTCTTGCATAATTGCATTGCCTGATGCAAAACAGTCCCAGGGTCTTTCTGCCCTGTGCTGGCTAAGGTCACAATGGAGTCTGAATTATATATAAAAGTAAATTAAAGTTTTACACTAAAAAATGTACATATGCATGTATTAAAATACCACTTCCCTAACTTGTCACTGAATGATTCTGTAGGAATATTGCCTGCAGCCTGACGTACCTCTTCTAACAGTTCAGGACTTACATCCAAAAGGTCCGTATTATTCATACTTTCAACGCAACTGTTCCTCAATCCACTAATATAGACTTCACGTTGTTTTTTTATTAATCTTGCCATGTTTCCTTTACTCATTTTTGCACATTCACTAATGTTGATTTGTTATTATCACTTTAATTTTTTATTTAATTTTTTATTACCTTAAAAATTTTAATTATTCCCAAAAGAAACTTTTTCTTGCAAAACAAAACTTTCGATTTGTTTTTATAATACAATGAAAACTAAATGACTTTAATTACAATAAAAATTTATTGCTTTGTATGTTACATTTTATATTAAAACATTAAAAAAAACTTTGTCACTTTTAAACAAGTTCAAATCTATCAAATTTGGGACAGTCTTTTTACAACTAAATACAATTAGCACAAGGTGCCGTTTTGATACCATTGCAGGACCAAACTAAAGTTACCTAAAAGTAGAAAAAGAAGAGAAAATAACTACAGCCAACCAGAGCTGTCTATAAAGTGAAGTACAGCAAGGGGGTCCAGGTTTGCACATTGCGCCAAGCCGTTAAAAAAGGGCACCCCAAAAAACTTCAAACGTCTGACCGCCAGACCTGGGCAGTCACAAAGAAAATGTTCCACAGTCTCCCTCATAGAAGAATCCCCGCAACTTCTGCAGTGCGGATTAAAGGGAAGGACCAGCCTCTAGGCCAAAGTGTCCTAGAAACAGCACAGGTAGTGATTGAATTCCACCTGCTCTGTGCTTTCCCAAGGACAAATTTGGATATCCTTTCCTTAATGGTGGTCATAGGGCAGTGGACATCCAGGTAGGAAGCAACATGCTCCCCTCCGGCAGAAGCTCCCCTAGCGAGCTCATCTGCCCTCTCATTTCCCAGGATATCCCTATGACCAGGAATCCAGACCAAGGAGATGCCACAAACGTCCCCAAGACGTTTCAGCTCCTCCTTACAACGAAGGACGATTGAAGAGTTTCCCATGGGCGAAGCCAGGGCTCTGATAGCAGCTTGGCTATCAGAAAAAACCCTAACTTCACCCCCTATGCACCGTTCCCTCAGTATCCTCAGTGCTTGCATGATTGCAAACACCTCGGCCTGGAAAACGCTGCATGTGTCCGGCAATCTAAAAGTCTCTGCCAGTTTGGCAGACTCGGAGAAAATACCAGCCCCCACGCCGGAATCCATCTTAGAGCCATCCGTGAAGACCGAAAAACCGGGACCCATACCAACCCTTCCTAATGCCCATTCTACCCTACTGGGGAAGACAACCCTGGCACACCCCCCAAAATCCATCTTCCGGAGGGCCAGGTCAGTACGTATATCCCGTATATGAGGAGGGAGTAGCCCTAGAATATTACTATGGCCCCCTGAAATTCGTCCCCAGAGGCCCAGCACTCTCAATCTGATCGCACTCTGAGTTGAAATCGACATAGCCTGAAGGTCCACAGGCAGTAGGTGCAGAATGACGTTCAGAGCAGCATTCGGGCAAGTCCTGCAGGCCCCAGTGATACCTATACACGCAATCCTCTGCACTCTTTCCAGCTTAGTGACAATATAGCCCTTGCGAAGGGCTACCCACCACACTAAGCAACCATAGGTTAAAATTGGCAAGACCACCTGGTTGTACATCCAGAGCACCATATGAGGTCTGAGTCCCCATTTCGACCAAACATAGATTTACAGGAGTAAAAGGCCACACAGGCCTTTTTCACCCGCTCCTCTACATGAAGCCTCCAATGGAGCTTGGGGTCCAGTATTACACCCAGATACTTGACCCTGGATGAGAGCTACAGAGTCTGACTACCCATTCTGGGCAGTCTAAACAGCGGAGTTTTGTTTATTCTGGTGAATAGCATTAGCTGAGTTTTAGAAGGATTAACCCGAAGACCACACCTGGCGGCCCAATCACCCAGCTTACCTAAAGCACCCTCCAAGATCTCACTCATAACTGAAGGGAATGGTCCTGAAACCAGCAGAACCAGGTCATCAGCATAAGCAACTACCTTGACGCCACCGCCATTAATTACGGATAGGATCTCATTAACGGTGACTAGCCATAAAAGGGGTGAAAGAACACCACTCTGGGGTGTTCCCCTGCTCACAAATCTTGTGACCTTGGCTCCAGCTAGCACCGCATTAATTTCCCTGCATCCGAGCAGAGAAGCGACCCTAAGATAGATATATTTAGTTGATCAGAGTTTCGGATCAACTGGCCATTTGACCTACCTACCTACCTACCTATCTTTTTATCATTTATATACTCACCTTATTCTTATAATTATTATTATTATTCTTCTTTTACAAGAGTACCAAATTGATAAGCCAACTTTTGAAATACATATTTGAAAAAGTATCAGTTATATATTGTTACGAATTGTCCTTTATAATTCGTTTTATTATTCAAGGGTTCGATATTTGTAAACTAAAACACCGTTACTTTTCGATTTAAAGCTTTATTTACACTCTATAACGTTTAAAATACAACTAACTACTAAACCTTAAGGTTTAGCCCTATTTATAGTTCTAATGTTTTATTCTAGTAATTTCCAATTGTTTTTATGTATTAGTTTTTATATAATTAGACAACAACAATTTCATTTTCAATTATTAATTTTATATAATTTTCATATACATTTTAAACCAACATGTATTTGTGTTTGTGAGGTTCTATATACATTTTCCCCTACATGTATATTTGTTTTTGTAATGATTTATAATTTTATAAACATATTTGAGAATGTTCCTAATATATTTGTTTTTGTAATAATAACAGCAAAACCTACTTTAAAAGACTGTAATGACGATTTTTCTTTATAAAATTATTTCTTCGTAACACTGCCGCCCACTTAAGCCTGTTCGTCCCGAATAGGCTCATATGCACCTCTTCCATAGCTTGCTAGTCTTTCCAGGTGTACAACCTTCATTTTCGATCTGGGACTGTTGTGCTTCTGTATTCTATAGACCACATCGTTAATACTCTTGATTATTTTGTAGGGTCCAACCCAGTGTGTCTGTAGTTTGGGAGACAGCCCTTTCTTCCTTTGCGGGTTGTAGAGTAGAACCAGTTGACCTTCATAGTAGCCCTGAGTATTCACAGACTTATCATATCTAGCCTTCATTTTGTCGCTGACCATTTTTAATCGGTTACGCACAAACTCATGTACTTCGTTCAAATTCTTTTGGGTTTCATTGTTGCTTGACTCCTCTTCGTTGGCATGCGTTGGCTTGGTACCAAATTCCAAATCTCCCGGTATGTGCTCATCCCAATCTTTTTGTTGATCACTGACCACTTTACGCAGATATTCCTCTAGAGTACGATTGAATCTCTCTATCATGCCATCCGACTGTGGGTGGAGGGGCGTCGTTCTAGTTTTCTTGATTATATATGTCTCGCACATTTCTTTAAACACAGCTGACTCAAAATTTCTGCCTTGGTCAGAATGTAGTTCTGATGGTACTCCATAGCGACATACCCAGTTATTCACAAACTCTTGCATAATCGTTGTCGCCTCCTGATTGGGCATGGCATACACCTCTGGCCATTTACTGAAGTAATCCATTACCACCAGAACATACCGGTTACCACTGTTGCTGACAGGAAAAGGACCTGCTACATCCATCGCTATTCACTGTAACGGCGCTACTGAGTTGTGAGTTGTATTGCTGCATTTGACCTCGGCTTCTTCTTACTGGACCTTTTGCTGATAAACATTGTGTACAGTTCGCTATCCAATCGGCTACAGCTTGCTTACATCCAACCCAATAGAACCGCTGCTTCAACTTTTCTAGAGTTTTCGTTACACCAAAATGACCACCACTTGGACCATTATGGAACTCTTTCAAAACTTCACTCATCTTGGACGATGGCACCACAATTAGGTTGGATTTTGACTTGCCATCTGCACTTTCCCATGTTCTATATAAGCATCCGTCTATCATCTTTAAGCTGCTCCACTGCGCCCAATACGCTTTTGTTAGTGGTCCTTCGGCTGATATTCCGTTGCGGGTAGACCGTGTATTATTCTCTATGGCCGCCATGATCTTAGACTGTATTGGATCATTTCTCTGCGCATTTGACCAGTCGTCGCTAGCCTCTATTCGTGTTAGCCGGATATCGTCAATGGATTCTTTTGTTTCAGCCCTTACACAATGCTTGCATTCCATGTTGCACGGCCGCCTTGACAGAGCATCTGCATTGCTGTGTTTTATACCTCGTCTATGCTCTATTTTAAAATCATAACTTTGGAGGCGTTCAAGCCATCTTGCTAGCTGCCCCTCAGGATTTTTAAATTGCAGCAACCATCGTAGTGCAGAATGATCAGTTCGCAGCAGGAAATGTTGGCCATACAAGTATTTGTGATAATGTTTAATGCACTCCAACACCGCCAGTAATTCACGCCTTGTCACACAGTAGTTCTTCTCAGGCTTTGAAAGCGTTCGACTGTAATAGCCTATGACCTTTTCTGCACCATCGATCACTTGTGATAGCACACCGCCAATACCATATCCGCTTGCATCGCTGTCTAGTATGAACTTCTCACCTGGGACTGGATACGCCAAAACAGGTGCCGTACATAAGAGCTCTTTTAAATTCTGGAATGCATTTTCTTCCGTTTCTCCCCAATGGTATGGCTTCGATTTCTTAGTTAATTCGTGCAAACTTGCCGCCACGCTCGCAAAATTTGGCACAAAGCGTCTATAGTACGTGCATAATCCCAAAAAGCTGCGCAATTCATGAAAATTTTGTGGACGAGGCCAGTCCTTTACTGCTCGTATCTTATCTTCATCCGTGGATATGCCATCTGCAGTAACGAGGTGACCCAAATATTTCACCTCCTTTTGGAACAACGCACACTTCTTCGCGCTTAGCTTCAATCCAGCCATGGATATTCTTTGACGAACTTCCGCTAAGTTTTTGAGGTGTTCGTCAAAAGTTCTTCCCATAACGATTATATCGTCGAGATATACCAAACATGTTTTCCAATGTAGACCATTCAACACTCGTTCCATGAGGCGCTCAAAAGTAGCCGGCGCATTGCAAAGTCTAAACGGCATAACTTTTAACTGCCATAAACCACCATTAGCGCTGAAAGCTGTCTTCTCTTTGTCTTTTTCTGCTATTTCTACCTGCCAGTAACCACTTTGTAAGTCTAGTGTAGAGAACCACTTTGTTCCGGCTAGCGTATCCAGCGTGTCATCAATTCTTGGAAGTGGGTAGATGTCCTTCTTAGTGACATCATTCAGCTTTCTGTAGTACACGCAGAATCTCGTGTTTCCATCTTTCTTTTTCACAAGGACTATAGGCGAGCTCCAAGGGCTGAATGATGGCTCAATTACGTCATTCTTCTCCATTTCACCAACTAGTTCTTTAACCTCATTTCGCTTCGCAAGTGGTATGCTTCTTGGTGCTTGCTTTATTGGTTTTGCTTCGCCAGTGTTGATCTTATGTTTCACTATGGCAGTTCTTCCTTGACTTTGTACAGCAAATATGCAGGAATGCTTCTGTAACATCTGCTTGGCTTTATTTCTTTCAGCAGCAGTTAATTTGGCTACCCATTTCTCCACATGTTGTTTTAATACCGCCTGGTCTTTTGTTGACATAGTGACAGGCTCCGTCTTGCTTTCATTATTTATTATCACCTCTACTGGAGCACATTGACCCACATCGGAGTTTTCATTGATGATTTTTTCATGGCTCGACAAGTTTAATCTCTCACAGGAACTTCTCCTTCTTTACTGTTCTTCACAAGGGCTTTTGCTGTTAATGTTTCATTTTTTATTTTTGCCGGTTCTGTTACCCACAAGCGGTTGTCCTCACAATCTCCCTCTATGCGTGCCCATATCAAAGTTTCGGACTGTGGTGGTAGTTTTTGTCTTGCAACAGGAACTAATTTTCTGACATTAGTTTTGACATCATAACCCACATCAAGAGGTATATCGACATTACTCCAACTCATTATTTGTTGCCCCATATCTAAGTTGATGCCATGGACTATCATAAACTCTGCTCCAATGATAACTTCATCGAGAATATCGGCAACAATAAATACATGATTCACACTTATGTTGGCCAGTGTCACCTTTGCTGTTATTTTACCGTAGACAGTAGCAAACTCACCAGTAGCTGTTCGCAGTCTGACATTGTTTATTAGCTCATATTTATCTTTAATTATATCGGCCCTGATAATTGATTGCGTTGCTCCAGTATCTATGGTAAAGATGTGCTTATTACCGTTTATGTAACCAGATGCTGTGAGGTTGTTGTTTCTTTGCTGCATCACTGATATGGAAATTGTGGGGCACTCGCTTGTGGGAGCTAGCTCTTGCCCCTTAGCGCTAGCTCGATTTAGTTTAACGGGGACTCTTGAGATAATTGCTGTTGATTGGCCCGTCTGCTGCTTCTTGGTGGAGAAATGGCCAATTTTTCCGCAGTTAAAACATTTGATTTTATCTTTTGGCTGCATTCCGTCTAGAAGTTGCTTAAATATTTTCTCAATGTTGCTGAGAACGTCTTCTTTTACCGGCACGGTTTCTATTGCTCTCACTTTATGCACCTGTGGCCTCGACATTATACGTGCAGTCTCTTGAGCTACAGCAAATGCCACTGTATCTGAAAAACTCGTTCTTTGGCTGGTACATACCGCAATCTTTACATCGGGGTCCCGGATACCGTTTATAAATGCTTCTATCTTGAGATGATCCACGAGTTGGTTGTTTTCTCTAGGATAAGTTAGCTGAACCAACTTCTCTATCTCCATAGCGAAAGCTTGAAGGGTTTCATTTGCTCGCTGTGTTCGGCATTTTAATTCCATGCGGTATAAATCTCTTTTATGTTCATCACCGAATTTACGCTGCAGTGTCATCATAAGTTCATCGTAATTGCTTCTGTAGTTAGGAGGCATGGTTTCTAAAATATCTGCAGCTGCACCATTTAAGGCCAAAACCAACTCCAAAGCTTTAACTTCATTAGTCCATCCATTTATATTAGCCACTGTTTCAAACTGGACCCTGAAGACGGACAATGATGTGCTGCCAGTCTTTATTCCGTTCGAGACTTCAGGTATAGCACGCACTGGTATAGATCGTTGGCACTGAAGACTATGCATTTTCTCTTCAACTTCGTTTATCTTTTCATCAACGGCTTTCTCTATATTACAGAAATTTTTCTCCATGTTCGTCATGTTTTCTTCCATATCAGAGAACTTTACACTCATATTTTTCTCCAACTCGCACACTTTTGCCTCGACGACTGTGACTCTCTTGTTTATAGCTTCGGACATCTCAGTCAATTTTTCTTCCATAGCGACTAATGTTTTATTTTGGGCTCTAGATACTTCTTGAACTTCAGCCAATAGTGCTTTGTATTGAACTTTAGATGACTCTTGTGCTTCAGCCAATAATGTTCTATTTTTAGCTAATAGTGCTTTGTTTTGCGCTTTAGTTGTTTCTTGCACTTCAGCCAATAGTGTTTTGTTTTGCAATTTGGATGTTTCTCGCACTTCAGAAAGACTGGCTTCCATTTTGTTGAACTTTCCATCATTGCAACGAGCATTGAATTAATATCAACATTGCTGGTCTTGGCTTGTGTACATACTTCTGGTTCATCTTCATCATCGAATTCATAGGCGTCGATATCAATACCACGATGACGGAATTCTTCTAATAGTCTTCTTTGTACCTCCATCTTGTTGCCAGTTGTCGGCAGCTCCAGCTTGTTCAACTCTCTTTTGAGTAGGTCCACCTTAAGCTCTTGGAATTTCATTTTTCTGTTCTTACTATTCAGTTATCCTTTTTCGTTATCCTTTTTTCAGTTATCGTTTGCGTTATCCTTTTAGATTTATCCTTGCGTTATCCTTTTTCAGTTTACAATTTCACTTCTGACACCAATTGTTACGAATTGTCCTTTATAATTCGTTTTATTATTCAAGGGTTCGATATTTGTAAACTAAAACACCGTTACTTTTCGATTTAAAGCTTTATTTACACTCTATAACGTTTAAAATACAACTAACTACTAAACCTTAATGTGTAGCCCTATTTATAGTTCTAATGTTTTATTCTAGTAATTTCCAATTGTTTTTATGTATTACTTACTTAGATGGCCATAACAACCCGTTAACGGGTTTCGGCCTGCCTTAACACTAGTCTCCAGGCGTCTCTGCTAAGCGCGCGCCTTCTCCAGTTGGTCACACCAATTAACGACAGGGCTTCATCAACTTGGTCCTTCCAACGGAAACACGGTCGTCCTCTACGCCGACGACCTTCGCATCGAAAACTTTTCTCGTTGGAGCAAATTCAACCATCCGAACAATATAGCCGAGCCAGCGTAGTCGCTGGATGTCAATGCGCTGAACAACGCCCACATCGCCGAGGAGCTCATACAGCTCATGGTTGGTTCTAATGCGAAACTCATCGCCAAGCCTTTGAGGACCAAAGATCTTACGAAGAACTTTTCTCTCGAATACTCCCAAGACCGCTGCATCGGCACAAGACAGCGTCCATGCTTCCGCACCATAGAGAAGCACCGGAAGAATAAGCGACTTATAGAGTGTTAATTTCGTCGCACGAGAGAGGTCTCTATTACTAAACTGCCTACCGAGACCGTAGTAGCACCTGTTGGCCAGTGTGATTCTTCGTTTGAACCCAGACTGACATCATTCTTGCTGGTAATGGCGGTGCCAAGGTAGATGAACTCCTTGACCACATCGAATGTATAGTTGCCGGCTGTAACCTGGGAGCCGATTCGATCAACATCCCTACTCGTCGACAACATGTACTTCGTCTTGCTCTCATTTACCGCCAGACCCATTTTTGCAGACTCTCGTTCAATAGCATTAAAGGCTGCGGTGACATCTCGCTTGGTATGCCCAATGATGTCTATGTCGTCTGCATACGCAGGGAGCTGGACACTTTTGTTAAATATAGTGCCATTTCGATGTACACCCGCCTTTCGCAAAACACTCTCCATGACGAAATTGAAGAGGTCGCAGGATAAGGGATCGCCCTGTCTGAAACCTCGCACGGTATTAAATGGTTCGGAGAGGTCTTTTCCTACCTTGACAGAGCTGCAGGAGTTGCTCAACGTCATTCTGCACAGTTTTATCAGCTTTGCAGGAATACTGAGCTCAGACATTGCGGCATATACGCGATCCCTTATCGAGCTATCGAACGCTGCCTTATAGTCGACAAAGAGGTGGTGTGTGTCGACTTGACTTTCATGGGTCTTCTCCAGGATTTGGCGCAGTGTGAATATCTGGTCAATGGTGGACTTACCAGGTCTGAAGCCGCACTGATAAGGTCCAATCAGTGAGATGGCGAATGGCTTCAGTCGTTCACACAATACGCTCGTAATAACTTTATATGCGATAGGGAGAAGGCTTATACCCCTGTAGTTGGTGCATATTGTGGGGTCTCCCTTTTTCAGGATCGGACAGAGGGCACTGAGATTCCAATCATCGGGCATACTTTTTTCCAGCCATATTCTGCAAATGAGCTGGTGCATGCACCTAACCAGCTCATCGCCTCCATACTTGAAGAGTTCAGCGGGCAGACCGTCAGGTCCGGCTGCTTTGTTGCTCTTCAGTCGCCATATGGCAACCTTGACCTCTTAATGGCTGGGGGACGGGATCACAATGTCATCATTGATTGGTTCCGGCACAGCATCTCTAGCAGCGGAATTTGTATCATCATCGCTTTGCAGTAGATTACAGAAACGTTGTCTCCATAATCTCAGTGCACCATGTGCATCTGTAACCAGATTACCATGTTCGCCTCTGCAGGAGGTTGCTCCGGGTTTAAAACCAGTAGTAAGATGCCTTATCTTCTTATAAAAATTTCGAGCATCATGTCTACTCCTGCACATCTCGATTTCCTCACGATCACGCCTTTCTTGCTCCCTTTTCTTTCTTCTAAATAGGCGTCTCTCTTCCCTCCTCTTCTCTCTGTACACCTCCACAGTTGCTCTTGTAGTGGTGGACTGCAACGTTCTTCTGTAGGCAGCATTCTTTGCCGCAGTGGCCTCACGACACTCTTAATCGTACCATTGGTTTCTGCGGGGAGGACGCTCAAAACCAAGGACTGTTTCGGCAGCGTTGCGCAGAGAGTGAGCAATGTGAGACCACTGTCCACCAATACTTTCGAGAGAGGACGGGATGCAATGGAGCTCATTAGAAAGACGATCGGAAAACGACCTGGCTGTCTCTTGTGATCGCAGCTTTTTGATATCCAGCTTCCCTCGAACACTAGAACGTGCCATATTCGCTGCGCATATGCGCAGTCGCATCTTGGCTGCGACAAGATAATGGTCCGAGTCGACATTTGGACCTCTAAATGTGCGCACGTCTAGTATGTTGGATACATTCAATTCAAAGATTTCGTAGTGTGCAGACGTGCTTTTTAAACGCTCTTTAAATATCCTTAATTTTCTCTTTAATTCGATAAATATTTAATTATAATTATAAACTGGTTTTTAAAGTGAAAAATATTCTACAGATTGGTGTATGATCTTCATTGTATTTGTTTGATACAGAAACTATAAACTAATAATTTCATAAAATTAAAAATTGGCACAAAAGTGAACAAAATTAAATATTAGTAATTACAATAACAATATTTTAAAATAAATGTAAACAATACTGTGGCCAAAGCTTTAACTGTGGAGAATTTACAAAAACAAACAATAAGAAGTCATAATAAACAGTGAGCAAAATTTACAAAAACATACAACAACAAATTCAAAATAAACAGAGCGAGTAAAACATAATATCTTACTTTTCGCGCCAAAAGTGTTTTTTGTTTTTGCTGATTAATTTAAAAGCTATATCAAAGAAAAATCCTTTATTATAAAAGCTTTTGTATTTTGAACTTTAATCTTTATATTACTTTATTATACTCATCGATATATTGAATAAGTTTGGACACAATCCTTAATTATCGATACGTTTTGTCTAATATCGTATATCAAGTACAACAACCACATCCTTAAGTGTGGATTATATTTACCGCCGTTACAAATCAATTTAAAAAATAAATAAAAATTAAAAAATAAATAAAGAGAAGATAATTTTTTGCTTGTTTTAACACCATGGAATGTGTGAATAAAAATTGCAATAACTCTGGCGATGAACGTATGGTGTCTTGTTGGCTATGCTTAGGAAACTGTCATCTTAAATGCAGTGGCCTCAAAGCTCGTGATGCTGACGCTCTAGCTGATAAATTAAAACATCTTCAATGGACCTGTCCAAATTGTAGAATAATTGGAATTGAATTTTATAAGTTTTTTAAGAGCTACAAGGCGGAATTTGATGATATTAAAACTGATTTTTTGTCTTTAAAATCCAAACTGGATAAATATGGTGAACTATTTTCGAAATTCACTAATTTGGACAATTTTGCAGCTTCACCAAAAATAAAACGGAAAAGAACTGCACCTGGAAATTCGAAAATATCGAATGATAGAAATGTAGCTAATTCTACGTCTGCAGTTGTTCCTGAAAATTCAAATATGTCGAAAGAAAAATGTACAACAAATGAAAAATATCCGACTAATTCTCAGGCTTCAGTTGATGATGCAGTACCTCCTGTTATTCCTTCTTCGAATTTAAGCACTATTCAGTCAAATCAACCTTTGCAACATAATCTGAACATTAATCTACCTTCTAATTATGAACGGCAGATTACTAACTATAATCCTGAACTAATGGTTTTTTCTCCGCTTACTCTTTCTGAATCTAATACTAATGAAAATCCTCAAACTTTTCTACAAGATAATGAATCGAATACTGGTATTAAACCTAAACCGCTTAGAGTTATTCCACCATTGAAATCTATTTTTACAACTCGATTTGCCCCAGAAACAACGGTACTTGATGTTGAATTTTATATTAAGAACAATATCGAGCAATGCTGGTGCAACAATATAAAAATATTCAGGATAAGTGCACGAAACAGGGCTTCATTTAAGATAATAGTTCCTGAAGCTATTTTTGATCGTCTTGTGAATCCTAATTTTTGGCCAAAGAATACAATTGTGAAAGAATTTATCTATAGAAATAATGAAAATGTAATACTTCCAACTGCTACTGAATCCATTTCAAAAAACTAAATATGATTCCTAAACCCTCAAATCTTAATTGCACTTCTAGAAATGTCGAGAACTCTTCTTTTATATCGATCGCGTACCAAAATGTTCGGGGTATGAATACCAAATTAAATTCATTTTATTTAAATAGCTTTGACTTAGACCATAATATAATAGTATTAACAGAAACATGGCTAAGAGATAAATCTGATAAGATAATTCATAACTCCGAAATAATGTGCAACAAATTTCAAATATATAGACGAGACAGAGTAGGGAGAGATGGTGGTGGTGTCATGATCGCTGTCTGTGCAACTCTTCCATCCGAAGAAATTATTCCTGCCGTCAATGATATTGAATTTATTGCAATTCGTTTCAAAATAAATAACAGAAAAGTTTTCATAACTTGTTCTTATATACCTCCATCTTCGAGTTTGCAGATATATGAGTTACATTTATTGGCTATTGAATCCATAATGAAGCAATCAGACACTCGTGACTCAGTTATTGTACTCGGTGATTTTAATCTTCCTTATATATCATGGCATGAAAGTCAGGATTCAAACTTCTTATCACCTTCAACCACAACCGTATCAAATACCAGTTTTGTTGACTCGTTGGCAGATTTTGGACTTTTTCAATTAAACAACATTCAAAATTCATTCGGAAGAATACTCGATTTAATTTTTGTTAATGATCCCGATGATTTCAACCTAAGCCGTATTGAACCATTACTTAAACCTGAAGATATTTTCCATCCATGTCTCGAAGTTACCTTAAATAGAGCTAATTACCAAACAGCTAAACACGATGCACATAATGAAATGGTGTTCAATTTTAAGAAAGCAGATTTCACCAAATTAAATAACATTCTTAACTCCGATAATTGGTTTAATTACAATTTAAGTTACAATTTGTCTCCACAAGAAATAGACACAATAATTGATAAGTTCTATACTGGTTTACACATTTCTTTTAAACGATCAATTCCAATGATGAAGAAAAGAGTTCACAGCGGTCCGCCTTGGAACACAAAAAGGCTGGCAAGACTTAAAAATACAAAAAATAAATATTATAAAAAATATAAAAAATCTGGTTCCAGTTCGGATTACATACTTTATTCAGTCTACAGATCACTTTACAACTCGACGAATACACAATCATATAAATTATATCTTTCAAAAGTCAGAACAAATTTTAAATCTAATCCCAAATCATTTTTTCAATTTGTTAATTCCAAACGAAGAGTTTTTGGTTTTCCTTCAATAATGAAAAATAATTCTACTGTATCATCAAAAGATCATGAAATAAGTGATATGTTTGCAGAATTTTTCTCCTCTTCCTATTCAACAGAAAAATGGAACCAACTAAATAAATATCCTTATCCAATCCCAGAATTCACACAAATAACACTTCCAAAAATACATCCAGCTACCATTTTAAAAGCTATACATAAATTAAAAAATTCTGAAAGTTTTGGTCCTGACGGTATCCCAAGCTGTGTATTATTAAACTGCTCGCAAGCATTGGTTATGCCGCTTACATACTTATTTAATTTATCTCTTTCTACTGGATATTTTCCAAAATTTTGGAAAAAATCTTTTATTATACCTCTATTTAAATCTGGAAATAGATCCTTCATATCGAATTATAGAGGCATAGCTAAATTAAGTATTATTCCTAAACTTTTTGAACAAATAGTAACTGAATGTTTCTCTCATCAAATTTCATCATTTCTGTCACCCTTACAACATGGATTTAGAAAAGGGCGTTCTACTTCTACAAATTTACTGGAATTTTCTTCGTCAGTTATAAGCGCTTTTACCAAAGGCATGCAGACCGACACCATATATACGGATTTCAGCAAAGCTTTTGATAAAGTCAACCATAATCTCCTCATACACAAATTAAATAAAATTGGATTATCTTCTGCTTTTCTTAAATGGATATCTTCGTATCTGATCGATAGATTTCAATGTATTTTATTTAGGAACCATAAGTCAAAAACTATCTCTGTTCCATCTGGTGTCCCACAAGGTAGTCACTTGGGGCCGTTATTGTTCCTTATATACATTAATGATTTACCATCCTGTATAAAGTATTGCAATATTTTAATGTATGCCGATGACGTTAAGATTTTTCTTCACCTCAACGATTCCAATTTTCGTAATCTCCTTCAAAACGACTTACAAAATTTTTATGAGTGGTGTAAAATTAACTTAATGCAACTTAATTTTAAAAAATGTAAGTACATGGTATTCTATAGAGCCAATCCTCTTATCTGCAGTTATAAATTTGATACTTATAATATTGAAAAAGTCGATACATTTCTTGATCTTGGTGTGCTACTCGATCCAAAACTAACTTTTAACCCACACATTTCACAAATTGTAAATAAGGCAAAAGGTGTATTGGGATTTATTAAACGCTGGGGAAAGGAGTTCAGAGATCCATATGTATTAAAGCAGCTGTTCACCTCATTGGTTAGACCAATACTTGAGTATGCTTCTATAGTTTGGGATCCTCAATACGAAATTCATATAAATAAAATTGAATCTGTACAAAAACAGTTTCTTCTTTTTTGCCTCAGAAATCTTCAGTGGAATCCGAATAGAGTTTTACCATCTTACGAAAGCCGTCTAGCACTTATCAAACTTCCTACTCTCAAAAGCAGAAGAACTTGTTTCAACATTTCCTTCATTAATAATTTGATATGCGGAGTTATTGATTCTGAGACCTTACTTATGCAGCTGGAATTTATTATTCCTACTCGACCAACTAGATATTATATTCCTCTTAAACTCCAATTCTTTCGATCTAATTACGCCAATTTTGATCCTGTTCGGAAAATGTGTGCAGAATTCAACAGTTATTTTTTCCTTATTGATTACTCCTTAAACTTTAACGCTCTTAAAAATAGAATAACGAACTTTTTAAATAACTGAATTAATTAATTTTCTTTTTTTTATATTTTGAATAATAAGAATAATCCAAATAGCCTGTAAGAATTTTTGTATTTCATTGGCTGAAATAAATAAATAAATAAATAAATAAATAAATAAATAAACATGTCTTCCATCAATCACAATGTGATCGATCTGGTTGTTGGTAGATCGATCAGGAGAGAGCCAGGTGGCATTATGGATATCGAGATGCTGGAACCTGGTGCTACAAACTACCATGTTTCGCGCCGAGGCGAAATCGATCAGTCTCAAGCCGTTCGGCGAGGTGGAATTATGATACCTGCAATGGTATCAAAACGGCACCTTGTGCTAATTGTAGTTGATCAGAGTTTCGGGTCAACTGGCCATTTGACCTACCTACCTACCTACCTATCTTTTTATCATTTATATACTCACCTTATTCTTATAATTATTATTATTATTCTTCTTTTACAAGAGCACCAAATTTATAAGCCAACTTTTGAAATACATATTTTAAAAAGTATCAGTTATATATTGTTACGAATTGTCCTTTATAATTCGTTTTATTATTCAAGGGTTCGATGTTTGTAAACTCAAACACCGTTACTTTTCGATTTAAAGCTTTATTAACACTCTATAACGTTTAAAATACAACTAACTACTAAACCTTAATGTGTAGCCCTATTTATAGTTCTAATGTTTTATTCTAGTAATTTCCAATTGTTTTTATGTATTAGTTTTTATATAATTAGACAACAACAATTTCATTTTCAATTATTAATTTTATATAATTTTCATATACATTTTAAACCAACATGTATTTGTGTTTGTGAGGTTCTATATACATTTTCCCCTACATGTATATTTGTTTTTGTAATGATTTATAATTTTATAAACATATTTGAAAATGTTCCTAATATATTTGTTTTTGTAATATTAACAGCAAAACCTACTTTAAAAAACTGTAATGACGATTTTTCTATATAAAATTATTTCTTCGTAACAATATGTTTGCTCTCAATTGGTCATACGAATTTCTACGATTGTTTATCTGGGAATTTGGAAGAAAATTGTTTCAATATTGTAAGAAATTTCGCTCGATGTTGCTTAAAAGTTTAAAGTTGCAATTACTTCTTATTCCCTACTTCGTTGTTCTATCGGTACTACCATAGGAAGTGCTCTATGAAATAAAGGACTTGATTTTGGATAATTGCATATTCGTACGGACCACACGCACCTCTTTCAGGGCACAATGCATTAGAGAGAGAGAATTCATTCTTTAGCCACAACGTTCGTTTGTGGAATAATCTTCCCCCAAAATTTTTTCCTATCAATTACTATATTAGTAAGTTTAAATCAAATGTCCACAAGCACTGCTCACTCTTTCCCCCTTCCCACAACATATTTTCCCAGACAAACATAATGTACTGCATGAGTAGGGGTCGTCCGCTAAGTGCTTGCCTCAGTAAAAAAAAATTACCGGGAATCAGCAATGGGTTTTTTAATATTTCTTAATACAATCTTACAGCAGGACCGAAATGCTCTTGATACCAATTTTTAAATAAAATTGCAGTCATCCATGATTATAACTAGGTTTGCCCTTCACAGGTATTAACTCTCGAGTAATCCCTTTAATTGCCCTGTCGCATAGTTATCATATTATTTGAAATTTTAATCCCCGAATTCAAAATTACCTTCTCCAAAGTTCCCAAAACCATGCTTCGAACATTCCCGAAAATCCCCACTACTTTAATTTTGTACGCATATTTCATTTTTATTAAAATTATGTAAAATGTATACTTCTCACTGTAGGAAAATATTTCTATATACGCGTAGTTTAAAAGTTAATTGCATTAAAATTTAACAATAGTTTTGAAATTTTGTTTTTCTACTAAAGATTTTATTGGTACATAACTTTCAAATTAACGATTTAGCATTTCAGTATCAGATTAAAATTATCATAATTTAACTTATTGTTACTTGAGAAGGCATTTACTTAAAAAAATATTGCAGAAATTCACATTGTATTTTATATTGTAAAGGTGTAATTTAAAGAAATATTTAAAAAAGTTAAATAAATATTGAAGCAATCGCTTACAATTATATTTGGGTTGTCTCCAATAAAATCCCCATCCTAAATCCGACTTTTTTATCACCATTATAGAAAAAATTCTCTACTTTGGGACTAATTCCTCTGATCTAAGAAAACTGCCATGTCATATGCTGAATGGACAATTCGTAGTGATTTCATCCTGATATTCCTAATTTAATTTTCACTAAAAATAAGACTAAACTATTCCTTCACACTTTTAAAATACGATGCAGATTATTCTTACTTGCAGATTAATTTATCTAATGGCAGTTTTTTCCAAAGGAGATCGACCTGATTAAAATTATCAGCCAAGCATAACATCGTCCCAACTTTTCTTAATTGCCTCTATAGACTTTTTATTAGCACTGGCAGATTTTCGGAGAAGATTAAATTTCCAACCAGACTCTGTTTGCAATAAACTTTCTCCAAACCGATTTATGTATATAAACGCCCCAAATATATACATATCGTCGCAAGACTTAAAGAACGCTGTAACTGACAAAAAATCGAAAATACGTTTTTTTGCATCATTTTTTGCGTCGATTGGTCCCGGTCCCAGATTTCTATGATGAAAAGAAATTTACTTACGCCGTCTGCGTAATGTCCAATGTCTTTTTTCTACTTTCATACAGGTTTCTTTGGATGTGGTGAACATTAAATGCTTTTTATTTATTTATTTTATTTTATTTATTTATTTATTTGGTCAGTACAATACAACAAGAACGAGTCTTATATTAAAGTATTGGGTAGAGATTTTGCATTCATATAAAAAAAGAATAAATTAATTTAAAAAAAAGAAAAAAATTAAATGAAGCAAAAACATAGATATCAAGAATTAACATACATAACACATGCAAATACATCAAAAAATAAAAATAATATAAAAGTGTATCAATTATTCCATAGCATCCAAGAAAATATATATTTACATTCAAATTGAGATTAAGAAAAGTATTCAAATATCGCAGATTTAAATTGCCTTGCATTGCTTATAATTTGAATTTGAGGTGGTAGTTGGTTAGTTACAGCGTTCTTTAATTCTTACGACGATATGTTTTAAATTACAATTCGTCTCATATTTCTGCATTATTAACTCAAAAAACACATTTTTTGAGTTATGCAACTCTTTTCGCATATGAGCGATATATACTTTTACCATGATCATCGATTCGGGCTGCCAGGCATACTGTGTTTTGCAGTATACGTATTGTTTCTTAAGTAAATTCAAGCTAACGCGGGTAAATGTAAGATCTTAACATATAAACTAAAGACTAATTTTAATTAATAAATCAGTTAAGGTGCGTTTAGACTGTGCTAATGTTTGTGCAAAATCATAAAAATTTTGTTTGTCCTAGTGTAAACACTCAAATTTGTTAGCCACCAAATATTTTTCGACTGTTTCTTGGCTAAAAAAAATATTTGTTTGTGAATAAAGCTTTGCATAGTGTAAACACTTTGTCAGCACGTCGTTACTAATATTTGGCTCGATATTTTGTTTGTTCTCACAATATTTTTGGTGGAACAAATAGCGACAAATAATTGTAGAAACGTGGGTTGCCAACAGTTATTTTTGAAGGTGCTTAACATATAAAAAATGAAATAAATTGAAATGGTCAATTCGTTTTTTATTATAAAGCACAATGATAAACAGAAAAATGACGACATGCTATGCTTGCATAGCGCATACAGTGTGCAGTCGACGACAACCTCAGTGACATTGTCGCTCCAACAGTCGTCTACGATTTTTGCGACATTTGTTTGAAAATGTCGTGGACGAATTGTTCTGTTCCGCTTAGGCGTCGCGCAGGATAGTCTATTGTCGTGTATTCATCCTCGACGATGTCTTTAAGACAGAGCCAACTGGGATATTATCCAATCATATTCATACATAAGTATCTCTCTATTAATAATATTTATCATTGTAAAGTATGTATTGTTGGTGTCTATTATTTAAGTTTTCTTTTTTTTATATTATTTTTTTTGTTGTTCTGCTTTATTGCACTTGCAGCTTAAGTTGTAAAATAAATTATGACAGCGTTTATCATTCTTTACACATGTTAAATGTCAAATAGAGGGTTAAAAACATAATAATATTTACTTGTTCATATAAAATAAAGGAATATGTACGGGCAGGCAAACAAATTTGTCTATACTTATATTAATATTTTCATATCAAATTCTTATCAATTATTAAAAAATCATTACAAAAAAAAATGCAATATTGTACCTCTATGAAAAGAACAATTTATTGAACACCTGGATTTATAGTTACACCACGTAATAATGACAGAATAAAAAAATATTTACATCCCACCACCCACTAGCCATAAACAAATGTAAAACAAATGGTTTTTATGTTTAATAAATAGAAATATGATATAAAACTAACGCTTTACTTGTACAAGTATATGACTAAAACGAAAAACGAGGGGTGAGTAAAAGTGTGGGTGAACAAATTGACCCTCATTTTACGGAAACACAAAAACGTTTTAAAAACACGAACACTAAAAATAATACTAAAAAGGTGGAAGAGAAGATAAAATAATAGATCGACGAGAAAATTATTTCCGCTTTAAAAATAAACGATTTTTTACTTTCATTTGTATTCCTTTTTTTTCGTTTTTTTATTCTGTTGAGTATTTAAAAATTGTAACATTACAAATGTCATCAGGATGCCTTTAAATGCTTTAGTAAAAGCAACCAACCGTTAATAATTTGTTTTTTTTTTTCAATATTTTTACTATTTAAAGTGTTAAAAAACAATTAATGAGAACCTTGAAAAACGTTAAATTTTAGGTAAAAAAAATGTGATTTATTAATGTTTAGATTTTGAAATAAAAACTTTTAAAAAGATTTTTGAGTGACCAGCTTAAATTAAAACATTAGGAAAACAACAAAAACCTGTGGTTTTGGCTATTTATTGAAATCTCTTTAAAGCTTGTATTCACACTATACCGAAATCTAGTAGTTTTGAGATTTCAATCAAAATCTAGTAGATTTCAACAAGTTTTCCCATACAAAATGAAATCTATTTATACTAGATTTGGCTGAAATCTAGTTAAAATCTGGTAAAATTTGTAATGCAACTCTGTTTTTCTTATTTAGCAAATTGTACCAAAACATACAACGGTGTTCAAGAATAAGTTACATTTTATTAAAAAAGAACGAAGTAGTGCGCGTTTTTTAAATTATTGCAAAATAAAAATATTGATAAGTAAAAGGGAGTATAATTTGTTACTTGTGTATTTCTTTTAAATACCACCTTTACACTAATGTTGCAGAAAACGGACTTACAAGCTGTTATTTTTTTTTTGTGGTTATAAAATCTTTCTAATGTCAAAAATATACAATGTAAACGATGTATATGAACGCAAAATAACTAGATATGAAACAGCTCATCATAAATGACTTCTACGGTTTTTTAATATCTCAAAAATATAACCAAATATTAATACAGGCCAATTATTAGTATTAAAAAATTTCCAAAGATAATATTTGCCTTTCCCATTTATTGTATTTTGTATTAGACTAATTTCACTGTGCTCGAATTTGACACTTTTTTTAACACGCTGGGTTAATAATTGTATCTATAATAAAAACACAAATAAAGTTAAACATAAAATGTTTTTACAAAAACAAATATTTTACAAGAAAAACAAAAATAAAAATATTTACATTTATTAATGTTCGTTGTCAATACTTGAAATGTTTATCACCTAATACCTGTAAAAGCTCTGCTCATTTCTTTAGTACGGTGTTTCTCTATTATATGTCTGTATATATGTGCACAATTATCTATATCAGATTTATAATTAATTCTCTTGTCAGTTGGGATATTTATTTTGTGTAGCATCTCTTTAATATATCTCTTGTTATAATTAGATTGATTAAAACCAAAGTTAGCGAATATTGCTAACATGTATTCAAATCGAAGCAAACATGTGTAGCATCTCTTTAATCTTGCTATAATTAGATTGATTAAAACCAAAGTTAGCGAATATTGCTAACATGTATTCAAATCGAAACAAACAAAAAAAAATTGGCGTAATAAATTGCGAAAAATAAATTTCGCTAAAATTTCCTATTTGTTGATGTGCATATTTATTTAAAATATCTAAATTTAAAATTAAAAAATGGTCAAAAAGTATACAAATATCGTTTATGGTACAAATTTTAAATGGCGAATATCGCTAATACGTGCGCTCACTTCTAAAAACGGCTAATGCCATTGAATTCAGGGTACTCGAATTAGCGTTACCAGCAGGGTGCCCAGCTTGTTAAATTTGCGACAAGCACAGTGTTATTATTTTCTTTGTGCTATTGAAATCAAAATAACTGGGCTATAGTCATAGTCAAACAGAAAAGTCGGTTTTTTTTAAAACAGTTTTAAGTTAGCAAAATGTTTTTATTTGGTTTGTAACTATAGTCAAAATAAAAGTATATTTTAAATCAAACCGGCTTTTAATGGGTGCCAACTCAAATGTAGAAATCGTTTTCATACATTTTGTTACAAAATACAAAAAAAAAATTAAAACGGAAACCCAAACAAAAAAAATTTTTTTTTAAATTGTTGAAGTTTTAAATAAAAAAGAAAAAAATGGAAAAGGTAAGATATATTTAATTCGTATATGGAAAGCACTTTTATGAATGCATGCTTTTTTCTAGTGATATCGATGTTCATGTACAAATCTATTCATTTATACATATAATACTGTTTTGTTAATTAATTTTAAGATTTTAAGTCTAAGATTTTTTTCGTTATTGAGTTATGCGTTTTTTGTTTTGCTGTCTTAGTATTAGTAACAGCAGCTTTTATGAATCAATTTTTGTTTGAACTAATTTCTTTTATTCACACATAATACATATATATGAAATGTAACTAATTAAATAAAGCAACATTTTTCTTAATTCTTAGAAATATGTGTGTATGAAAATTGTTCTAAATGCATTTCCAGCCAACTACCTTGGCTGGACTCTTTATAGGCACATGCGTGCAATCGATGGCTCCTATACGTTTGGAAGTAACGCCAATTGGTGAAATTTTCTTTTTTCATCAACGGGTTCAGCACTATTTGCAAACGTTATGAAGTCCGAAAGCAATAGTGCAATTTTTTTAAATATTTGTATGACTCTACCGACAGTTACCAGAGGCATATTTTTTTTTTTATTTGAAACCAATACTCAGGGGTAAACCCCTACTAAATGCTGTGTATTGTATTGGAATTTTTGGAAAGGACAGTACATATATTATTATTAATTATATTATAATTAAGCGCCTTAGGAATAAGACAGATTGCTGTGAATTGATCATTCAAAAAAAAAAAAAAAAAAAAAAACTACTTTAAAGTACACTGCCTGCGAGCTTATTAGATGCAGTCTCTTATATTTTTTCATTGGTGTTTTTTATCGCGTTTTAATGTTAAATCGAAATATTTTGTTTTCTAAAAAAATTTTGACGTTATCAAAAAACCCGATACCCGTTTTACTTACTAATGTCGCTTTGATGGGCATTTCTTCCCAAAAACCGCAATGTTGTTAAAACTTGGAAGCTTTTATGGGAATGGGTAAGCTTTTTGTACGTTGTTCGTCATCCACTAAACTTAGTAAGAAACGTGTTGTTTCCTTATCAAATCTATACCTGGCAAAATAATTCGCCATCATCTAGCTAAAAAGGCACAAACCTTTTCCTATAAATTTTGTGCTTTCTTTTATCTCGCAAATTCTCCAAAATAGCAAATTACCTTATAATTCCATCAGTTGAGCACATTTTAATTTAACTTTATACACACTTACCACAAAATTATTTAATTTTTAAAAATTGTTAATTTATAATTTTAGTTTTTGAATTTTAAGTTGGATGTTAAATAATTTAAAACAACATCAGCATGTTTTAACTTCAAAATATACTTTTACATTTAAAATATGTTTTAATTTGCCTATGGTTAACAAAAAGTGTACTTTAAGAAAAAGTCGACTTTATAACCCCTAAAGTATACTTTTTTATTGACTATGACTATGGCCCATTGTGTTTAATTTTCTTTAAAAACGTCGAGCACATAATTTCCCTGGAATCTTAGTAATTATGCTTATAAGTCGGTCGTACTTTTATTAATAGATTTTGAAATGCCGAGTATTCAGTTATGCTCGAATGCATTGTCCTATGGAATAACATAACATGTATGCTGTTACAAAACAGGGGGGATGGTATAGTGGTTAAGCGCTCGCACAGAAACTTACACGACCAAGGTTCAATCCCAGCGGAAGACAAAATTATAAAAATAAAAATTTGCGGTTTTCTAAAATTATAATTTAAAAGTCCCCCTCAGAGAAGTCCATCATCAAGAAACCGCTCCCTGACATTTCCAATCTATTCCACCAGAAACCAATGATCAGGAGTACACACCACCTTCTGGGAAGATAACAGCTAATCTACCGAAGACGCTCATCAACAAAAAAAGGCGCCTATCATACAAATATCTATGAAAAAAAAAATCTATCTATCAGCCATCTTCACATTCCAATACACTGCATAATTAGGGGTTTACCCCTTATTATTGGTCTTAAAAAAATAGTATAAAAACATGATGGGTCACCCTGAAAATGTCGGTTAATATGTTACCTTGAAGTGGAGGTTCATAAAATACACTGTGTGTCTGCCATGATAAAATACCAGAAAACAGAATACCCGTGTCTTTCAGTTTTTCCCAACGTCATGAAGTTCTTTTTATATGCTCCCAAACATTTGGGGCCTCGGTGTCATTTTTGCAAAAAAATTATCATTTTCTCAGACTTATATCTTGTAAATAAACAACTTTCTAAAACATATGAACTTCCTAGGAATGATTCTTAATACCGTACAAGTAGAGCTTAGGTAGCCGCAAAAGTCGAAATTTTCCAAAAATTACCTAAGCGCTACCTGAACGGTGATAAGAATCACTTCTAGGAAGTTCATATGTTTTAGAAAGTTGTTTATTGAGATTTTTGATAAATTTTTGTAGTTCATTGTTTCCTTAAATTTTGAGAGAACCTAAGCAGAGGAAAAAACGTAAAAAAGATCGAATTTTCAAAAGTTTTTGCGATTTTTGTCCTGGAGGTGAAGTTTTTTTGATTTTACATGTTGACAATTTTTGTTTTTCATGACAAGAGCTACAACTTTGCGACAGAAAGTAAATCAAAATTTCGAACGGTTTCCAAGATATGAGCCTGAGAAAATGATCAGTTTGTTTTGCAAACATGACACCGAGGCACCAATTTTTGCGACCCATGAAAAAAACTGTATGAGATCAACGAGATCCCGATAAAATACCTTTTGGAAAAAATTATATAGCAAACAAATTTTCTTATTACATTTATGCAATAAAGAAATTCGTTGTATTTCTGCTGGTTTTTCATTTCTTATAGCTGAAGTAATAATGATTTATCCGTTAAAAATCTAAGTGTTCACTTTAGCGATGTTCACGTTACCGCAAGTGCACTGTATTGTAAGAACTATATTCTGCTAAACATTTATATTATTTATTAATATTAAAAATTCTAGACTACAGTGGTATGGAAATATTTCAAAATAAAAATACATATTTATTGCACAACTGTTAGAAAATTATTCAGTCTTATAGGACTACTTAAATCAAATGTGTATGTATTCTACTTCTGTAACATTAATGCATACTAAGAAATGAATTCTAAAGTTATTCTGCTTATTATAAGTATATCAGAGTTAATCTGACGCTGTGATATAATTGGTAAACGTAAAACAATGCTTAATGAATAAGCAAACTCTACCGTACAGTGTGGACAGTTCCATGTAACTGCTGAACTTGACAGTTGACTTGAAATATATAGATATAACACAAAAGAGTATGCACTGGAGTTGTAATAAATTGAAATGCACCTGAATATAATTTTCAAACGCATACATACTAAGTTCCTGAATATGTGGCTTAATTTTGATTTTTATCACTTGATCACATTATATTCGTATTTATTTATGATTTAATGATATGATATTATACTCATGTTGTATTATAGACTGAAAATAGTTAAAAGGTTGAAGGGGATGGTGGTTAATTAAATTGATTTTTTGTTTTGTGTTGTAGACTCTATTAAGCTGTTTATGATTTTTATCAAAATTTTCAAAACTTTAAGGACAGCTGTCATATGAAATAATAAAAAATAATTGAAAAGACCTTATCAATTAGTTTTTACGTAAGTGAATATGTATTTATTTGTCTATTATTTGCCCAATAAAGAATAATGTTACAAGAAAAGCCGTAACTGAAATTACTTCTTTTGAGTAGTTAAGTTTCAAACCTGTTGGGTTTTCATTAGAAATCAAATCAAAATTCATTTTATTAATAACTTTATTTTATTTATTTTAATTAAATAAACCATTCAACTGAAGACTTAATTGTAAAACTTAATTTAAATAAAAATAAAAAAGAGAAAAATATAAAAAATACCACAGACTAGTTGTTGTTTTTTATATAATTTTAAATTTCACTTCCAATTTTTTTTTTGGTTAAACATTAAATAAGACTAGAAATTTTGTTGACTCATGTACCAGAGATTTTAAACGATTTTGATAGAAAATAATGTCAAAATTCTCTTGTAAACCATTCTTGTGAACCGATATCATAATCAGATGGAGGATGTTAAAAATTTAAGAAGTAATTCCAAATTAACAAAACAATAGTTAGAGGTGCCTTAAGTCCCTCCAAGTAATTTTCCATTAATTAAAAAATATGTTCAAGCGGCTTTATAAAGTCTCCTATTTAAGAGGTTATAAATAAATAGAATTTATTTTACGCCGTGAATCTACACTTCAACAAATGGTTTAAATTTGTGAAAAAGTAAAAAATAAAATTGGAGACCTCGAATAACGGCAGACGGGCCACAACCAATTATATGTATATCATTGTCAATTAGTGATAACAATAATTACTAATTACATAGATTTACTTAATTAAAATGTAAAAGCCAATTACTATTTGCATGTACACAGAAAGATAGAAAATACTGTATTCAATTAAAATATTTGGAGTATCAATTAAATTTTTAATTAATTTTTGAACAACACTCGCATCTAACACATAAATAAAATATTTTTACAGTATTCCACAAAAATTTCAAAAGAGCAATTTTTTCTTAGCTAGTTTATGATGTTAAAATTAAACCAGTTCGAAAGAGAGAAATGTAGTATTAGAACTCACTTTCTAGAAATTAAATACTTTAAAAACAGTCAAAATATAGACTTTTAAAAACTTGGAATACAAATTGAAAATCTGAACGAATTTAAGAACGGAAATTTAAATTCTATTGAAAACTGATACTGCGCTTATAAAATATAATAATAAATGACAGCTTCCACTCCTACGATACCAATCACAAGTTTTTTAATTGCACAATTTTATACCACCGCTTTTCAAACTTTATGTCACGTCCATTTTATAAAGCATTATGTTGATGCAATTCATTAAATAATTCATGACAAGTTCGTGTGGTGGAAGCAGCCGTTGCTACTGCGTTATCGCTAATGCTGACATTATCTATGGCAGAGTCGGTAGAGTGATTGGAATTATTTGAGTTAAAGCAACGATTTAGAGGCAATTGAGTTGATTGTTGATGGGTTTGTTGCTGCTGATGTTGATGGTGGTGATTGTGATTTGTAGAGAGATGTGAACGAGGATCTTCAGGAGTCCAGGTGCGGGCATACAGTTTACTACCCGGATAGCGATCGCCACGTCTATACCACGATAAAGAATGGGAAATTCCACCAGCTGTAAGAAATTAAAATAAGAAGAAGAATAAAAAAATGAGATCCTTGTTAATTTTCCTTTGTGTTTGTTTTTATTGGAAATTAATTTTTTTAAATTAAAAAATGTTTTTGAAATTTTTAATCTATTTATAAAAAACAAATCCTTATTAAATCCTTTTTTCTATCCGTATGAGGCTCTTAACAATTGCTTTGTCAAAAAGGAAAGGGGATTGTTTATGCGCAAGTATCATATCTTTGCTGGCGTTGAATGCCTGCCTTTTTTTCTTGTGTGTGGAAAACTCTTTTAAGCAAATATTTGTTCAAATAACACTTGAGAAAACATTAGTGTCTACATTACAATGCCATTAGTGGTAACGATAAACGTTCCAAAAATGACGTTTGAAGTGTCAAAGATTTTACTCTGAGCGGTGCGGTGCTGTTTTTTTAACAATTACTTTTTTTTTATTTTTTTTTTTGCAAATAAGGGCGGGTTTGCTTTAAATGTTATTGCAGCTGCCTGCTGTGAATTTAATTGTCTGTTAACATAACATATAAACACAAGCGTCCCGTCCATACCATACGTTTATTCTAATCGCCATCTAAACCAACTCATCTTCCAATCAGAATTTCTCTTCACATTATAGGAATAAATGAGAACGGGGTTCAATTTTGAAACACTTGTTTCATATTTTTATTTGACTCAAATTTGTTTGAGAGCTTACAGTCAAAAATCATTAATAAAAAACTCTTTTTATACATAAATGCGGGTGTGAAACATTTTGTGGTTCCATCTCAAGTGCTTGATAAAGTGTTGCTAATTTCGCCAGTAGCAAGCAAAAAAGTAAGAAAAACCTCCCCAGCAATTAGCCAGAAATTGTATACATATAAGAAAAAAAATTGTTTTTGTTGTTGTTGCTGCCATGGGAAATTTTTAAAGATTTAGCAGTTGTCGCATGTTTACAACCCAAGGCAATTTCATACAAAAAATGTACCCATTTTGTACAAAAGTGTCAAAATACACAGTTCAGATATACTACTCAACGTTTAAAGCTTAAGGAAAACTTTTATTTTTTGGTAAAATCGACACCATCGTGCAACTTTGTAAGGCGTCATACCGAGATATTTTCGCAAAATTTGACGTAAACTGCTGCGTGAAAGGTTGAATTCTTGAGAACGATGGAGATTAGATATTGATGGATTCTCATGCACTATCTGAGCCACAGCATCAATATTTTCGGGTGTACGGTACTGTACGACTGTACTGTACACGCCCACCACCACAATGGATCGAGTTTCATGAACTTTAGCACTAAAATTGCATATAACAGACACTGTTGGTCCTACTTTGCGACCAAATTTTGTACGACATTTTCGTGCAATTACCGACCAATTGTTTTGGAAATGAATTTCCAATAAATCCCAACGTTGCTCAGGCGTAAATCGATTCATTTCATTGACATAAATATTGCCAGACTTAAAATAATCGGCGATTCAAAAAGACGTCCCACCCGATATAAGAAAACAAATTTTTGTTGTTCTTGTCATCGGAAAGTTTTAAGGATGTTGCAGTCGGCGCATGTTTATAACCCAAGGCAATTTCATATAAAAAAAGTATCCAATTTAAACAAAAGGTGACCAGATAGCAAAATCATCAATGACGCTGAGGTGTCAAATACACAGTTCAGATATACTACGCAATGTTAAAAGCTTGAGGAAAACATTTAGAATTACTTGAAAACAATATCGAAATTCTAGATCAGTTATTACTGCGTACACAATGTGATTTTTTCATGAGATTGGTCGGTAAATTGGTTTGAGTGTTTTAAAATTCATCCTGATAATGGAGAATATCAAATGTATTTTATTAGGTGAGAATCTAATCAGAGATACCTACAGTTGAACAAATCGAAAGTCAGGCCAGCTTTTGTTATAAATTCGTCAATCATTTTAAATCATTTCTAGCAAAGAGAGCATTAAAGATATGTTTTTTAATCCTGATGTTTATTTTTATATATAAAGCCGATTATGCTTCGGCCTTTTAGCAAATGTAAGAACATGTAGAACCATATTCGAGGTCTAAGATTTTTTTTTACCACTTTAATAGATAGCTCTTCATCATTTTGAAAACATTATTTTAATTTTTCAATTCCAACTTTGAAGCTCGCCCATTGCATTATGATGCTTTTTATATAAATATATATGTATGTATGTATGTGTTCGAATCCTCTTGATTTCTTTCTTTGCTAACCAGTATTTTATTCCAATACAGTAGGTGTGAAAAATTGCCAATTGTGTGAATTTTCTGGATTAAATACAAGTGTACAAGAGTAGTTTTATTCAGCAGTCTAACATTCTTCTATTAAAAACCCACACTTAGTGGAGTGGGGTTAAGGGGCTGTAAAGAAGAGTGTTTACATTTTTGTTTTGCGTGTTTCAAGTACACAATTTGTTACCAATTGAGTTGGAAAATTTGTTTTAAATTTTGTTCGCTCGTTGGTATTGAATATGAGTGAGTATTCCAACTGTTAAAGTTCCATTAAGTTCCCACAGTTGTTATTATTATTTGGGTGGGGGGAAAATATGTATCACGAGAATTATCACGTTTTTTTTTATAAATGCGTAAAACAGACAGACATAGCGCTTTAGGTAAATTATTTTGTCTATAATGAATAATCTAAGTTTTAATGTTTTATTAAAGAAAGTATTTAAAAAAATAGTTGGAAATTTTTACCACAATGAAAGAAATTTATACGATTTTCTATAGAGCGGTTTGATAATTCTATTACTTTCTGAATTAAATAAAAAAAAATTACTTTACCGGAAACGTTTAATTTTTATAAATACACGTAAATCTGTTTTTACGCGGTAGAAACGTTCCTCGAAAATTCACGTAAACAAAATAAATCATCGATATAAAAGGTAAGCATTGGTTCCACGTAAGAAAACCCTAGCAAAATGAAATAAATTTATAACTAAATCATGTATGATGCTTCATGCACCATAAAATAAAAAAAAAATAAAAATCGTGTGCATTTTAATAGCCTAAGATCCTAATACTGGTATTTTTATGAGAATTAAAAATAAAAAAATAAATCTTTAATGAGTATCACTTTGTCACAATTGCTTTCGATTACGAAAAACTTCACTTTAATTACTGGAATCGTCTGTAGTTGGTGGATTAGTGGTTTTTGTCAAATATTCTGTAATCAATCATTGACTTCCGAATTTAATCACGTTTTTATGTAATTAGCGGTGATTGCCCTTAAAAAATTTCAAATCACGTTGAAATTTTACGTCTTTTTCCTCATTAGGATAATGTTTACGAAAATGATCACTCAATTTCTTTAACTAAGTATGTATGCAGATAGAGAAGAAACATAACCTTTTTCTTGACCTTGGATATCATAAGCATAAAATCAATGATTTCATCTTCCCTTAGAACCTTATCTAGCATTAATTTCTCTATATCTGCAGACGCAAATTATCGGGTTTTTCAATAAGAGCGCTACAAAAGTTTTTTTTTTTTTAAATAAAACAAAAACGGTTTTGGATATAAATGAAATTCTTTATTCCTGTAAAAGCACGTTCGATGCCATTATGTATTGAACTCGATTTTTTTGCATGGCCACTAGGGTGGGTCAATTTGTTCAGGACCGAAAAACATGACAAAAAACGGGAAATTCTAAGAACTTTTCCCAAAGAAACCATGGTTCTAAAATCAAAATCGAGCTTCCGGTTTTTTAAGAGAAAATTTGGTGCTCAGGTCATCCAAAAATAATGCTATATTTTTGGAAGTATTCATTGTAATTGGTGAATAGTTGACAAGTAACTCTGGAAGAGGGCTTATTTTAAAGGAAATTATCTCAAATTTCTATATCTGTCCTCATTTGTAGAAAATTATTTACCCAAATAATGGTTTTGGAGTTTTATGTCAAAATAATAATAGTTTTAGGTTTTTAACAGTTTGAATATTATTATTTTGACATAAACCACCAAATTTTCTCTTAAAAAACTGGAAGCTCGATTTTGATTTTAGAACCATGGTTTCTTTGGGAAAAGTTCTTAGAATTTCACGTAGATTACGATTTTGCTATACGCTTAGAAGGCAAAAAAATTTACCCACCCTAATGGCCACCATGGGTACGCTTGCAGATTTTCAAGCATAAATCGACCGATACTGTTGCAATTTCACGTTCGATATTCGTACGAAGTTCATCAATCGTCGCTGGCTTGTTGGCATAGACCATAGACTTGACGTAGCCCCACAGGAAATAGTCTAACGGCGTCAAATCGCACGACCGAGGCGGCCAATCGACTAGACCATTTCGTGAGATAACACGTTCTCAAAACTTAGTTTCCAATAAATTAATTGTGATATTCGCTGTGTGGCTTGTGGCGCCGTCCAAGTCCATATCATCCAATTGGGGCCAAAAATATTCGGTTATCATTGAACGGTAGCGATTCCCATTCACAGTAACGTGCCGGTCATGATCATCACGGACGAAGTACGGCCCAATAACGCCGCCGGCCTATAAACCGCACCAAACCGTATTTTTTTCTGCATGCAATGATGATTCATGGAGTTCGTGTGGATTTCTGCCTGACCAATAACGCATATTTTGTGTATTTACTAAACCATTCAGCCAAAATTGAGCCCCATCGCTGAAGATGATTTTTCAATGAAAATCCGAATCATTTTCAAGTTGTTGCTTAGCCCAATTCACGAACATTCGACGCTTCTGGTGGTCAAGCGGCTTCAGTTCTTGTGTCAATTTGATCTAGTAAGGATGTAGGCCAAGATCTTTTCGCAAAATTCGCCACAACGACGTCACAGAGATGCCCAACGCTTGAGAACGACGTGTGAGAGACACATTTAGGCTTTCTTCAACTAAAGCCTCAGTGGCAGCAATATTCTCGACACTACGGGCACTTCTTTGTCTCAATGGTACGAAAACATTTTGTACTATGCCTGTGGATTCAAATTTTTCCACTAGACGCTCAATTGTTGATCTGCTAGGACGATTATGACGACCATAAATTGGATGCAGTTCTTTTAACGTTGAGGCCACTTACTCCGAATTTCGGTAGCGAATTTGAATAATTTCGACTCGTTGTTGATTCGTCTATCTTTCTATCATGAAATGGCAAAACTTACTGAAGAGAAATGTCAAAAGAGCAGCAAGAATATGGCGTCGTTTGCTGTCCCTGTCGCTCTACTTTTGTAGCGTCCCTGTTGAAAAAACCCTGTATAATTAAATTGGTATTTTGAAAATTATCAACGCCTTTTGCTCCAACATTGTGAGCCCCTTCATATAATGTCGGAATACTAAAAGGGGATGAATTTTTGTTTTTTTTTTTCAAAAAAGTTTCATTGAAAAACTCACGGATTTATTGCTCCGCCCTCGTAGTATAAGGTTTGGAGGATAATTT
The DNA here is from genome assembly GCA_963576795.1 of Metopia argyrocephala. Classification (NCBI taxonomy): domain Eukaryota; kingdom Metazoa; phylum Arthropoda; class Insecta; order Diptera; family Sarcophagidae; genus Metopia; species Metopia argyrocephala. The sequence continues at coordinate 97,941,014 of OY756209.1, read as the reverse complement.
AATAAAAACAATTTAATTTATTTGTAGACAAAAACATTAACAATACGAGTACTAAATGAAAAGAGTAAGTTTTTAGCATAAAAGTAAACTATTTTTCAGGTTGCATGCCAAATGAAAGCAATATCTTATATTAATAAATGTGTTTGGTTAAACATTCGAATGGCAAATACTGTGGTTTAGCACTAAATTATACCAGTTCTATTCGAGAGTCCAATACTTTGAAGAATTTTTTTTTTAAATCTAAATCTAGCATTCTACTTATCTTCTGCAGAACATTTTAGCAGATTTTTTTACGGATTTAGCATTCTCTCCTCATTATTTTCTGACAACACTGAAACCTGTTACACATTTCATTTTAATTCACTGGATTAAGCCTGGTACTCTGTTTAATTTTGTGAAAAAAGCAATACAATTTTCGGGTTTTGCTAGTTTTCTATAAGCTCTTTCTATTGAATTTTTACTGTAAAAACTTTCACTAGTGTTTGTTTTAAATTTTGGTAGATATCCAATATATTTTCTTTCATTCGCTTTCCTCAAAGACAGGACGAGAGTATTATAATTTATTAAGCGAATATTTGAATACATATGTATGTACATATGTACGTGTGTATAATGTTTGTAATTCAATATAAATAAACTTGAACAATAATTAGAACTTAATTTATTTTCCCTATGGACCACAGAAAAGTTGTATGTAGAAAAAAACTAGTTCTATATTTCAGCAACCACTTAATTTTAAATATATTTTTTTTTGAAAAAAATCATATACAAATCGGAGAACAATTTATTTCTGTTGTGACTTTTTAAAACGATGCTTTTATTTTTATAGAAACGAAAAAAAAACAACACAAAATAATAATAAAATGTTTTAAATTTAACCCCTTTCCCTAAAGAAACTTTCTTCCCCTAATCTCCTATATGCTTTACGAAACACAAGTCCCTTCATACAATTTGAATAGAAAAATTATTAACCAAAAAACCGTAACAAATATCTTTAAAGGATATGTGAGAGAAGAAATTGTTTTTATAATCAAAATTCAACTGCAACAAATTCTAAATAAAATACTATTGCAGCCAAAAATGTTTAAAACAAATTGCTGTCAGCCAGTCCAATAGGTAATATTGTAGGAAAAAAAAAGTGTGAAAATCTTAATTCGTTCCACGCAGCCTGGCTCAGCCTAACACGTTTGCAATGCGATGATATGCGTTTACACTGTAAAGAAATCATTAGAATTCAATATTGTTTTTTTTTTGTACTAGTAGAAAGAAAACTATCAGGATATACCTATTATTTTATTACAAATTATTGTTGTTGTTGTTTTTATGCGGTTTCATTCTGTAACCACCACAAATGCACCAACATTTCCACTACCAACACCCTTAACAGTAAACCCTCAATAGTAAACAGAAAAAAAACAGAAAGATATCGGCATTTAAGATAACGATCTGTTTTTTTTTTTTTTTTTTGAAATCCATATGGTCTTGATTAAACCAATGAATACGACAAGGACACGAAAATATATTAATGAACAAATGAATGTATGAATGAATGGGCATTAGAAAACTTGACATTGATGGAATGAATATATCCATACAACCATAGATTTTACGTGTTTCATGTTTTTGCAATTTTATCAGCAGCGTCATCATCTATAGGAGAGTACAAATTTCGTTAAATTATTTTTCAAAATAAAGTTTGAATATTTTTAATAGAGAGATCGTTTGATTATAATATTGAGTGCATAGGGTCGGTCGGCTGATTATTTTATTGAAATGAAAATATTTACAAATCAAAGGTTTCTGTGCGTGTTTGTTTTTGTTTTTGAAATATATAATTTTTTAACAGCTGCATTTCAGTGGGCGTTAATTAAACACGCAAGTTTTCGTTCCTGTTCTACACATAACTGGTCATTTATTTGAATATGTCTTCGCATAGAAGCATAAATGAATAATTACAGTGATTATTGAGAAAAAAATAGTTTGTTCTGCTTGATTGAAACAAACAAAAGTTTTGAGAAAGTTTTGTTCTATTTCAATTTCAATCACTATTTTAAATTTAAAATAAACCAACTTTAATAGAAACACGTACAATTTGGTTATTTATTTATTCTATGAAATAATTCTTTACAGGTCATCTTATAAAATTAATCTATATATGGGCAATTTCAAAAATTTTCGACATTTTGATATTTTTTTTGGATGACACGAATGACGCTTTGGTCACGTGAAGGGTGATATTTTAGCATACCAAAACAGTTCGCGTTAATCATTTATTGCAAACGGCGCGAAAGTTATGGAGGTTTTAAGTTAAAATTTCTTTAAAAAAATTTAAAGTTAAATTTATTGGTTTATTTTAATAAATGTTATATGGATGCATGAAACTCTTTTCAAATTCATCAGTGCATAAATAAAATACATAAAAAATATCAATTATAATTAAAATTCCTTAACATTAAAAAACGCGAATTTTTGCAAAAATATGAATGTTTCACCGATTGTTATAATATGTGTTTATATAACGCATAACTAATTTACAGAAAAACAATGTTTTGACTTGCAAATTTAAAAAATAAAAAAAATTATATAAGAATTATTTTTGAGGTTAGGATTTTTTTTTTTTGATCTGTAAAATTTAAAATCATGAAAATGTTTAAATGCCTATTCGGTTTTATTATCAAGCTTAAAAAAACCTTTCATTTGGTGTCAATCGCGGCGGAATCTATATATAACTGCAGATATCACAAAGCAAAATGTGTTTGAAGAAAAATGCCACTGTACCCGCTAAATATGGACCGAATTCAACCGTATTTATATATGATCTTTAGTTCACCGCCGCACTTCATTTCCAATACTTTACATCGATTTTAAACCACTGATTAACTAAAAAAAAACGCGAAACAAAATCATGATATTTCGCAAAAGTTTTATTTTCTTTATAAAATTTTTGCGTTTCAAAATATTTTAATGCCTTCTTGACGTTGAGGTGCCATTTGCTAAGAAGTTTAGATCACGAAATACATAAACCAGTTTTAAATAAGATTGCAAGTGTTAGGTGCGAAAAACTGTAATTTTTGACAAATTTACGCCAATTCTATAAAAGTTTGAGGTCATCGTTCTCAGCAACTAGCAGCCTGACATCGACGTGATATGGCGCAAATTTTAGCAAATTACTCCGTCTAATAAAGGTGGTTTTACACTATCCCACTGAGTATAACGACACGTCAAAAACTCAAATAAAATGAAAAAGTATAATAGTGTGAAAACAATTTGTAATGAATTGTCAAAAAATACGGATAGAAATTTGACAGTCGTATGGCTCTCATCATTTTTAGAAATTTTTCTAAACCATTAGACTTTTCATTTTATCAGAGTTGTTTTTTTACGCAAATAGAAGAAATAATCAGGGTTGGAAAACTGAACATTTTTAGCCATAATTTTGCTTATTCCTTTTTTTATTAAATAACTACAAAAACACAAAATATAGTTAACATTTGAAGTTCTTTCTCTTTAACATAAAATAAATTACCAATATTTGTTGTAAAAAATAATTAAATATGGCTTATATTATGAAATATTAATAAAACATATATTGGCGTATCAACATGTCCATCCTTGCAGAAAGAAAAAAACACAAACAGCTGTTGTTTCAAATTTTATTTTAAATGTGATAGTGTAAAAGCAAAATGTAATACAAAACATTTTACATTTGATTTCTTGACAGTGAGACCAAAAACCATTAGATTTTCTTTCGACAAAATCCAATGAAAGTATTAAGACTTGTAGAATATTGTAAAAGCACCTTAAATACTGTTGACGAAATGCAATTTTTGAAACGGCGCAAAAACGCTATAGGAAAAACTGCGAAAATTAAAAAATCGGAAAATTTTGGTTTCAAAAATGAACCGCTGTACAACTTTTTCCCAAATAGTAGTATTGGCATAACTTTCATAGTGTAAATATCTATCTATCATAATTTTATATCAGTGGGCATCGAAACTTTAAAACTAAAAGTAGAAAAGTGATGAAATATGAAAAAACTCTCGTAAATTTCAAGCCTTTTTTTGAGTTTTTCGATATTTGAGTGCCCATAACTTTTAAGAATAAAGAACTGATGGTCTGAAATTTTGAATTTCCCAGTTTTCTAGTGTGGCCTTCCATTCCCTTTTGACCGTTTTGGTCAATTCGAAAAACTGGAGAAATAATAAGCATCTGAACTCAGTTTCAACAAATGTTGAAAATTTTTGAAATTGCCCATATATGCATATATATATATATATATATATATATATATATATATATAAAAGAAAGTGGCGTTAATTACTACGCTTATAACTCAAGAACGCCTGGACCGATTTCGACCATTTCGGAAGGTACGAAAAAAAATAAAATATTCTAAACTATTCCAAAAAAAAAAAGAAATTATAAAGAAAATTCATTTTACCAAATATTTTCTATGGAGTGATGTAACAATATTTGTAACAAAGCTTCTCCGAGATTGTCTGATCGATTCTTATAAAATTTTGTCTGTATATTCAGTAGGGCTGAGTGTAGACCGTATTCCACGCCTACTTCACCGCCCACTTTTTCCGTGAACTTAAACCCTGTTTATGTTCCCCATAAAGCATTTAAACTTGGTACGAATGCTTTCAGCACTAGCTTTTATGATACAGCTTAATCCGAGTGAAATAAGGGCAGAGAAAGGGGTATTCCCGCAGAAGGTAGAACACATTTTATCGCTCTTTTAAAGAAGTGTAACACATAAAGCTTCCAAGCTTAGTAGGAATACGATCTCCCTGAAATATTACCTGTACCTGACCCTGTATTTTAAATATACACAAAAACAATACTTTTCTAGGCAAAACAACATTTGCCGGGTCAGCTAGTATTTTAATAATTATTAAATATTCAAAGTTAATAATTCAAGAATTCAATTAAGCGTCTTTTTATTGTCGCATAAACTAATGAGTAGTCAATGAGGTGGAAATAGGAGTTGAAATGAACACACATTCTTCTAAACGGGTCAATATTTTGCATCATTGCACATATTCTAATTATAGGGGCATGTATTATTTTGTCCGGCGATTTGAAACTGTAAGTTTAGATTACTAAAAGAGTTTCAATAAAAACACGTAACAATTTGTTCGGGAAAGAAATGTTCAAAAAAGTTCTTCTGCTCTTAAGTGTCGGTAGTTTAATAAGACAGACAAGACAGTTTTTATATGATGCTAAACCAATATGTATTTGGGTTTCATCAAAGGTGACGAGGACAAAAAATTAGAAATTGTTTCTGGACGACTTCAATTTTAGTGTGATATGAATATTGAGGGTTTCAGACCATGGATGATGCATGCTCTAGGATTAGTCTCACCACAGAAGTGTAAAATTGTTTTAAAATATATGGAGAATTGGAAAGGAGTTCCCCAGCGTTTAGTAAAACCTAAAATTCCTTTCGCCTTACTCACACTTTGAGAGATGTATGAGTTAAATGTTAATTTTATATAAAGTAATATCCTCTTATGAAAAATTGTGTCAACTTTTTTAGTGAATAAGTAAGTACCAATCATATACACATGTATGTATGTATGTAGCTGTTGATAATTGAATTGCCTCTGTAAAATTTCTGGTATATACCAACATTTCTAAAATTGAATTCGTATCACACCAATAAGAGCGTTCGTAATAAGAGACGTTGTAATATTTAATATGGGTTGTCAAATTTATTGTTCGTTTTTGTGAGTAAAAGAAAACGCTGTTTAATGTTGTTGTAGTTGAATGACTTTTTTTGAACCCTGATGATGGTTATTTTACTCCGTTAATGTCCAAAATACACTTACTTACTTATTTAGCTAGCCATAATAACCCGTTAGCGGATTTCGGCCTGCTTCAGCACTAGTCTACAGGCTGTGGTCGTAAAACAGGTCTTCCTCTACTTTTTTTGTGAAACATTTTTTTCAAAGTTGTAAAAAATTTGTTTATAAACGTTTTGAAATTTATATTGAAAACAAAAATAAAAAACTAAATTTGTTTTAAATACACATTGTCAAGCGTTCTAAAAAGTTAATTTTACAGAAAATGGCTATTAGTCTCCAGAACAACAGAATAATATCCAGAAGGTTGAATTTTAGAGGTCAATTTTGATGATGTGGAAAAGTGTAACCAGAACTTCGACACTACTTTTGTAGAGGAACCCTAGATATGATTAACCAAAGTATTAATATGTACTTATAGCTGCAAATTAGATTTCTAAAACATTAAAGAAAATCTATTCTTTCTTGTTCCAATTTATTTAACGTTAAAGAAAAAATTCAAATTTATTTCAATATTTCAAAATAAATAAGGAAGACGGAGAAACAATATTTTAACAATCGGAAGTAAACAGCTCTTATTGCTTTGGTAAAGCGAGACTATCCTATGATGATTATACCATGATTGCCTTTGAGCAAAACAGAATGTTGTTTTTTAAAATCCTACAACTTTTGTATTATTTTATATTCATATTTAAAGAAAATATTCGTGGCTGCTTCTTTATACACTATTTTCGGAATAATCACTTTCAACAATGTATGAACAGAAATGGGCACAAATAGCGTTGTGTTTCTTTCACCATATACTTGTATAACATGGAATTTGGCATGCAGTAGTCTTATGGAAAAATTAGTTTTTTTTAACAAAGTTTGCAGATATTCGTCGCTAAGATTTTTTAAATTCGGAAGATAATTGCTTGTCCTAGAGAACTATTACAGCTTTATGGCTATAATAATAAATAAAATTCTAATCCATAATTCCATAAGTTTATCTCAAGGTCACTTCATATTCATTTTTCATAAATGGCCTTTACAACCCTGTGTCAGGATTACGGCCTAGCTTCTCGCATCACTCATGTTGTGTGTGTCAATTTGTATCCATGAGTACCGGGACCTACAGTTTAATGTCGACTCCGAACGACAGGCTTGAGAAGCTTGTTCATGGCAATTAGTTACTCTCACAGCTTTTGCCAGAAGACTGCTGAGAGTTAGTCGCCGAAAGAAATATTTTTTTTCATATTTCTTTTTTTAAGATTTCAGAGCTGGGTGTAGAACCTGTGGCTCATGGCTTAGTATGCCAACACACTAACCACTAGACCACTTCAATTTTTCAAATTTGATCCAATATTTTACCAATATTCCATTATATATCATTAAAGTACTCACTTACATTCGACATTATTTTCCATTATACACATAAGTATAAGTATAGTTATTAAAAACTATAAAAATCATCAGTCGAATAATGTCGAGGCATGCCGGGTTTTGACTAGGAAATTAAATATTTCAAGTTAGATTCTATAATAATTGAAAACCTACGATATTTTTCTTCCAAATTTAATTTTTTAATATTTTCCGATCTTTTACTACTATCAATTTCAATTTTACTCCAAATTGTCCTTTCGTTAAAGCTACCCATACATTTGTGATTTGTGACTGTGTCGGTTGTCATTTCTCCACACACTATAAAAAATCACAATAAGTTTAAACGTCAACAACCAGACATCACTTTTACTTTTCCAAATGGCATTTTCATTTTGTAAAATTTCAATGAATTCTAACAAAAAATATTTTCACTTTTCGTATTTTTATTTTAATTCTACCGAAATGAATATTTTGGCGTTTTATTGTGAACTAATTTAAAAATTTTTTCAAATGTTCGCGCACAATTCCATACACTTTGTTACAAATCACAATTAATTGAAAAATTTCAAATTTTGTGATTTGTTGTCATACAGCCCCATTAACATGTAAAAAGACGTCGAACACAACAAATCATAGTCACAAATCACTAGTGTGTGGCCATTTTTTAAAATTTTTAGCCTGTTGTTGTTTCACATATCGTCGTGCGGGAGTTTATACGCCATTTTATATTTTTTATATATGTATCTCAAGTTAATGATGCCACTTTAGGTTTTCGACCCCAAATTTTTCAAGTTTGCAATTTGTTTTCTGATATCTCGTTCAGTTTCGAAGATAAATAGCCAAAAATGGATTGCAGATTTTAAAAATTTTGGTGTCAAAAACCTAAAGTGGCATCATTAACTCGAGAAATATAAAATAGCGTATACAGGACTTAAACTCCCGCACGACGATATAAAATGGCGAACGTTTTAAACCATTCGTCTTCTGAAATCAGGCTGTTTATGTTTTGAGTAATCTTGAACTATTTTTTGAATTTTTTCGTGCTTTTTTCCACATGTCATCTTCCGGAACACATCTTACTAGATTTTTTAAATGTGTACAACTATTTTATTAAGCCTAAGGAATTGTATTGTTGTTTAAGTTGAATTGGATTGTGTTGTTTCCTTAAGAGATTTTGATGCAATTCCCAAATTAATTAAAATATTTTATTTTAATATACAAAAATGTTTTTTGTGTAAAAATTAAATACTCGATAATATAATAATTCGAAAATATTCAAAGTACTTATATTTTGGTACTTCTCTACCGTGTACAGAAAAGGGCGAAGGTGCTTCTTCATGCTTGTTGGAGCATCGGCGTAATTTGCCGTGCGTTTCATTGTTCTATATGTACTACCATGGGATGAGCCCTGATAAAATAAAGGACTTTATTTCGAATAATCGCATGTTTTTACGGACCACTCGTACCTCTTTAAGAGCACACCCTTTCTTAGTTCTTTGTCCAGTGAATCGTATATAGAAATAATATATTATGGCTCTTTTATATTTATCCCAACTTGAATAATAGGGGTGTAGTCGCCGTGGTCTAGTGGTTAATGTGTTGGCTTACTGAGACATGGGCCCTGGGTTCGACTCCAGGCTCTGACATCTTCAAAAAAAGAAATATGAAAAAAATATTTCTTTCTACCTCTCAGCAGTCTTCTGGCAAAAGCTCTGAGAGTAACTAATTGCCATGGACAAGCTTCTCAAGTCTGTCGTTCGGATTCGACGTTAAACTGTAGGTTCCGGCATTCATGGGTAAAAAGTGATGCACACAATATGGGTGCTGTGAGAAGCTAGGCAATAGTTCTGAAAAAGGGTTGTAATGGCGGGTTATGTATGTATGTATGTATGTACTAATCTCTATATTAAATATCATATTAAATATCAAAGTAAATAGACCTGCCATTTTGAAATTTTCTGAATAAGTTTCATAACTAAACAAAAAACAGCTGATTGTTTTATTTTTGTGCAAATTTACAAAAAAAAAACAACAGAAAAGTTACTAAATATTTGCATAGGTAATTGAAAGAAATAACACCCTCAATTACTATCTTTAATACACAAAAACTATTATCTGGGCATGTGGAACTCACCTAACTGTTGTTGTACATGAAACTTTTAAATAAAAATATTATTTTCTTTTCTATTTTGACATAAATAAATCCTAATTGAAAATCATTAAAGGTTCATATTTATTAAAGTTGTATAATATTAAAGTTCCTAAATTTCTTTCCTTAAATATCTGTCTTCAAAATATATTTAAAATTGTCAATATAGGGACAAATGTTTACTGTTTTAGGTACAAAATGTGCTCGAAATTTTCATACTCACTTCTATCTTTTAATATAATCTTTTTTGGTGGCTCCTTTTGATAGTTACGCTTCAAACTCAAACCCGGTTCATTTCCATTCTTGTCTTTTTTGACCATTTCACTGAGAAAAGTTATGTAGCTAATGGCCAACTTCAAAGTATCCACTTTACTGAGACGCTTTTCATAAGGCAAAGTGGGTATGTGTGAGCGTAGACCCTCGAAAGCCTCATTTATACTCTGCATACGACGGCGTTCTCTTAAGTTGGCTGCCTGGCGCTGTTGGGCCACCTGAGAGGCACATTTCATGCGACGTTTATGTGAACGTCTACGCATGAAAATAAAAAATATACTATAGATTAGATTTAAGAGGCATTTAGTCTAAAGGAAAAAATGCTAAATGGGAAACCTACGCCTTTTCATTATTCTCCTGGTCACTATTGAAACCACTGCTATATGCGTCATCGTCTGTATCAGAACTATTATCATCGCCAAAGAAGAATTCCGAGCTTGATGAAGAAGAGCCGTTTGTAGCTTGAGAACCTTCGAAGAAGTGGCGGGCCATTGTTGATTCCAAATCAAAATTATCTATGGAAAACATAGTTGCTAAGTGGTTAACGGTAATTATAAGAAGCGTAACAATGGCAAGTGGAGGTCACGTGGCAACACTTAACGCCTACAAACAGGAGCTAAAAGTCATAAATCGAGAAAGGGGACTTGTGTTCACTCACTTTTTACAAATAAAAAGTTCACTTTTTTAATTTTTACTGATTATTTCTAATTCTTTTTTTATCTTTTTTGAGATATTTGGAAGATAAGATTACACTTGTTTTACTGTAATAATCAAAGCATAGTAGCAACTTCAATTTTCTAAACAAAACACACACACAATTAGATTTACATTTTCCCCGCTGGTTAATTTGTTTATGTGATCATTTAATGCGGAAAACGTGCCACCTATTAAGTGGCACATGTCTTTTATTTGTTGGTGTTAATGTTGTTGTTCTGTTTTTTCTTCTCTCCGTTACCATACAATACACTTATTAATTGAGCCGTTAAACACTTAAATTTTATTATTTTTTCCTTCCGCTTTTAACTTCCGTTTTCCTACGCGTTTAACTATCGAATGTATATCACTCAGAAAAGTAAAACAAAATTTCGTCCTTTATGTTGTTGAACTACTACTACTCGTTTAGGGAAACTTATCAGTGGGTTGTTAGCTTAAGGGGTGGTTGTACTGTTATCATTGTAAGAGTATATGCTCATATATGGGTTCTAACATGGCTGACGGTATAGTTCAAAGAAATATAGGGGTGGAGCCAAATAAATTTTATTGTTTTGGCCAATCATTACAAAGAGTTACTAATTATTTTCCTTTAGTAAAGTTTATAATGAAATTTATTTTAAATTATAATTTTGATTTTTTTACGCCTTCTTATGAGTATTGAAGCGATAAAGGGGAAAGAAAAATTTAATTTAAAAACATTTTTCAGTTAATTTTTAATTGTTGCAAATTTTTTCTTAATGTGTTCTCAAATGGTTTTTTGACATGCAATAAGATTTAAGAAAATTAAAACCCTTTTCTTTGAGAATGCGAAGTTTGTTTTAAAGGCTTGAAATAAACATTTAAAATCTCTTCCAAGAACATGTTAATGATAACAACTGAATCTCGAAATCAATAAGAATGACGATGTTGGGGAAGTCCGCGTGATTAAAGATCAAGTCACATAGGAAGTTTCTAATTTGATCACTGGATACGATAAAAATCGAGTTAATGGTTTGGTGTTGTAAATCATAACATACATAAATAAATAAAAATTAAATATTTTACTGAAAATAAGATAAAAACAATATAAAAATTTTAATTGTCTCAATTAAAAAATTATTTAGAAACAAAATAAAAATATTTGTTTTTTTGTTTGAGTTAAATAAAAAATTTATTTGAAATTTAAAAATAAGAACATGATTATGAAAATCAAATAATGTTTGATTTGTGGCGATCGTCATCATTCTTTCATATAACTAATTCGTCAATTAAGCATAAAAATATTATTGAATTTTAAATTACTCGTACTTCAGTGAAATATTGTATTCTGTGTATATGTTTTTTATATTAAACTTAAATTTTTGTTATTATTAGCAAAGTTATTCTGAAAGTTATTTCTAAAGTTCTCTTGGAAATAGATCGTCTCGTCAATTTTGTTTCGTACTTTTTAATTTAAAATTCAAATACGTATTGTTATTTATATTACATACATACATAACTGGCCTTTACAATCCTGTGTCAGGATTACGGCCTAGCTTCTCGCAGCACTTATATTGTGTGTGTAAATTTTTATTCATGAGTACATGGTAATTAATTACTCTCAGAGCTTTTGCCAGAAGACTGCTGAGAGGAAGTCGCCGAAAGAAATATTTTTTTCATATTTCTTTTTTTTTTAAGATGTCGGAGCTGGGTGTCGAACCCAGGGCTCATGTCTTAGTAAGCCAACACACTAACCACTAGACCACGGCGACTATTATTTACGTAATTTAAATAAACAAGTACTTCCTCTTGTTGCGTAATATTCTCGCTTTCATTTGCCCATAATTTTTACTACAAAATGTTTCCCAAATATCGTACACGTCTTTGGTTTAAAAAATTGTGGATACACACGTGTAAGTACTTATATATCGTAGTTATCATTCCTTTTCTTGTTTTTGGCTGAACTATAATTGAGGGAGTGCAGCGACCATTGTCGTGGAGTTGTTCATATAAAACAAAATTGTATACATTTTAGCATAAACTTTAGTTCAATCTGTTTTTTTAGATTCCAAGTCAAAATAGAAACTTTTCTCCATTAGTGATTTGTAGTTCACATTATTTTCTAAGCCTTCGTCCAAACTGTGAAACATTTGCTGAGAAAAATTTTTAAATTCACTTTTGTAACTACAGTCATGTCTAAATATAAAGGTTCATATTTATAAATCATAAAATGCCGATAATATTATAAAACGATGTATACTTACGGTGGCCATCCGTTCTGTATTATACAGAACAGTTCTGTATTTGAAACCCATGTTCTTTATAAATTATTCACTAGAGAAAAACATAAATATGTTCTGTATTTTATTTAATGTTCTGTATTTTCAAGCTTCAATGTAGTATTTGTAGTTTTGATTAACACCTTTGGAAAAGAGTCTCCTAACGAGCCTCTTAAGCAGAGTCGAAATGGTCATAGGGACATATACATACATATGTGTGTATGTACATTAGACAGTACTTAAAAAAAAGTTTCCATTCACGACCTCCAATATAATGGCTTCAAAAAAAAATTATAGAATGTAGGGTTCCCCATTTTAGTTTTTTTGTCATATCTTAACCTAAGATCATACGATTGCCACAATGCACCAATTTTCACCAGTTTTTATATGACAATCATGTGATTGCACAATAATGTGACAATCATGTGATTACATATGGCAAATGATGATAATATTTTGTTAGTTTTAAGCAAACATATGCAACCCTGCTGTGACAATTGTGTGACAACTTTAAATACAACCGCGAGGCAATAAAAATGTCAAAAGTGTGCCAAATTATATTGTGTTCTTTAGTGACAATCAAATTTTACAATACGCGCCAATATTTTATTTCTTATAGTTAGTGCTTTCAATTATTTTTGTGGGTACAAATTTAACGTTAATTTAATGTTTTTCAAAGTGCATATAAAATATATTTGCATTTTTTGCCAGCCTTCATTTATTATCGTGAGTACAAGTTTTCGATTTAATTATAATTATATTTTTTCTAAAATTATATTTATAGTTAGGTAGAATTTTTCATTAATTGTACTCTTACCGGCCAGTTAAGCTTTGTATACCCACTAGTATTTCTACTTTTCCATTTTGAGTTTGCCCATTTATTTTTTTAAGTATATTTATACACAACTATAAAGTTTTTGTTATATTTATGTACATATCGTCGATGGAATTAAAAAAAGCTGTAACTGACAAAACCTTAAATGTTCACCAGAGCCAAAAAACTTTCATAAAAGTAGAACAAATACACTGGTATTTTTCATTTCGCAGACGGCGTAAGTGAATTTATTTTCATCGCAGAAATCTGGGACCTGGACCAATCGACGCGTATTTTTTTCTGATAAAAATGATGCAAAAAACGTATTTTCGATTTTTTGTCAGTTACAGCGTTCTTTAATTCCATTGACGATATGTATGTATATTTGTTCAAACAATCATATGAACGAACAGCGGCATTTATTGTCACAAAATTATTATTCGCCAACTAGTACCAATAAAATGTATAAAATGAAACAATGATGTGACTGCAGAACATTTGATTGGAACAAATTTATTATTGGGCACAATATCAGAACAATGAAAATTTGGCCAGTTTGGTGCATTTTGGCAATCGTGTGATCTTAGCTTTAGGCAATTATAGTCCTATCTTAAAGTATGAGATATCAATGTTTTTGTCTCGAGAAGACCAACGTTTTCCCTTAGAGGTCATAGACCTAAGTATCTAGTTCTAGTATTTATTCACAAGATCTCTTTTTGTACACCCTAATGTACCACAATAATGACAAAAAACTAAAGCTGGGAAGAAACTATGAAACTTCTGTTGAAGTAGCAGTTCGATAATTCCAACAGAAACTCTTTTAAATTTCATTAGAAAATTAAAGCTCTCTATTAATCATTACAGTTTTATCAACGAAGAGTTACTATACTTAATGCAGGACAGTCAGCATTTACAGTCGGATCTTGGAGAGACTTTTTAAGCATAGATTAGCAGAATCTATCAGAGCAGCTGGAGGCTTATCGGGAAGACAGTACGGCTTCCGACCGGGTATGTCGACTATTAATGCCATAGCAGATGTTGTGGAAATCGTTGAGCGTGCCCAGCAGAGACGATATTACCCGAAGCGCATAGTTGTTTTGGCAACTCTTGACGTAAGGAATGCTTTTAATAGCCTACGCTGGATAGATATCATGAAAGCACTTCGGGAGAGATTTTCTATCCCAGGATACTTGCTGGCGATGATTCGAAGCTATCTAGATGACCGTAAACTCCTCTATGACACACCTGGAGGCCAGAGAACGATTGACATAACCTCTGGTGCAGCACAGGATCTATCCTCGGTCCCGATCTTTGGAATCTTAGTTATGATGGGATCCTGAACATGGAGATGCCTGAAAATACACACCTGGTTGAATACGCCGACGACATAGTAGCGGTCATTTCGGCAAGGGACATGGAGGACGCTAAAATGAAATTGAACCAGGTTATGATTAGAACTAGGATATGGCTGGATGGCCATGGTTTAGCGCTCGCTGGAGATAAAACCGAAGTGATTTTGATGACACGAGCTCATATACCACTTGAGGTAACCATGAGGATGGACGATTTATCCCTCGTCACTCAGAAGTCTCTAAAATACTTGGGATTAAGGCTTGACTGTAGACTCACTTATTGGGCTCAAGTGCAGTATGCAGCCAACAAAGCGGCAAGAGTAACTGGTATGTTGAGCAGGTTGATGGCAAATATTGGAGGTCCTACACAGAGTAAAAGGAAATTTATAATGGCTACCACGAACTCGATACTTTTGTATGGCAGCGAAATTTAGGGAGATGTACTGAGATCGAAGACCAAGCGCACTGTGATAGAAGCGGTGCAGCGAACGGCGGCATTGAGAGTTGCCTCAGCCTACCGCACAGTCTCGGCTGAGGCAATCTTCGTAATTAGCGGCGAGATACCTCTTCACCTTCTGGAAAGTGAGCGAAGGAGAGCTTGGCATGCGAAGATAGGAAACATTAACATTAATACCGACGAACTACGATCTCAGACATTACAACGATGGCAAGAGCGATGGAGTACAGCAGCAACTGGAAGATGGACAGCTAGACTTATCCCAAATGTGGAGAGATGGATTAAGAGAACCTTTGGGGAGGTCAACTACTTTTTGACCCAGTTTTTTTCCAACCACGGTTATTTTAGAAAGTACCTACACCGTATGGGGAAGGTGAATGAACCTGGTTGCATTTACTGCGACTCAACAAGCGACGATACGGAACATACTTTCTTCGAGTGCACCAGATGGCAAATTGAGCGCAACATACTGATGGGGAGAATTGGACATTTCAGTCCAGAAAATATAGTAGAGAAAATGCTTCAAATGCAGTTGGAATGCTGTAAAAATTACACCGAGCGCATATTGCGCGAAAAGAAGAGAGACCTCGATGCTCTGCAGCAAAATGAGATATAGGAAGATGAGCCGAAAGCTTGATGCTGGCTACAAATGTGGCGTTCCCAGACATGGGAGAGTGAAAACGGTCCTTTTCAGGACGTCGCTCTGGGCCTTCCCGAAGTAATGCAGGAAGCGGTTCCGGGAAGGTAATCTCACCAGAGGAGGAGGAGGGAATGTTTTAGTGGATTCACCACTCGACGCAACTGGTGATGACCAGTTGTAAGTGCGAAGGCATTTTTAACCCTACCTCACACGCCAAAAAAAAAAACAGTCGGATCTTTAAGTATTTATAACGAATTCGTGTCTTTGTCTACCTCTCTTGCCTCTCTAACCCGTTCGCTTCTAAACAAAAGAAAATATTATGCAAATAATAAGCAAATACAATTTTTAGAAATCCTGAAGATGATATCCGAAGGATATCGAAATATTGATTATTAAATTAAAAATAAACTTGACCTTGAGCTTGAAAAAAGTATTTGCTTATTATTTTGATAATTTAGAAACAGGTCGAACAATTATATAATTTTTCTGAAAATATTATACTTTAGTTTTACTTCTTTTTTTCAAAATAATATAAAAACTTCCGTTTGGGAATTTAAAAGTTTTTTTTAAGTTAACTTTTAGATTGAAACTAGTTGTTTAGAAACTAATTTTTATTTTATGGTGTTTAAAAATTATGTACATACATGCATATGTATGTATGTATGTTGTTATGTACTTATTTAATGATCACAGTTATTTTTCAATTTTTGGTTAATTTACTTATTTTGTTTTTTTTTTTTTTGTTTTAATTTTGTAATTTTACATTTAAATAATTAATATAATAAATATATGCCTATGTACGTTGATTGGTTGTTTGCTTGCATTTTATAGTTGTTATTGATCAAATATTTCCTTGTTCTGTATTTTGGTTTAAAAAATATGGTCACCGTATGTATGTATACTGTAACTACCCTAAATCCAGCGTACTTCACTAGACCTTCTACTACCATTTGTCCACATTTCTCGGCTCATTATTTGAGTGACTCAGAAATAAAAACTTGAGCTATAACCAATTTTTAGATATACCAAATTTAATTAGTTTGCGTTTGAGGTACCACGCCTATTTGTCTGCCCTTTTTTTCTAATGATGATTTTATTCACTACGAAATCAATCACACCAAATTCAGAAACTTTAACTTCGACACTTCTCAAGATATAATGAAATCAAAATTTAACTTGTATGGAGTTACCACACCCACTTGTCCAATTTCGCACACTGTATGACAGATGATTTTCCTTGACCATGAAGTCATTCAATTCGAATTCAGAAACTTTAGCTTTAACAGTTCTCAAGGTATACAAAAATCAGTATTTAGTTTGTATGTGATGTATCACGCCCAGGCCCAATTTTGAAGGGTAAAAACATACTCTATTGGAGTGATTGACCGACAAACCAATAGGCAAACAGATTTACAAAGAGATATCGTCGTGCGGGAGTTTAAGTGCTCTATCCGCCATTTTATACATCTCGAATTAAAGATGCTACTTTAGGTTTTCGACCCCAAATTTTTCAAATCTGATCGATTTTAGATCGATTTTCTCAAAATACATTATCAGCACATGGAGCACTTAAACTCCCGCACGACGATATGTATATGGATTAGTTCAAACATATTGGGAGTTATTAAAAAACAAACAAAAAATTGTTTTTGTTATAATTTCTTTATACATAATTAATAAATTAATCAATCGGACATTTCTACTTTATTTTCCAAATTTGCATATAATATTATTTGAAAATATTTTATAATTTTTTCCATATGTAAATTCGTCGAAAAGTACGGATATATATATTTGATATTCTGAAAAATATTCTTATGGCGAAATCTCCAGAAAAACCCGCTAAAGTCATAATCTGGTAATGAATGGCCGACTTCCTAAAAGCAAAGCATAATATGAAAATTAGCATATGCAATCCAAAGTATGTTTTAGCAGAAACCATGCATTGTAGAGAAATGTAGAATAAAACTGCTTTAGGAAATGCAACTTACGCGTGAACAACTAAAATACTAGGACAGCAAATTTCAAAACGCCCTAAATACTAAACCAACATGGAGGCAGATTCGTGAAATGGGCGTTGTCAGTACAAATCACATATAAAAGCTTTGGATGATAATGCCCTTAATACAGAATTTACAAATATTTCTCAACCATCTGCAAACTTTGGTTTTTATAATGATGGGAATATTATACCTATGGCGAATGATTTTCAATTTCAACATATTAGTTTGAATGACACTCTGGAAGGATTTAATCCAATGCTGTTGGTCATCCTCGATTTATAGAGTTAATATTTTCTTTAAAAATCATATTTTCAACACTATTTAAACTCTAAGTACTGTTGCAAATGAATGGAAGATAGATAGCGAAAATTGTTCCGTTGTCTAAGAGTGATGGTAATTTCCAGCCAATCTTACACAGAAAAAATTTTTTCTGAAATAATTTAAATCAACAAATTAATTAGTATAATTCAAATGTTCCAATTAAATTTTTAATTATTACAATTAATTTTTTAATAGAAGCACACAAATAGAAATGTTTGTGCGTATGTTTTTTTCTTTTGCCTTAGTATTGTGTAATATGTTATATAAAGAATCAATATATGATTACTTTTGAATTTAAAAATTCGAATACGTATTGTTATTTACGTAATTTAAATAAATGTTTAGCATTAAGATATAAAGGAGACATATTTTATATACATATATTTACAAGTATTTTAGTTTAAAAACATCTTGTATAAAAAAAAATAATAATTTTAAACTTTAAGTAATTAAAAATATGTAATTAACCATGAAAAATTTTTCGATAAAAAATTTAATATCACTAGCATAAAAAGCAAACAAAAAAAATGTATTCATAAAATTTTTGTTTTTTTTTATGTGTATGTGTCTGTTTTATTTTTGTACATATATTTTTTGTGTACAAATATATATAATATACATATGTATATATATGTGGTCTCCGTGGTCTAGTGGTTAGTATGTTGGTTTACTAAGACGAATGCTCCGGTTGAAGCCCCCGCTCTAGCATCTTGAAGCAAAAAATATTAAAAAATTTGTATTTCTTTCGGCGACTACCTTAGGCTGTCCAAAATTACATATTTTACAATTATCATTTTTGGAGAAGAAAATATAATTATATTTTATATAAGTTAATTACTTTGTGTATTTTTAGGTTGATATTTTTTAATAAAAAATGAAAAAAAAAATTTGTATTTGCAAATCAATGGTGGTATGAAATAAAATTTTAGTTCCAATTTATTTTTTAATTGTACCAATTATTGTCTGAATTTTTAATTAAAAGTTTAATTCGTCCAATTAAATATTTAATTGTAAATTTTTTTTGGAATTAATAAAAATTTTAATTGATACAAATTATTTTCAAAAAGTTCGACACTATTAATTTTTTAATTGATATTATTAATATTGTTTGTAGGGGCAAAGCCAGTGAACAATTTAATTGGTAGTACAAATTTGTTAATTGAAATCGATTTTCAATTTTTTCTGTGTAGGCTATGTCTATAAAATTATCCAAAGCGGGTTTCTACAGTTTTTAGCACAGCGGTTTAACTTTTTACATTCTTCAAGCAATATACGAATACATATCCCATTAATAAATAATTCATTCTTTGAAAGGTCATATTTAATCAAAATTGCTCACTCTTGGTATTGTTTACCTAATGAATTAAAATCATTTTCTTATTCTCTACCAGTATATCGTAGAATACTTATCAATTACATGAACACTTTTTCGGAAACCTAAATATTGCAGTTGCAATACATCACTGATAATAGGCTCTTTATTTGAATTTTTTTTTTAATCTTCTATAGGTATATGTTATAAATTGAAGCTGTTTTAATCAAATTTTAGATTTAATTATAATAGGCCATATTGCAACTGGCGAGGTAGTCGTCGTGTAACGACATTTTTGTAATAGATTAAAGGCAAGAGAAACATTTTTTTTATTCTGTTACAAAAATGTCGTCAGACGACAACGACATCGCCAACTGGAATAAGGCCGAATATTTAAGGATTACTACATAAAACACTGTAATATGTATTTGGCCATTGAAGATTTTTTATATTACCAAATTTATAAATAAAAATAAAAAAACTTGATGGTGTCCGGGTTACAGAGTCTACTGTGGTAGTAAAATAAGTTTCGGAATTTGCACGCTGTCCGTATTTGTACATGTTCGGAATATCGAAATGATACTGTAATTTTAATAAATGAAAAAAATTATATATTTCATATTTAATAAAATTTATTCATCTACTTACAGTTTCAGACAACAAGACAAATCTTATAAATATATAGTGTGAACAACTATAGATGAGGAATACTCACCATTAAGACAAACTACAGTCGGGTTTCGATTATCCGGGATCCTGTTAACCGATAACCCCGATTAACCCTGACGGCCAAAGATCAAACTATTGTTTTTTGTTTGTAATGTGTTTAAATTGTTTGCTTTGATTAACCGCGATTACCTCAACTCTCCGTGATGAAAACGGGGAATCCCTTTGTTGGCATACGATGAATCAGAAGCATTTACAAGTGATTAGTTTAATTGTGAAATTTGAGAAGTGCGGGTGGTTAGATCTAAATTTATTTAATATGGCATCGTTACCAGCAGTAAAAAGACAAAGAAATATTTTACATAAATATTGAAGAAAAATTTAAAATAATTAATGAACATTCAAAAAATAATGTGAGTGTTAAAATGCTAGCTCAAAAATACGAAGTTGGGATATGACATTACTATCTTGAATTAATTCTTTTAATGTATGTATGTATACAAGGTTCACTTGTTATATAATAAAAATATTAAAAAATCGGTATAATGAAAATCGATTAATCGGATAATCGAGGCCAGACTGTAGTTAAATCCGGTTTTTCGTATTTAATTAAAGTTAAATAGGTTTCAAATATGTTTTAAATTAAATTTTATATACAAATTACTACAAAAGTATATATAAAATAAGTTTCGACTGAAAAATGATTTTAAATTACCTAACTGAAAATAATAATTGGAGCTTTGTATGTCGGTGAAATTAAGTACCTTAAAGGTTTATTTAAGGAAAAAATACTATTCTGTAAAAATTAGATCAAAAACAGAATCATAATATTTCAACTATAAAAGCATTACCTTAATAGATTGGAATTATGTACATACATACACATTATGTATGTATAAATATAATACTTAAAAAGATAGCAATAATTAATAATAATATAAATATTCCATCCGAAATCGAAAATCAAACTGAAAAAATTCAAGGTATATGGCTTTAAATCTCTTCTTTTTTCTTTTCTCCGTTTCCGATTTCCATACATATGTATACCTACATAAATGAAATTTTGTAAAACTATTTTTGTAATTAATTTACAAATTTTATCATCATTTACTTCCTGGTATGTATGTATATCCTGTTGTCTTGTTATTTTTTTTTTTACCAACACTTTGTTTATTGTCTTTTTTTTAATATTTTGATGAGTGCCAAAATAATAGAAAACACAAAAAATAAATTTGTTTATACAGCTGCAATAAGAAGAAGCAAAATAACAAACCTTTCTGTCTAGCTACATAGTTATGCCTCCCCGTACGAGTATGTATGTTTTACAGACACAAACAGTAAAAATAACAAATTTGTTTATTATGGTAACCTTAGCACGAATTGATTTAAAGAACAACACCAACAGCAACAGTGATAAACGAAAAATAACAGCAAAAAGCACATCATCATCATCATCATTGTACAATAAAAGCAACAGCAACATAAAAAAGGACATTTAAACAAAAATACAAAAAACAGCAGTTTTAGCACTACATTTTTAACCCTCAAAAAGTTTTAAACACCTTTAAAGCATTTTGTCTCATATTTTGTTTCATCGAAAGGTTTTCTTCACGATTTAATTGTGAGAAACAAATTTTTAAGTAACCGTCGATTTTTCTTTCCCATATTTAGCTGTGTCAGGAAATTTAGTGTTTTGTTGAGCGTTGCATCTTATTCATCTTCAGAAGAAGATAAAAAATAATTTTTACTTAAGATGCAATAAAAAAAAAATAATTAAGACTTCACTATTACTTTGATTTTATATAGCAAGCAAAAAGTTAGTGTAATTGCATGTGGATGCAACTTCTTCTAGAAAGCTAAATTTTGCTACTTTCCTACTATTAACTTATCTTTAGACGAAGTACACCTTTTATTAGCATTACGAATTTCTTCGTTGTCGTTAGCACTTCGAGTTCGCATAAGACTGAAAGATTCTTATAAAATAAAAAAATTTATGTATGCATTTTAATAAAAAAATTAAGGGATATCCTTATGTGCATACTAGGGATGCCAATGCCGAAATCCCGAAAATAAATTTATGCTAAATTTTTATTGATATTGATTATTTAAGGTTGAGATAGAAAGAAGTATTTCCAAACAGAATGCATCGTACTGTTGACAATTCTTTCAACAACGGTGATTTTAAATGTTGTTGTTCTTTTGTTGCATATATTAGCAATAAAATAAAATTAAACCAAGCCTTTCATATGACACACTGGATGCATTCATTTTTTCAAGTTTTTAAGAGAAGAAAAAATTTAATTAATCGAAAACTAAAAAAATTACTAAATCCTATAGATATTTACTTTAAATCCTATAGATATTTACTTTAATGCTTTAAAAAAATTTACGTATGAACCATACACGCATATCGCAATTGATCAACAATAAAGGAGTTAATTCAAATTTTCTTAAAAGGTATTATTTTGGTTTCAGCCTTTTTTCAAGTAAAAAAAAATCAAATTTCTTCATAAAATTTTGTTGCATTTTCAGTTTTGCTAATAAAATAAAAAAATTCGAGATATTTCAAAAATAAATCGAAAAATTGATTTTGTTTTGCAATAATTTCAAAATACATATTAAACAAAAACAATGTAAACATATTTCCAAGTGTAATTTGCTAACTATGATGTATTCGGATTTTCGAATTCTTTAAAAATGTAACCACAAACAAATTTTGGCCTCTACTAAGTTTTAAAAAATTTGAGTCAATACCCTGTTGTTGATCAAGTGCGATATGTGGATGCATTTTAAAGCTTTAAATATTAGTGATAATTTTTAAATTCCGAATTCATTTATTATTTATTTGCTACTTTGATTTTTTAACAATTTGTTTTGTTTTTGGTTATTTTTTTAATATTCAATTCAATTCAATTTATTAAATTTGTCTATATATTGTATAATATTTTACATTTGACTTAGACATATAATTAACAATAATACATACACAATGGCTTAATAAAATAATATATACATTATCATTATTCCCTTAGAGGTAAAAAATTTGGCAAAAACCTATTTGAAAATTTTTAAATATAATAAAACACTAAACTATTTAAAACCTAACACCTAATTAAATATTATGAGCTAGCTTAATAATATGTTCATAACCAGAATTTAGGTATCTGAATTTAAAATTGTCATTAAGTCTGGCAAGTTTATTTTTAACTTTTTCTATACCTGCGAGAGAATGGAAACGCTGAGTCGAAATGAACCATGGATGGTTATAAATTAGCTTCAGCTGTTTGTTTCGGGCTATTTGCAATTTTTGTAAGTGGAAGTTCGCACTGGTCGACCAGACAGGCGCTGTTACTATGCAGAATGAAACATATTCTTTAATATTATGTTCTTATTCTCAATGCTCAGCGAAGAATTTCTATTTATAAATGGATACAGTATCCTAGTTAGAACATTTAATTTATTCACAATATAAGATATGTGGTGCTTTGCGAACCTATGCAAACTAAGCTGCACACACCAGGAGATCCGACAAAGATTTGGCAATTCTGATACTACTTTTGCCTGGAAAGTAATATCCCCCGGTACTGAGGAGGGTGCATACACTACGTGTACTCCCCATAGAGCTGCGCCCAAGCCATCAGGTAAAACTTCTTCATGCCTCCGCGGCGTACAAAAGCCTTATGGGCTAAACTGTAGTACCAGGTAAAGAAGTCTCTGAGCGGACCTCAAGATCACCAGTTGTGGTTACCAGCCTACTCCGAGGGCACAAGCCCCGGTCGCCAAAACCCAAACCGTAACCCCCAAGAAGGGTGGGTGGGGGAATTTTCAAGACATATTTGGGTTTCGAATGTGAAGCAAAAAATAAGTTTTACTTTTTCTAATTATTATTCTGAAAAAATAAAACATTACACTCATTGGCTCCGTGAACTTTATAATAAAATACATTTCCATTAAAAATACTTTCGACAAAAAGTGTTTGAAACAAGTTACTTACTTTTCTAAACAATTTGTACAAAAGAAAATTGGAATTTATGATAGAATATGTATGCGGAATGGAACCAAAAAATGTGTTCTCTGGAATATAATGATACTTATTACACATTCAAGAAGGCTTATTGCCTGTTTTGAAAAACAAGCAATTTTACACGATTGGAAATGTATATGAAAAGTGCTTAAAAATGTAGTGTTTTTCATACAAATCATTAAAAAATTTAATTGATAGATACTACAAATATTTGAAAATAAATTCATTTGTTTTTTTTTTTCAATCTAGCCGTTAACCATATAGAAAGATTGGACACTCTTTATTGTTTCAAAATTGTGTGACTTTTAAAACATCATAGGTTTTAAAAAGCAAAAATGTGCATTATAGGGTTAAGCCCCCTTTTTTCAAGTCAAAGAAAAATGAAAAATTATATTTTGACACATACGGCCTATATAAGCGAAAACCACCCCACTCTACCCACTCTATCTAAAGCGAATGCATATAAACGTTATGCTCTATTGGTTTAAATGAACATGAATTTCTGAAAATATGAAGATGTTTTGTATTACATTTATTTGTTATTCAAAAACTAAATATTTGAACAACAAAAAAATATATGCCGGTTGTAGTTTAAATTAGAGTTTCAAAGGATATTTTTAATGTCGTTTTAATTATTACAAATTAATACTGTTAGGGATTTATGTATAAAGATTGTTTAAAAAATTGGATTAAATTTTTATTAAAGATGTGATGATGTTTGAAATCATTAATCAATTTTTTTTTTAATTTTTCTTTCTGGTAAATTCTTTGGATACGAAAACTTGGAAATTTAAGAAAGGGTAAGGAGTCAGTTATATTTCCAAGGCGTGAACACAAATTAATTTATATAATGAAATTTACTTTAAGTATGTATATAGAAAAATACATATTTGCATTGACAAATTACCAACTTCAGACACTTTATTTGTTTATAAGGTTTAGAAAATTTAATATATACCAATTTTAACTCACAATATGTATTGACCATAATATGCTCACCGTTTCCAAGAAATGCAATAGCCAACACATTAAGTTTTATGTATTATATTTGATTAATGATTTGCTTTGACCGTGAAGTCATTCAGAACAAGCTCAGAAACTTTTACAGTTATTAGGACATACAAAATTCAATATTTATTTATTTATTTATTTATTTATTTATTTAAGTCAATGGATGAAAATCCTTACTGACCATTACATATAAAATTAACATTAAATTAAAATAATTTCATTTACTAATATATATAATTTTGACAATACAAATGATACAATTACGTATTAAGAAAAACAATAACTTTTCGTTTTATAGAACGTGAATTTGAAGAAAAATCAACAAGATCTGACAAATAATTATATTGGCGACATAGTCTAGTAAAAGGATCAGCAAGAGCATAATTAGATCTACATAAATGAACATGAATAGGGTTATAATAACGTGAATTACGACAAGGAATGTTGAATCTAACAGAATTTAAAAGAAATTCACAGCATATATCCCCACTGATCAGATTAATCATAAATGATATATTTAACATAGTACGTCGACTCTGAAGGGTAGGAAGCTTTATTAATGCCAGTCTGTTCACATATGAAGGCAAATCCATGTAGTTCCATCCAAGTCCACGCAGACAAAACAACAGGAATTGTTTTTGCACAGATTCAATATGGTCACTATGAACGTTGTAATATGGATCCCAAACGATTGATCCATACTCCAAAATAGGTCTGACGAGTGAAATAAACAACTGTTTAGTAATGTACGGATCAGAAAACTCTTTTGCCCACCGCTTAATAAAGCCAAGAGCACATCTAGCCTTATTTACAGCCATAGTAATATGGTCAGTAAAGTTCAATTTTCTATCCAGTAATATACCAAGGTCAATAAATGAATCCACCAACTCCAATTGATGACCACCAATTGAATAATTAATATCAATAAAATTACCTCTGAAAAATCGCATGCATTTACACTTTTTAATATTCAGCTCCATCATGTTATACTTGCACCATAAAAAGAAGTTGTCGAGATCACTCTGAAGATAAGCATGCTCATTGGAATTTTTATAGGAAAGAAAAATTTTTACATCGTCAGCATACAATAATATATCAGAAAAATTAATAACGTTAGGAAGATCATTAATAAATAGCGAAAATAGAAGGGGACCAAGATGGCTACCTTGAGGAACCCCAGATGGAACGTAAAAATATTTAGATATACAATTATTCACCCGCACAGACTGCATTCTACCACTCAAATACGAACTTAGCCAGCTTATACTTCTTTGGGTTACTCCCAGCAGGTCCAATTTTTTTAAAAGAAGTCTGTGATTCACTGTATCAAATGCTTTGCTAAAGTCAGTATAAATTACATCTGTTTGCTTTCCTTGAGTAAATGCAGCATTAACCATGGATGTTAATTGAAGAACATTAGTTACCGTTGAACAGCCCTTTCTAAAACCATGTTGATAAGGTGTTAATAACGATGAAGAATGATGAACAATAAAATCAGCTACTAATTTCTCAAATATTTTTGGGATAGCACTCAGTTTAGCAATACCTCTATAATTTGTAACGTCAGACTTATTACCAGATTTAAAAAGAGGTATAATGTAAGAATTTTTCCAATCCTTCGGAAAATATCCATGCTTAATCGAAGCATTAAACAAGATACCTAAAGGTACGACGAATGATTCCGCACAACGATTCAAAATACCACTTGGAATGCTATCAGGACCAGGACTAAAAGACATCTTAAGTTTCTTCAAGTACACCAAAATATCACCATCATTAAGAGTAGGAAAATGTATTAAATGACTGGAAGCAGGACAATAAGGATACATATTTTTATCATTGTAAACAGCATCAGAATAAGTGCTGGCAAAGAAATCTGCAAACATATCACAAATAGCATTATCATTACAAGATTCTTGATTACGAAATTTCATAACTGATGGAAATCCAGTAGAGTTTCTTTTTGAATTAACGAAGTTGTAAAATGACCTTGGGTTTTTAAAGAAATTATTCTTCATTTTGACTAAATAATTTTTATATAACTCATGACTCAGTATGTTATATTCGGAACGGCTGACAGAATATCTTCCATAATCAATAATCGAACCAGATCGTTTATATTTTTTATAATATTTGTTCTTAAGATTTTTTAATCTTGACAATTGCTTTGAATTCCATGGTGGACCAACCAAAGGATAAGCAGACTTTCTCGGAACACAAATTTCGAAAAAGGAGTAGACAATCTTGTAAAAATTTGAAATTATAACATCAATGTCAGAATTATTGTTAATGGGAGTGGATAAAATTTCATTCCAACACGTATTTATCATCAATTCATTAAGTAAATTAAAATTGGTACGATTGAAACAAAAAACTTTACTAATATTGGAAGGTTTGAGTTCAGTTTCAGTTTGAAATGAAAACTCAATTTTTAACGTTGGATGATAGCGATCCTCAGGCAAAGTAGCAGGTTCAGAACGTACAATAGTGCAACTATTAACATCATTAACAAATACCAAGTCAAGTATTTTTCCAAAGTCATTACACAGACCATTGATTTGATACAGGGATAATCCAAACAAGTCATTCAAGAATTCATCATGGCTATTTTTATTCTTTATCGGGATTAAATAAGGTATATCGACCGTATGTGTCCATGAAATCGATGATAGATTAAAATCACCAACAACAATAACAGTATCATTTACCTCTGCAAGTGATGAAACCGACTTGATAGCGTTAACATGATTAGAATAAACAGAAGAGTCAGAGTCTGGAGGAATATAGGAACATGTAAGGTACATTTTTGACCTTCTTAATTTAACAACAACAGCAACAAATTCAATATCAGACGAATAAGTTTCAATAACTTCAGATGTATATAAGGAAGATACTGCAATAAGAACACCACCTCCTCTACGTAAATTACGATTATATCTATATATTTGATATTTGTTGCAAAGAATTTCCGCATTAAAAACTCCATCAGAAAGCCAGGTTTCAGTAAACATAATAACATCGTATATAAAGTCATAACTATCAACTAAGAGTGTAGACAACTTAGTATTTAGACCACGAACATTCTGATATAACATATTTATGCAATTGTTAGAGGTTGTAAGTTTTTTGAAGCAGATAAATTTCCGGATGGCAAGCGTGCAATATTCATGTTATAATTGTTAATAATTTTCTCGCGATAAATGTATTCACGAACAAAGGTATTCACAGGCCAGAAACTCGGGTCGATAATATGGTGATAATCGTCAGGATTAATTGAAATTTTAAAAGAGGATATTGACCTGGGGGTAGAAGATTTAAATTTATGTACAAACAATTTTACTTTGTGCCCCAATTTAGATTTTATATAATAGCCAATATCATCCGTCGATGTATCACTAGCTAACCGTGAAATAAATACAGCTTTATTCGGCGGAACAGCTTGAAGCGGTTTAGGAGTGATTTGAGTATTCATCGTTATATTATTAACTGCTATATTTTCCGATCTACTGCCCATACTATTTGATGAAGAAGCGATTTGACCAGATGCATTTGATGACGTAGATGGCGTAGACAAAGAATCATTAATGGTAACGGATTTCATAACAGTAGGTGAAGATGGATTACTCAAAGAAGGAACTTCAAGCAATTTATTTGATTTTGCCATCCTTTTAGGTGAAATTTTATCACTAGTATCTACAAATTTATCTAAGTTTGAAAATTTTCCAAATAATTCACCAAAACTGGCCAATCTAGACTGCAATGACGCAAAATCAGTAGTAAGTTTTTCAAATTCGCCTTTATAGCTTTTAAAGAATTTATAGAAATCAACGTTTATCTTCTTACATGCAAAGCAAGTCCATTGCAGGGACTTTACGGGATCTAAAAGCGCATCCGCATCACGTGCCCTCAATGCAGTACATTTTAAATGGTAGTTGCCTAAACATAACCAACAGGAAATCATTCTTTCATTTCCCGTAATTGTACATTTTTCATTTAAGCAATCCATGATATTAAATATTGATATTATAGTTTTCCCGTTCAAACCTTTATTATCGTTATATTTTAAAAATTACGTTACTTTAGCCTTCAACTCCTTAAAGTATGCAGTGATAAAATTATAACAAAGATATATGACAAGATACCGAGCTTTAAGATCCACAGGAGCACAAATAAATAACAAACAAAAGTTAAAAGCTTATTCTTTCTGTTTGGACAAGAACTGTAACAGCTGTTTTTCTATGTATTTGTTGTATTTAATAAAGCGCTTTTATTATTGTTATCAATCTCTTCTCTTTTATCAATTTTATTTTGTTCACTTTACAAAGAAGTTATTGTTTATTTGTTTATCAGTTGATACATTTAGATATTGTTTTTATAATGTTCCGATTTTGTACGTTACTGTTTATTCAGCTATTATAATTGATTTTGTTATTGTCACTTTATATTTTCTATGTATTTTAATAATAATATTTACACTTTTGTTCAATGCTTATTTTTGTCTTAATATTTTATTCCAAAATACATATGTACACAAATGTTATAGTTTTGTAATATATTACAGTTTTTACAGGCAAAAATAATAATCAACAATCAGGATATCAAGAAATCAGATAGCGCGAGCAAAAAAACACGTCCGATTATCACCAATACTTATTATCAATATTGTGTATATGAGGTACCATGCGCAATTATTTGATGGCGCCCACTTTTTAAATTGTGGTATTGATTGTTAGGTTATATAAAACAAATTCAGAACTTTAGCTTCAATCATTGTCAAAAAATATAAAAATCAATATTTTCTCAATTTTGGTCCATGAGTATTGGGAACTACTGTTTATGAGGCTAATGCTTTGTTAGCTGATACCTTGAAAGTTTGTTAAAATATAATATACATATGTATGTATATGTATATTTTCGAAGCTTCTTTGTTTTTCAAGATTTGTTGTTAAAAATTTTTGGGTTTTGAATAGAAAATTTTATAATTTTTTGTAGAAATATAGTATATCATAGAACTAAATTAAATTCAAAGTTTTGGGGGCACTGACACACCTGGATCCGGACATATGAGGTCTTGAAAATCGGAAAAAATACAAAAAGTTATACTTACTTAATTGTAATAATAACAACAATTTTAATTAGCATAATTTGTTGAAAATAAATCGTAATATTTGTAATATCAAAAAAATATTGGATTGTATTTATAAAACCCAATTCTAAAATAAAATTTCGCATTAACAACTCACTTTGTTGATTGAATTTTGGTGATACATATTTTTTCTGTGTATACATACCTTTTACTTTTGCTTTTTTGTCAAAATTTTAAACGTCACGCAAAGCAACAAAGTTTTATCTGACATGGCTATACCAAGCTTCTCAAACCTCCCGGCAGTCATGAAAAAAAATTATCACACACAACATGGGTCCTGCCAGAAGCTAGGCCGTAACCCTGTTTTTAATGTCCATTTGTGTGACGTACACAGAAAAAATATCACCAAAATTCAATCAACAAAGTGAGTTGTTAATGTGAAATTTTATTTTATATATGTGTTTTATAAATACAATCAAATATTTTTTTGATATTACAAATATTACGATTTATTTTCAACAAATTATGCCTATTAAAATTGTTGTTATTATTTAAGCAATATTTTCAAAAACAATAAGACTAAGTTATTAAAAAACAACAAAAACATATGAGATTTATAAAGAAGTTTAACAAAAATATTTATTGAAAGTGTTGAAATTTTTCCAACAATTGGGTTGTTAACCACATTTGTTGAAAAAAGATGGTACCGTTACATTTTTTTCTTTTTTTCAAAGTAAACTTTGACAAAAAAATAAAATAAATTATTACGGTACCATACATTTTCAATAAAAGCGATTAAATAAATTTTTTGTTAAATTCTTTGCTTTAGGTTAGTTGCGCATATTTAGAACAAAAAAAAACATTATAAAATTTAGGAGTGACGTGGTGTAATGGTTAGAGCGCTTGCATACAACACACAACAGCCCAGGTTCAAATCCCAGCAAAGGAGAAAATGAAGATGATTTAATTTAAAAAAAAGATTGATAAAATAGTGCAACAAAAACATTTACTGAAAGTCTTGTAATCTTTTCAACAAATAGTTTGTTAACCACAATAATTGAAAAAACATGGTACCGTTGCATTTTTTTTTCTTTTCTTAAGGAAACTTACAATTGTCGTATTTGTATTTACAAAAACCGTTGTTAGCGCAAAATTGAATAATATTTTAATTGTATATACAAAAATATTTGCTGTATTTACAATCTAGTTTTTTCTGTGTATGTAATTTATGGCGTTTTCGTTTCTACAAAAATGTGTAACATTTTATTATTATATTATATAAAAGTATTGTAGGATGTTATACACTCTTTTTTTATCTCGTTTTATTGTAATCAAAATTTTTAATTGTTGCTGTTAAGGATACTTTTTTAAAAAGAGATATTTTGTCACGATAAGGGAGAAAAATAAGTATATGAAGAGCAAAATTTTTTGGTAGAAACGAAAACGCCATTAGAAATGGTAAGTCATGTGACGATCGATCCGATGCATCTCGTTGACCTGGGAGTGTTGAGAAAATTTCTTATTCGGACTATTACAAATAAATGCATTTTTAAAGTAACTGAAGGCACTAAAAGTTAAATTTCTGATCATTTGAGTGATTTTAAAAAGAAATTTTCCAAAGAAATTTGTTCGCACTTCCAGAGGATTATATGAAATATGTATGTATGTCATTGGAAGGCACCTGAGTTTAGACAATTTTCACTGTATGCGGGAATTATAAGAATTTAAAATAATTTATTAGAAGCTGAAGACTCGGCTTCGAACACCAGGAAAAGTGATCAATTTTTTAAATTAAAAAAAGTTGCTTTTAAATAATTTCGTATAAACCGATTATTAATAATTAATTTTTTAATTAACTACAATACAAATTGGCAGCATTCACAATGCTGAATTCATCAGTGCGCTTTTGTAGTGATAATCCACGTCGAAAGTTGTGAAAAATAATCGCACGAAAGTAATCACGAGTTAATTCCATTTTTTTTTTGTCAAATTAATTTTTTCAAGCCAGAAATACCTATATACATACATATGTATATCAGCCTACATAATATATGTTATTCTTACCATAGTATATTGATGATTTTTAAGATTTTAAATGTTTTTTGAATACAAAACCCAAAAAGAACAACCATCCTTTTTAGCCCGTCGGCTCTAAATTTTATTTTGTTAAATTCTTGTTTTCATCACTGAAGGTATAATGTTATGTAATAATTGTTTGTTCTTCTACCTGGTTTTCGGAATATCGTCCTCCAAATTTTCAGTTTCGTTCGAACAATGTATGTTCGCATATATTTAGATATGTTTTGAATATAGATATATATTAATAAAACATGTCTTTACTTTTCCATTGTTTCTATTTTAAATTTCATTATATTTTTTGTTTTTTTAAACAGAGATGATTAAGACCATATTACAGATTAATTGCATTTAAAGGTAGAAGTATGTTACGTCGTTAACAGCGGTTACAATCTACAGTGCAAGTCAACTGTCCAACTACCAACGAATGTAAAATTTAAAAATTGTTCAACTTCTATACATATATTAAATAATTTGCCAGTTTTGTCGGTAATTTGCTTTTTGAAAATACATTAAAAGATTGAATTGAATAGAAAAGATTGATTACCTTATTTTTTAATCAAAGAAATAATATATTACTTCAGAATTTATTACGTTTGGAATCGAGAAGATAATTTCATGTGGAACACAAGTAAATATTGATTACCATGTGTATTACCACATCTTCAGAAGAAAGAATTCATTGTTCTATATTTTATTTAAAACAACTCGTTGTTTCTCGTCGCCTTTTTAATATGTCGATTACCATGTACTATAGTTTCCTACGTCTATAGAACAAAGAAGTTATTGTGTGTGCGTGCATTTGTTTTGTTTTTTTTTTCATAGTTAAGAAATCCGTTATATTTCACGCAGAAAAAAACTTATTTTATTAAAAAATGTAGCTTATGTTTAAATGCGCAGAAGTGGAGATTCCAAATAAATATTTAAGATTAATTAATATGTATATTACAATAGTAGCTGTTCGGGAATACTTGTTTCACCGTTCTCCATTTTTTCACCTATAGCTTTTCTAATCTGTTTTATATATATATATATATTTTAAAACTAAAATGTTTGCAAAATGTTTTTAATATGAACATGATAAAATTAGGAGTTTACAGGTGCTTTAAAATGGTAAATAGTGAAAAAAATATTCCCGAATAGCTACTATTTTTTTATTTTTAATGGGGGAAATTAATTTATTAATTATAATTTAATGCATAATTTAATATATTGTTACGAATTGTCCTTTATAATCCTTTTTATTATTCAAGGGTTCGATATTTGTAAGCTAAAACACCGTTACTTTTCGATTCAAAGCTTTATTTAAGGTAGAATTAGCCAAACGTAACGTAGCGTATCTTAACGTTGACGAGTCAGCTGATCATTTATTTTACATGCAAAGTAATGGCAGCGCTTACCGAATAAAAAATGTAACGTAACGGCACGTATCAATCTGTAGAAAATAGAAATTCTCTACGTTTTTGCGGGACATTTGCAAACAGCTGGTTTATTTAGGCTTGCCAAACGTCCTTTTTTAAGCAGTAAGGGTAATTTTGTTTTGTTCAATGTACTTATTTCTGCATAACACCTAAAAAGGTACGCTAATGTACTTTTTTAATCTTTTATATATCTTTTTTGTTCTGAACACTTAAAACTAACATATATAATATTAAAGTACATTTGCCACCAAAGTACTATAATTAAAGGTCTATGTTTTAAGTCTCAATTCAAAAATTTTATTTCGTAATTCTACAGAAGTTATTGAATAATTTTTTGTCAATACAATTAACATAGATCTACCGTTTGATGAATTTATTTATTTCATTTTAATTTAATTTTCCACTAAATTTAGTGGTAGTGAAAAAAAAAATTGTGCATTATCGCCTCTAATATAACGCACTAAATTTTCACTACCACTAAATAGGTAGTTTTCTCAGCTTTCTATATCTGTCTTCATTTATAGAAAATTATTTACCCAAATAATGGTTTTGGAGATTTATGTCAAAATAATAACAGTTTCAGGTTTTTAACAGTTTGACTATTATTATATTGACATAAACCTCCAAAACCATTATTTGGGTAAATAATTTTCTATAAATGAGGACAGATATAGAAAGCTGAGAAAATTTCCTTTAAAATAAGCCCTCTTCCAGCGTTACAGGTCAACCATTCACCAATTGCAATGAATATTTCCAAAAAAATTGAATTATTTTCGGATGTCCTGAGCACCAAATTTTCTCTTAAAAACCGGAAGCTCGATTTTGATTTTAGAACCATGGTTTCTTTGGGAAAGGTTCTTAGAATTTCTCGTAGATTACGATTTTGCTATACGCTTAGTAGGCAAAAAAATTGACCCACCCCAATGTATGTATTTCTATGCAATACTTGTTAAATAAATCCTCAATAAAACTAAAATACTTTTTATGAATACGGGCATAAAATTTATTTTTAAATTTATACCAAATTATTTTACATTTGAAAAGTTGAATAATATAGACTAGAATTTAAAAATAAAAATCCGAATAATTTTGGGCTATTACTTTATTGTAAACAATAATTACGATCTTATTATTTGTATTATTATTTGCCATTTTATTTTTGCTAATGAATTTTAAAAAAAGTTTTCAATAAAATCCAATGTATTTTTTTACTAAAATGTACGTTTTTTTCCCTCAATGTACTTTTTTAATTCAAAATTTGGCAACCCTACATTTATAATACAAATTTTCAGGAAGAATATTACAAAGAAAAGCAAATTTAAGAAATTTTTAGCAAATTAAAAAACTGTAGCCTAACACACAAATCCGCATCCAAATTTATTTATTTGTCTTTTAATTATTTGATAAAAAACTATTAAGTACACACTATAAACAAATTACTATTTTACAATATATTTTCTGTTTTGTTTTTTTGTTAGTTGTTTATGTCCAAAACATATGGCACGTTTTTAAATGTTCTATAAGTGCACTTACGTTTCTACGTTAGGGGACGTTACATTACGATACAGCAACGTTTGGCTAACCAGGCCTATACACTCTATAACGTTTTAAATACGAACACCGAACACACAAAAATCGCTGGCTACGAAAGTAGCCAAGTAACCAGCTACTTAAGGCCTGGTTAGCCAAACGTTGCTGTATCGTAATGTAACGTCCCCTAACGTAGAAACGTAAGTGCACTTATAGAACATTTAAAAACGTGCCATATGTTTTGGACATAAACAACTAACAAAAAAACAAAACAGAAAATATATTATGAAATAGTAATTTGTTTATAGTGTGTACTTAATAGTTTTTTATCAAATAATTAAAAGTCAAATAAATAAATATGGATGCGGATTTGTGTGTTGGGCTACAGTTTTTTAATTTGCTAAACATTTCTTAAATTTATTCTTATTAATATAGTTGCTTTTCTTTGTAATATTCTTGCTGAAAATTTGTATAATAAATGTAGGGTTGCCAAATATTGAATTGAAAAAAGTACATTGAGGGAAATAAAACGTACATTTTAGTAAAAAAATACATTGGATTTTTATTGAAAACTTTATTAAAATTCATTAGCAAAAATAAAATGGCAAATAATAATACAAATAATAAGATCGTAATTATTGTTTACAACAAAGTAATAGCCCAAAATTATTTGGATTTTTATTTTTAAATTCTAGTCTATACTATTCAACTTTTCAAATGTAAAACAATTTGGTATAAATTTAAAAGTAAATTTTATGCCCGTATTCATAAAAAATATTTTAGGTTTATTGAGGATTTATTTGACAAGTATTGCATAGAAATATGTATTGTATATTTTATATATTCATTCATGTATTTGTAAAAACTTTTACAAATACATACTTTGTTATGGTTACATACCTCGTGGTCACGTGATGAGGTTTCCGACTGCTCAAAACAACTCAGGGAGGTTCCAACCCTCTCATCACCGTACAGTAACACAAACAAAAAAAAATTAAAGGTAACAAAAAGAAACACAAAATAATTTACAGCACAGACACACGTTGATTTATATTCTGGAAGACAGATGTTGGTCTCCGTGTAGCCCTCCCAACCATATCATGGGATACATATCCTAATATTCATCTATCTACATGACCCATTTGCCACTCGACAGACTCCTTACCTCTTTACCGCTCTACCATTGCCAGAATCTAATAATTTAAACCTTCATATTTCTTTCTTTCTGTTCACATTCAATACATATTTATTAACATTTATTTAAAATTAACAGAAACAACTAAAAGAAAAGTAACAATTTATAATTAATTAAATTTTTCTGTAACAAAATATATTTTTCTATCTGCTAAATTTGAAACAGTGGTGGCTAAAAACAACTGTCCACGAAAGCTTTAACTTATTTAGTAATTAGACAATTATGACGTAATTGTTAACACCAAATCTGTTATACCTGAACTTTCTCTTTTATTTATATCCTAACTTGTCCCTAGCCTGAAGGAGCTCCCTAAGGTTAGTTTACCTGCTCAATAGGCAGTCCTAATATTTTCTATTAACACACAGATGTGGTCCTAAGTATTACGCTATTCAACTACTTTTCTCTTTTTTTTTTCTGACCTTGTTTTTAGCCTATAAAGAAAACTTAATTATTTAAACTTTATAGATATATAATTTATCCACTATTCTCTTTCTTTACCCTAATATACTAAACTTAAAATTTTAACTTAGAAATATTTGCACAAGCAAATGAATTTTTTCTTTCTCTTCTTTCGAATCTTAAAATAAAATACAGTACACAAAACAATTTACAAAAATCATTAACAAAACTACAAGGCTACAAAGATAAAATTTAAGGTAATTATTTTTATATCAAAATTTTATTTTCTGCCTTCGATTCTGATGTATATTATATTATTTTCCTTTTTCTTTGTTTTCTCCTCCCGGGAAAATTCTTTCTTTTTTTCTTTTCTATAAATATATTACTATGGCCTACCTGGGTATTTTGCCTCCGTCCAACTTTCGGGCACTTGAGGAAAAAGGCTTCCCAGCTACACAAAAGAAAATTTATCTATAAGTTTTCATAACAACAAAAACACACATCACTTTTAACTTACGTAGGTCTTTTCTTCACACAAAAAAATCTATATATTAACTATGTATCTTTTCCACTGTATGCCCAAATTGCCGGACATCAAATCTTTCCAAACTTCACTTTAGTTCTTTTTTCTTTTTTTCTTGGCAATAGTTTATTTTTCTATCTCCATAAGATACACAAAAATTTTCACCAGTTATATGTTATCTTCTTATTTTTCTGTTTTCTTTTTCTTAGAATAAATTTTCGATCTGTCTGTTTTACCAGGAGACTCAACACTATTATTCTGTGAAAAGGGTTTTCTTTTTCATATCCAACGTTCGTTCTTGCATATACATAAGTGTAACGGAATCCTTTTATATAATGTATTTTCCTTGCCGCTACACAGCCGTCCCTTTCGTCGCTAGTAAACGAAAAGGAATATTCGTTCTCCCCTTTCGTTGTCTTCCTCTTCCCATAATTTTTCCTTTTCTTTTTCCATCTTTTCACCTTTGTTTCATTACCCTGACCGTCTTATCTGAGCATTATACTCCTTTATATATCCTAGTCCAGCACCTAAATTTTCATATCCGTATCCTTAATATTTATAACATCCCATGACTCTAAAACTTTATCTAAATAAATATACCACAAATAAGTATAACCATCGCTTAAGTTCATGTCCCCAATACCGTTTCTAATTATGAATAGGGTGAATGACAACTTTACACTCATTTGTACTAAACAAAAAAAAAAACAGATCAAAAACACTAATATAATAAATATCCGTCCTCTTTACTCTTACGTATTTCATTGCCACTCATATTCAACTGATGTGATTGTCTATTTTATTTTCTTGTTTCTTTGACATTGTATTCTGTGTCTGACATTCGCTGGTAAGTATTAACCAATTTTATTATATTAAATTTCTTTTCACAAATTAATTATTCCTACAGGTAATCTATGGAACTTATGCCCTTAAAGACCATATGGGAAACATCAATAATGCCTAAAAACAATACACAAAAAAAAGTTTGGAAGGCAAGCTAACCCGCAACAACTTACTAGTTTTTTTGAACTTGGTTTACAATGCCATTTTTGCCAATGTAAGAAAATTGTAAAACTTGGCACAAGTGTGTTAAAATTAGTTTCAAATATTAATTCATATTACAAACTTTCTATTAAAAGTTTGTTTGTTTATTTAATCCTTCAATTTGAATGCGGTATAGCCAATATAAACATACAAATTCTTTTCAAAATTTTGAAACAATCTATTATTTAACAATTCTATACATTTTCTTTTAATACTTTTTCAGTAAATAATTTTAATTAAATGAGAGTTCGGCTTATTGCATTGAATTTATAATGCATTACCGTTTCCATTACCCCTAAAGGTGGGTATAGACGGTAATACATACATGTCAAATTTTTGTGTAGAAGAGAATGAATAGTATCATGTAAACTTTATATGTAATAAGAACGTACGACATTGAGAGAAAATACGGATGAAAATTTGCTTTGTTTTTTTTTTTTTAATTTTTGAAAAAACAATCACTTTCATTAGATCAGAGATGCACTTTTATATTATTTTTTATTTATGTTTAATTAGTTCACAATGTATTTAAAGTTTGTGTGGACGTATGTATATGTGCATTATGTTCTTTCATTTGACTTTGATTTTTAAGCTACCGTTTAAACGTAAAAAAATCTGCCGTAAGACTTTTATTTTTAAAATACAGATGGAATGTCATAATATTCTTTCTATGATTTTACGTACGTAAAGTAAATTTAGACGGAAATAATTAACCACTAAATTAAACCATTTTAGTGGTAGTGGAAATTTAGTGCATTAAATTAGAGGCGATAATGCACTAATTTTCCACTACCACTAAATTTAGTGGAAAATTAAATCTATTGCAATAACCCCAATTCTAAAATAAATAAATTCATCAAATAGTAGATCCATGTCAATGTTATTGACAAAAAATTATTCAATAACTTCTGTAGAATTACAAAATGAAATTTTTGAATTGAAACTGAAAACATAG
Organism: Metopia argyrocephala; assembly: GCA_963576795.1. NCBI lineage: Eukaryota > Metazoa > Arthropoda > Insecta > Diptera > Sarcophagidae > Metopia > Metopia argyrocephala. The sequence continues at coordinate 97,901,643 of OY756209.1, read as the reverse complement.
ACCTTTTCAAAATTATAGTACTTTGGTGGCAAATGTTCTTTAATATTATTTATGTTAGTTTCAAGTGTTCAGAACAAAAAAGAAATACAAAAGATTAAAAAAAGTACATTAGCGTACTTTTTTAGGTGTTATGCAGGAATAAGTACATCGAACAAAAAAAATTACCCTTACTGCTTAAAAAAGTACGTTTGGCAAGCCTAAATAAACCAGCTGTTTGCTAATGTCCCGTAAAAACGTAGAGAATTTCTATTTTCTACAGATTGCTACGCGCCGTTACGTTACATTTTTTATTCGGTAAGTGCTGTCATTACTTTGCATGTAAAATAAATGATCAGCTGACTCGTCAACGTTAAGATACGCTACGTTACGTGTGGCTAATTCTACCTTTAATTATAATAACGACTACAGCTACAAAATAAACATCTGTTTTGACACATTGAACATAAGCTAAACAAAATATATTTTTTGTAAGTGAAATTGTGAGGAAATAAAAAACAACAAATGTCTGAAGAAAACTTATAAAAATTTAAGAAACTAAAAAGGCAATTAAATAATAAATTAAAAATTAAATAAAAAGTGATGTATATAAATGAAATAAGTAAATGAAAACTAAACAAAAAATGTAAACAAATGATTATTTATTTTTAGTGGTGCAACTTAAATTTTTTTCGCATTTTTAATGCATATATTTCATATATTGCGTTTTTAAACACCTTTTCCATGCATCTTATTGTATTGGCAGCACTAAACTGTTTATTGTCGCCAAGAAAAATAGAAATTAGCCTAAGTTGGCTACGGGCTACAAAAGTAGTCGTGTGTTCGGTAGTCGTGTTGCCGTTAAAATAATTATTCTCATATGCACACATTTATTCTATTTTTGATAGCTTGTAGTCGATGGTCGGTAGCCTTTATTGTGTTTATAGCGTAATGTGTAGCCCTATTTATAGTTCTAATGTTTTATTCTAGCAATTTCGATTGTTTTTATGTATTAATTTTTACATAATTATACAACAACAATTTCATTTTTAATTTTAAATAATTTTAAATACCTATACATGTGTTTTGTTTTTGTAGTTATATAATTTTCATATACATTTTAATCCAACATGTATTTATGATTGTGTGTTTTATATAAATTTTACCCCTACATGTATATTTGTTTTTGTAATGATTTATAATTTTATAAACATATTTGAGAATGTTCCTACTATATTTGTTTTTGTAATAATAACAACAAAACTTACTTTAAAAGACTGTAATGACGATTTTGCTTTATAAAATTATTTCTTCGTAACAATATTATAAATACATTAATAAAATAATGCAGCATAGAATTTATTCCTTCAAATTATTATTTAATAATAACTTTATGCAATACAAATAATGAATTCTAATACTTATTACGGGGGACATTAAAAGAATTTATTACTTTCGTAGGACATGATCTGTGTTAAAGGTAATGGTTTCCGGTATCAACAGATTATACATTCTCGATTTTCATTGATTACCATTTCCCGCTGAGATAAAACAAATTGACAAAAAAAGAGAGTGTATTTGAGTATTTGTTTTTTATACTTTAGCAAAAGCCTAGTAAAAGGGGGTTTAGACGGTAAGACAAGTCGTACGTAAAATCAAAGAGAAAATATTACGAAATTCCATCCGTATTTTAAAAATGAGAGTAAAAATCTTACGACAGATATTTTTTGCCTTTACACGGTTGGTAAAATACCAAAACAGAGTAATTAGAACCCAACATACCATAAAGCAATCCTTCTACAATGCAACTTGAGAATAAGCTTACAAAAACAGTAAAATGCAAGCATTTCTTAAATTATTTTTTATATTATATATAAAATTTGAATTTACAAACGTTTTTTAACCATCCACAATTTAATTTAGGGGATTTCCACAAATAATTTGAATATGCTATGCATTAAATGTCAAAACGTTTTGTATTTTCATTTAGTTTGAAATTTGTGAGTGAAGTGCGTAAAAAATATATTAAAAGGTAATAAATATTTATTGTATTTTTTGTGTAATAAATAATATTAAAGAATTTTTCTTTTATTGTAATAAAACAATATATTGGTGTTTTAATGTTTGTTATACTATTATGCTAAAAATGTTATGATAATATTTTTATACAATAATTAATATAATATTATTTTTGTAAGCTTATTCTACAATTGAAAAGTTAAGCTACATTTTCATAAGGGTTCCGTTTTGATTTTTCTACAATTGTTGCGATAATCTTTTTCAACAAATTCTAAAATGTTTTTCAAACTTAAGGCTTGTGTTGGTAAGCTTATTATAATATTATTCTCAAGCCATTTGGTATGTTGGGAAAACACTAAATGCACATACACATGCACACAAAATTTACAGAAATTGTAAATACATTTAACATAAACAAACAAAAAGATAAAAATGGATCCCTGATCTAATGAAATGTGATGGTTTTTTTAAAAATTTCAAAAAACAAAGAGAGCCGTACGACTGTCAAATTTTCATCCGTATTTTCTCTCAATGTCGTACGATCTCATTACATATCAAGTTTACACGATACTATTCATTCTCTTCTACACAAAAATTTAACATGTCGTACGACTTGTATTACCGTCTAAACCCCCCTTAAATAGTTATTGTGCACAATGTTGTCAACACATTTCGTTTTGCACAATAAAAATCAAAAGGCCTTTCAATATATTGTGCCACCTACACACACACAATTTTATTGTATAATGTGAATAATTACCCCTGCAGAAAATGCGGGTACTACGTACACGCGTGTAAAGACTAAGACTAGTCCAAGCATAACCCAAATATATGAAAAAAACGTGTTCCTTTAACATTGCAATGTCCTAGGCGCGGACTACATAATCCATCTATGCATTACATAAGAGTAATCTAAACTAGTTTGCCAAGCAATTACTACTTGTTTTAAAATGACATGGTCCCCTTCTGCACTACAATGGACTATGTTGTAACTAGTAGCGGATTTAGGCCTGCTCCTCATAAGGCGCTTTTTTAAATGCCGCCCTTTTGGATTATATAAAAGTGTGGTAAATTCGTGGTCGCCGTGGTCTAGTGGTTAGTGTGTTGGCTTACTAAGACGATAGTGCCGGGTTCAAATCTCAGCACCGACATCTTAAAAAAAAGAAATATGAAAAAAAAAATATTTCTTTCGGCGACTACCTCTCAGCAGTCTTCTGGCAAAAGCTCTGAGAGTAATTAATTGCCATGAAAGAGCTTCTCAAGTCTGTCGTTCGGAGTCGACATTAAACTGTAGGTCCCGGTACTCATGGATAGAAATTTACACACACAACATGAGTGCTGCGAGAAGCTAGGCCGTAATCCTGACACAGGGTTGTAAAGGCCAGTTATGTATGTATGTATGTGGAAAATTCGATGAAGGAGAGTTTGAATGTATTTCTTTAATATCTTGTGTTGAGGTTTGTTCTAACTCCTGCTAAATAAGATAAAATTATTTTAGCTATATATGTATGCACCTACATATTATCAAAATAAAAATTTATGGTAAACAGATTTTTTACTATTATGTATGTATGTAAATTATTTTCTTATTTTTCAACAGTTGAAATACTGAGTATAATTGAAATTAATATAAACTTCGTATGTATTCGTTTAAAGCAAAACTTAATTTTTAATACGTTTACGTTTACCATTAAATTTTGGCGCCCTTTTAATTATGCCGCCTAGGCCCTGGCCTAGCGGACCTAGGCGGAAATCCACCACTAGTTGTAACTAGTCCTTATAAAGTTAAATGCATCACCTACTCCAATATTTTCTGCAAGGACGCAATAATATTGCAAATGTATAAGTACCTTAAGTATTTAAAATTCTTTTTTGGAGAGCAATAACTAACTTTAGTTGATTTTTTAGTTTAGTTTATTTTAGCTTTTTCTAGCCTTATTAATAAAATTTTAATTTATTTAATTTAATTTTTTTGTTTAAATCAGGGGCCAAATCCACATATTCGTGATTGAGTAAGTTTTCGTATCGAATAAAATTTCGTGATGTATAAAAAACGGTATTGCGGCATTCGATAGCTTTCGAATCGAATTTTTTTAAAAATGTAATAGATTTTTTGTTTACATTAGTGTTTATATTAAATGTCAACAAAGAAAAAAGATTAAACAATAGAGGTAAGTCAATGTCAATATATTTAAACTAAATATTTTAGTTGATTTAAACTACTCATTTTCTATAGATAATGGATCCTTCATATTTATTTTATTTGTCTTCCTCTGATGAAGAAGAACAACCTACCATGAGTATTAAGGCCCAACCATAATGTGCTTAGGCTAGCTTAAACAACTATGCGAATGCATGCAATTAAATGTGTATAACCATAATGTACATAACAAACGTTTCGTTGAGTTTCGTTCAATTTCATTTGTTTACGTTTGGAGCGAAGCCGACTGCACCAAACGTACGTAATCAGCTGTTCTTGTGTTTGTGTAAACAATAATAAACAAAAGACGGCAGTGTGCAATGGAAACCGAGGATAACTTTATTGAAAATTTGATTGAAAATATAAAAAAAAAACGATTTCTCTGTGACAAATGTGTATCTTATTCATTTTCAACCATTTAAATATTTTTCTTTTCTGTTCATTTTGTAGCACATTAATAACAAAATGTAAACAAATGTGCTTGTGTTTACATTTGGAATGAACGCACGGTTGCATTTTTTAGTACTCTTTTTTATTTATGATTCATTTTTTTTTTAATTAACAAAAATAAATATAACTGACGTGTTTTCGGTAAAATATTTAACCGTTGTAGATATTAAATAATATTTTGTGATAAAAATCTGTATATTTATGAAATATAGAGACAAATAAAGTTTTACATATGTACTAATGTTTGCAACTAAGAACAGCTTGCACTTAAGTTCAAAAAGTACATTATAGCCACTCGAAAGTTTCGTTAGATTTTTGACAGACGTTTCGTTGATTTTTGACATTAGCATACGTCTACGAAAGTACATTATGGTTGGGCCTTTAGAAGACAAATGCGAATTAAAAGCGACCCTTTATCATTATCAGATACAGCGTAAGTAGAAAATGAACTCGCAACCTATGGTTCATGATAGGTTTCGAAAACGATTTAGGTTAACGAAGGAGGCATTCAACCTTGTACTGGATCAACTTGACTTAAAAAACAATATGTCAACAGAAGTGCCACCAAATACTTAATATAATTAAAAAAATGTAAACAAAACACATATGTATTTTTAAATGTTGTCTACTATTATTTTTTAAGAAAAAACGCTACGTTGATATAGTAGTAGCGTTAAATCGGTTTGTTTTGTGTTAAATCGGCTTATTTGGCCATAAAAATAAAATGTTGACAACAATAATTATTTTTATGAAAGCTCTAAATCTATCGTATAACTTTTCGAGTGAAATCATTCGATCAACTACTCGTTATCGAATGCCAAAATCCTAAATTTCGATAGAAGACATTCGATAACGTATGCCGCGATTTCAAAAACTAAAATTTCGATCAAAGTCATTCGATCACGAATGCGGCGATTTGGCCCCTGGCTACTCTGTCTGGTGCTATCTATATAAATAAAAATCAATGTTGTTAGTCATCGCATCAGTTGAGAACGGCTGGACCGATTTTGAAGATTTTTTCTTTCTAATGATCGCCGTATCCAACTTAGGTTTTTACGGAAAGAAAATTTTGCCACGCCCACTTTTACTCTCACATTTTTTGATTTACCTAAAATCAGAAAAGGGCTCGATTGATTTGACTAATTTTTCTTTCAAATGTTTGTATTAATCCATTTTAAGTTTTCATTGAGAGAAAAATTTGCCACGCCTACTTTTACGCCCACTTTTTTCTATTTATATCCAAAAACTGATTTTTGTATATCTTTAGAACGGTTAAAGCTAAAGTTTCGGAATTGGGTCTGAATGGCAAGGGCAAGGCAATTCATCAGTCAAAAAGTGGCGAAATTTGTAACGACACGTTCACGCTGGTTGCTGGAGTAGTTCAGCGGTGTCCAGTGGTTATATAAAAAAAACACTTCGTTGAGGTCTGTTTAAATATTTATTTACAAAAATAGTTTTACTCACTAAACTATTATAGAACTTAAATTTAATAAAATGAGAAAAAAAAAATAATTAATTATATGCCCTAAGCCGGCTAAATTAATATTCGTCAAGTACGACTGTCCAATGAAGCAAACGGGTGTCAGAACAACAATCAAAAGGCCTACGCACAGAATGACCGTTGCTCCAACAGCCTGTTAGTCTACGTCAGTCCAATTTGTCCAATCTATTGGGAGAATCAGAATAACAATCAAATGGCATACGCACAGAATGACTGTGATTCTTAATGTCCCAATAACGGACGTCAGATCAAATTTGTCCAAACTATTGGGAAGATCAGATAAACAATCAAATGGCCTACGCACAGGTTGACTGTAATTCTTGATGTCCCAATAACGGACGTCAGATCAAACTGTCCAATTAAACCAGTGGAGGTGCCAGAACAACAATCAAATGGCCTACGCACAGGATGGCTACTGTTCCTTAGCCTCCACGTTTTATGTAAGTCAGTCCCAGGAAAGATTTTCCCGAACAACAATTGTATGGCCTACTCACAGAACAATTGCTGTACAGGCTCTCCCAGTCAGCTGCCAATGTGCTGCTGATAAATAAATTTAATACCAGTGGGGTCTACCACGCCACTAGTACTTCAATTTATTTTTCCCTAAGTGAAAGTCAATGTTATATAAGAAATAAAATCGACCTCACTTACCAGCAGCTCATCACCAACTAACTCTCTACTCAGTTGCGCTTGCTTATTAATGCAAAAATATTAATAGACAAATGCAAGCAAATATGTTCGCACCAGTGTTACCGTTGGTCGACTAAAGTCGCAATTTGCAACTTTTTTTGCGGCCAGCGACTTTTTGTGCGACTTTTGAAAAGCCACTTAATTTTGCCACTTTTCTTAAGTTTATGCGACTTTTTCCCTTTTTTTTTAATTTGGCGTTTCTAACATTTTCCTGACATTCCTAATCCATTCCACCAGAAACCAATGATCAGGAGTACAGCGCCACCTTCTGGGAAGACAACAGCTAACCTACTGAAGACGCTCACCATTCACATTAAACATCCACCGACAGATGAGGCAATTGCTGTTTTATCATTCGAGGGTGAAGGCATAACACTGGCTCTTGAGTGGACAAATTTTCAGCAACTTGTTTCATCAACAATAAAAAAAGGCGCAATATGTTCAAACATCTATGAAAAAAAAAAAAAAAAAAACCTATCAACCATCTTCACATTCCAATACAATGCACTGCATGAGTAGGGGTTTACCCCTGAGTATTGGTCTTAAAAAAAAAAAAAAAAAAAAAAAAAAATATCAGACATAAAAATCGAAAAGATATTATTTAAATGTACTTAAAACCGCTAAATATTGCAGACTAAACTTTACCACTCTGTATTTAACCTACGAATTTATTATTAAAAGAAAAGCGAATAAGCAAGTAAAAGCACATTAAAGTATTGTAAGTGAAAAAAAAATTTATCAAATTTGTGAAATTTAAAGTTAAAAAACAGTTTTCTGCGAAAAAAATATTTATATGTATCTTCCATTCGTATATTATTAATATATGGAAAGTTAAGCTTTTTTAAATTTTATTTTTATTTTCATAAATTAATCGTAAATTCTGTAAAAAAAAAAAAAATTGTTAAAATGGATCCCCAAACAAGATGACTCAGGACCTGGCAAATGATAAAGTGATTATTCAAAATCTTTAGAATCAGATAATGTCGGTTCCCCCACATTTTCTTTAAAAAAACGAAAAGTTTTCAGATATTACTCAATAGAATGGGAGCTGCGGTATAAATGGGTTAAAAAGGATGGGGAGACAAAGTGGCCCTATTTCATTGCAAATTGAATTACGGGGTCCTAGTAATGACCCCGTAAAAAATGACAGAAAAGAAGTAATAGAAACAAACAAATAAAGTAAATAACCCTTCATAACAATTTTATATGAAATTCCTTTTGCACAGTGGGACTTATAAATTCAATAAACAAAACATTTTTATATCATTAATATATAAGAAAAAAATACTTGCAATAAGGAATAATAAAATAACTCTGTATTATTCAATGCTATTGTATTGTAAAAATAAATCAATACTATTGGTAAAGATAAAAAATAAAAATAATCAGATTGGTGTCTTGGACGAGTCGATGATATGGATACGGTGTGGACAAAAACAAGGTCGCCGCCTTTTGTCGTCACAAATTGGAAATTGGAAAATTTATTGGTGGACAAGTAGAAGTGGTAGCTTTCAGATAAACTAACTATTGATATCAGTACCAGTTAAAGTTTTTGAATTTGGTATGAATTACTCGGTAGTCACTAAACATCATCAGTCGAAAAATGTGGACAAATGATAGTGGTAGGTGTAGCGAAGCACGCTGGCTTTAAGCTAGTAAGTTAATAAATATCAAGAATTTATATTAATATATAATATATTTTATTTAAATTTATGTATGTATGTATGTATTTGAAAATTTAAATCATTTTAAGTACATTTACAGAATATATGTACATAAATCATATAGAACACTCATCAGGTGCAATTTTATTTGTTAAGGCAGGTCATAGTATTATGCTTTAGTATAATTAAATACGTAAAACTTAAAGTCCAACAAAATACGTAGTGATGGTATTTTATCAATCATAACAATTTTAATTTTAAATCCGTATTGCTTTAATTTTTTATTTTTCCGATTGATTTTTAAGGATATCATTACATACAATTGCCTACAAAAACGAATTGTGTGTGTTGTATGTACGAGTATGATGTTTTAGGGGTTATCTTCCAGTATATCAACAAAAGAAATAAAACTAAATCCCTTTTTCTCTGTTTTAAACAATGGAAATTCTGTCAAACATTTACTTCAATGTAAAAAAAAAAAACAATTTAAATTAAAAAAATTAAAAAAGCGAGGGGACTAGAAGAGATCAAAAGAAGCTTATCTCACTTCTAAATCTATTGTTTACTCTATTAGACACAGGCACTTTCTATCTCTCTCACTCTTTCGCTCTCTTACTCGATTTTTGTTAGTTATAGTCATAGCTGCCAGTTTTGAAGAATTATCGTCATTTTGACGATTTTACGACACAAAAATAGCATATTGACCATTTGATGATTTTTGTCCTTAATTTGATGATTTTTGTCCTTAATTTGATGATTTTTGAAAATTCAAAATTTTCAACGATTATTTATTTGAATTTTAAAACATTATTACGATTATTATTACACTATTTGCAACTATTGCTTTTGGAAATCCAAATGTAGAGTATTACTCCATTTCTAAAATAATAATTTTTATTCATTTTTCACACATTCAAATATAAAATATTATTCTATTTCTGACAGAATTTTTGTGCTTCTTTTAAATAGGAAAATCCAAAATTGGCAACTGTTATATCAACCAATTTAATGGTCAAAATTTTAAAATATATTTTTATTAGAAATAAAACAAAAAAAATTTTAATTTTTAAATACTAAATTTAAAAATTTGTAGTCGCTAGAATTAGTTGTAGTCAGTATCCTAGAATTTTTCCAACTAAATATGTATTTTTTTAAGTACATATCGTCGTAGAATTTAAGAACGTTGTAACTGACAAAAAATCGAAAAGACGTTTTTTGCTTCATTTTTATCAGAAAAAAAATACGCGTCGATTGGTCCCGGTCCCAGATTTCTACGATGAAAATAAATTCACTTACGCCGTCTGCCTTTTGAAAAATACCAGTGTCTTTGTTCTACTTTCATACAGGTTTTTTGGCTCTTCTGAACATTTATGGTTTTGTCAGTTACAGCGTTCTTTAATTCCATCGATGATATACATACATATGTATGTATGTATATTTTAAAGTGAAACAACAGAAATAAAATTTTTATATAATAAAATGAAAAACTAACTAAAATCGGTAATGAGAACATATTTGTTTAAAAATCAATATGCTATAGATTGTGTACATGAATCACATTTTTTAGACTTTGAAGAAAAGATATAGGCCAAATATAAAATAGCATTTGTTGATGTTTTTTATTTAGGTTTTGAAATTTTATATTCATTTATATATACACTTTTACACAAATAAAAACGAAAATTCTTTTAACAAGGTGATATTTTCTTATTTTGATGACGAATTTGATGATATTGACGATTTTTTTGTCGAAGTTTGACGATTTCAAGGTCGATTTATCTGGCAGCTATGGTTATAGCATAACATAGTCAGTGACATAATTATGCAAAGAGAACTGCCAGATAAATTTATCATATACTCATAAAATTTTGAGGAGAGAACCGTCAAAGTGGTTGATCGAAATCGTCAAAGTAAAGTGGTTAGATATAAAAAACTTAAGAAAACACTTCTTTGGCTCAGTTCGTCAAACTTGTCGTGCTCCTCGTACATATTATGTCATTCAAAGAAACTTATGATGAAAGAATAATTTCATGTTATTTATCGTGTGACTTAAACCCGGTGAATTATTTTTATTAGAATTATGCAAACTCACATGCCCACACCAATAAACAATAGGCAATTGAGCACCAGAAAATCAAGATTCGAAGAGTCGTTAGCGAAATATGACCCCATATGTTGGAAAATTTGTGTTCCAGATTGAGCCTTTTATAAAGCTCGTTTCATTTATATTAAAAACATAGTTCAAAAACACTCAAATTTGTTAGTGTTTCTCATATAAAAGGACGAATGTCAAAAACCATTCGTGTTTTTTGAACAGGCTATTAGTTTTGCTATGATTTTAACTTGAAAAAAAAATACCATATATTTTAGTTTGAAATATGTTTTTTTTTTTTGCCTTATTTAGCATTTTTATATTTTCTACTTAGTTTATAGCAATCTCTTAGCTGCAAATATGGAATATTTGTGTATCGGATCTATTTTTTCTGCAAATGTTTTACCATTAAATGAAAAATTTTTATTTTCTATTCTGAATAGAGTTTCGAAACCTAATTTTTCGCCAACTATTTGTGAATATCGTGAGGTAAAAGCGGCTATTACAGCTTTAGGATTTTGTCCCTTCAAGTCTACTGGCAATTGCTCACGTTCTTTTTCGTGTCCATTTTTTAAATTGGTTGCATATTCTAACAAATAATTGGCTAAACTTACAGCAATGCCACGTCTTCCATAATCAGTACGCGTAGAAAGAAAAGTTAATTCAATAACACAATCGATTTGCCACTCCTTAAAAATATCGTACGTGCATTCGACGGTATGCAGATACGCACCCACTGTTTTCATGTTGGGTGTTTGAAAAGAGGCAAACACTTTATCGAGTCCAATATTGGTGGACGGATTCTGTAATGATTTGTAAATGTTTTTTGAAGAAACGTGATTTCAATTTGTGTTAACTTTACTTACCACCATTTTATTGATGCATATAGCCACCAGTTCTTGTGTTTTAATATTTCGTGCTGCAAATGAAATGTTATCCCTTAAAATCGTTTTAATTAGAATCATCATTTCCGCAATGGTGTTTTCATTAGATGATAGATCACAAGCTATACTGATGTTTTCATACTGCATGAAATAGTTACGAAATAACTAAAAAGGGGTAAAAATGTTGGAGTTATAAATATTTTGAATTGGTTTTAATTAAACAGAAAAGTTTATTCTTTATTGGCTTATTTATGTCAAAAGCTACAGTGTTCACACTTTAACAGTGGCGGCAACACTACAGTATTGGAATCATTTTTTTTAGCACTCGAAAGAATAACCACTTCCAAAATAATGCCTAAAATACTTGAATTCTGCTACCTGCCAGAGACTAGATGATGCATTAACGATTCTGTTTTCTATCAAAGGATTACCATTGGCATTAGCAGTATGTATCCGATATAGATAGGGAAAAGTAAAAGTTTTTTAAATACCTAAAACACTAAAATAACCAATTTTCAAAATGTAACACAAATCAAACTTTTACAGAAGAAGCGGATAGGCGGAACAACATGTGAAAAGTACACCAGACTAATTGTAAATAATTGTAGTTAATTGGAAGTATAATAGGATTCAAAGCAAACAAAATGAAATTGAGAACAAGAGTCCTGCGGCAACCCTTCCAATATGTATAAATAAGATAATAAAAAGCTATCGGGCAGCAGTCGAAGAAGGAACACTAGCTGAAATTCTACAGGTTGATATCGAAACCTCAGTCCTTCACATCAGCTGGAGGGTTTGAATTATGCGGATTATATTTGTCTACTCTCGTACAAGATGTCCAACATTCTAGCGAAACATATTAGCGCGAAATGTTGGACTTAAGGTAGGTATCAAGAAAACCAATTAGTCGAGTTGCTTCTGCTATTTAGGCAGTATAATGATAACGAGTGCCTGGGTGGAAACTGGCCTAAATAACAGGCTCAACAAAGCGAAAACTGCATTCCGACTTCTACAATCATTTTTAAAAAGCCCATAAAATCGAAACAAACCGAGATTATTCTTGCTTATTTACTTACTTACGTAACAACCCGTTAGAATATTCCACGCAAGTAACTGGAAAAGAATAAACATTTAATCGTTTTAATTCGATGGAAGCAGATTTTGATATGAATGTATACAGATTGAGTTATTACTTAACTGGGAAAGGAAAACTGCATATAAAATAAACTTTTTTATTAAACAAATGACTAAAAAAAAGTATTTTTTCAGCAGTAGTTTTACGAAGCACTTTAAAATAAATTCATATGTATCTGCTGACCATGTATTCTTATTCAAAGCTTTATAAGCATTTCCTGCAGTAAATCTCTTCTGACTTATTGCGGGATGAGGATGTTAAAAACTTTGCTACGTGGTTGGTTTTAACAATTTACATATTATTTTTATAATGTATAATATTTATTTTTGTAATTTGTTTTTGCATAAATTATTGATTTAAGTCTCGTTGTTTTTAACAAAGAAAAATAATATTTTGTTTAATTTCGATAATTTTTGATCAGTTTAAAAGAAATGTAGCTTTGGTATAGCGATAAGGCTTTTAAATTACAAATCTGTTTTATTAGGAGAAATCCGAAAATTCTATTGCGAAAGAGTTTGAGATAAATAATAGCATAAAATAATAAAAAGTTATAAAGCAACTGCCTAAAAAATGTGAATGAAGGCGGGCGCAAAAAAAACCCCTGCAGGATCAGACAGAAAAATCGTTCGTCTATTTAAAAATTAACTACTTATCAGTTTAAAAAAGGTTATAAACAATCTTCAGCTTAATATTTGTACCAGCGCTGCAAGGAAGCTAGAGATGAAAAATAATCTGAAAAGCTACAAGCCGCCTAAAAAGCCCATTCTCATACAAAAAAAAAAAACTGAAAAAAAGAGTTCGTAAATGTTTATATGTTTGATAAGCTTTTAAGCTTAAATTTGCGAAAGCTCAAGCTAATTGGACTGTAAAGAAGTCGAAAATAGTTCTATTTATCAGTTTTATTTTATATATATTATATATATTCAGACTGAGTCTGACATATTCGTAGACGAAAAGAAAAGCGCCCAGATTAACTATATACTAATGCCCGTATCATTTAAAAAAATTGGTTTATAGAGTGCTTATTTGGCATGTTTCTTTGGAGTAATTGTCAAATAAGCAATTACTAAAAATGTTTTATTTTTTATGAATACGGGCTTAAGTGTATAATCAAGCTTGGAAATCAATGGTGTGAAAGTGCTTTTTATCGAATAAAGTTCGCCCATTTGTCGAAATCAATACAAAAATGTACCGATTCATTTACAGAGAAATTTTAGTGAACCGTAGGCTCAAATATTCCAAATGATAATGACCCGAAGCACTAGTCAAAGTTAGTCAAAGAATGGTTAAAGTGTTGGATTGGCCGACCCAATCCCCTAAACTGTACCCCATAGAGAACCTCTTTAGGACTTTAAAACGCAGAATCGGAACTCGACCTTTTTCCAACAAACAGGAACACTTGAATATCTTAAAAAAAGAGTAGGAATCAGTGCCAACACAGTTCTTACAAAACTCGTATGCCCGTATTCATAAAAACTATTTTAGGTTTATTGAGGGTTTATTTGACAAGTATTGCATCGAAATTTGTCAAATAAGTCCTCAATAAACCTAAAATAGTTTTTATGAATACGGGCATTAGAATATATGCTAAAAAGTCATAAAATATAAAGGTTGTCGAAAAAATACTGAAAGTTGCTCAGATATCGCACAATAATGTATGTATATACATACATACATGACAACGTTTAGAAAATTTTTGCAAATTGTTTAAAGTAGTATATGGCACTATTTTTTAGTGTAGAATAAAAACAAAAAACCGTGTAAAACAGGATTAGGCGTACTTATAAATAAAATATTTATCTGCTGTCTTAGATAGGAAGTGTCTTTAAAATAAGTTTTTATATACTCAAGTATGTAAATTATTTAAAATTAATTTTACCTCTATGGCCGGTTCATATAAATCCTCTGTTATTTTAACAATTTCCAAATCACCTGTAAATTGTGAACACAAACACATAACGGAAGAATATAATATGTATATGATATTAAGCGTAAAAGTATTGAAATTATTTTTTTAATATGTAATTTATTTATAATACTTAAATACTAGTACCATCACATATCAAACGTAAAGCGGTCGAATTCATTTTTTTTATTTTTTATTATTATATTTTTGGTTTTCTGTTAAAGAACGATTTGACCGTTGAGCAACCCCTAATAATTGAGACTAAATTAAAAAAATTTTCATTCTTCGTATCATGGCAAAACTACAAATTAATACTAGAACAGCATCAAGTACTGTTAGAATGAATTTATTTTTGTTGATGATCTTATTCAGTGTTGCCACAGCACCAAGTAAAAGCAAATAAGTAAAAGTTTTCAATTAAAGTACTAAGAAAATTATTGTCAGCCAGTAAGTTTTATTCAACACAATCATTTTGCAACACATACATATATACATACATAATTAGCCATTACAACCCTGATTCAAAGTTTCGGCATAGCTTCACGCAGCACACATGTTGTGTTTGTTAATTTCTCCGAACGACAGATTTGAGAAGCATGCTCATGGTGTTCACTTACTCTTATAGCTTTAGCCAGGAGACTGCTAAGAGGTAGGTTTCGAAAGAAATATTTTTTTTTTATACTTCTTTTTTGCAAGATGTCAGAGCTGGGGTTTTAATCCGGAGCTCTTTTCTTAGTAAGCAAGCACATTAACCACTAGACCACGGCGACTACGCAATGCATTTTGCAATACACTTCAAAAAAAATTATAAAGAAATGAAAAAAATATTATAAAAAATTTTAAATTAATTCGCATTTAATACTTGTATGTATTTTATTTATGTAATTTATTCATAATATGCCAACTTTTTATTAAAAAAAAAATGAAAACATAAAAACAATATGACGAAAACATACATATGTGAAACTCTCTGTGTAACCTAAATTAGATCGTAAAGCGGAAACTATCTGTCATAAATTATCATGCCCATACAAAATGTATGAGAGCAAACTAAATAGTGAGGCTCTAACGCGTTGCAATTGGAAAATCCAATTTTGACCGCGCGTAAAGAAGTGATTTTAGTTGCTAAACTAATTCTTGTTCTTTTTTACTATTTTATGTGCCATTTTGTTAAGAAATGACAGACAATTTTGTGATTTAATTGCTCTTTATTATGGTTATTTAGCGGTTTTTATCAAACACATTACATTACACATTACTGTTCTTGACAAAACGATGACGCTTCTACTTAAGTTGCTCATTGCAGAGTAAATGGTAATCGCAAAATTACTTGCATTTTCCGCTCTAATTTAGGTTCACAGTTAAATGGACAAGATTGGGCATTAATATAGCATTTAAGTTTCACCTAACTTTGCACTGCAAAACTCAAAAATGCACTTAAATTGCATTTAAATTAAAAACCAATTAAATAAAAAGTTAAAAACTAGACATAAGTTTGTATGGGAGAAACCACACTTACTTGGCCTTCCTTTTTCGACTTTTTTTTTACTTTTTTATTTTATTTTTTTTTTTTTAAACCCTACTCGTGCAGTGCATGTATTGGAATTTGAAGATAGGCAAATTTTTTTGTTCATATGTATTCTTCCTTTTGTTGATAAGACAAGTTGCTGTCAGTTTGATCACTCAAGGACAAGTGTTATATCGCCACCCTTGAATGATCAACAGCAATCGCCTCATCTGCTGGTGGATGTTGAATGTGAGTGTTGAGCGTCTTCGTCACTATGTGGCCGCTACAGAATATGTTGCAAAGTCTCGCGATTGCGTAAAAAAAAATCAAAAAACCTGATGGATTTCTCTCCTACAAAGGTAAATCGTCCTAAAAGATATGTTTTAATGCTACACTGTACTATACATATTTTGCAATATTTTTATACAACTGCTGAACTAAAATCAAGTTTGTATTGCTTGTAATATATATTAATCTATATAATATATATTTGTCTATATGTGCCTTTAATGAAGATGATGATGATGTTGCTACGCAAGGAAGTAGCGAAATATCGAAAAAGAAAAATAGATATTTTAAATAGTTATTCGACCTTAAGCTCAAATAATTCAACTAATAATATCTGCAATAATATTAGAGAAAATCACCAAACGAAAAATTGAGTATTAGAAGAAATAATTTTACAGCCTGTTCATAGAACACGAGTGATTTTTGGCATTCGTCTTTTAATAATTGAAACAACAACAAAATCACTCAAATTTGTGTTTCTCATATAAAAAGACGAATGTCAAAAACCATTCCTGTTCTAGAACAGGCTGTTAATTTCAACTAGATATATAAGTATACATATATTATTCGGAATTTTTGAATTTGAAAAGAATGTAGCCAAAATTGAAAAGTTTGCATTTATATATTAAAACAAATTTGGTGAGGAATAACTATAATGGCAACACCGATTTTAACACAAGTATTTTAATAATAATGAAAACAAATTAACATTGTTGTAGCCATGAAGAGAGAGAAAGAGTTTATCAATCTTGAATTCTCATAAATTTTGGGGTATTTGTCACCGTAAATTAAAGAAACAGAGATGGCACACTCAAATTAAAGTTTTGCGTATTTACGTCATAGCAGTAAATAAACAGGAATTGTAACAGCCTGTTTCTAGAACACGAATGGTTTTTGACATTTGTCTTTTTATATGAGAAACACTAACAAATTTGAGTGTTTTTGTTGTTGTTTCACATATAAAAAGACGAATGTCAAAAACCATTCGTGTTCTAGAAACAGGCTGTAATTGCTTACATACACGTACATATCGTCTATGGAATTAAGGAACGCTGTAACTGACAAAAAATCGAAAATACGTTTTTTGCATCATTTTTATCAGAAAACAAATACGCGTCGATTGGTCCCCGTCCCAGATTTCTACGATGAAAATAAATGCACTTACGCCGTCTGCGTTTTGAAAAATATCAGTGTCTTTGTTTTACTTTCATACAGGTTTTTTGACTCTGGTGAACATTTAAGGTTTTGTCAGTTACAGTGTTCTTTAATTCCATCAACGATATACATACACATATTTAGTATAGGGAAATTTTGATTACATATCGATTTTAATGTAAATATTGTTGTTTCTTTTCTTTAATAAATTTTATTAAAACTTGCTACGAAAGTGCTTTTTTCTAAAATTTGTTTACGAATTAATGGCAATTGTAGCTTCAGTCAGCGATTGTATGCATTATTACTATGCTAAAATGTTAAAGATGCATTTGTTGTAAATTAAATGTAAGAATTGCCCATACATTTGTAATATTACTGAGTAATTATTTACATTGCACAATAAAAGTGCGTGTGTGTATATTATATTAGAAGATGGCACAATGTATTGAAAAAAATCAAAAGCCTTTTGATTTTTATTGTGCAAAACGAAATATTGTGTAATGTGTTGACAACATTGTGTGCAGTAACTATTTCCCACCAAATTAGAGCACAACAGCTGATATTAAAATGCAATGTTCGGTGTGTCTGAATAATAATTATAAGTATGCATATATTCAAGTATAAGTGCATGCAACTTTTTTTAATAAAATATATAAATAATTAACAAAAAAAGGGTATATTAATTGCAAAAAAGTATTCACTGTATAAAGTACTTACTGTTAGATTGTAGTAACATGTGCTCATAAAAAAATTTTTCAGAACTACAATATATTATGGAGTGTATAGAATTGTATGAATCATTTCCGGCTCTGTGGAACACGAAATGTTAAGATTACTTTAATCGGGACAAAAAATTATGAAATAGGTTTTCAGTAGGTAATTTTTCTCTCTTCCTGAACCATTTCTTCATCAATTTGTATTTTTAATTTTGAGACTATTTTTTCATTTTACATACTTGGTAAAATGGACAAGCCTCTTCCTCCTCACTCATGTCACTAAACGTGATTTTTTAATTGTTTAATTCCAAATTGTTTAATTTTTATACTCTGTTTTGCTTAATTTTACATACATATGTACATAGTATGTATTTTGTTTAGTATATTGTAAGAAAATTTGCTCAATATGTACATATATCGCTCATTTGCGAGAAGAGACGCATAACTCAAAAAAAGTATTTTTTGAGTTAATAATGCAGAAGTATGAGACGAATTGTAATTTAAAAAAAAACATATCGTCGTGCGGGAGTTTAAGTGCTCTATCCGCCATTTCATATTTTTTATATATCTCGAGTTAGTGATGCCACTTTAGGTTTTCGACCCCAAATTTATCAAGTCTGTAATCCGTTTTAGGATATCTCGTCAAGTTTCGAAGATAAATAGCTGAAAACGGACAGCAGATTTTAAAAATTTTGGTGTCAAAAACCTAAATTTAGATCATTAATTCGAGATTTAAAAAATGGCGTATAGAGCACTTAAACTCCCGCACGACGATATCTAAAAACTGTGTTTCTATCTCTTTTTTCACTGAGTGGCGACCAAAAGTGTCTTGTACTTTGCCTATATATTAACGCTAAATTAAAATCTTTATATGCATTTATAATCATTTTTAATTCTGGTTTTTCGACCTTTATTATTTAATGCAAAGAAATTCTCAAGCTCAAGGTCTATTTTTAAATAAAAATCTTTTATTTAATTTTCGATATTTCGCTACTCCTGCGGTAGCGTCTTCAGGAATTATTTATTTATAAATTATTTTCAAATTTCAAATAGATTTTCTGTCTTCAGGAATTATTTATTTATAAATAAATACAGAAAATATATTTGAAATTTGAAAATAATTTATAAATAAACTAGCTGAACCCGGTGTGCTTCGCTACCCCCTCGTTATATAATCAATTTAACGGCGGTGACGTGATTCATAGTTATATGGCGACGTTAACAGTATTAAGAGCAATATACTACCAAATAAAAAAAATCCGTTGGAAGGAACAAATTTATACAGAGAACAAAAAGTTTAAAAATTTCAAATAAAGTTTTGCGTGAAAGTGGGCGTGGCGTAAGAAATGTTTATTTATACTTCGCCTGGAGTATAATATGTATATATATGAAGTAAATCTGTTAAAAAACTATATGGAAGCAATTACATAATTTTAAAAAAGTGGGCGTAAAAGTGCGCGTTTTCAAAAAAAAAGTACCCTATTAATCATGCCTAGTAGTTAGTATGTTGGTTTACTGTATAAAAAATAGATATTAAAATTTACATTTGTTAATCTAAAGCTGTGTTAAGACACCAATAAAATTTAATCAAAATCTGTTTGTTAGTTGGGGATAGGGAGAAGTAGTCCGCCCACTCTGAGTAATTAAAAAAAAACGCAAACCGTATATGCTCTACGGTACGCTGATCTATTTAGTTTAAAATTTCATCGAAGTCAGTACGTTATTTAGGTGAGGTATAAATTTTCCCTTGGGGCGGGTCAGCTTAACATTTACGGGTATGAAAAATAGATGTTGACCGATTCTCAGACCTACCCGATATACACACCAAATTTCATGAAAATCGGTCCAGCCATTTCGGAGGAGTTTGGCAACAAACACCGCGACACGAGAATTTTATATATTAGATAATTCCTTCTCGCAAATGAGCCATATGTACATATATTTTTTTTATTGTGCAACTTATTGAATAGTGTAGAGCAAAACGACAATTATAAACACAATAATGCACTCAATCATATTGTGTAGTTTATAGGTACCTTTAGATAAATACATACATATTTTAGTTTAAAGCTTTGTGTCATTTTCTTTTTCTATTAAGTATTTACGTTTTAATAAATTTCCGTTATAAAATTGTAAATGCATATAATCGCAAGAATTAAATAACGCTGTAACTGACAAAACATTAAATATTCAGAGCCAAAAATCCTGTATGAAAGTAGAAGAAAGATACTGGTATTTTTCAAAAGCAGACAATTTCTTTTCATCATAGAAATCTGGGACCGGGACCAATCGACAGGAATTTTTTCGTTTTCTGATAAAAATGATGCAAAAAACGTATTTTCGATTTTTTGTCAGTTACAGCATTCTTCAATTCTTGCGACGATATATTCTTTTATTGTTGGAAAAGTTACGTTCAAGAATGTCATAAGTTTCATAACTGTTGTGTATACCAGAGAGGCTATGTGTTCAGATCAAATTTCTTCCGATGTACATATCGAACACTAAATCATAAAGAGTCACAACTCAAAATTTTTCAAAATCGCGTTTTTTCTAAGATCGGTTCACAGATGACACCTTTACCGACCACGAAAATATGGTAGGCATTACTGTCTTCCTTATCCGGAAAACTAAAGTTATGTATATTTTTATATAACTCGTTTTGCTTGTTTTTTACAACTAAAGAGTATTATTTTTAGTTGTTCCAGTACGATTTTAAGGTATTCAGGCGATTTCTTTCAAGTAAATGGTATTATTTGTAGTTGTGCCTATTTAATTGAAAAAAAAGCAAGTATTATCGCCTACATTATTTTGAATTGTACATAATTTTGATTGTCTGCATTATAAATAAAATAAATTTAATAATTTATTAAGATACATTCATATACAAATAAAATTGTGGTTGATGCAAAATTTAATTTGCGAAATCCACTTTTCTGTGAAAAATTTCCCGCTCAAGTATACTCTGGCACAATTTAATATAATACCCACTATGTTTTTATTATTATTTTTATTTTCAACTAAAGAGTCAGAACTCAAAATTACCTTTTTTTTACCAAAATTGCAGTACAAAATTAGAAAAAAATAACTAAACTTTATTCTAAAAGTGTTTCCTTTAGAGTAAAATTCCATTTGATTATAAAATTACAACCAATTTTCGTAAAGCCGTTTTTTGCCTCTACGTGACTCTTTATGATTAAGTCTGCTATATGTATGTAAATGGTATGGAAATTCAGAAATATTACAATTAGAAGCTTTTTGCAAGCAAACCGGCATTTTTTTAAATAATTATTAATTTTATTTTTTTAAATAAATACATACATATTTGGCCATTACAAACCTGTGTTAGGGTTACGGTTAGCTTCTCGCAGCACCCATGATGTGTGTGTTAATTTTAATCCATGAGTACCGAGACCTAAATGTAAAAAGATAATTGTAAATATTTAATTATTTCTATTAACCCGAAGATTCTTTTTTTTATGTTTCAGGTAATGATTATAATAAATATATGACTGGAGTTAATTTATACGATAATTTATACTACCGTGTATAAGTTCGTCGAAAAAAATTGTGGAAGTCTTTGTGGACAAATTCTTGCAATAATAGTACACGAAAAAGGGGTTTTTCAGTGCAAAAACTCAATACCACATTTTATACAAAGTGCTTTGATAAATGCCATTCGAACAATTAAATAAAATTTAAAAATAAAATAATGCTTTAAATAAAACACTAAAATATTTATATTAATTCGTATGGGTGCTACAAATCTAATTTGCAACAGTCCACAGGGGCCAACATTGAATCCCGAATTTTTTCTGACTTTTTTTACTGGTGAGTAGGTTAGCAAGAGCAAGAATTCCAAAATTCAACTTGATATGTGAACAATTACGGGTAGTGGTACAAAACGGGTTAAAAGTTTGTCACTGAATTTGTAATATATTATTAAAATAATACATACATACATAAATGTCTAAGAGGCGGTGGTGAGCATATTGTTTTTGGATAGAAGAATAGATACATATGCACATACATATGTATATTAAAATGAATGTATGACCCATTTTAAATTATTTCTTAATTGAAAAAAATGGGAATATTTATCAATTGATTTTGCGATTTTTTTAATTTTTTCTACTCGTTAAAATTTGCGGTTAGGAAGTAACTTCAGAACACATTTTTTTACAAATTCAGTTTTATTGATACCAATGTAAACTAGCAATATGGGAACTAATAATAGAATATGATGCCTGGCGAATGTTCACATCTAAAGATGCTTCAAAATGGTAAGGTCACTTTAATATTTGCTTAATTCACCCAAGCTATAAAATGTTTTGTATGATCATCTTGTTCAAAAAAGGTCAATAATAATAAACCCGTTGTGCTCTTATAAATGTATTATATTTTATCTAAACAAGTGCAAAATGCAATGAGTCACAATGATAAGGTCAGTGATTAAAAAGTAATTAATCTAAGCCGAACATATCACAATTTGTTTTTTTTTTGTAATAATTTGTAAATTAAATAATATCTGCGCGGTATGAGTTGGAGAAAATCTTTGTCACCTTATGAACAAGGACAAATTGTGGCACTTCATGAGCAGATATTGAGTATGCGTGGAATGGCGAAAAAACTTGAACGATCTTTGTGTGTGCAAAATTTTCTCAAAAACAGAACAGAAAAATTGGAAAATTAAAAAGCACGGGTCGTCCAAAGTCCTGACCGCCCCGAATTTCATGAAAAGTGCGGTAACGATAAAATAGGAATTGAACTTACAGGCTTCAAAAAGCACAATTATTAGGGCTATCAATGCCCAGCCAAACCTTATTCGAGAAAAATTATTTTTGGAAAACTGATGCTTAAAAAAAGTAAGTAAGTAATTTTTTAGAGAAAAGTTGAATATGTTGGGGCTAATTAACTTTTTTTTTAGCTTTGTAGCATGTGTCATATATACATACGTATGTAGATATATGGATAGAAACTGGAGAGTGTCCAGATTGCAAACCATTTTCACTGAATAAAGTCGTATGAGTCATTTTTAAGAAAATTCCGTTTACGAAAATGACATTTTTTAGAAAACGGTTGAAAATATCCAATTTTTAGGGGGCCAATTTATTTTGTTTTTTTTTACTTTAAAGTAAGTGCTATATATGGATGGAGAGTGGACAGTGTTCAAATAAGAGAGCAAAACTAGTATTAGATTGCATTTTTCGAACATAAAAAATGTATGGCAAAACAAGTAACCAAAATTTGTTTTGCTCCAAAACTAGTTTTATGCCGCACAACAAGTAGTGGAAACGTACTATTAACTACACTTTACTGATTGAGGAAACCGTCTGATTCCAAAGCACAAAAAACATCAAACGGAATGCAATTACGGAATCGGGAAGATTCCGAACCGATTTTTTTTTTCATTTTGGTTGCTTTCTTAGCGGACGTTGGCACTTAACTTCGGAATTAACTTGAAGTTAAAGTCAGTCAAGCAAAAAATTTTCGAACATGTTGTCGACTGTTGAAATTTTGCAGTTTATGTTTTGCTGTTGCTTTAACTGCGACTGTTTGGTTTTTAAGAAGCATAAGTTTATCAAAAGTTTATTTTTGATCAATGCACAATGAAAAAGCTGCTCTAATTGAAAAACTTCACAACTTTTCCTATGCTTTGTATCACGATCTAGCACGCTCTCGCTCTTATATCATTGGAGCTGTCTTACAATCTAGGTTGCCACTAATTTTTTTGTGAACATTTGACATTATTGCAACAATGAAAAAACTCCCCTTATCGCGAATGTTTTTTTTTTACCCCAAAAATGGACATTTTTCACTGTTTTGTTCTCTTTGATTTTGCCTATGGAATGCATACATAATCTAAGTTTGTGTCTAATTAGCAATTTAATGTTGATATAAAGCAAATTTTATTGCAAAGTCGGTAAATAAATTTCAAAGTGAAATTTGTCGATTTGTGAAGATTTCTAAGTGAGTGGTGGCAGACTTTTTGGAAAGTTTGGGAGAAGAGTTAAATAGTGCTAGCCCTTTTATAGAAAATGTCACGAAATGGAAAAAGGTGATAACTGATAATTTGTAGAACTCCGATTGGTTTTTGGATAGGAGGTATTGAGTACATCCAAAATGTACAAAGCCCAGGTATGTTATCTCTGTAATATTGGATAAATCTATTAAACAATAAATGTGTTGGGTAATTCCTCTCTACAAACAACTCGTGTGTCCTTTTTTAATTCAGCTTGCAGCAGAAGTATTGCATTGATTTGAAATATTTCACTTTTTTATAGTTTTTGATATTAATTGTAATTATTCAAATTTTATAACTGATAACACTGATTGTAGTCGCCGTGGTCTAGTGGTTAGTGTGTTGGCTTACTAAGACATGGCCCCTGGGTTCGACTCCAGGCTCTGACATCTTCAAAAAAAGAAATATGAAAAAAATATTTCTTTCGGCGACTACCTCTCAGCAGTCTTCTGCCAAAAGCTCTGAGGGTAATTAATTGCCATGAACAAACTTCTCAAGTCTGTCGTTCGGAGTCGACATTAAACTGTAGGTCCCGGTACTCATGGATAAAAATTTACACACACAACATGAGTGCTGCGAGAAGCTAGGCCGTAATCCTGACACAGGGTTGTAAAGGCCAGTTATGTATGTATATTTGTATGTAACACTGATAACGTACTACATTCTGAACAGCTCAAATTATGGAAGCAATTATTCACGTGAAATTCCCGATACCAAAAATTTCACGCGATCAAAAAATTTCATTCATTTTACTCGTATCTATAAAAATGTTTTTCATTTCGGAAACCAGACGTGATTGACTGCCAGATTTAGCCCCCTGATCAGATCGATAATTTTATTTAATTCACAAAACATTTTCCATTTCATTTTATTCTTAATTCACTAAATTGCATCTAAATTAATTGTTTAGTATGTACACATGTATGTATAAATATATCTGTGGACATTTGACAAAACGTCTTCTCTCTAAATCAACTTTTCAATAGAGCAAAAAACAGTTAAAAAGGCTAATAGAAGTTATTGCTTAGGAAATTAAAGAAATTTTGAAATTGGATATTATGCAAAAACACTTAACGAACATTATGCGACCTTTTTTTCCCCTCTAGAAGCAATAGTTTTCTTTAAATCGACAAAAAATTAATTTAAGACTTTTTGTTAAATAGATTTTAAAGAAAAAAATTAGCTTCCACCATACAAGTCGTTTTGTCAAAATTTTTTTGATTAAATTTGAAAATTATATTAATCGCTTAAGTCAAGACAAGTTGTTTTGTTAAAATGGAATATGAAAAAAAAGGATATAAGAAGTAGATCTGGAAAATATACTTTAGTTTAAAAAAAAATACTTCTATTTTTCTCTACAATATGCAAATAATTAAAAAATAATAATAAAAATTAAATAAAATTTTTTATAAACATTAAATTTTTCAAATTATTCTTAATTCTCTGAAAGAAGTCGTTTTGTCAAATTAAAATTGAGGGAAAGTCTGAAAGAGGTCGATTAGTCAACTGCATATCTTGCGTACCAAAGGTCGTAGAAATACGGGGATTAGAGCAAAAGAAGGACAAGGAAATTCTATGTATACTATAAAAATATTGAAAATTGTCTTATTTCGAGAGAAGACGTTTTTTCAAAGTTCCACAGATATGTATGTATTTGTCGTTTTCTTTAAACCAGAAAAATCACATGTTCAACGGTTTTATGAATCGGTTCCAAACGTTGATCGTAAGTTTTGCCGCCATAGCTGAACCGTGAATAAGGTACCGTATTTAGCACTTTAAATCCCAAAGATTTGCCGATTTTCTGTGAAAACGCAGATGTAAATAGAGCCGTTGTAGCCTGCGGACGACGTGACCGTAAAGAGGGATGCAGATCATCAATTGATTCTCCATTTTTTAGTTCTCTAGTCAAATCGATGGTATATTGAGTTAAAGCTCTGCCAATGCCTTTTCGTTCCCACTCCGGCAGAGTGGCCAAAAACATAAGCTCACATGTGCAGTCCAAACGGAAGTTATCAAAGACATCGTACTCGGCATCTACAGAAGCCATAAAATCCATTAGAGATTTGGCTTGCGGTGAATGGGCGTTTTCATTGCGAAATTTAAGAAAGAAAACCTCGTCACCATCATCACGAATAAACTGTAATTATATTGGATAATATTGAAATAAAGAAATGTTTTGTGTTGGTAAAACACATAACTTACTTGAATTTTGTTGAACGCCACTGCTATCGGTTTATCTGTAGCCTTTTCTACGGCTATAAGGGAAACGCCATCTTCTGCTGTTATACGACACAATTCACGCAACTCTTGGCGGGCCTGTTTATTTTCTGGTAAATTTATCTGAGTGGCACGACAAACAGACTCATTTAAAAAGAAAGAATCATCTAAAACCTGAAATGGAAACAAGTTGGGAATATTTTCTTCTTATTCATTAATCACAAATTTTCAAGCTATTGAAACATTGTACCAAGTATATGAACACAACAAAACCAATAAAGTCAATTAAAAAGAATAAGTAAGCACTTGTTTAAAAAAAGTGAAGAATGACAGAGACGAGTACTTATTAATTATTGGTGTTAAATTAAGTACCAAGGACCAAGTATCAATTGCTTACTATAGATCAGTTTGTACAGAGGCCATCGGGCTCTTTTTGATTGATAGAATTATAATTACAATTTGTAAAAGTCCAAGTTTGTGCTTCTCACGAAGCCTCCTAAGGCTTTAGAGTTGTTTAACACCATTGCTTACCCTACTCCGTGATCCCAAAATCAGAAGACAAACATGTGATGTTTGTTAAGCCTCAGCCCTTAGTCGAAACCCTACTATCAATTTATATCGATGTTACCTTTTAATGAAAGATTCAGTTTCCGGCCTAGGTAGGTCGAAAGTCCAATTTAGAGAGTAGAGGCAATAAAACATAAAGGTTTAATAAACTTGTCTTACATTACAACTAAATATTGGTTTAAGCATCTGAGCACAAAGATCATGTCTTTGTAGGAGTAGAGTCCAGTGTCATAATCACAGCCAGGTCATTATCTCTAGTTTGGATCTCAACCTATAGTACGGCACAAAAGTTCGGAAGCGAAATAGACTCAGAATTATAAAGTTGAATCCGTCAAATTGCAATTATGGGCTACATGTCGAAAAATCACATAAAATGAGAAAGTATGTATAATAGTGTAAATAAAAATATGTAATGAAATGTCAAGAAATGTATGGAAAGTTTGAAAGTCGTATATCTCTCATAATTTTTCTTAATTTTTTTTAACAATAGAATTTTTCTTAATGTGTTGAAGGCTCTAGGTTCGAGCCTCAGGAAAGGTGTGATCAATATTTTTATAATTTAATTTTTGTTTCGTCAGAAACGCTTTTATTAGATCAAAGTTAACGGCAATGAATATTTTTGGTAATTAAAGAAGAAATGATGTCCGTGAAGGAATAGTACACTAGCCAAACTGAACAATTGTTTTCGACTCCAGCTACGGTAGTCTCATCAGAGTTCTTTGTGTCCTGTGCATATTCAAGACCAAACATCAACTATTTAACTCACACTTTTCTGGAAATCGCATACTGAAATTATATTCCTTCATATGTATGTACATACACTTGTATGAGTTAGTCGAAGTAAAGTCACACAACAGTTTTTATCATATTCTCCTTTTCTTACCATCATTGCTGTTCTTGTAATTGTCATCCCATTCGGATGAAACAGAATTACAATTTTTATTTTTGTTTTTGCCCTCTTATTCCATTTAATCCACATTAGTCGGCATTTCAGTATGCGATTTCCAGAAAAGTGTGAGTTAAATAGTTGATGTTTGGTCTTGAATATGCACAGGACACAAAGAACTCTGATGAGACTACCGTAGCTGGAGTCGAAAACAATTGTTCAGTTTGGCTAGTGTACTATTCCTTCACGGACATCATTTCTTCTTTAATTACCAAAAATATTCATTGCCGTTAACTTTGATCTAATAAAAGCGTTTCTGACGAAACAAAAACAATAGAATTTTTCATTTCTTTGATTAAGGCCAGCACTCAGAAGATGACTCACTCTCATGCAGTAGATTGTGTTGGTCTAGGAAAATATGTTGTGGGAAAGGGGGAAAAGAGTGACTTTTGCTTGTGGACATTTGATTTAAACTTACTAACATCGTAATTAACAAGAAAAACGTTCGCGGGAAGAATGTTCTACAAACTAACGGTTCGGCTAATTAACGAATTCTCTCTATAATGAATTGTGCGATTCACTAGACAATCAACCACAAAAGGATGTGCTCTGTACAAGTGGTCCGTACAAATATGCGATTATCCGGAATCAAGTCCTTTATTTCACCAGAGCACCTTCCATGGTAGTACTGATATAACATTGAAACGCACGCCACTTTGCTCCGATTCTCCGACGAATCGATAGAGTTGGATACCCTACCGTCGCTGAGAAGACCCACCTCCTCACAGGCGAAAGAATTCCATCATCACGGCAACGTCTATAAAACAACATTGAGGCTTACGAACATTAAATTCGACCGTGTTTGCCCCGACCTACTCTTAGATTATCCGCAGGTCATATTTTGCCTTCTCACTCCAATCTCCAAAAGGCTCGGCCTATGATCAAATGAATATAAGTGATCAATGGTACTGTCATTTGCGAAAGAATAGAATGGGATTTGATAGAGTAGAAGACAGAACAGGACCTAGCGGTACTGCTGAAATTTTTATGAAATATTACTAAAAAAAAAACATATTCTCACATCAGCATTTCCATCCTTGGAAAACGAAAAACACACACAGCTGTTGTTTTCATTTATCCTTAATGTGACAGTGTACAAACAAAGTGTAGTACGAACGCTTTACATTTGATTTTTTGACAATCAGATCAAAAATCAATAGATTTTGTTTTGAAGAAATTCAATGAAAATCTTAAAGCTTGTAGAATAGCGTAAAACTAGTTTATGCAGTAAGTTGCTATAAATTATCTCTGATATATCTATTTTGCTCTATTTTAAGTAGGAAACTTCATTCTTAGCTAAAAGTTCTACTCAAGGCGATCAAGAAAATTTACAGTAATTTTGATGATTTGTGATTGTTTTTAACAGTACATTTGGCATAATTTAAAACCACACACTATTTATTTTTGTTTTTTTTTTACTCACATCCAATGATTCCTTCAACTTGTCGAGCGTCAGAGTTCTAATTTCAACTTGATCTGTAATTGATAAAGGCATTATAAAAAAAATTAAAATAATTTTTTTATTAAACCCATACCATTACAAATGGTGCCCCATAGTCTACCATTATTTGCTTTCATATTAATTTTTTTCTTTAAATCACAACTTAGCTTGTCAACGGTCTACAATGAAATGAATCCAAACTCTTTTTCTATAGACTGCACGCTTAATGCAAACACTGGCTACCGATCAACTGATAAACACTGGCACGATTAAAAAGCAGCAAAATACTGATAAAAAATAACTGCTTAAAATGGATTTTGAATTAAAGAAAACAATTTAGTATTACCCTACATACCGTCCACCTACCATCGCCGTTCATCTTAAGGATCGTCACATAAATTATATATCTTGTATCCATTTAATGACACCGACAATTTCTACATAAACCATTACATATTTGGAAGTCAATGACGCATGAAGATATTATGAAGAAAGTAATTATTTCTGCAAATTAATATACGAGTATACAAGTTCGTTTTATTCAAGTCTAAATTGATGGTCTATATGTCAACCTACCGCCGGGGATACAGAAAATGCTGCTGGTGATTGTCTCCATCAGTGGTCTGTTTTCTCCGGGGAATATCGAGTTCAACCTAGCTCTGAGTGGTCTGGGGGTCGATATAGGCAGAGAATGTTGGTGGTTGTGTGGTGCATGGCCGTAATGCCACGCATGCTTGGGGTGCTTGTCCCTTTAAGTGCGCGTGGCTGGCATTTCTGGCGTTCTCAAGGACTGACCAGAGATGCCTTAATCTGGTACTACGGGCATCAGGAGCCCCCGATTAACCTGGGACTCCTTGTCATTCGGGAAGTGAGGTTAACCGGCTTGATGGTTTGGGTGCTGTCCCTCGGGAAGTACACGTAGTGGTTGTGGTAGTGCTAGATAGAAACCCCTCAGCAAGGGGGGTGTCACTACCCAGACAGTGGTGGTGCTAAATTGCCAACTCGGTGTCGTCGGGCATGGTGAGATTAGAGGGTACCGGTATCGGGTGGCGGTGGTCGAACGCATTGAATTCGACTACCGCGCCGGCAACGGGCGGCGTGTGATTAAGTCTACGGACAGGTGCGCACGTTAAATCAATCTACAGTTGTCTATATGTCAACTGTTAAAGAACTGTCACATCAAAAATTATATTTTTGTGTAGCATATCCTGCAGTCTGTGTTAATCGACTAAACTTATGGAATATTTTTTTTTGGCAAGTAGCACGGCACAGCGCTAATAAAATAGCAAGGAGAGTATAGACTCATGACGTCATATAACTCATATCTATCTTTATCAGCATATTTTTTGTAAATTAAATTAAAAAATATTTAAAAATCTTTAATATTAAAAAAAAACTAAAAATGAGAATTGATAATTAAAAACAACAACTACATATTTATTATTTATGTTAATGATTATGAAGAAGAAATATTAGTAAATTGAGCGATTTTGTGTGGCAACAAGTCATACCAACAGAAAATTTTTTAATACCGTTTCACAGCCATAAAAAGTGTTTCTTTCAAAACTCTTAAAACTGTAGCCTTTTTTTGTAGGCAAAAATGGCAAAAATAAAATGTTTTTATTTTAGGGGTATGGTTCCTTGGGCAAAGTTTCTTATTTTAGTCTCTAGAATATGATTTTCGTTGTCACTTGGGCGATTTTTAAATCGACCCGCCCGTTTATACACCCTTACCTTTTACGGAATTTTGCTATAATGGCACATAACTTTATTAAGCCGCTAACTTATGAATAATTATTGTAGTGGGAATGCAGTTGAAGTCTCTCCTACTCCAGAAAAGTTTCGCTACAAATATTTAAGTAAACATGGCACTGAAATTCTTCAAGTCTAATTCTGAAGAAATGAACTCAATTTTTTGCTTCAACCAACTGCACGCGGAAAAGGAAATGTCAAAAAACCGCTATTGAGAAAATTTAATAGGAACTTTGAGTTCGTATTTTGGGCACATTTATATGTGTATGTATGTACATACATATTTATATCATGGCTAGCTGCCATATACTATGCGCTTAGGCTGCGGTTCTACATATTAAAGTAGGGACTGAAACCGAACCCGAACCGAAATGGGTTCGGTGCTTTTATAACCATGAACCCGAACCCCGTTGAACCCCAAAACTCATCCAGATTCGGGTTCATAAATTTCAAAAAATTATTTTTGCACATAAAAATATTCTGTGTACTTAATAGAGGGCCGCGCAAGCATAGCTTAAATGTCTTACAAGCAATCATCCATTTTTTAAATATTTCATGTCAAGTACTTTCTCTTTATTACATAAATGTTTTAAAGAGAAAATATTTTGAACTACAAACAAAATCAAAAACATCAAAACTCTTGTAGAAAAGAATACAAAGCCTTTAAGAGAATAATGAAATTAAAACAAAATCATCTTCACAGCTCCTGCAACGCAAGTAAGCGTAGAAAGGGCTTTTTCAGCTTTGAAATTTATTTTATCACCACAAAGATCAAATTTAAAAGAAGAAAATTTAAAAAATATTTTAATTATTAAATTAAATGAAAATTTTTTTGAAAAAAAAATAAACATTTTTTGAAAAATAAATAAATGATATTGTACTTTTTTTTTCTAAATTTTGAACCCGAACCTAAACCCTGGACCGAACCTGAACCTAAACTTTTTATTTTGATTAACCCGAACCTGAACCCGAACCCAATTTTTTCAGGGTTTCAGTCCCTGTATTAGAGTATACCATAGTGCAAAAACGAGAAATTTAAAGCTCGTATACGAGAATCGTAAAAACACTGATTAGTTGTTTGACATGCCACCAGTAATTCGAAAAAACTCCTATAAATTCTATTAAAATCTCTTTAAAATTCGAAAAAAATATGCACATGCAATTATAGAGCACTTTTAAATCGATAATAGCAATCTACTTTTAAAGTTGTTTTGTAAAGCGTGCGTGTTCTTTCCAATTCAATACAATACAATACAGTTTTTGTTAATAATTGAAGGGCCATTATGATGATTAGTAGAAACACGAGTAAAATAGAACAAAAAATGCATAAAGCATCAATAATCAAATCTTTCTTAACATATTATATATCGTCATATTAAATCCAAACGGACGTAACTACAATTTTTGTTTTATTTTTACAAGAGAAGCAAAATACCTTAAAATCAAAAATTTTGTAAATCCTGAAATTCATATATTGTAATTTTCAGGATCAAGATACAAGGAATGGCATCTCTATATACAACAAATGAGTTTGTATGTAAGATTTTCATATAAATATGTATGTATGTATTGTAGTTATGTTTTCTTTCATTATAAAATACACGCACTTGTAGTTACGTCCGTTTAAATTTCGTTAATAAAATCGTCATTTTCGATAAAACGAACCATAATTAATAAAAAACTCAATTTCAAAATTTTGTGTATTTAGTTTCGTCCGTTTGCATTTAATATGACGATATGTATATAATACATACATATTTATGTACGTATATAAATGTTTATTATTTGATAAGTTAATTTAATTTTTATTTTTTTATTTCAAAAGTCTTTATTTTAAAGTGAGGGTGCAAGAGGACAACAATTGAAATATTATATAAGAAAAAATGTAATAATACACGTAATTTAACTTTAGTGTTTGAGCCATACGTCCCTGCAGAAAATGCGACTACTCCGTATACGCATGTAAAGAGTAGTACATAAAAGACTAGGACTAGTCCAAACACAACCCAAATGTATGAAAAAAACGTATTCCATTTAACATTGCAATGTCCTAGGCGAGGACTACGTAGTCCAGCTATGTATTACATAGTGGTAATCTCAAAACTAGTTTATGTTACTACTCCATGGAGTATACACATAGGTTTAGTTTCGTAACTAGTTCGTGTGAGTATTTCATGCAATGCACTCGTTAGTTAGTTTTAAAACTAGTTTATGGTAGATAGGCTATTGTCAGTGCTTAATTTTTGCAAATAATTTTTTTGTCCACTTTTAAGTCAATTCATAATAGGGATGACGACCGAAATATCCCGAAATCCGGGATTTTTATTTAAAGAAACAAGAAAGAAAAGTTTTAGAAGAATATTTTATATAAGTAGAATATTTGGCTGGAATCAAATTTCGTCCCTTTTTTTATTAGTGTAACAAATAAGCATAGTTTAGTAATTAGCCTGGATAAATCTTGTAAGTAAATAACTCTAATAAGAAGACACACATTTGAATATAAACAAGCGCAACATATGAGTATAAAGTAAAAAATAATACAAAAAAATTAAATCTGCAAAAAATTCCTTAACGGATTTTAATTCTCAAAAGAATACCAGTATTAGGATCTTAGGCTATTAAAATTCATACAATAAGTATAATATAGATCCATTAAATATTCGAATTTAATTCGAAGAAATATATATTAAAATATAATGATAAATCGGATGTTAATAAAAGTCTAGAGATAATTGTCTTAAAAATACAATAAAGAAGTTCACTATCAAAAAGATACTCAACGAAAAAAATAATCACCCCTATTCTGAGTTTCGATTAAGTCTCCGCATTCCGCTCCGCAACGATCGAAAATTGGTATTCCACAAAAAAACGGAATCGAAAGAAAAAGAAAAAGACAGCAATGAATACAGTGCCTCGTTTCTGTATTACTCGACTCGAGTAATATCTCACATGAAACGAAAAAATTGAAACAAAAACTATGTGAATTGACACAAAAAGTGTCAGAAACACATACGTGTTTCTGTATGTGAAATAATCCGAGTACTATCTGTCATTTATGCCATTTTCCAATTATTATTGGAAAAATGTGAGTAAAAGTGTTTCTGTATCTTTTTTTGTGAAAACTGAACCGAATGAAGTGTCAAAATAAGCCGCATATTAAAACGGTGCGAAAAGTGTTTTGCAAACAAACAAAAAACAATTTTTGTATTTTGTGCCTTTTTTAAATAATATTGTGTGGCTTTTTTATTAAAAATAATATTGCGTAGCTTTTTTAATATATATATGATATATATTTTTATAGTTTTGCATTTCTCTTCATATAATTTTTTTATTGGTTTGTTTACATTTTTCACCAGGGTTGTCAGATAGTTTTCAATTTTCATCCCCGATTTTAAAATTCATATCCTCAAAAATCCTCACAGAAACTGTATCAATAATTTTGCATAGATACATATGCTTTGATATAGGTATAAATATATACTATTTTATTTGATATGTATTTCTTATTACAGTGGTGGTCTATAAAAAAGATTGACCATGATCTAGCATCATGACCAAAAAACTTTAGAACAATGTGATTAATATTTTTGTTTATTTCTATATAAAATATCAATTATAAAGTAAATAAAATAAAAAACATTAAAATTTCCCAAGATCAAAACTTAAAAAACCATGTACATATTCAAAAATATTGTTAAAATTAACTAATTTTGCCTCTACATAAAAATATACACATCAAATTTGATGGCCTAAAAGAAACAGTTTTTTATTAATGGCACCAAATTATCACTATTCTGTAGTTAGTGGAATTACCCTGGTTTTAAATAAAGTCCCAAAAGCGTTTTGGCATTGAGTCCACAAGTCTTTAAAACATATTGATTGCAATGTTTTTGCACACATCTTTAACAAATTCCCACAAAGTACTTTATTAGAAGGGTTTTTTCTCAAAGAGCCGCTTTGACAATTTTGCATAAATTTTCAAAAGGGTTTAACTCTGGAAACTGAGCAGATCAGCTTAAAATTTTGAAGCATATATTTTGAAAATAACTTTTTGCTCACTTCGATGTCTGTTTTGGGTTGTTAACTTGGTGGAACACCCATCGATGTGCCGTTTCATATTCAGAATAAGACATCTTTATGCCGTTTAAAATATTTGTATAGTATACGGTATCTGTTGTACCTTCAATTCTACATAGATGTCCTGTGCCACAATATGAAAAACATTCCCATACCATTCAGTAGTAGTTTAACTAAAAGGCGACCCTCTAATACTAACTTCCTACGCAATAAAACCATTAAAATCGGTGGGGGAAATATAATGGTATAGAGATGTTTTTGTTTATATGAGAAAATAAGTTCATACTTTCATCGGAAATTCTTTCACTGTGTGTTCCGAATGAAAGAAATCTATAATATATAGTTAAATAAGCAACAAAATTGTAAAAATCATCAAACATTTGTCGATTATCCACAATAAAATCCCCATCCCCAAATGAATTTTTTTTCTCCATTTCAGAAAAAAAATCCCCATTTTGGTGATAAATCTCCTAATCTGACAACACTGTTTTTCACAATTAATATTTTTTTTTGACGTTTTGCTTTCGTTTCACACATTTAAACTGGAAATATTCCAGTTGGAAAAGAGTTTGTTTTAATTGTTTTCGCATGCAGATACAGAAACACTTTTTTAACGACGATTCGAAAAACGATGGGATTTTTTGTTTCAACACACATGTGAGTAATTTCTCGAGTCAAGTAATACAGAAACGAGACACTGGATTCCAACCCGAAGTGAACACTTAACACGAATTCAGACAACGCAATCTGTAATGAAATGCAACAGATTTCAGAAACACATTGCGTTGTCTGTAGCCAGCTTTATACACTGCGATGTTGTGTGTGCAAAAATTTTGTTGTGGCTATCTTGCTGTGTGTTGTTCTTGTTATAGTTGTTGGAGTTTCGTCACTGTATGTACTGTGGCTGAACGAAGAAAACTAAACAACAATGCAAAAGAAATAAAACAGACATTAGTTCTCTTTGGTTTCTTTTGTTTTGTTACGTTCTTTTCTTTTGTTTTGCCTTTTGCCCTTCCTTCCCGCATTAGAAAGAATTTTGAAAAAATATTTGGATAAGGGTTGAGATGCGCATTCTATATGATTTATATTCTTTGGTTTCACTTATCCATTATAATTCTCATGGATACTTTACTAAAGTCAGGTTTATTATTGATATCTTTACATACATATAAATTAAAGTTCCTGTAAATTTATTGCACGAAATTTGAGTTTTGAGTTTATCACAGGTATATAGTTAAAATATTGCACATGTTCTATTGGCTCCCAATAAATAATCTTTAAAATAATCTTTTTATGGAGATGAAAATCTTCAAAATATACTTTTTAATGCTTTGAAGTATTAAGTAAGAAATAATTTTCATCTTGATTATTTATTTATTATTTACTTTTAACATAAAAAATTGAAGTGTCTTTTCTTTTAAAAATGTATATATACGTACATATACACTCCGGTTCACTTATTTAATAGCACAAAAACTCTCATATTCAGGAGCCGGTATATTTTGCAATTTTTAACCGATTCCAGAATTTTAAAATAGAAATGGAAGCAAGACATCTTGAGATATAAACAAAATCATGACAATGGTGGTTTCTTAACTAAGGAACCTTTTTTTGAGGAATTTATAAAAAAAATCAAAACATGTGGTATTTTTTTTGGTTCACTTGAATAAAGGCACTTTAACTAACTTTAATGAAAAACAGCTTTTCCGTTTTTTTAAGTTATGATTACTTTATTTGCTTTATTAAAGAACTATTAGTAATGGGTACAACCCCCTTTGTTTTTAATAACTTCAAATATACGGGTTTTCATTGACAGATAAAGAAAATTGATCTAATCCAACGAAATTTCATTCCAAGCATCCTTATTGGCCTGAATTAGTGACTGCTTGTCATCAAATTGTGTACCTCCTTCATAGACCTTACGAGATAACCAACCCCACAGATTTTCGATAATGTTTAGATCTGGCGAATAGGGTGGCCAGTAAAGAATATTAACATTTTGGCTTGCAATGTACTCCTTTACTACTCTGGCGTTGTGTATAGGGGCATTATTCTGTTGCAATATCCAAGGTATTGGACCAAATAGTTCATTGAACTTCGGAAAAGCCGACTCCATTAACGTTCTATAGGTTGCACCAGTCATTTTTGCACTTTGAAATTCAAGATCGATGGTGCCATAGTACGTAATAGCACCCCACACCATAACGCCGCCCTTTCGGCTGTGATGTTGGTTCAAAAATCGCTTTTCTTTACGCAGGTCATGGAAATAATAGTTGTAGCCATCAGGCCCATCCAAATTAAACTTCTTGGTTTTAACCTACCCCCTCCGAATTTTATGATTTTTTGTAGAAATATAGTATATCATAGAACTAAATTAAATACAAAGTTTGGAAGCACTGATACATCTGGATCCGGAAATATGAGGTTTTGAAAATCGGAAAACAGTACAAAAATGCACAAAGTTACACTTACTTAATTGTAATTTTCTTGAAAAGTATTATAGCTACGCATCTCGTACAAGTCGCATTTGGAAGGGTATTAAATTACCTTTGATTTAATATGCGACATGATTTTTTCTTTGAAAAAGTCAAAGGTAAATTTTCTTTATCTATAAGTCGGAAGCCTATATCTCCGAAAGCGACCTTTTTAAAAATTTGAAAAAAAATTATGCCAAAGATAGTTTCGTTCTCTACAGTTGTGAAAAATTTCAGAGTGGAGGTATCTTTGGATCAAGAAATAAAAATCAAATCGCAAAAGAATGTGATTAAAACTAGAATGGTAGACGATTTTTCGATTTAATTTCACGGACATCATTTCTTCTTTAATTACCAAGAAATATTCATTGCAGTTAACTTTGATCTAATTAAAGCGTTTTCTGATAA
This sequence comes from Metopia argyrocephala, assembly GCA_963576795.1. Classification (NCBI taxonomy): domain Eukaryota; kingdom Metazoa; phylum Arthropoda; class Insecta; order Diptera; family Sarcophagidae; genus Metopia; species Metopia argyrocephala. The sequence goes on along the minus strand of OY756209.1, from coordinate 97,863,559 downwards.
AAACAAAATTAAATTGATCACACCTTTCCTAGGGCTCGAACCCGAGTCTTCAGCACTTAACATAAATTGCGCCCGGCTATGGCGCTGCGCTCTAACCACCACGACCACCGTCGTACATATCATTCATGTAGACTAATGTGGATAAGGTGGAATAAAGGGCAAAAACAAATTAAATTGTAATTCTGTTTCATCCAAATAAGATGACAATTACAAGAACAGCAATGATGGTAAGAAAAGGAGAATATGATAGAAACTGTTGTGTGACTTTACTTCGACTAACTCATACAAGTGTATGTGCATACGGTAATAATTTCAGTATGCGATTTCCAGAAAAGTGTGAGTTAAATAGTTGATGTTTGGTCTTGAATATGCACAGGACACAAAAAACTCTGATGAGACTACCGTAGCTGGAGTCGAAGACAATTGTTCAGTTTGGCTAGTGTACTATTCCTTCACGGAAATCATTTCTTCTTTAATTACCAAGAAATATTCATTGCAGTTAACTTTGATCTAATTAAAGCGTTTTCTGGTAAAGCTATTTCGTTTTCCAAATATGGACTCACCGTTGTTTAAAATGTGGGCAGAAAAATGCAACTTTGACGTGCAATTTATTGCAAATTCTTCTTTATTGTTTTAGTGTGATAAGCACTTCTCCTTAGAGCTTATTGGGAAGAAATTTTTGAGGCGAGGTGCAGTGCCAAGTTTATACTCAACTGAAAATAACGAGGAAATGAGTGTAGAAGGAATCGAAGTCTATTCTGAAAATGATTTGCAACTTTTCAGATCTCCGCCACAATCGCGTAGAGGATCAGAATCGCCTTCACTTTTATGTACAAATTGTGAAAAAAATGTAAAAAATGAAGCACTTTACCGAAAAAAATACTACAATATAATTAAAAAGCTTAATACAAAAATGCTAACTATTCGTGATTTAAGGTCACAAAATTAGTTTTTGAAGAAAAGAGTTACGGTAATGGAAAAAAAGTTACAATTAAAGAAGTCCATTGAATGCGAAATTGATGAGTTGCATATTAACCTACATGAAAAAACGCTTTGGAAAATGCTCATAAAGCAAAACAGAAAATCAAATGCTCGATGGAAAGATCAGGAAAGAAACTTGGCTTAAAGTATTTATTATAGATCCCCCTCTACGTATTTATTTTTAAGAAATACTTTAAAACTGAACCTTCCAACCCTTTCTTCCCTAAGCAGATGGAGCTATATTAAGAATTTGCAGCCTGGAAATAATTTATGCATATATAATGCACTGGAAGCAGTAGTTCGTAAAATGCAGCATGCAGAAATACAATGTATCCTAATTTTTGATGAAGTATCTATCCGGCGTAATTTTACATATAATAACTCTGCAGATGTTATAGATTTAGGTTATAGATGTTATAGATTTATTTAATATATAGGATTTATTAAGCTACATAAGTCAAGTTTCGTATTTGGGCAGCAACATTTTTTCCATTAATGGACTTATTCAAACCACCAGGGGTATAATGTATCAATCAGAAGAAATGTTTAAGAAGATGACATGCTTTTTATTTTAACCCCTCACTTTAATCAAGATCCATTAGAGAACCTATTTTCGTACCTTCGCGTAAAAGTTACCATGGCCAAGCTGTTATATTTAAAAATAACTCAGTTTAATATCTTATCTAATTGTGAAAAAGATGATGGGGTTATGTTGCCTATAAATTTTCAAACAATTTTAGAGGATCTTTCAAAAGATGCCAGCTTATCCGGATGTCAACAAACCTACGCAGAGAACGCTCTTGATATCTATTGTAAAGGATCATAAAGGTAATTACAGGATCGCCATATAAAGGATCATAAAGGTGATTACAGGATCGCCATATAAAGGATCATAAAGGTAATTACAGGATCGCCATATAAAGGGTTATAAAAGTGTTTAAAATGTACCTATCGACATTACATTAGTGTCCTAAACGCGACTAATGTAATGGAAGCCTTGGATTGTAAAGCGAGGCTTCAGAAACTCGGCAGTCGAACAATAAATGCCCTTTTATGAGTTAAGTAAAACACGAGAGTTCAAATGTTAAACTATAACTGAAATTTTTATTTAAAATTCAACAACTTATATACTAATTTACAAATTATCTTAAAATTATCTAAATTATTCTGCATTTCTTTCATATTACCAAAATACCTTAAGTAACATGGTGTTTGTCTTTTCATTTACATTACAAATGCATTTACTGATCGATTGACCAATCAGTATAGCTCATTATGATATTTGATACAACATAATTAGTTTTGTATCAAAAAGAATTTTGTTTTGTTTTTTTGTTTATTCTTCAAATACGGTCAATTACCTGAGCAATGAAAAGTACGGTCAATTACCTAAGAAATGAATTGCCTGTACAGCAAATAAAAATAATAAAAAATAAAAATACTCATGTTACAATTCGCGGAAGGTATTTGGGTATATGTATGAAATTTGTTTGTTATATGTGTCTTAATGTTTATAAAAAATAAAAATAATATTTTAAGAATTTGTTTTTTTTTAGTTCTTTTTTGTTCTTTTTTTCTAAAAAAATATTGTGTAGAAAAACCAAAATGATTATACATCACACCCTTAACCTTAAGATAAAATTTATGAGATTTTGAATAAATTTTAAATCTGAATACAAATTAATAGTTTTGGTTTTTTTTGTATTGTATAGCTAATGTAAAATTATTATAAATATAAGTATGTTCTTATTTAACTTATTCTAGTAATATGTGCATATGTATATTATTTTTATATTTATATATATATTTTTTTTTTTTAACAATTCTTTTTGTACAATTTTAATGAGTTATTATGGAATACTTTTTCCTTATTATTTATTTCTAATATTGAATTACAAGTTTGTCTTTTTATTATTCTATATGGACCAATGTAGGGACTCTGATTTTTCTTTCTACTTTCTAATTTTACTAGTACTAAGTCTCCTACTTCAAAATAACTTTTCATAATTTTCTTATCATATTCTAATTTTGATTTTTCTTTCGCTATATTTACTAAATGTTTAGCGTTATCTAATGCTCTCTTAATCCTAGTCCTAAGTTCGTTAGCATAATTTTCTAAATCATAAACTTTAGTATTAGTGCATAATGCGTCTGTTGGTAAAGTTGGTAATTTGCCAAAAATTAATTGGAATGGAGAATAGTTGTTATTTACATGTGGTGTGGTATTATACGCAAATGTATAGTAAGGTATCCACTTATCCCATTCTAAATCTTCAACAAAGTTTAACATATATTCATTTAATACTCTGTGATTTCTTTCTAGTGTTCCTATAGATTGATGGTGATATGGTGCTGAGAATTTTTGATCTATATTCAATAGTTTGCATACTTCATTCATTAATTCGTTTTTGAATTCAGTACCTCTATCTGATTTTAATACTTTAAAACAACCATATTTCAAAATAAACTGTTCTACTAAAGTTTTAGCTATATTTTTTGCTTCTTTTGTTTCTATAGGGTATGCTACAACATATTTTGTTAATTCGCATTGCATTGTTAATATATATCTATAATTATTAGAAATTCTTAATGGTCCAACTGTATCTATTTCTATTACTTCAAAACTAGTACTTGGGGTTTCGGTGATATTCATTTCTTCTTTGATATGTTTTGTTTGCTTATTTCTTAAACACTTATCGCAATTTACTACGTAATCTCTAACCATTTTTCTCATATTTTTCCAAACATATCTTTGTTTGAGTCTTAGTACAGTCTTTCTAATGCCTAAGTGTCCTGATAGTGGTGAGTTGTGGAATTCTTCAATCAATTTATTTTGTAATTTTTTATTTTTAATGTACTGCAAGGGTTTATACAAGATGATATTCAAGTTAAGATTTTTATATTTTTTAGATTTTTTCAATCTTTGGTATACCTCATCATAAATTCTTTTCATATATTCTACTGATATCAGTTTAAAAATTTCATCGTCGCTAGCTAATGCGAGATCCTTAATATTTTGCTTATGCATATAGATTATTAGCTTCTCTAGAAACAAAACGTATTTTGCAAGATCATCACTAATATTCATATGATAGCTATTATTTATATATTCAATGGTACCATTTAATTTATCATTTTTTATATTTATATTTGTATTTATACCGTTATTAATTTTAAATTTCAATTTGTGCACATTCTTAATATCTTGTAATGACGTACATTCCCATATGTTTGTATATTTTTGTTGTTGGGATATGTCTTTCTCATCTGAATTATTTTCAGTTATTTTACCCTTTGCGTTCATTCCACGCGTAATTGCTAAGATTTTTGTTGGTTTGGTATAATCGTCTTCTATTGGAATCATGTTTTTCAGCATATCGGAATCTATCTTAATTCTAGATAATGTATCAGCATTCGTATTAATTTTTCCTTTTTTGTATACAATTTCAAAGTCATAGTCTGATAAATCAATCCGTACTCTAGTTAATTTAGAGGAAGGGTTTTTATGTGTAAAAAGTGAAACAAGCGGTCTGTGGTCAGTTACCACTATAAATCTTCTACCATGTAAATATGGTCTAAAGAATTCAATACCCCAATGTATAGCAAGTAATTCTTTTTCTATTACAGGTTTATTAATTTCGTGTTTATTTAAAGTTCTGCTAGCATAGGTTATTGGCAAATCTGTTCCTATTTCTCCCTGTGATAAGATTGCACCTAAAGCATAATTTGAAGCATCTGTCGTTAAAATGAAAGGTTTTTCAAAATCTGGATATTGTAATATTGGGGGATTAACTAATTTTTCTTTTAATAACTCAAAGCTTTGTTGACATTCATCTGTCCATTCGAATATTTTCCCTTTCTTTGTTTGATCATTCAGACATTTTGTTAATTTAGCGAAATCTTTTATGAAACGTCTATAGTAATTGCAAAATGCTACAAATCGTTTTACTCCGTCAGCATCTCTAGGTATTGGATAATCTCGAATTGCTTTGTGTTTTGCCGGGTCTGTTTTAATACCTTCTTTTGTTATCAGATGACCTAAATAAACAACTTCTGACTTTAAAAATACACATTTTTTAGCGTTTAATTTTAAATTGTATTTTGATAAACGTTCAAAGACCTGTCTTAGATTGTCATTGTGATGTTTTAAACTACATCCGAAAATTATGATGTCGTCTACATATAAAAATGCTTTACTATCGAGACCTGAAAGTGCTATTGTTAACATACGTTGGAAACTATTTGATGAAATTTTAAGTCCAAAAGGTAATCTTTTAAACTGATAGTGACCATTGGGTGTAGAAAATGCTGTTGGTTTTCTTGATTCCTTATCTAAGTTAATTTGATGAAATGAGCTTGTCATATCCAGGGTTGAAAAATATTTTGCTCTTCCTAATTTATCTAATACATCTTCAATTCCTGTAAGTGGAAATTTATCATTAACTATTTTCTTATTTAATTGTCTAAAATCTACTACAAGTCGCCATTTCTTTTTGTCTCCATCGCTCTTCTTTGGTACAACAAGTAATGGTGAGTTGTATGGACTGGTTGAATGTTCAATAATATCATTATCAAGTAATTCTTGAACTTGCTGATCGATTTCTTCTATCTGAGTTTGTGGAAGTCTATAGTTTTTAATGTAAACTGGTGTTTTATCGGTTAAATTAAGATGTTGTGTATAGAAATTATTTGCTGTTAAAACGTCGCCTTCTAAGTGGAATATGTCTTGATAGTCTTTAAAAATTTTTATCAATTCATCCGTTGCTTTACTGTCATTATTGTCAATTTTCAACGTTTGTAATAGTTCGCTAAATCTGTCTTTATTGTCTTGTTTATTGTGATTTTGTGTTTTAGTGAGAAAAACGTATTTATTTAATGGTTCTATTTCAAACTTAATATTTTTTAATATTACATCTTCATCTGTTGTATTTAGAAATTTAACATGACTAATGCCTTTTCCTGGAACTATTGTATTTCCTACAAAAATTCCTGGCTCTAATTCTTTACTTAGAATAATGCTATCTTCTGTTAAATTTAGTTGTATTGGATATATTAATTCAGATCGTTTTTCTATTTTAATGTAGTAGTCTCTATTTATTCTAGATTTCATGGGAATCGTAATTTCTGTTTCCTGTACGGTTAATGAAATCGTAAATGTTTCATAATCAATTTTGCATAAAAATGTTGTGAAAAAATCTCTTCCTAAGATTCCGTCCGTTGGTATTGGAAAATTATGATCGACTATGTGGAAATTGTGTTTTGATTCGTTATCGTATACGTTGAAATCTAATTCTGTGATTCCAATAGATTTTATCTTCTCATTCGTTATACCAGAGAATGAACATGATTGTTCCTTATCAATAAAAAGATTTTCACTCAATTTACCTAATTTACATAATGAAATATCAGCCCCTGTGTCTATTAAAAATGTTAAACTAGTTTTTGTTCCTATGTCTAGTTCTATATAATTAGTAGTATTTTCAGAGATAGAAAAAATTTTATTCAATTCTGCTCCGGAGGATGAATGATTTAATTCCGATTGTTCATCTCCGGGCCCTCGGAGTTTTCCTGAACTATACGTACGTTATTTCTATTATTATTGTACTTATTATTATAGTTATTGTTATTATAATTGTTATTCTGGTTTCGTCTACCATTATAATTGTTGTTTTTCCTATTGTTGGGACGATTATTATTCTGGTAATTATTATTCCCATTATACCTATTGTTATTATTTCTATGGTTGTTGTTGTTTCTGTTATTATTAATATTTCTGTTGTTAATATTCCTATTATTATAATTATTATTATAATTATTATTCCACCTATTATTTCTACTTGAAAAATATAATATCTGATTCTCATTATTGGCAAAATCTTTCTCTAATTCTATTGCCAATTGTACTGCTTCATTCAAATCCTTAGGTTTGGAAGCAAAAATTGTTGGCTTAATGTCTGCATTAAGACCATTTTTGAATATATTTAATGCGTAGGTGTTGTTGAGGGAAATAATTGTATCTTTTTGTATACCATTGCATTGTGGTATTTCATTTATTTGCAGTTCATTTAATTCTGCAATCATTTCTAATAGTTTTTCGTGATAAGTCTGTACCTTCATGTTTTTCTGTATAAATTTGCTCAAAGTTAGCTGTATTTGTGCTATGGTCTTTGTAGACTTGTATCTTGACTGAAGGGAACTTTTAAGATCATCGAAATTATTAATGTTGTTAGTACTTATGGCAGTCCGCACACTTGGTGTTAATTTAACATTAATGACAAAATCTATAAGTGTCACTTTTGCGTCGGCTGTCAAAGAATTATAAATTATTTCAATTATTTTCAGAAATGAAGTTAATTCTTTATAATTTCCAGAAAATTCTGGTATACTTTTCAAAGATACTTCCAAATTGAATGATGCCATTTCTATTATAGAATTTGAACCTGTACTTTTAGTGGCTATGTTTGAAATTTCGGTTTCTTTTCCTAATTCTTCTAGTTTCTGTTGCAATATAGTCTTTGCCTTCTCATAATATATATTGAATTTATCTATTAATTCCTTTTTTATTTCTTTACTGGAGCTAAATTCTAAAAATTGTCTCTTTATTAGGTCTACTTCTTCTAATTTCAAAGCTAATGTTCTGCTAGTGTACCCTCTACTACCAGATTTTCTTAAGTTAGTTATTATTTTTTCTAGACTATCTATTAATTGGTCCATTTACAATCATTCAAAATTTTTCTATTATAATTTAATTTTATTTAAACATTATTATTGACCTTCTTGTTTAGATAATTCTTATAGTAATTGCTTAACTTTGAAATACATATAATGAAAATTAAAATTGAAATTAAAATTGTTATTAGAGTTAAATGTTCATTATTTTCTTTTGGTTTCTGGGTGTTGTTGCCTACTTCGTAACTGGCAATTGCAACTAAAATCGTGTTGCTGATTTTACTCCACCAACCCATGTTTTATTTTATTTCTTGGTTTTTAATAAAGCAGTATTTTAACTACCAAAAATATCTAGTTTTTATATTAGCTGCTTTTCTTTAGTGTTCAAAAATATCTTAAAAAAAATTTGTTTTTGGAAAGCTTTCAACAGGCTTTTTTTTTATATATCTTTTTAATATAATTCAATATTAATAAATTCAATATTTTTTCAAAGTAAATGGAATGGAAAGGTTCCAGTTATGTGGGCAGGACCAAAAATGGAAGATTCCAGATAGTTGGGCAGGATCATTTTAAAAACGGAAGATTCCAGATAGTTGGGCAGGATTATTTTAAAAATGGAAGATTCCAGTTAGGTGGGCAGGATTATTTTAAAAATGGAAGATTCCAGTTAGGTGGGCAGGATCGCCATGTAAAGGATCATAAAGGTAATTACAGGATCGCCATATAAAGGATCATAAAGGTGATTACAGGATCGCCATATAAAGGATCATAAAGGTAATTACAGGATCGCCATATAAAGGGTTATAAAAGTGTTTAAAATGTACCTATCGACATTACATTAGTGTCCTAAACGCGACTAATGTAATGGAAGCCTTGGATTGTAAAGCGAGGCTTCAGAAACTCGGCAGTCGAGCAATAAATGCCCTTTTATGAGTTAAGTAAAACACGAGAGTTCAAATGTTAAACTATAACTGAAATTTTTATTTAAAATTCAACAACTTATATACTAATTTACAAATTATCTTAAAATTATCTAAATTATTCTGCATTTCTTTCATATTACCAAAATACCTTAAGTAACATGGTGTTTGTCTTTTCATTTACATTACAAATGCATTTACTGATCGATTGACCAATCAGTATAGCTCATTATGATATTTGATACAACATAATTAGTTTTGTATCAAAAAAAAATTTGTTTTGTTTTTTTGTTTATTCTTCAAATACGGTCAATTACCTGAGCAATGAAAAGTACGGTCAATTACCTAAGAAATGAATTGCCTGTACAGCAAATAAAAATAATAAAAAATAAAAATACTCATGTTACAATTCGCGGAAGGTATTTGGGTATATGTATGAAATTTGTTTGTTATATGTGTCTTAATGTTTATAAAAAATAAAAATAATATTTTAAGAATTTGTTTTTTTTTTAGTTCTTTTTTGTTCTTTTTTTCTAAAAAAATATTGTGTAGAAAAACCAAAATGATTATACATCACACTATGAAGGTAATGAAGAATATTTTGACGAAAACAGCGATAGTTTTAATTCCGTTACTGTACCAATTGAATTAACGTCAAGCCGTTATTTCGCTGGGTAAATAGCGCAACGAATATCTTGCCAAAAATGTCGATTGGATATAAATAAACCCACCCAAATATTGACATACCCCTCCGAAATGTATATACATGCGAAAAATTACAATGAAGAATCAGATTTTGGAAGTTTGTGTGGACCATCCGATTTGTTTTTGAAATATGCAAGATACAAATAAAAGTATTTGAAAAAATATTCACAGAAGACAAAAGCATACGAAATATTAAGAAAACTTTTGTCAAACAATGCATACAATGCACCAAAAATACAACATATTCCTTTTGGTATGAGGAGAATGACGTATGCTATAAACATAGATTAGAGATGCTGAATCTTCTTGTGCTGACATTACTTCGTAAGCATTCTTCATGGCACACTCAAAACTATAAATCATCGAGTGCTGAGAAAGTAAAAATTTTAACTCATTAAAAATTAACTTAAATAACCTGTCCAAATGTAAAAACATTTTATCTTTATTTCTTTGTAAAAATTTCTATAATATAATAAATGCTTGTTAAAATTTTTATGTTATTTATAAGAAATCAGCATTTCGGTGCTAGTCGATTAATTTTTATTTTGTACACCAATAAAACACATATTCTTTACCCTACATAAATATCAACTTTTATAAAAGTCATTTTCTTGTTTACTACAAATATTATATGGTTTAAAAAGTATTAAAAAGAAACAAAACACAAAAAGAACTTATGAGTAGACTACACATATATGCCTACAAACTAGTGCTGTCAAATTCTGCTACTTTTCATTACTCGATAATATTGAGTACTTTCATTTGGGTACCCAATACTACTCAATACTTTTAACGGATTTTATTTTTAAGAGAAAACAATTTCATAAAGTATTGTGTTTTTAGACAAAAATTTTTTTGGCCGTTAAAATTTAAATTTTCTATACAACTTCGAAGAAAAAATGCAACTCTTAAAGTATTGAGTAGTTACTCTTAAGTATTGAGTACCCAAAAATTAATACAAATACTCGATACTCGGTACCCATTACTCAATACTTTGCCAGCACTACTGCAAACATATCACACACCCAGTTCAAAAGTAGCACAACTCAAAAATTAAAACTACACGTTTTTTATTGAGGTATAGAACTTTAAGTTGGCATCACTTTTTTCACTGGCGGCCATTTTGTCAGCTGTCAAGTGATTAATATTTAGTTTGGTTTGCCATTTCATCATGAACAGGGGGCTAATTCTGTCATTCGATTACGATCGAATTCTTACTCGTATGTACGAGTTTTTTTACTTTTGGGATTCTATGAGTCGTTATCGAATAACATGTATCGAAATTTCTAATGATGCCATTCGATAACGAATGGTTGTTCGAATGCAGTCTTGCTAGTTTTTACTCGCAAACAAAATGCAATTCGAATTAATGTTTTTCTATATACATACATAAGTAAAGACAAAAAATAAACATGTAAGTTATTTTTTTTTTAATTTCTTCAAATTATAAAATATAAAATTATAAAATAAAAATATCTAAATATATAAAATTGAATGTGTGTTTGTTTATTTATTTGTTTGTTTGTTTGTTTGTACCTTATAGGAGACCAAACCTCTAGACCGATCTTCCTGAAATTTTCACAGCATTAAAGTGGGATTCGGGCATGATTAATAGGGTACTTTTTTTCGACCACGCCCATTTTTACGCCCAATTTTTTGAAATTATGTAATTGCTCCCATATAGTTTTTAACAGATTTACTTCAGATTGTATACGCATTATACTAGAGGCGAGGTATAAATAAACATTTCTTACGGCACGCCCCCTTTCACGCTAAATTGTGTTTGAAAGTTTTAAACTTTTTGTTCTCTGTATAAATTTGTTCCTTCCAACAGATTTTTTTTTATTTGGTAGTATATTGTACTTAATACTGTTAACTTCGCCATATAGCTGTGAACCACGTCACCGCCGTTATTTTTATTATATAACGAGGGGGTGGCGAAGCACACCGGGTTCAGCTAGTATATTATAAAATATAAAAATAAATTATGCACAAAGAAATTCTAGGAAATTTCATGGCATAACTTACGGACTTGGCAAAGAACATATTGCCGAATACTTAGCACGGAAAGGCAAGACTTTACCATCTTTGGGAACAAATAGCGTTAAAATTTAATGCTTCTAGTCCACCAATACGAATTTAAATAAAAAATATGATTTAAATCAATTTTCAGTTCCTACATACACTTATTTTAATATTTTCGAGGATTTTTTTTCTAATATTTATTGTGTTGGTTTCAGCGTCATACTCTGTTTAATTTATTATTTCTAGTGGTGTTTGATATACATTCTCGTAATTAGGAACTTTGGAGATACATAATACATGTTCAAAATGCCTATATCAAGATTTACGAATTGCTTGGCAGACTTAAGGGATCACTGGTACTCCGCATTTTTGCCGAACAAGATTCATATTTAAATTCTCATCAGTATCGGAAGATGATGTGTAAAAAATAATGATGGATTCATTGTAAACTTGCTTTATTTTTTTTTTAATTTGATTTAAATTTCTTTTTCCTTTTTTAATTTTTTTACATATGTATGTATGTATATATGTACATACATAAGTTTTTTGTTTACTATTTGTTGAATTTTTGTCAGTATTGTAAAATGACTTTTTTTGCATGTTTTACAACACTAAACAAAAATTCGATTCGTATCGTATCGAGTAACAGGATTAGAAAATTGTTCGGTGTCGAAATTATTCTCTATTCGAATGTAATTTCGATCACGACTGCCAGAATTAGGCCCCAGGTTGACAAAAGAACAACAGAAGAAAAAGCACGGACTGTTTCGTGCATGGAGAAGAAAAATATTATTCTCTCAAAAATTCTCTCATTTGCCCAAATTTTGAGTACGGGAACGCTTTTTGGTAAAATTGGGATCCCGTGGGCGCCAATGTAGAGTAAAGAAACACATCTATTACAAAAATGCGAAATAGTCCTATACGCATATCGATGGTTTACTAACCCAACCTCGTAACTCGATATTTTGCGATTTTGTGTTTTAACCGGAAAAGTAATCAGTTAATACCAAACAATAATTTTGCAAAGTTATAAGTGAAAATGTTTATTAGATTTGTTTTTATTCAATACTAGCTGAACCCGGTGTGCTTCACTACCCCCTCGTTATATACATATTACAAAAAAAGTATTTTGTATAGCAAACATTATTAGTGGTGTAAGTATCTGAATTAAAAGAGAAGGGGGCGGTGAAGTGGGCGTGGTTCATAGTTATATGACGACGTTAACAGTATTAAGAGCAGTATATTACCAAATAAAAAAAATACAAATTTCTACATAGAACAAAAAGTTTGAAACTTTCAAACAAAATTTGGCGTAAAGAGGGGCGTGAAAGAGGGCGTGGAGTAATAAATTGTTATTTATACTTCGCCTGGAGTATAACGTGTATACAATTTGAAGTAAATCATTTAAAAACCATATGGGGGCAATTACATAATTTAAAAAAGTGGGCGTAAAAGTAGGCGTGGTCGAAAAAAAAGTACCCTATTAATCATGTCAGAGTCCCAGTTAAATGCTGTGAAAATTTCAGGAAGATCGGTCCAGAGGTTTGGTCTCCTATAAGGTACAAACAAACAAACAAATAAACAAACACACATTCAATTTTATATAAGTATTTAGATTATTCAACCTCGTATCTCAACTGATAATAATTTTGCATGCGTAACCTCGTATCTTAAAGTAAAAGGCGACGCATAATTTTACTGTCTTCACTAGAAAAATTACAAATAATTTAATTCTTGCTTTTATGTGAAATAATTATTAATGATTAGATTATGGTCTTAGATTTATGGTCTTTTAATGAAAAAACAAAATACTATGCAGTTTATTAACCATAGCATTTACATTTTTAAATTTATAAAAATTAAGATTTTTTTTAATTTATTTATTTTATTTATTGTATGAAATTTAATAGCCTAAGATCCTAATATGTACTGGTATTCTTATGAGAATTAACATCCGTTAAGGAATATGTACAAACACTAGCAGAACTGAAATATTCGAATTTAATTCGAAAATGTATAATAATTATTTATTTTATAATGATTTGAAAGTCGAATTGGTTTTAGAAAATAAATATTTCAAGCTATTTAAATAAGTTACCCAAAATAGAGTCATACAACAGCAGTAAAGATAATACTAACAATGTATATACATTAGGGTGGGTCAATATGTTCGGGACCGAAAAACATGACAAAGCGTATAGCAAGGTCGTAATCTACGAGAAATTCTAAGAACTTTTCCCAAAGAAACCATGGTTCTAAAATCAAAATCGAGCTTCCGGTTTTTTAAGAGAAAATTAGGTGTTCAGGTCATTCGAAAATAATGCTATTTTTTTGGAAGTATTCACTGCAATTGATGAATAGTTGACCTGTAACGCTGGAAGAGGGCTTATTTTAAAGGAAATTTTCCCAGCTTTCTATATCTGTCCTCATTTATAGAAAATTATTTACCCAAATAATGATTGTGGAGGTTTATGTCAAAATAATAATAGTTTTAGGTTTTTAACAAAATAATAGCATTATTTTCGAATGACCTGAACACCTAATTTTCTCTTAAAAAACCGGAAGCTCGATTTTGATTTTAGAACCATGGTTTCTTTGGGAAAAGTTCTTAGAATTTCCCGTAGATTACGATTTTGCTATACGCTTAATAGGCAAAAAAATTGACCCACCCTAATATACATATATAGAAAATGTTTATAGATCAGCTCAAGATGTTACCGTGATTTCTTAAAAAATTACAAACGTTATATTGCAGTTAATGAAAGAGCTAGCTATAGATTTTTTTATACAAAAAATATGTCAAATGTAGCAATATTTCAATTTCGAAAAGATTTTTGATATATCTGTTTCCCTTATAAAAATAAAAACATGTATGTAGCTGTGACGCCTTGTAACTATCAATTGCCTAATTGCACTTGTAATCAATAACCAGTTTGCACATGTTTTAAAATTGTAATAAGTGTTAAAATTTATAAATAGTTATCCATGACAAATATGTAGTTTTGATACTTTTACTCTGATAAAATTGTCACATAAAATATTCTATTAAAAAAATATTATAAATCTAGAAATAGATAGCTGTGAACCTCAAATGGCTAAAGAGCTTATAAAATAAAAATACTTAAAAAAACTATAAGAAATATATTGTTTTATTCACCCTTAGTACAAAAATAACTTCTTATTAGAATGCAAAAAAGTAACTTCCTTCTTCTCCATTTGGCATCGATGCAATAAGGTTGTGTCTTTAAATAATTAATCATTGATGAAATATATTTTTTAATATATAAAAAAATAAAACTAAAAATATAAATTAATCAACATATTTTATTAATAAAATATAATTTGTAAGTAAACATATCAAGTGTAATTATTAGGGCAACCAAAAATATGCATTAGCATCTTTTTTTCCTGAATGTTACTGATAAAACAACCAAAATATTAATTCATTTTAGGAGAAACTAGGACGTTTAACCCCTATTTGTTACGGCATATTTTTGCATATTTCGTCATAAATGCATAGTTTTGCATTTCTCAAATTTTTTCATATTTATATGGCATATTTTACAAATTTTTACATGTCTTACGTGTATTACCAAATTTTATTTTTCAAAATAATGACCATATACTTACATTACTTAAGTATAATCTATTAAATAATAAGGGTACTAATTAAAACGCTTAAAACTAACATTGGAACAATTGGCGATAATAATGCTAATTTGATAAAAATGTTAAAGGAAAAAACAAATTAAATACAAAGCATACAAATTTTACATACATTTGTGGGAATTAGCGTTTAAAAGAATTGCTTAATAACCCTGGTTTACAGCCAAAAATACCAAGAACGCCACATTCCTTGATAAGTTAATTGGGACGTCCTGAACACGAAAAGCGATCTTATTTCTTTTTTTCTAAGTACCGTTTTTTAGATAACGGTACTTTTGTGTTTTTCCGTCTATGGTCCCACTCAAACCCTTGTGGAGACCAACCGAAAAGTCCGATCGAGATTAGTGGGATATCGATGTAAAGGTAAGTGAATGCCTTTTCCGTCGATATGCTGGAAGATTCTATCTGATAAGAAATGGCAGAGATATGGCTCCTCAAAGTTCAAAATTTGCCAATTTTTTATGTTTTTTTTTTTTAATTTTTCATTTTTATTTCATTTTTTTCCTACATTGTATTAAAGATCTAGAATGTTTTATTTTTTTTACCAAATAGTTTATTTAATTACCAATATTTTAAGCGTATTTTGTCAGAAATGGGATGAAAAATAAAGTTTTTATAAAGGATTTTGTGGAACGACAATATTTTCATTTTCATTGCTCACACAGTATATTCGGCGCTCATCAGTTTTAACGTATTTAAAAACACGGAATTCGAATATCTGTATAAGTTGGTAGCCCTGATTGACGAAATATGAAATTTTGCTCTCTTTTTGACACAGTAAACAAGTGTCAGTTTGGCTTTGTACGTGCAAAAAATAAAATGTGTTCAATCAATGGAAAGTTTGCTCTGAAATTAAAATAATAACCATACTATCTGGATTGCAAGGGGGCAATACGGAGTTTCCCTGTTTTCTATGTCTATGGGACAGCCGTGACGGTCAGAATCACTACACCCGAAAAGCTTGGCCCGAGCGAGGTGGACGTGCGCACGGAGAGTATAATATCAAAAATGATATTGATGGGCTTCAAATTCGGGCTCTGTACGGTGACCAAGCATTTAATGTGTTGAGGAAAAGTACAAGACACTTCTGGTCGCCACTCAGTGGAAAAAGAGAAAAATATTTTTTTAGATATGTTTTAAATCACAGTTCGTCTCACATTTCTGCATTAATAATTCAAAAAATTTGTTTTTTGAGTTATGTCACTCTTTTCGCAAATGAGCGATATGTAAATATAAAGGAAATTTATTTTATCTGGTTGGTGGATAATTGTTACTCTTTATGTTTTCAAATTTTTGAAAAAAAATATACGTAATTTTACGTCAACATATTTATGTATTATGAGTTTTATAGAGCATATTTTTAACGCTTAAAACTGGATTTTTAATGCATATTTTAGGCGCTTAAAACTAATTTTATAGGGCGTATTTTTGGTTGTCCTAGTAATTATTTAAAATACACCATCTAAATCCACATATCTATAGTGATGAAAATAACAATCATGTTATAAAAAAAAATTCGTGGTTGGGATGAAAAAAATAATTATAAAATTAAGGATGTTGCTGAAAAAATAAAAGCTTTCACGGTACATGTTTAAGCTGTGCAGATAATACCATATTTACTTGCAAGTGCAAAAAGCAAAAATTAAAATGTCATCAGTTCAAGGTATACAACCTAGCTAGTCTGTATTATGCTACGTCTGGTACAAAGGTGAAGGCGGTATGGATGGAAACATTTTTGCTTCCTGTCTAATTGATTTTCTTAAAACCGAAGTCGAGCTTACCATGCCGATTGTATTTTACAGTGCAGTGGTCAGTACCTTAATGTAACAATAGCTAATGCTTTATTTCAATTTACTGCAAAAAATAATGTAGATGTCTATTAAAAATATTTAGTTAAGCGTAGCACCCATTCTACTAACGAGAGGCGTACAAAAAATCAATCATACGCACCTTGTAATTTTGTTAAAAAAGAATTTGGATTTTAAGTATTTTTTAAAAACTATTCTTCTACTGTATTACAGATAAGAGGATTGAAGTACTGCAAGGATAATATAATGTTTAAACTATCTTTTGATAGTGAGTGGAAAATTCTTCTTCAACGTTTAAATATGAAATATCCTATTGACGTCGAAATTAAGGTCTTATATATAGAAGAAATTTCATTAATCTAATCAAAAGTACAAATATTTACAGTAACCAAAACAATAAATACCACTAAAAAATAAGTACATACATACATATGTATTTTTCATACTGGAACTATGTCAGAACAATACACAAACATTATTTTATTTTCCTTTAAAATGTATGTAAGTTATCTATTTTGTTATAAATAATAAAAAATAAACAATATATAAATACTTACTATAATAGTAAGAAATATCAAATATAATTTAATTTAAAATATTTAAACAAAAGTATTAAAAAAGTTTTTTAACGTGGTTTTATGTAAAAAAAAACGCAACCTCATATCTTACTTTTTAAAACATTTTTTCAGTGCAGAAAATCGTATCTCAAAAAAGGGTGAATATCTTACAGTTAATTAGTTTTAACACAATAGTTGTCTTGAAAATAAATCAAAAGTTTTACATTTTCTACAATTATGAAAAAATATCTTGTAAAAATGTGCAAATATTTGTTAGAAAAATTTTTTTGTCTCTCCTGAAAAGTAGTAGTTTTTCAGTTACGAGGTTGCGTTAGTAAACCATCGATATGATACATTATGTGTATGTATTTATTTATTTTATTTATTTATTTAATTATGTCTATGGATAATAGTTCCTTACAGACTAGAGTAAAATTTACAAACAATATATAAGTAAATATTTAATAATAATGATTTAAATACAAAATAATTTTTCTTTTCAAGGAATCATTACTCTCAGAAAGATCAATTATATGATAAAGATTATTAAACTTCAAACATGGATGGGATACTTCGGACAAGGCAAAGTCTCTGATTGGGGTCAACCTGGCGGCCTCCAGAACGATCCTTGTTCCCGTTGTATTCAAGTCGACATACAGCCTCCACGTGGCCCTCCTGGATAAGATTCTAGCACCCGCTAGCTTGTTAACTAATGTATGCGGCGATTGTCCAATCCCCTGGAGTTTAAATTTGGGTTGTGCGTAGGACTTGAAACCCACCACGTAAAAACAAAAATTCAATGAAAACCGAAACAATAGCCTCTAAACGGACCCCCTTCTATGTTGACGAATTTGGCAAACGTTTTAAGGACTATGATTTAAGGATATGCACCTGGAACGTGAGAACCCTTTACAGGGAAGGTGGATGCTCTCAAGAAATGTAGGGCTGACATCACCGCCGTCCAGGAAATGCACAGGTTTGTACAAGGCAAGCAACATGTGACATCTACTACAGCTGCCATGAGAAGAAACACGAATTTGGCTGCGGATTCATAGTTAGCAAGAGACTTCGCCATCTTGTCTCAGAGTTCACCCCCGTGAACGAAAGGATAGCTACGATCCGGATGAACACAAAGTTTTATAATATCAGCCTCATCTGCGTGCACGCCCCGACGGAAGAGAAGGATGATGCGGCCAAAGATGCTTTCTACGCAAAGCTCGAGGATGTATATGATAGGTGTCCGGCACATGACGCCAAAATTGTCCTCGGCGATTTCAATGCGAAAGTTGGACGTGAAGGTATCTTTGGCCCCACTGTCGGACAGTTCAGTCTCCATAATTCCACCTCGCCGAACGGTTTGAGACTGATCGATTTCGCCGCGGCGAGAAACATGGTAGTTTGTACCACCAGGTTCCAGCATCTCGATATCCATAAGGCCACCTGGCTCTCTCCTGATCGATCTACCAACAACCAGATCGATCACATTGTGATTGATGGAAGGCATGTATCCAGTATAATAGACGTGCGCACATTTAGAGGTCCAAATGTCGACTCGGACCATTATCTTGTCGCAGCCAAGATGAGACTGCGCAAATGCGCAGCGAATATAGCACGTTCTAGTGTTCGAGGGAAGCTGGACATTAAAAAGCTGCGATCACAAGAGACAGCCAGGTCGTTTTCCGATCGTCTTTCTAATGAGCTCCATTGCATCCCGTCCTCTCTCGAAAGTATTGGTGGACAGTGGTCTCACATTGCTCACTCTCTGCGCAACGCTGCCGAAACAGTCCTTGGTTTTAAGCGTCCTCCCCGCAGAAACCAATGGTACGATGAAGAGTGTCGTGAGGCCACTGCGGCAAAGAATGCTGCCTACAGAAGAACGTTGCAGTCCACCACTACAAGAGCAGCTGTGGTGGTGTACAGAGAGAAGAGGAGGGAAGAGAGACGTCTATTTAGAAGAAAGAAAAGGGAGCAAGAAAGGCGTGATCGTGAGGAAATCGAGATGTGCAGGAGTAGACATGATGCTCGAAATTTTTATAAGAAGATAAGGCGTTTTACTACTGGTTTTAAACCCGGAGCAACCTCCTACAGAGACGAACATGGTAATCTGGTTACAGATGCACATGGTGCACTGAGATTATGGAGACAGCATTTCTGTAATCTACTGCAAAGCGATGATGATACAAATTCCGCTGCTAGAGATACTGTGCCGGACCCAATCAATGATGACGTTGTGATCCCGTCCCCCAGCCATGAAGAGGTCAAGGTTACCATATGGCGACTGAAGAGCAACAAAGCAGCCGGACCTGACGGTCTGCCCGCTGAACTCTTCAAGTATGGAGGCGATGAGCTGGTTAGATGCATGAACCAGCTCATTTACAGAATATGGCTGGAAGAAAGTATGCCCGATGATTGGAATCTCAGTTCCCTCTGTCCGATCCTGAAAAAGGGAGACCCCACAATATGCACCAACTACAGGGGTACTATAAGCCTTCTCTCTATCGCATATAAGGTTTTTACGAGCGTATTGTGTGAACGACTGAAGCCATTCGCCATCTCACTGATTGGACCTTATCAGTGTGGCTTCAGACCTGGTAAGTCCACCATTGACCAGATATTCACACTGCGCCAAATCCTGGAGAAGACCCATGAAAGTCAAGTCGACACACACTACCTCTTTGTCGATTATAAGGCAGCGTTCGATAGCCCGATAAGGGATCGCGTATATGCCGCAATGTCTGAGCTCGGTATTCATGCAAAGCTGATAAGACTGTGTAGAATGACGTTGAGCAACTCCTGCAGCTCCGTCAAGGTAGGAAAAGACCTCTCCGAACCATTTAATACCGTGAGAGGTTTCAGACAGGGCGATCCCTTATCCTGCGACCTCTTCAATTTCGTCATGGAGAGTGTTTTGCGAAAGGCGGGTGTACATGGAAATGGCACTATATTTAACAAAAGTGTCCCGCTCCTTGCGTATGCAGACGAATAGACATCATTGGGCATACCAAGCGAGATGTCACCGCAGTCTTTAATGCTATTAAACGAGAGTCTGCAAAAATGGGTCTGGCGGTAAATGAGAGCAAGACGAAGTACATGTTGTCGACGAGTAGGGATGTTGATCGCATCGGCTCCCAGGTTACAGCCGGCAACTATACATTCGATGTGGTCAAGGAGTTCATCTACCTTGGCACCGCCATTACCAGCAAGAATGATGTCAGTTTGGAGATCAAACGAAGAATCACACTGGCCAACAGGTGCTACTACGGTCTCAGTAGGCAGTTTAGTAATAGAGACCTCTCTCGTGCGACGAAATTAACACTCTATAAGTCGCTTATTCTTCCGGTGCTTCTCTATGGTGCGGAAGCATGGACGCTGTCTTGTGCCGATGCAGCGGTCTTGGGAGTATTCGAGAGAAAAGTTCTTCGTAAGATCTTTGGTCCTCTAAGGCATGGCGATGAGTTTCGCATTAGAACCAACCATGAGCTGTATGAGCTCCTCGGTGATGTGGGCGTTGTTCAGCGCATTAACATCCAGCGGCTACGCTGGCTCGACCATATTGTTCGGATGGATGAATCTGCTCCAGCGAGAAAAGTTTTCGATGCGAAGGTCACTGGACGTCGGCGTATAGGACAACCGTGTTTACGTTGGAAAGACTAAGTTGATTAAGCCCTGTCGTTAATTGGTGTGACCATCTGGAGAAGGCGCGCGCTTAGCAGAGACGCCTGGAGACTAGTGTTAAGGCAGGCCGAAACCCGTTAACGGGTTGTTATGGCCATCTAAGTAAGTAAGTAAGATTTAAATACAAAATAATTTTTCTTTTCAAGGAATCATTACTCTCAGAAAGATCAATTAAATGATAAAGATTATTAAACTTCAAACATATTTGACGAAGGGGGTCATTGTTGGCATATACAGTACGGTGATATTTTAAATATAATAAATGAAAGTTACGGGACGGTCTAATTGAAACATTAAAAATAATTTTACTTAACAAATACTCAGTACGTACTTCACCACATATTAATCTTAATAGAAAAGATACACTTGGCATTGTTTTTCGACTTTTCAGGGTAGGCAGTTTTATAAGAGCAAGTCTGTTCTCATATGAAGGAAGAGCGAATAAGTTCCATCCTAGACCTCTCAAGCAAAATAAAAGGAAGCGTTTTTGTACAGATTCAATAAGGTTAACGTAAGTGAGGAAGTATGCATCCCATATAATAGACCCGTATTCAAGAATAGGGCGTACCAAAGAAGTGTATAGTTGTTTTGTTACGTAGGGGTCAGTAAATTCTTTTGACCAACGCTTTATAAATCCTAAAACTCCATTTGCTTTGTTCACCATCATTGAAATATGTTCACAAAACTTAAGTCTATGATCTAATAAGATCCCAAGATCATTAACGCTTAACACCTTGTCCAGGATTTTATCCTTAAAATGATATGACGTATCAACTTTCAGTGAACGATAAAATGACATGTGTTTACATTTATTAATATTTAAATCCAATAAGTTGGCATCACACCATTGTAAAAAATTGTAAATATCTCCTTGAAGTGCTGACTGACCAGATATGCTATCAAACGAATAAAAAATCTTAACATCATCAGCATACATGAGAATATTAGAATGAATAATAGCAGATGGAAGATCGTTAATAAATAATGAGAATAAAACTGGACCAAGATGGCTCCCTTGAGGTACTCCGGAGTGAACATCAATGATTTTAGACAGAATATTTTCAAATTTCACTTGTTGAGTTCTTCCAGAAAGATAAGATTTTAGCCAACGTACAGCATTGTTGCTAAAACCCATGGAAGATAGTTTATAGAGCAAAAGATCGTGGTTAACTTTATCAAACGCTTTACTAAAATCTGTGTAGATAACATCAGTTTGATGATTATTGACGAAGCCTTCATTAACTTTAGTTGTTAATTCCAGGATATAAGTATAACTTGAACAAAATTTACGAAAGCCATGTTGATATGAAGTTAAGAGTGACGATATTTGATAATATAAAGAGTCAGTCACAATTTTTCAAAGAGTTTTGGAATCGCATTTAATTTTGCTATGCCTCTGTAGTTTGAAACTTCCAGTTTACTGCCAGCTTTAAACAAAGGAATTATGTATGACTTCTTCCAATCAGATGGAAAATAACCCAAATCAATAGATTTGTTGAAAATTGCCGTTAGGGGACCACAAAGATTTTCAGAACAATGCTTAAGAATACAGGTAGGTATACCATCAGGACCAAGGGTAATCTTCATTGAAGGAGATACAGATGAAAAATTTCAAAATATCCTGATGGACGATATAAGTAATGTAAATGGTTAAAAATGAATAAATTAAAATTAAATGAGAAAAAAAAACTAAAATAATGGAAATAAATATGAACAATGACTCAGTATTTAAGGAAATAATGAAATAAGAGAAAAAGTAGATCAAATTAAATATCTTGCATTTATAATAAATAAACGCTTAAAATTTAGAGAACATTTGGAATATACAAATAGGCAAAAAATAGGGTTTTTTTAGAAAAATAAGGAATAAAACGTCTATACTAACTACTACAAATATGTACAATAACATAATGATTAAGCCACATTTTGAGTTCGAATCGAAAACATTATATAAGTTAAGGCATAACCTAATAATTGTTTCTTATTATTACCTTTGTTTCCATTTTCATTATTCTTTATTTTTAATATTATTAATTCTCTTTTATTACTTTCATATTTTTCTACTAGTATTAAGAATTGTTTATGTAATTTGATATTTCTTATCCTAGAATATGTTTTAGTTTTTTACTTTTATTCAGTCTCGTCTGGACTTTGAATGAGCGATTCTCATAGCGGGAAAGCAAAACAGAAAATAAAAATATTTAAAAATAGTTTAAATTAAAATAAATAAATTAAAATAAAAAAATAATTGAAATAAATTAAATTATAATTTAAGTAAATTTGTTCATTAATTTAAGTTGATGAGAAAATAAATTAAAAATAAATCTAAAAAAACTGCACGGAATCCCTTTTTTTTAATCGTAAAAACCCATAGAGGTTTAATTTATACATACTGCACAACAACACAGATAGAAAGGCTTTAAAAGTTACAAAATAAAGCAATGCGGTCATTACTAAAACTCAATCGGTGCACATTAGGGCGTTGAAAAAGGTCTTTGTTTTATTGGTTATAAAGGAGCTCAAGCTTATTCATTCAAAGTCTACGTTTTTACCCGCTAACCGTTTCGTTTCATTTTTATTTCCATGTTCTCTTTCCAAGTTTCTAATAATAGACCTACGTTTGTTTCCCATAGATACCAAAGATGCTTTTTAGCAACTGTGAGGACTCATTTTTTACTCGAGAATCCGGATAAGTGCGTAGAAGCTGTAGCATATTATTCTTTGGAGCCCATCTACTTGCAGTTATCTCATGCCAAAAACGAACATATATAAGGCTAACAAATTATGCAACACATTTCATATATTGCTTTTGCCTTTGCTTTTTGGGATCCTGAAACTAAAGACGTTTGTGTACCAACCTTCTAGGTAGAGAATACATAGCTGCAGTAACTCCTTGTAGTCTACTGTTGTATGATTTCCCTCTCTTATGACATCCTGAATGTAGCTTACCATACGCACACGTTGTTCTTCGACATAGCTTTCAACGTTATTTTCTTAATCTAGCATTGTCGTATAAACGGTCTTGTCTTATTAAAAGGTAATGAATAGGATAATGCAATTTGTGAAAACAAAATTTAAATTTAAAAACGAATGTTAATGAAATACATACCTATTTATGTACATATTTTGTAGATCCTGATGTTGAAACAAAGGGTTAGAAATATATAGATCTATGTATTATTAAAAAGGTGTTTTATTTTTATGGATTGTGTATTTAGAGGCAGTACAGAAATAACAATAATAAAATTAATTATGTAGTTCATTTTGCTTCTTAACTGTTAAAAAGAATTCAAACAACAATATACATAAATAAGAGTTGTATTAATATATGTATGTATATGTAAATATATTGAGATCCAAATTTACAACTGAACTGATGATATGTACACGAGTATCATAACATAAATAGCCTTTTGTGTAGAGGATTCATTCATTTCAAAAGTCATTTTCTAAACCATAATGCTGCAAACCACATTTTTTTAAATTGGCAAAACCGAGGAAGAATCACATGGTTTTATTTGGAATATAAGTATATGTATATTTTTTTTATTCAAAAACCTATAAAGTTTGTTTCTTTTTTTTAATGCTTTTAAAATCTATGTATGTTATTTTTCTTAACTGTAAATCTATATCGTGCTTATTATTTTGTATTTGTCTAAAATAGAATTATATTCACCATTTTAATAATTTTTTTAAATTTAAATTGATTTTCAAAATCCAATCTCTTAAAAATCTATAAAGAAAATTGTATACAGTTGTAAGCTATATCATGGCCATAGCATTCACATGGGTGGTAAGAGTGTATAATTTTTTAGGTTTAATTTCCAATAACTTTTGAATATTATTGAACTGATTATGCCTTTTTTACACATCTATTTCAAGAGTTTCGATTGCTGATGGAGGTTTAAGGCGTACGTGGGAAGAACATAAAGCCAATGATTGGCAAACATATTTAATTTTGAATTTTTCAAAACTTAGGATACTTTCTGGGCATGACTGATGCCGCATGTGCGGCAAAACCAATTAAGTGTATGTTATAATCACTGTTATTTTCATAAAAGTAGTTCAGTATTTAATAATACAAACTTGAGGCATAGCACTGGTCAACAGTCAGCAACCCAGAGAACAGATGGTGTATTTGATAATCAATACAAACGTGCACGATGAGCTAGATAGATATTTCAATTAAACAAGACCACAATAACAGATCATTTTCATATTAAAAAATTTTTTTTTAAATTCCCTTGATTTTGAAATTTAGGGAAAAATCCCCAGAATGCAGAGAAATCTTCAATTCTGGCAACAGGGCACACCAATAATATTACGCTTAAACATCGAGAGAATGACGGAGAAAGAACGTAGTTGCCTTGGTAAAATATTTCACAATCGTGTCACGCGTACAACAAACGATTGTTCAAATACACTATTAAAGATACAAGGAATGAATATTTGAGGATTCCTTAAAGATCTAGTAAATTATATCATACCAACCCCATTTTTCGGACATTGAAATTTATTAATCCTAGAAAGGTATATCAATAAACGAAACTTAAGATAATCCACAACTGTAAATTTCAAAGTCCTCGTATATAATAAGACACATGTGTCCTCAAGCCAAGTCAATAATAATAATAATAAATAAATAAATAAAAATAAAAAAAAAAAATAAAAAAAAATAATATGTATTTCTTAGAACCTTTCGAACCACTGACTCAATTCTGTGACGATTACCTAGATTACAACCTGAGTATATTAACTAAATAACTTAGCAACACTGTTACAATAAAAATTCACTCTCCTCCCATCCCTAATGAATCAGCTGTTCAAAACAAATAATAAATTAGTGTCGTTTTTGTTGATTTCAATGCTTTTGTATCATTAAAAAAACTGTAATTTTTTAAACCTGAAAACGATGTAATTTATTTTCTTGTGGTAATTCTTCAACAAATACGAAGTAGTACTTAAATTGAACTAAAAAAATTTAAAATAGAATCAAACGAATTTATAGTAAATTCAGTGCTTTACGCTTAGAGACCAAATAATCCGCATTTTTATTTTTTCAATAGAGTAACTATGACAACAGATTGTTGTTTCTGTTCTTACTCTACTGGTGGGTCGCATCAACGATAGAAATTTCTTTGGATTGAACAAAGAAAGGAAATATTACGAAAGCAAAGAAAAATGTTATTTTTAGATAAAATTTTACCTATATTATTTATCTACATACGACCCTTTATTAAATGGTTCCTGCACACCTTTACTCGATTATGTGAATTGCAACGCATATGTTATGGTGCCCAAGCTGGAGCCAGTCGTAGCAGGCAGGTGGAAAGGTCTTTAGTATTATCTAAGCAATTAGAAATAAAACAATTGCTTAGAGAACTTGATGAGGCTGTGGAACATTGTAGTGAAGAAGAGTTGAAAGGAATGCCAGCCCAGGCAATAGCAGTGGTGCAAAGAGTGAAACATATTAAACCACGTATACATCCTGACTTTAGGGCCTTATTCGGAGCTTGTGTCTTACAGATATGGAGCTATAAACATTTAATGTATATAGTAGAAAGGCTTAGATCGGAGCCTTATGATTCAGATAATTTGGACCATGAACAAAAGCTATTGGAATTGTGGCAGAATCTAATGCCGGAACAACCCCTAGAGGGTAGAATATCAAAACAATGGCAGGAAATTGGTTTTCAGGTTAGTAACATCTGTTTAAAAATAATTAGATAAAAATCTTCTTTTACAACAGGGTGATGATCCTAAAACCGATTTCCGTGGAATGGGCATGTTAGGCCTTGAAAATCTTTTGTATTTTGCACGAGAATACAAAGAGGCTGCCCAGCATGTTCTATTACATTCTATGCATCCAACTTTGGGTTACACTTTTGCTATCGTAGGCATTAATCTAACTGCCATGGCATATCGTCTTTTGAAATCAGGCGAAGCAAAAACTCATTTTTATAATGTGGCCCAAACAACTAAACAACCCTGTTCTTTAGCTCATTTCCATAAGTTCTATTGTTATTTATTGTTTGAGTTCGACCGCTTTTGGCTTGCATCAGAACCGGCAAATATAATGGATTTTCGTGAAATCTACCAAAGTTTTGAAATCACAATTATGGAGGCTTTACAAAGGGATACAACTTTATTTAAAACAAATCTAATAGTGGAAGATGTCTAACTAGTTTTATTAAATAGGGGTAAAAAGATTTTCTTATGATTAAAGATAAAAAATATTTTAATAAATGCACTTGACACCAGAATAAAATTTTTACATGGACACAATTAAACTTTTTAACATTAAAACAATTTTGACCGATAAATTTTTAATGCTAATGCTTAAGTAGTTTTGAGGTTTCTGATGTTCATATTAGTGTGTGACATATAAATACGGATGACACTGTTATGGTATGTCGTTTTCGTTTCTACAAAAAGTGTATCTTTTCAATATTTTAATGCTTTTTTTTAGCAGATACTGTAAATAATAATTTTAAAAAAGGTAATATTTTGGCAAGAAGAGAGGAAACACAAAAGTCAACATTTTTTTTGTTCAAATGAAAACGCTAATAGTGCATACTACGCTATTATATAGATATCAGAGTTGTGTTTATTGCATTAACTTTAATTTTCCACTAAATTTAGTGGTAGTGGAAAAAATAGTGCATTATCGTCTCTAATATTTAGTGGTAGTGGAATTTTGGTGCACTAATTCTGAATGAAGCTAGGCCGTAACCCTGAAACAGGGTTGTAATGGCCAATTATGTATATAATTTATTTGTATGTATGTATATGCATTACCCTCTTTATGTGCTAGGGACCCTGGAGCACTAATAAAATGGCTAGAAATGGAATAAATAGTCATAAGGCCTAGACTAGACTGTACATACATATAAAAAATCACCCAAAAATAAAGCGATAATATCCACTGAAACAATCAAATGAAGAAGTGAATATGATTGATAAATTTATGGTACAAGTTTCCTATTAATGAAGTAGATTGCTTTCGTAACTTCAAAAATGTTTAACGTTAAGCAAGGTCAATGATTCCATCAAAGATTAATGATCAACTGAAACGTGAAAAGCTGTTGTCTATGTTTAGATTTATATTTCCCAGCAATAGCTTTTCCTTTACTCTTTCAAACCCAACTGAAATTATTTGCATAATTCGTTTTTATTTATTTTTTAATATGTTAAATATATAAGTTTTTGCATTCTATGATCGTTATCAATTATTTATGATTTTTCTTTTTTAATCTAAATTCCTAATAATTTAAAGGGTACAAAATTAAGATAAATTTTATATTATTCATACTTAAATACAAAATAATTACATTTTATTAAATAGAATTTTATAAATTCAAATTAAAACTAACAAAAAACAAAATATTTTTTTAAAAAAGGAAACATAAGATTGAGCGGCCATTTTTTAAGTGTTTTTAAAACTTCATTAACTTTTATTGAGTTTTAAAACTCAATAAATATTCTTAATTACTTAAAAAAATAAAAATCTTTTTTAATATAAAACGATTGCTGTCGGCATTTTTTTTGTCGTTTTAATAAAAAAATATAAAAATGGAAATTATTTTAATACGTAAATAAAATATCACTTTTCATGAGATTTATAATTTTAATTAAATATTACAATTATCAAGATCAGACCTTTTTTCCTTTGAACCATTGCCCACTTAAAGAGCTTACGGGGAGTAGATATAGAAAATAGTGCATTTCAATTTTGTGCTTAATTTCTCCATCATAATGTTATCCGTGTATATGATTTTTCTTATTTGCATTAATAACCTTTTCTTTCTTACAATTGAAATCGTTTTAATATATAACTATTATATGTATATACTTGTTAAGCAGCAAGCTAGTGTATTAAAAAGAAAATCAAGAAGGAATTCCAATATATGTATATATAGATATATATTTTTTTTAGTTTCGGGGTATAAAAAGATCATATTTCTTTGTCATCATTATAATCACACATATTATTTTGTCGCTTTAACGATAGAATTTTACCTCAGCTTCTACACAATCCTTCATTAGTTCATCCAATTCCTCATTAACCTCAGGATGTTCAGCCAAATAGGCAGAGACTTCTTCAACACAAGCCGCTTCTAATGCTTTTAAATGTTCAAGAGATGATGGCTTACGTTGTCCATGTAATTTATGCAATAATGTTATTTCATTATCGGCTGGCACTTTAGTGAGTGGTGATATTTTAGGTTGTGGTGCGAATACAAACGGTTTAAATACAGATTCACTAGCATTGGGTGTAGCAGTAAACCAGTGATATGATATGCCATTATTGCATAAAACAAAAACTGTTGCCGAACGTGATGATTCGGCTTTGGCAGCAGAACGCAAAGTCTCAAACATGCTGGTTAGCGAGTAGGATCCGTCTTCTGATGGTTCAACACCGCTCCAATCGGTTGAGGAGTTGGGTGAACACTCAAAACAGGCAGCAAAATTTATATCACTCTGAAAAGAGAGAAAGACCACATGCAACTGTTTTAATAAGGAAAATATACATGTAAAAAAAAGGAAATTCTGAAAGTGTTTTTAAATGTTTGTAAACAGCATTTGTGATACAATGCAAGTCCAGATACAATGTGTGTTAAAACATTCAGATTCGTACGCAGCTGGAAATTAAAGTGTTCTGAAACGAACTATAGATGCTGATGTAGAAAAATGAATCTGAGATGTGAATTTTTTTCAAACAGATTTATTAATTTTAGACCACGATCCTTCAGATCATAAAAATTATTCATAATTTATAGTGCTTGTTTTAAATACGATTGCTTTACGTGAGGAAGATAACAACTAATAATACCCTATACAGTTCTTGTGTTATTAAACTTCTTAAAACATATGTACCAACTTGAAATTTTGCAAGTAAATTTTTAAATTAATTGCGATTCACAGAATTCGGTTATATTTAAAACAAATTCCTGCTTAAATCCAGTTTCCAGTTCACTTACTTACTATTACTCTTGCTCTTTAAAATCAACTTACCTCACCATCCCAGCATCCTAAAGTCTTAAGAGCATCGGCTAAACCATCATTTGACATGTCTATAGATGTAGTCACAGCCAAACCATCACTGGGTAAGTGATGATAACCAGAACTTAACTGTTGGGCTGCCCAAAGTTTTCCGGCACAGCTTACAAGCCAGACTTTACAAGGATCACAGATAATTAAACTGAACTTTGTCTCATCACTGCCATGTTGGCTGACCAATTGGCCCACACATTTAACAGCAGCATCAGCTGAACCGGCTGTTGCTAACGTTAAGCGCACAGCATCGAATGCTGACAAATCACATTCATTATCGTTACTCCAAGTGATGGCCACACTAACATTGCGTTCATTTGAGCCACAGTCTCCACCCCAAACACCTGGCTTAGGTTTTTGCAATATGACTCTTAAGGGAGACGCGTCTGATAACAGATTATCCTAAAAATCATTTCATTAGCTTTTTCCTTAAAATACATATATTGAAAAATACCTTTTCCTCTAGGGACTCAGAGGCTTCGTAATAGAATACTTCTTGAGCCACACCCACTAAACTCTCATTTTCTGAATTACGACCTAAAATTACCGTGTCTGTAGTACAATTTGGTGGCATGACAACGAAGCAATTGCCTTGAGAACTCATTTTTCTTATAAATCGAAATTTCACAAAAAAATAAAAAAATTTTCGTTCTTTTTTATATTACACACAAAGAAACTTCCGCAGAAAAATTGATTTTTCCTAATGCAGCAACAACTGACAACGTCAACGACCCAAAAAGTATAACACCACCAACAATAATGTCGCTAAACCCCGGTTTCAAATCAGTTATAAATATTAGTGAATAGTACTTTTTGGCAGAATGCTGAAAAATAATTAAAATTTACAAATAAAGGTAAAGCAAACAATTTCAAATAGAATCAATCACCTTTTTTTTTCAACTTTAGGCGTCTGTGTACCACAAATTTTAACTTTCAAATCCCTCTGCAGAAGGGTGACTTATACTCAAGTGCGGCCAATTTTTTGCAGACAAAAAGCGCTTGGTAAAATATGAAAAACTGCTTAACCAAGGCTCGTTGAATGTAATCAATGCACCACGGCTTGAACTGCAATTTGACTAGGAAAATAAACCTAAACATATTGAAATAAAGCAAACATTAATGTTTCAAAAAGTTAATTTTAAATCATTTTAATATGTGATTATTACAATTTTAAATTATTTCGACAAGGTTCCAATTTTGAATTAATTTGTAACGCTTAAAAACGCTAAAATTTTTTTATAGTTTTCATCTCTTTCCTGTAGTAGTGGCAAACAGAGTTGCTTTGAAATTAGAATGTTGTTGACGTGGCGATTCTTTGTAACTGATTCTTTGAAGAGCTGAAAAAACGCCGGAAAATACTTTTTGATGGTTCTAGCAACATTCCAGTATGTGATGAAAAATGATTTCGATCGAAATTGAAATCGTTTGTATCATATAAAACTTATCTGATTTAATTATTTTGAAATTTTAATAGTCAAGTATGTAGTGGTAACAGTCAATAAGGTAGTGAATAATAAAGGAATTCCAAATATGAAAGAATTTAAATGTTATAACAACTTAAAATTTCATTCGATTTCCATCACATACCAGATTGTTTTTGTTCAAAGTGTTGTGATACTTTCGAAAATAAATTACTATAAAAATATCGAAACAGTTCGAATTGTTCTTTATAATTCGTTTACATATTTAGGGGTTCGTTGTTTGTAAACTAAAACACGGAAGCTCCTCGTTTTAATGCTTTAATTCACCCTATTCTGTACACAACTAACTCAAAACAGCCGTTAAAAGAGAATACAATACATAAACGGTAGTATACTTTTAAAAAGGAAAACAAGAAATGACTCGTAAATATGGCAAATAACTATTAGAAAATTTAAGCAAAAAGTGGAAGAAAAAATTAAAATGAATTTACAACTTAAGTGTAAGTGGATTAGGAAAAAAAAGTGCGAGTTAACTAAAAATTAAAGGTCAAAACGTAATCATGTAAAGCAGGCCATATACGAGAACGAGGTGCACGCTAAATCAAGTGATTGCACTTACAAGCTTGTAACAGATTACATGCAGTCAAATTGAGGCAATATATATTTCTTTAACAAAATTTTGCCGGACAGGTCAAAAAGAGTAGTAATATAGCTTGTGCTGTAATAATAAAGTTCACTCTAAAAAAAACTTTGCTGAACTGAGTTAATTCGCCATCCACTAAAACGACAAGATTGCACCATCAGCAAAATATCAAACTCTGTTTGACATCTCTACAGCAAAGTGTACAATCATAGAAACAAACTCAACCGCTGACACAAACACTTGATTGCGCGTGCATGCTGTTTTTGTGTATGGGACCCTTAACCACAGAGATAAATACATATGTATTGAGTTTTTTATATAAATGTTAACATTTATCTCCCAACAAAAATATAAATACATATACATATATTTTAGAATCATCTTAGTATTAACAACTAAAGTTTGAACAGTGAGTAAATAAGTGGATAACCTTACCCATTGAAAACAAAGTGCCAATTCATGCATATCAATTTTGACTCGTCCAGTCTTAAGACGAGTGTATATATTTAAGTTCACTCTTTGATATTACAATTTCTAAATCTCTCCAAAACAAAAAACAAAAAAAAACGCTTGTTATCACTAAATTGAATGAATTGCAAACACTTTTTATTGAATAATGGCTCAAAAGAGAAGAGATGAAATAGTTTTTCGTTTTCGTTAATCGAGTAAAGTGCGTTGTAAAAATGCTTGGAAAAAGTATCTAAAATTTTTATAAAAAAAAACAGAATAAAAAAGTTGTTAGAATAATTTAAACTAGAAGACAGTTTAAATGTTATAATGAACATTGTTGAATAAAAGCTAGCTCTAAAACTAAGAAATAACATTTTTCTATTACCACATAAAGGGTGTAAAATTTAGTGAAAAGTTTTCTGTTGTGAAAGTGGTATGTTCAGTAAGATATGTGATGTACGTCAAATACATGATTTAGTATATAGTCATCTCTTTTATCACCACATAAAATCCAATAAGAAATTAATTAAGAATTTTATGGGTATATGTGTGTGAGCAAATGCAAAGTGTTTTTTTTATGTTTGTGTTTTGAATTGTTTTTGATTACAATTTTTCATGTTCCTCCATTTTCGTGCTTTTTTCTTTGCTTATGATGTTCTTACGTAGATACGATGATTACGTTGAAGAAAAAATTGTTTTAAGAACGTTGACGTTAAGAAGAGCTCTGTGCATAAACTGATATTTTTAATTATAACTAAATAATAAAAAGTGAAATGCATTTTTTCTTATTAATTTGTAATACAAACGTTGAAATATTAAATCTTTAAAAAGTGCAAGTTTTTCTTACAAGAAAATAATACAAGTGAAAATTATTAAATAGGAAATCTGCCTGTATAAGAATCACACAATTTAGGGCATTTTTCAGTGTGTGTGTGTGTGTGAAAATGTTTGCCTAAGTTTGTGCTGTTTATTAAAATCCGGAGAAAATCGATAAAAAATAAAAGATATTTGTGACAAAAGTGAGTTAAATTTTGTTAATATTAAATATATGTAAAGATTTCGATATTAATAAAATATTACAGCAATGTAAAAAGTTTATATTTTTCTATTGTATTCATAAAATTTTTTTTATAAAAAAACATGTTTTTCACACTAGGGCGCTTTTTCCATAAAGGCGTGTTACGCTTTGTTTTTAATGTTCCTCTTTTTCTCTTAATTTACCCGCTAAAGTATTCAGTGATCATTTTTCTAGCGTTGTTTGACCACTTTGTTTTAAAGAACTTTCGTTTTATCGCGCTTTTTTTTACTAAATGAGTGAAATTTAATTACAGTTTTTATTTTTTGTTTAAAATAAAAAAAATCAATAGATTTTTAGTATACCAGAAAAGATTTTCGTATCCTTCTTTTCTTCGCAAGACTATTGAAAAAAAGCGCCCTTTTTATTTGTAAACGTCAACTTTATTTTCAATATACATACATAGATTCTTACATACATATACCGTGGCACAAAAGCAATAACAACAAAAAATGCCAAGGATTTTTACTTAAGTTTCTAACCTCCCCCATAAGCTCTCTTTCTTCCCTTCAAATGAAACTTATTTATATTGTAAGATAGCACATAGACGTTTCAATCGTGTTCAACAATCGAACTCAATTACGTGGATAAAATGAACAAATAATTGGAAGTACTATGGATCCCAGAAAAATTTTCTTGTTCTTTTATAGCTACGCAGGTTTTCAAAGTTTTAAAGTAGTAGTGCTACCGTTTGTTTTTAAATTTGATGTCTTTTCAATAGAATTGTTTACAATAAATAGAACTGTTCCGAAAATAAGGAATATGTATTGGTTATAAAAAAATAATACAATTGGTCGGTATGACGGAGGCTTCTAAGCAATTCATTTTAAACGAATTGTATAAGAGTCATCCACGTTCATTGTGATAGTAGTATAGAAATTGCTGAAAACTTCAATAAGTATTTTATTAATAGTATAAAAGACATAAGAGCGTCTATTGAGAATGTGCAATACAAAAACAATATACCTGTGATAAATCATATATTTAGGTTTAGAACAATATCATTATCAGAATTAAAAACAGTATGTAAAAATATGATCTTAAAACCGGATTATAATAAAATGTCGAGAAATTTAATAATTGATAACTGGGACAGAATATGCAAGATACTTCTTAATATTATAAACAAATCTTTAGAATCCGGTATTTTTCCGGAGAAATGGAAAGAATCAATGGTTACACCGATAGAGAAAATACAGAACACGCGCAAAAGTGACGAATATCGACCTATCAATAGCCTACCAATATGTGAAAAAATTTTAGAAAAAGTAGTTAAAAATCAATTAGAAGAATATTTTGAGAAAAATAACTTATTAACAAAACATCAATCTGGTTTTAGAAAAAGGCACTCATGTGAGACAACAATTAATTATGTGATCAATCGTTGGAAATATATTGGAAGTGGTGCAAAAATTTTAGCTATTTTCTTAGATTTTAAAAGAGCATTCGAGACAGTAGATAGAGAACTGCTTTTAGAAAAACTTTTTAAATAGGGTATACGTAATAATGAGCTGAACTGGTTTCGAACATATTTAACAAACCGTCGACAAAGAACAAAAGTGAACAATATAAAATCAAGTGAAATAATAAATGAGTACGGAGTCCCACAGGGTTCAATATTAGGAGCCCTTCTTTTCTTAATATATATAAACGATATGCAGAACATACTAGAAAACAGTGAAATTGTATTATACGCCGATGACACTCTTATCTTTTCAAAAGACGAAACCCAAGAAAAATGTTATACAAAACTAAAAAAAGACATTAAAAATGTAAATTTATGGTTAAAAATGAACAAACTAAAATTAAATGAGAGCAAAACAAAAATAATGGAAATAAATATGAACACGAATATATCTTTTGTAATAAATAATGTTACGATAGAGAAAGTTAATGAAATTAAATACTTGGGTTTTGTCATCGATAAACAGTTAAAATTAAAAGAGCATTTAGAATATATATGTGGGAAAATTGGTAAAAAAATTGGATACTTCAGAAGACTAAGAAATAAAGTATCTATAATTACGGCAATTAAAATATATAATACGATAATAAAGCCTCATTTTGAATACGGTTCTACTATTTTATATACGTGCTGTTCGGAACAACAAATTTCAAGATTGCAGAAGCTACAAAATAAAGCAATGAGGGCTATTCTAAAATGCAATCGATATACTTCGGTTAACATGATGCTAAACACATTAAGATGGCTCAATATAAAACAACGATTACAACTAAACACAATTTTGTTCATACAGAAGATAAAGAGGGGTGAAGCACCGGAATATTTAACTGACCAACTGAGGTATATTGCCGATGTTCAACCTTACAACTTAAGGAATGCTGCAGATTTCAGAATAAACCAAGCGGGCACTACAGCAATGCAGAAATCTTTATTTTACAAGGGTCTAAGTATTTACAATAATATGCCAAGCAATATTAAAAGTATTGAAAACTTAAATACAGTGAAAGCTCCCATAGGCGGACACCGACCGTCGAAGCATTTCTGTCCGCCTACGGGAGATGTCCGTCCAGGGGGGATGAATTTGTTCTAAAAATACATAGTAAAAAATATTTAATCGTCCGTCTATCGGATATGTCCGCCTATTAGAGCTGTCCGCCAGTGGAGCTTTCACTGTATATTTCGAAGAAATGTTGTCAATTTTATTAGATATAATAATTTTCAAAGTTAATTTTATATAATTTTTTTTATGTTCAAATTTTTTATATGAATTGTTAAGAGTATTGGAAATACTACTGAATAAATAAATAAATAAATAAAAAAAAAATAATTCATTGTTTACAAGATTAGTTTTGACTATAAAAATATATCGACTTATTTTGACATTGCTCATAATTCAACATCTTTAATTGATTTTATTTTAATCAGTGATGGTCCATTACTAACGTTTACTGGTCAATATCTTTATCCTGCCTTGTATCGCCATGCTCTGATTTGTGCATTCTTTAAGGTAGATATCCCTAAGATGCTAAAATGTGTTGAGTATCGCAATTATACAGGTACTGATTTGGTTAGTATTGATTCGTCCTGTTTTAAGTCCACGAAGGAAGATGACACTTTATTCTCTCCAACGTGCTTATCTTTTAATTCTCTGTTTTCTTTTGTTTCGGTGTTAAGGAAAAGTATGAATTTTTCTAATTACGATTGGGTGAACTCTAGTGATATTTTTTTGTCTAGATCTTTAAGACAGAATTTTTAGCGTTCAAGTCGGATAAGTCATCTAGAAACTGACATAGACGAGACATAGTTCTCCTAAAATAGACTTAATATACTGTAATGATGAAAACCTAAACTTATGCAATATCAAATAAGTGATCATGACACCATTTTATTTGATGTGCCTATTAACGACGAATTGAATATGGGAATGGCTAAGAACCTGACAATATGGGACAATTATAACTGTGATATTTTAATAAATTATTTAAGACAGTATAACTTTAGATGTGTGTGAAGATAAATTCGAATTTGAAAAGCAAAGACATAAACCATCTCTCTTTAGCTAACACATTTTTTGCGTTAACAGAGCTCTGTTAATAGTTTAACAGCGATTATGTACGGGTATTTCAGGACTTATTAGGCATTTAATGGACACACATTCCAATTTTAGGAAGAAAAGGTACTCCCATATGGAAGCTATATTGTTCACTTTGTATCTCATAAAAAAAATTCATATTTATTGAGTTTTAGGTTAAAAAAAAGCCGAAACAAATTCTATCAAAAAAAACCAAATAAGTGGAGAAGATCAGTGGCCATTATGGAAAAATACGAAAATGCAGGTACATCACACTATATGGGGATGACAGTCCAAGGGGTCCCTAATGGAGCAGTATTAGTGGTATTCCTGAAATAATTTTGGGATTTGAGAAAATTAAATTTGAAAAATTCAACTTTTTTGCAAAATGACTGGAGAAGATCAGTGGCCATTATGGAAAAATACGAAAATGCAGGTATATCACACTATATGGGGATGACAGTCCAAGGGGTCCCTAATGGAGCAGTATTAGTGGTATTCCTGAAATAATTTTGGGATTTGAGAAAATTAAATTTGAAAAATTCAACTTTTTTGCAAAATGACTAAAGAAGATCAGTGGCCATTATGGAAAAATACGAAAATGCAGGTATATCACACTATATGGGGATGACAGTCCAAGGGGTCCCTAATGGAGCAGTATTAGTGGTATCCCTGAAATAATTTTGGGATTTGAGAAAATTAAATTTGAAAAATTCAACTTTTTTGCAAAATGACTGGAGAAGATCAGTGGCCATTATGGAAAAATACGAAAATGCAGGTATATCACACTATATGGGGATGACAGTCCAAGGGGTCGCTAATGGAGCAGTATTAGTGGTATTCCTGAAATAATTTTGGGATTTGAGAAAATTAAATTTGAAAAATTCAACTTTTTTGCAAAATGACTAAAGAAGATCAGTGGCCATTATGGAAAAATACGAAAATGCAGGTATATCACACTATATGGGGATGACAGTCCAAGGGGTCCCTAATGGAGCAGTATTAGTGGTATCCCTGAAATAATTTTGGGATTTGAGAAAATTAAATTTGAAAAATTCAACTTTTTTGCAAAATGACTGGAGAAGATCAGTGGCCATTATGGAAAAATACGAAAATGCAGGTATATCACACTATATGGGGATGACAGTCCAAGGGGTCGCTAATGGAGCAGTATTAGTGGTATTCCTGAAATAATTTTGGGATTTGAGAAAATTTAATTTGAAAAATTCAAATTTTTCAATATTTGTAAAATGACTGGAGAAGATCAGTGGCCATTATGGAACAATACGAAAATGCAGGTATATCCCACTATATGGGGATGGCAGTCCAAGGAGTCCCTAATACAGCAGTATTAGTGGTATTCCTGAAATAATTTTGGGATTTGAGAAAATTTAATTTGAAAAATTCAACTTTTTTGCAAAATGACTGGAGAAGATCAGTGGCCATTATGGAAAAATACGAAAATGCAGGTATATCACACTATATGGGGATGACAGTCCAAGGGGTCCCTAATGGAGCAGTATTAGTGGTATTCCTGAAATAATTTTGGGATTTGAGAAAATTTAGTTTGAAAAATTCAATTTTTTTGCAAAATGACTGGAGAAGATCAGTGGCCATTATGGAAAAATACGAAAATGCAGGTATATCACACTATATGGGGATGACAGTCCAAGGGGTCCCTAATGGAGCAGTATTAGTGGTATTCCTGAAATAATTTTGGGATTTGAGAAAATTTAATTTAAAAAATTCAATTTTTTCAATTTTTGTAAAATGACTGGAGAAGATCAGTGGCCATTTTGGAAAAATACGAAAATGCAGGTATATCACACTATATGGGGAAGACAGTCCAAGGGGTTCCTAATCGAGCAGTATTAGTGGTATTCCTGAAATAATTTTGGGATTTGAGAAAATTTAATTTAAAAAATTCAATTTTTTCAATATTTGTAAAATGACTGGAGAAGATCAGTGGCCATTATGGAACAATACGAAAATGCAGGTATATCCCACTATATGGGGATGGCAGTCCAAGGGGTCCCTAATACAGCAGTATTAGTGGTATTCCTGAAATAATTTTGGGATTTGAGAAAATTTAATTTAAAAAATTCAACTTTTTTGCAAAATGACTGGAGAAGATCAGTGGCCATTATGGAAAAATACGAAAATGCAGGTATATCACACTATATGGGGATGACAGTCCAAGGGGTCCCTAATGGAGCAGTATTAGTGGTATTCCTGAAATAATTTTGGGATTTGAGAAAATTTAATTTAAAAAATTCAATTTTTTCAATATTTGTAAAATGACTGGAGAAGATCAGTGGCCATTATGGAACAATACGAAAATGCAGGTATATCCCACTATATGGGGATGGCAGTCCAAGGAGTCCCTAATACAGCAGTATTAGTGGTATTCCTGAAATAATTTTGGGATTTGAGAAAATTTAATTTGAAAAATTCAACTTTTTTGCAAAATGACTGGAGAAGATCAGTGGCCATTATGGAAAAATACGAAAATGCAGGTATATCACACTATATGGGGATGACAGTCCAAGGGGTCCCTAATGGAGCAGTATTAGTGGTATTCCTGAAATAATTTTGGGATTTGAGAAAATTTAGTTTGAAAAATTCAATTTTTTTGCAAAATGACTGGAGAAGATCAGTGGCCATTATGGAAAAATACGAAAATGCAGGTATATCACACTATATGGGGATGACAGTCCAAGGGGTTCCTAATGGAGCAGTATTAGTGGTATTCCTGAAATAATTTTAGGATTTGAGAAAATTTAATTTAAAAAATTCAATTTTTTCAATTTTTGTAAAATGACTGGAGAAGATCAGTGGCCATTATGGAACAATACGAAAATGCAGGTATATCCCACTATATGGGGATGACAGTCCAAGGGGTCCCTAATGGAGCAGTATTAGTGGTATTCCTGAAATAATTTTGGGATTTGAGAAAATTAAATTTAAAAAATTCAACTTTTTTGCAAAATGACTGGAGAAGATCAGTGGCCATTATGGAAAAATACGAAAATGCAGGTATATCACACTATATGGGGATGACAGTCCAAGGGGTCCCTAATGGAGCAGTATTAGTGGTATTCCTGAAATAATTTTGGGATTTGAGAAAATTTAATTTGAAAATTTCAATTTTTTTGCAAAATGACTGGAGAAGATCAATGGTCATTTTGGAAAACTACGAAAATGCTGGTATATCACATTATATGGGGATGACAGTCCAAGGGGTCCCTAATGGAGCAGTATTAGTGGTATTCCTGAAATAATTTTGGGATTTGAGAAAATTTAATTTAAAAAATTCAATTTTTTCAATATTTGTAAAATGACTGGAGAAGATCAGTGGCCATTATGGAACAATACGAAAATGCAGGTATATCCCACTATATGGGGATGGCAGTCCAAGGGGTCCCTAATACAGCAGTATTAGTGGTATTCCTGAAATAATTTTGGGATTTGAGAAAATTTAATTTAAAAAATTCAACTTTTTTGCAAAATGACTGGAGAAGATCAGTGGCCATTATGGAAAAATACGAAAATGCAGGTATATCACACTATATGGGGATGACAGTCCAAGGGGTCCCTAATAGAGCAGTATTAGTGGTATTCCTGAAATAATTTTGGGATTTGAGAAAATTTAGTTTGAAAAATTAAATTTTTTGCAAAATGACTGGAGAAGAAGTGTGTGTTAGCTACGAAAGTTAAATTCTTTTTAACAACAGAATTAGTTAACAGAGTAATGTTAACATTACCTGCATATGAAACATATAGTGAATCAAAACTAAAATAAATAATTAAAATATAGTAAAAAAAAACTAAATTAAAAAATTATTAATGCAGGTGTGATATACCTGCATTTTCGTATTTTTCCATAATGGCCACTGATCTTCTCCAGTCATTTTACAAAAATTGAATTTTTTAAATTAAATTTTCTCAAATCCCAAAATTATTTCAGGAATACCACTAATACTGCTCCATTAGGAACCCCTTGGACTGTCATCTCCATATAGTGTGAAATACCTGCATTTTCGTATTTTTCCATAATGGCCATTGATCTTCTCCAGTCATTTTGCAAAAAAGTTGAATTTTTCAAATTTATTCAGGAATACCACTAATACTGCTCCATTAGGGACCCCTTGGACTGTCATCACCATATAGTGTGATATACCTGCATTTTCGTATTTTTCCAAAATGACCATTGATCTTCTCCAGTCATTTTACAAATATTGAAAAAATTAAATTTTTTAAATTAAATTTTCTCAAATCCCAAAATTATTTCAGGAATACCACTAATACTGCTCCATTAGGGACCCCTTGGACTGTCATCCCCATATAGTGTGATATACCTGCATTTTCGTATTTTTCCAAAATGACCATTGGTCTTCTCCAGTCATTTTGCAAAAAAATTGAAATTTTCAAATTAAATTTTCTCAAATCCCAAAATTATTTCAGGAATACCACTAATACTGCTCCATTAGGGACCCCTTGGACTGTCATCCCCATATAGTGTGATATAATTGCATTTTCGTATTTTTCCATAATGGCACTGATCTTCTCCAGTAATTTTGCAAAAAAGTTGAATTTTTTAAATTAAATTTTCTCAAATCCCAAAATTATTTCAGGAATACCACTAATACTGCTCCATTAGGAACGCCTTGGACTGTCATCCCCATATAGTGTGATATACCTGCATTTTCGTATTTTTCCAAAATGACCATTGATCTTCTCCAGTCATTTTGCAGAAAAATTAAAATTTTCAAATTAAATTTTCTCAAATCCCAAAATTATTTCAGGAATACCACTAATACTGCTCCATTAGGGACCCCTTGGACTGTCATCACCATATAGTGTGATATACCTGCATTTTCGTATTTTTCCAAAATGACCATTGATCTTCTCCAGTCATTTTACAAATATTGAAAAAATTAAATTTTTTAAATTAAATTTTCTCAAATCCCAAAATTATTTCAGGAATACCACTAATACTGCTCCATTAGGGACCCCTTGGACTGTCATCCCCATATAGTGTGATATACCTGCATTTTCGTATTTTTCCATAATGGCACTGATCTTCTCCAGTCATTTTGCAAAAAAGTTGAATTTTTTAAATTAAATTTTCTCAAATCCCAAAATTATTTCAGGAATACCACTAATACTGCTCCATTAGGGACCCCTTGGACTGTCATCGCCATATAGTGTGAAATGCCTGCATTTTCGTATTTTTCCATAATGGCCACTGATCTTCTCCAGTCATTTTGCAAAAAAGTTGAATTTTTTAAATTTAATTTTCTCAAATCCCAAAATTATTTCAGGAATACCACTAATACTGCTCCATTAGGGACCCCTTGGACTGCCATCCCCATATAGTGTGATATACCTGCATTTTCGTATTTTTCCAAAATGACCATTGATCTTCTCCAGTCATTTTACAAAAATTTAAAAAATTTAATTTTTTAAATTAAATTTTCTCAAATCCCAAAATTATTTCAGGAATACCACTAATACTGCTCCATTAGGGACCCCTTGGACTGTCATCCCCATATAGTGTGATATACCTGCATTTTCGTATTTTTCCAAAATGACCATTGATCTTCTCCAGTCATTTTGCAAAAAAATTGAAATT
Organism: Metopia argyrocephala; assembly: GCA_963576795.1. Lineage (NCBI taxonomy): Eukaryota > Metazoa > Arthropoda > Insecta > Diptera > Sarcophagidae > Metopia > Metopia argyrocephala. The sequence continues at coordinate 97,820,739 of OY756209.1, read as the reverse complement.
TTCAAATTAAATTTTCTCAAATCCCAAAATTATTTCAGGAATACCACTAATACTGCTCCATTAGGGACCCCTTGGACTGTCATCCCCATATAGTGTGATATACCTGCATTTTCGTATTTTTCCATAATGACCATTGATCTTCTCCAGTCATTTTGCAAAAAAATTGAAATTTTCAAATTAAATTTTCTCAAATCCCAAAATTATTTCAGGAATACCGCTAATACTGCTCCATTAGGGACCCCTTGGACTGTCATCCCCATATAGTGTGATATACCTGCATTTTCGTATTTTTCCAAAATGACCATTGATCTTCTCCAGTCATTTTGCAAAAAAATTGAAATTTTCAAATTAAATTTTCTCAAATCCCAAAATTATTTCAGGAATACCACTAATACTGCTCCATTAGGGACCCCTTGGACTGTCATCCCCATATAGTGTGATATACCTGCATTTTCGTATTTTTCCATAATGGCACTGATCTTTTCCAGTCATTTTGCAAAAAAGTTGAATTTTTTAAATTAAATTTTCTCAAATCCCAAAATTATTTAGGAACACCACTAATACTTCTCCATTAGGGACCCCTTGGACTGTCATCCCCATATAGTGTGATATACCTGCATTTTCGTATTTTTCCAAAATGACCATTGATCTTCTCCAGTCATTTTGCAAAAAAATTGAAATTTTCAAATTAAATTTTCTCAAATCCCAAAATTATTTCAGGAATACCACTAATACTGCTCCATTAGGGACCCCTTGGACTGTCATCCCCATATAGTGTGATATACCTGCATTTTCGTATTTTTCCATAATGGCACTGATCTTCTCCAGTCATTTTGCAAAAAAGTTGAATTTTTTAAATTAAATTTTCTCAAATCCCAAAATTATTTCAGGAATACCACTAATACTGCTCCATTAGGGACCCCTTGGACTGTCATCGCCATATAGTGTGAAATACCTCCATTTTCGTATTTTTCCATAATGGCCACTGATCTTCTCCAGTCATTTTGCAAAAAAGTTGAATTTTTTAAATTTAATTTTCTCAAATCCCAAAATTATTTCAGGAATACCACTAATACTGCTCCATTAGGGACCCCTTGGACTGCCATCCCCATATAGTGTGATATACCTGCATTTTCGTATTTTTCCAAAATGACCATTGATCTTCTCCAGTCATTTTACAAAAATTGAAAAAATTGAATTTTTTAAATTAAATTTTCTCAAATCCCAAAATTATTTCAGGAATACCACTAATACTGCTCCATTAGGGACCCCTTGGACTGTCATCCCCATATAGTGTGATATACCTACATTTTCGTATTTTTCCAAAATGACCATTGATCTTCTCCAGTCATTTTGCAAAGAAATTGAAATTTTCAAATTAAATTTTCTCAAATCCCAAAATTATTTCAGGAATACCACTAATACTGCTCCATTAGGGACCCCTTGGACTGTCATCCCCATATAGTGTGATATAATTGCATTTTCGTATTTTTCCATAATGGCACTGATCTTCTCCAGTAATTTTGCAAAAAAGTTGAATTTTTTAAATTAAATTTTCTCAAATCCCAAAATTATTTCAGGAATACCACTAATACTGCTCCATTAGGGACCCCTTGGACTGTCATCCCCATATAGTGTGATATACCTGCATTTTCGTCTTTTTCCAAAATGACCATTGGTCTTCTCCAGTCATTTTGCAAAAAAATTGAAATTTTCAAATTAAATTTTCTCAAATCCCAAAATTATTTCAGGAATACCACTAATACTGCTCCATTAGGGACCCCTTGGACTGTCATCCCCATATAGTGTGATATAATTGCATTTTCGTATTTTTCCATAATGGCACTGATCTTCTCCAGTAATTTTGCAAAAAAGTTGAATTTTTTAAATTAAATTTTCTCAAATCCCAAAATTATTTCAGGAATACCACTAATACTGCTCCATTAGGAACGCCTTGGACTGTCATCCCCATATAGTGTGATATACCTGCATTTTCGTATTTTTCCAAAATGACCATTGATCTTCTCCAGTCATTTTGCAGAAAAATTAAAATTTTCAAATTAAATTTTCTCAAATCCCAAAATTATTTCAGGAATACCACTAATACTGCTCCATTAGGGACCCCTTGGACTGTCATCACCATATAGTGTGATATACCTGCATTTTCGTATTTTTCCAAAATGACCATTGATCTTCTCCAGTCATTTTGCAGAAAAATTAAAATTTTCAAATTAAATTTTCTCAAATCCCAAAATTATTTCAGGAATACCACTAATACTGCTCCATTAGGGACCCCTTGGACTGTCATCACCATATAGTGTGATATACCTGCATTTTCGTATTTTTCCAAAATGACCATTGATCTTCTCCAGTCATTTTACAAATATTGAAAAAATTAAATTTTTTAAATTAAATTTTCTCAAATCCCAAAATTATTTCAGGAATACCACTAATACTGCTCCATTAGGAACGCCTTGGACTGTCATCCCCATATAGTGTGATATACCTGCATTTTCGTATTTTTCCAAAATGACCATTGATCTTCTCCAGTCATTTTGCAGAAAAATTAAAATTTTCAAATTAAATTTTCTCAAATCCCAAAATTATTTCAGGAATACCACTAATACTGCTCCATTAGGGACCCCTTGGACTGTCATCACCATATAGTGTGATATACCTGCATTTTCGTATTTTTCCAAAATGACCATTGATCTTCTCCAGTCATTTTACAAATATTGAAAAAATTAAATTTTTTAAATTAAATTTTCTCAAATCCCAAAATTATTTCAGGAATACCACTAATACTGCTCCATTAGGGACCCCTTGGACTGTCATCCCCATATAGTGTGATATACCTGCATTTTCGTATTTTTCCATAATGGCACTGATCTTCTCCAGTCATTTTGCAAAAAAGTTGAATTTTTTAAATTAAATTTTCTCAAATCCCAAAATTATTTCAGGAATACCACTAATACTGCTCCATTAGGGACCCCTTGGACTGTCATCGCCATATAGTGTGAAATGCCTGCATTTTCGTATTTTTCCATAATGGCCACTGATCTTCTCCAGTCATTTTGCAAAAAAGTTGAATTTTTTAAATTTAATTTTCTCAAATCCCAAAATTATTTCAGGAATACCACTAATACTGCTCCATTAGGGACCCCTTGGACTGCCATCCCCATATAGTGTGATATACCTGCATTTTCGTATTTTTCCAAAATGACCATTGATCTTCTCCAGTCATTTTACAAAAATTTAAAAAATTTAATTTTTTAAATTAAATTTTCTCAAATCCCAAAATTATTTCAGGAATACCACTAATACTGCTCCATTAGGGACCCCTTGGACTGTCATCCCCATATAGTGTGATATACCTGCATTTTCGTATTTTTCCAAAATGACCATTGATCTTCTCCAGTCATTTTGCAAAAAAATTGAAATTTTCAAATTAAATTTTCTCAAATCCCAAAATTATTTCAGGAATACCACTAATACTGCTCCATTAGGGACCCCTTGGACTGTCATCCCCATATAGTGTGATATACCTGCATTTTCGTATTTTTCCAAAATGACCATTGATCTTCTCCAGTCATTTTGCAAAGAAATTGAAATTTTCAAATTAAATTTTCTCAAATCTTCTCCAGTCATTTTGCAAAAAAATTGAAATTTTCAAATTAAATTTTCTCAAATCCCAAAATTATTTCAGGAATACCACTAATACTGCTCCATTAGGGACCCCTTGGACTGTCATCCCCATATAGTGTGATATACCTGCATTTTCGTATTTTTCCAAAATGACCATTGATCTTCTCCAGTCATTTTGCAAAAAAATTGAAATTTTCAAATTAAATTTTCTCAAATCCCAAAATTATTTCAGGAATACCACTAATACTGCTCCATTAGGGACCCCTTGGACTGTCATCCCCATATAGTGTGATATACCTGCATTTTCGTATTTTTCCAAAATGACCATTGATCTTCTCCAGTCATTTTGCAAAAAAATTGAAATTTTCAAATTAAATTTTCTCAAATCCCAAAATTATTTCAGGAATACCGCTAATACTGCTCCATTAGGGACCCCTTGGACTGTCATCCCCATATAGTGTGATATACCTGCATTTTCGTATTTTTCCAAAATGACCATTGATCTTCTCCAGTCATTTTGCAAAAAAATTGAAATTTTCAAATTAAATTTTCTCAAATCCCAAAATTATTTCAGGAATACCACTAATACTGCTCCATTAGGGACCCCTTGGACTGTCATCCCCATATAGTGTGATATACCTGCATTTTCGTATTTTTCCATAATGGCACTGATCTTTTCCAGTCATTTTGCAAAAAAGTTGAATTTTTTAAATTAAATTTTCTCAAATCCCAAAATTATTTAGGAACAACACTAATACTGCTCCATTAGGGACCCCTTGGACTGTCATCCCCATATAGTGTGATATACCTGCATTTTCGTATTTTTCCAAAATGACCATTGATCTTCTCCAGTCATTTTGCAAAAAAATTGAAATTTTCAAATTAAATTTTCTCAAATCCCAAAATTATTTCAGGAATACCACTAATACTGCTCCATTAGGGACCCCTTGGACTGTCATCCCCATATAGTGTGATATACCTGCATTTTCGTATTTTTCCAAAATGACCATTGATCTTCTCCAGTCATTTTGCAAAAAAATTGAAATTTTCAAATTAAATTTTCTCAAATCCCAAAATTATTTCAGGAATACCGCTAATACTGCTCCATTAGGGACCCCTTGGACTGTCATCCCCATATAGTGTGATATACCTGCATTTTCGTATTTTTCCAAAATGACCATTGATCTTCTCCAGTCATTTTGCAAAAAAATTGAAATTTTCAAATTAAATTTTCTCAAATCCCAAAATTATTTCAGGAATACCACTAATACTGCTCCATTAGGGACCCCTTGGACTGTCATCCCCATATAGTGTGATATACCTGCATTTTCGTATTTTTCCATAATGGCACTGATCTTTTCCAGTCATTTTGCAAAAAAGTTGAATTTTTTAAATTAAATTTTCTCAAATCCCAAAATTATTTAGGAACAACACTAATACTGCTCCATTAGGGACCCCTTGGACTGTCATCCCCATATAGTGTGATATACCTGCATTTTCGTATTTTTCCAAAATGACCATTGATCTTCTCCAGTCATTTTGCAAAAAAATTGAAATTTTCAAATTAAATTTTCTCAAATCCCAAAATTATTTCAGGAATACCACTAATACTGCTCCATTAGGGACCCCTTGGACTGTCATCCCCATATAGTGTGATATAATTGCATTTTCGTATTTTTCCATAATGGCACTGATCTTCTCCAGTAATTTTGCAAAAAAGTTGAATTTTTTAAATTAAATTTTCTCAAATCCCAAAATTATTTCAGGAATACCACTAATACTGCTCCATTAGGGACCCCTTGGACTGTCATCGCCATATAGTGTGAAATACCTCCATTTTCGTATTTTTCCATAATGGCCACTGATCTTCTCCAGTCATTTTGCAAAAAAGTTGAATTTTTTAAATTTAATTTTCTCAAATCCCAAAATTATTTCAGGAATACCACTAATACTGCTCCATTAGGGACCCCTTGGACTGCCATCCCCATATAGTGTGATATACCTGCATTTTCGTATTTTTCCAAAATGACCATTGATCTTCTCCAGTCATTTTACAAAAATTGAAAAAATTGAATTTTTTAAATTAAATTTTCTCAAATCCCAAAATTATTTCAGGAATACCACTAATACTGCTCCATTAGGGACCCCTTGGACTGTCATCCCCATATAGTGTGATATACCTGCATTTTCGTATTTTTCCAAAATGACCATTGATCTTCTCCAGTCATTTTGCAAAGAAATTGAAATTTTCAAATTAAATTTTCTCAAATCCCAAAATTATTTCAGGAATACCACTAATACTGCTCCATTAGGGACCCCTTGCACTGCCATCCCCATATAGTGTGATATACCTGCATTTTCGTATTTTTCCAAAATGACCATTGATCTTCTCCAGTCATTTTGCAAAAAAATTGAAATTTTCAAATTAAATTTTCTCAAATCCCAAAATTATTTCAGGAAATCCACTAATACTGCTCCATTAGGGACCCCTTGGACTGCCATCCCCATATAGTGTGATATACCTGCATTTTCGTATTTTTCCAAAATGACCATTGATCTTCTCCAGTCATTTTGCAAACAAATTGAAATTTTCAAATTAAATTTTCTCAAATCCCAAAATTATTTCAGGAATACCACTAATACTGCTCCATTAGGGACCCCTTGGACTGCCATCCCCATATAGTGTGATATACCTGCATTTTCGTATTTTTCCAAAATGACCATTGATCTTCTCCAGTCATTTTACAAATATTGAAAAAATTGAATTTTTTAAATTAAATTTTCTCAAATCCCAAAATTATTTCAGGAATACCACTAATACTGCTTCATTAGGGACCCCTTGGACTGTCATCCCCATATAATGTGATATACGTGCATTTTCGTAGTTTTCCAAAATGACCATTGATCTTCTCCAGTCATTTTGCAAAAAAATTGAAATTTTCAAATTAAATTTTCTCAAATCCCAAAATTATTTCAGGAATACCACTAATACTGCTCCATTAGGGACCCCTTGGACTGTCATCCCCATATAGTGTGATATACCTGCATTTTCGTATTTTTCCATAATGGCCACTGATCTTCTCCAGTCATTTTGCAAAAAAGTTGAATTTTTTAAATTTAATTTTCTCAAATCCCAAAATTATTTCAGGAATACCACTAATACTGCTCCATTAGGGACCCCTTGGACTGCCATCCCCATATAGTGTGATATACCTGCATTTTCGTATTTTTCCAAAATGACCATTGATCTTCTCCAGTCATTTTACAAAAATTGAAAAAATTGAATTTTTTAAATTAAATTTTCTCAAATCCCAAAATTATTTCAGGAATACCACTAATACTGCTCCATTAGGGACCCCTTGGACTGTCATCCCCATATAGTGTGATATACCTGCATTTTCGTATTTTTCCAAAATGACCATTGATCTTTTCCAGTCATTTTGCAAAAAAATTGAAATTTTCAAATTAAATTTTCTCAAATCCCAAAATTATTTCAGGAATACCACTAATACTGCTCCATTAGGGACCCCTTGGACTGTCATCCCCATATAGTGTGATATACCTGCATTTTCGTATTTTTCCATAATGGCCACTGATCTTCTCCAGTCATTTTGCAAAAAAGTTGAATTTTTTATATTAAATTTTCTCAAATCCCAAAATTATTTCAGGAATACCACTAATACTGCTCCATTAGGGACCCCTTGGACTGTCATCCCCATATAGTGTGATATACCTGCATTTTTGTATTTTTCCATAATGGCCACTGATCTTCTCCAGTCATTTTGCAAAAAAGTTGAATTTTTTATATTAAATTTTCTCAAATCCCAAAATTATTTCAGGAATACCACTAATACTGCTCCATTAGGGACCCCTTGGACTGTCATCCCCATATAGTGTGATATACCTGCATTTTCGTATTTTTCCATAATGGCCACTGATCTTCTCCAGTCATTTTGCAAAAAAGTTGAATTTTTCAAATTAAATTTTCTCAAATCCCAAAATTATTTCAGGAATACCACTAATACTGCTGTATTAGGGACTCCTTGGACTGCCATCCCCATATAGTGGGATATACCTGCATTTTCGTATTGTTCCATAATGGCCACTGATCTTCTCCAATCATTTTGCAAAAAAGTTGAATTTTTTATATTAAATTTTCTCAAATCCCAAAATTATTTCAGGAATACCACTAATACTGCTCCATTAGGGACCCCTTGGACTGTCATCCCCATATAGTGTGATATACCTGCATTTTCGTATTTTTCCATAATGGCCACTGATCTTCTCCAGTCATTTTGCAAAAAAATTGAAATTTTCAAATTAAATTTTCTCAAATCCCAAAATTATTTCAGGAATACCACTAATACTGCTGTATTAGGGACCCCTTGGACTGTCATCCCCATATAGTGTGATATACCTGCATTTTCGTATTTTTCCATAATGGCCACTGATCTTCTCCAGTCATTTTGCAAAAAAGTTGAATTTTTTATATTAAATTTTCTCAAATCCTAAAATTATTTCAGGAATACCACTAATACTGCTCCATTAGGGACCCCTTGGACTGTCATCCCCATATAGTGTGATATACCTGCATTTTCGTATTTTTCCATAATGGCCACTGATCTTCTCCAGTCATTTTGCAAAAAAGTTGAATTTTTTATATTAAATTTTCTCAAATCCCAAAATTATTTCAGGAATACCACTAATACTGCTCCATTAGGGACCCCTTGGACTGTCATCCCCATATAGTGTGATATACCTGCATTTTTGTATTTTTCCATAATGGCCACTGATCTTCTCCAGTCATTTTGCAAAAAAGTTGAATTTTTCAAATTTAATTTTCTCAAATCCCAAAATTATTTCAGGAATACCACTAATACTGCTCCATTAGGGACCCCTTGGACTGTCATCCCCATATAGTGTGATGTACCTGCATTTTCGTATTTTTCCATAATGGCCACTGATCTTCTCCACTTATTTGGTTTTTTTTTATAGAATTTGTTTCGGCTTTTTTTTAACCTAAAACTCAATAAATATGAATTTTTTTTTTATGAGATACAAAGTGAACAATATAGCTTCCATATGGGAGTACCTTTTCTTCCTAAAATTGGAATGTGTGTCCATTAAATGCCTAATAAGTCCTGAAATACCCGTACATAATCGCTGTTAAACTATTAACAGAGCTCTGTTAACGCAAAAAATGTGTTAGCTAAAGAAAGATGGTTTATGTCTTTGCTTTTCAAATTCGAATTTATCTTCACACACATAAATGAATGTATATCTAGTGATGAGATAAAAGTGGTCAAACAATATGAAGTAAAGAAAACTAATGGATCATTTTACAATGCAATAATTGAAACTGATTTGAAAACTTTTCGTAAAATCATATCTATGGATAAGTTAAATATCGGATGGGAGCGATGCAAAGTATATGATGATATTAATGTACTTTGCTGCTTTAAATGTAAAGAATATGGACATAAAGCTATTAATTGTAAAAATTATGATGTGTGTGTTAAATGTTTAAAGAATCACAGAACAGCGGATTGTAATAATGAGGCTATTAACAAGTGTAGAAACTGTATAAAAGTGAACGAATCTAGGAAATTTGGTCTCGACGTTAATCATAAGACAAATAGTAGGATGTGTCCGGTTTATCTAAGGAAAATTGAAGAAAAGAAAAGACGAATATGTTATTAGCAATTAGTAATTGAAGGAAATGATAATAACAGTGTTTTTGAAAATAGACTATCAAGAAAACGTACCATATACAATAGTAGAAGACTAAATAATAATAAATATATTAAGTGTATATATGTTAACATTTGCAGTATAATATCAAATAAAATAGAGCTTCAAAGACTTATTGAAATCAAAAAACCCGGTATATTGTTTTGTACTGAAACTTGTGCAACAGATAATATTACTGATGCTGAAATTAGTATTAACCATACAAAAGTGTGAGGTGTGACTCTAACAGTAGACATACTGGGGGCGTAATAATGTATATACATGACACAAATGAATTTAAAGAAGTATATAAGAAAGCAATTCCTAACAATTTTTTTTTATTATTATTATTATTTATTTATTTAGCATTTTTATGTTGCTATTTTTTTACAAATTTTTAATTTAATAATAATTCAATTTTTACAATATTTTTTATGAAATGAAAAAAAAGTAGATTAAAATTAAAATTGTTGTCTAATGTATTCAATTATTTTTCGTTTAAATAAATAAAAGTTATTTTCATTCTTTAGTTCCTGAGGCATTTCATTAAAGAGTTTAAGTCCTTTATAGAATAATGTATTCTGTGCGAAAGATGTCGACGCGAAGAAAGGTCTAAAATCATTGGCATTCCTTAAATTATATGGTTGGGCACTAGCTACGATCACCAAATATTTATTCATGTACTGTGGCAGCATTCCTTGTTGAATTTTAAATATGAATATAAGCACATTCATCACCAGGCGCTGATTAATAGAAAGCCATTGTAGTGTTGTAAGCATATCTCTGATATGTGTCATCCTGCTGCATTTAAGAATACATCGCATTCCTTTGTTTTGGAGCTTCTGTAGCCTATCTTTCATTTGCTGAGTACCCAAGAATAACACTGTCGAACAGTATTCAAAATGAGGTTTGATTGTGGTATTATAGATATTTATGGCGGTGGATGTTAAAATTTTGTAACGAATTCTTCTTATGGTGCCTAGTTGTGAAAACAAAGAAATTGACAAAGAATTGGACATTTTGCCTAATTTATAGATCACCAAGTGGCAGTTGTGTTGATTTTATTGACAACTTAAGCTCAATTATTGATCGGAACATTAATTTAAGTGATCACAATATATGCGTTGGTGATTTTAATATTGATATTAATAGAAGTAATTTATACTCAAATAAATTGAACGAAATTCTGTTTAATGCTGCAATGAAACAATGTGTGATGTTTGATACGCGAATAACAGAACATAGTTCTTCTCGAATTGACCTTGTATATTCTAATGACAAAAACTTAAACTGTGATAAACTTGATGAATATCAGATAAGTGACCATGAAACCATTGCCTTTGATGTACCTGTTAATGACGCGTTGAATATGAGAATAATCAAAGATTTATATATATGAAATAACTATAGCTCTGATATTTTAATCCATTATTTACGTCAATTTAGTTTTAGTTTCTTCAATAACTGTGATATAGACAATAAGATAAAGTATTTAGATGATATAATAATTCAGATAATGTCTAGTATAACTCCCAGACAAAGAGTGACAATAAAATTAATGAATAAATGGTATGATAGTGAACTTTCAAATATGAACAAAATGAAGTATGATTTATATAGAATATCGATGCAAAGTGGTCGATGGGATGAATATAATAATATTAAGAGACAATATAAAAGATTAATAAAAATAAAGAAAATAAATTACATGGAAAATAAAATAAACATTAATGCAAATAATAGTAGAGAAATGTGGAAATATTTAAAAGAATTAACTAACTTAAAAGAACAGAAGGGAGAGATAAAAACAGTTAAAATATATAGTATTGTTTATGATAATGAACAAGAAATCGCAGAGAATCTGAATAAATTTTTTGTAAATAGTGTGAAAGAAATAAATGACTCAATTGAACAATATGATTATAGGGGCATGTCCCAAAATATTAATAGTAGAATAGAACAGTTTAAATTTAAAATAGTCTCATCAGATGATTTATATGATATTTCAAGAAAATTAAAGTATAAAATTGGTGGTAAAAACCTTTTTTCGGAAGGAGTACTGAAAGACTCGCTAAATTACACAGCCTATTTTTATGCTTCTATGATAAATGAAAGTTTTTTGACGGGTGTAGTGCCAAGGAAATGGAAATTGACAACTATTGTTCCAGTACAAAAAGTTGCAAATACTATACTTGCGGAAGAACTTAGGCCTATTAATACCATAACATGCGATTATAAACTTGTTGAACTGATTCTGAAAAAACAGCTAACTAAACATATAGATGAAAATAATATATTAATAGAGGAACAGTCTGGGTTCAGAAGCAATCAATCCTGTGAAACAGCGTTAAATTTAAGACCAAATCATCTACATAACTTAGATTTTGAAAATTTTTTAGATAGTCACGACTCTTTTTTCATTCAGCTGTATAAATGAGTATGATCTCCTACTTTCTCTAAACTCCATTAAGTCAAATGCAAAAGGATATGACAATATACCTATTAGATTTATAAAAATTATTTATCCATACATCTCATCGTTTATCCTACATCTTGTAAATACGATTTTCACAACATCCAAGTTTCCTGATGCTTGGAAACTGGGAAGAGTTGTACCCATATCGAAAACTGTCTCCACCAATAGACCAATAACTATATTACCGGCTATGTCTAAAATTGTTGAGAATATTATGAAAATGCAAATTCTGACTCATTGTCATCAGTCTTCACTCCTTCATCCAAGGCAATTTGCGTTTAGGAGAAACCATAGTACTACCTCTCTGCTATTGTCCCTTACTGATTCCATTCGTGAGAACCTGGATAAACATAACATCTGTCTTATTATCTCGTTGGATCTAACAAAGGCATTTGATCGCATAAACCACACTATTCTTATAAGAAAACTAAAGAATGAATTTCATTTCTCTAAGTCTGCTTGCAAACTGATCTACACCTATTTAATGGATAGATCACAATTCGTATCAATCAATGGGATAAATTCGAGTATTGGGGTACCTCAGGGGTCTGTTTTAGGGCCAATATTATTCTTAATTTATTTAAATGGTTGTTTTTCACAAATGGAAAATGACTTCTGTAACCCTTTTGGATTTGCTGATGATATTGTCTTGCTATATTCCAGAGTATGTGAACAGCCTCAACCCTCGGAAACTATTTTAGACGTTCATATTAAATCCATATTGACATGGATGGACTCAAACTGTCTGGAACTAAATCCCAGTAAAACGAAAACAATGAAATTTCATTTACGTACTCTAATTTTGTTTATCCAAATATCTATATGAATGGGCATGCTATTGAGTATGTAGATTCCTTAAAATGTCTTGGTGTTATATTAGACTCAAACCTAAATTTTGATGCTCATCTAAATTCCCTTACTAATAGAACTTGTCTTATCCTGAGGAAATTATACTCACTCAAATCCTACACACCTTATTATATCAGAAGTCGGTTAGCAAACTCCCTTATTATGCCTCTAATAAACTATTGCCTTGAAGTTTTCTCTGGTACTATGGTATATAATTTATACAGAATAGAGAGAATTATTAGGAAAACTGTGCGTTATGTATATAATGTAAGGATAACCGAACATGATCTTGTCTCCGAATTAGTCCCGAGATTCCTAAGTTGCAGTTTTCAAAAATACTTAGACCTGCGCATCCTCTTACACTTCTATAAAATCATGAAAAATGGACAACCTGAAGTCCTTGTAAATTCTTTTTCTTTGATTGGCTCGACACGCAATATTCAAATCTATGTCCCTCTTAGACGTCTAAAAATTTCCGATCGGTCATTTATAATAAGAGTACATCGTGCCTGGAATCATTTACCAAATAATCTAAAGCGGTTTTCATACTCTTGTTCAACTTATAAGAAAAAACTCCTTGAATTTATTAATAATATTTTTTATTGAGAAGCAAATTAAATCCATACTTATATTTTTTGTATTATCTTTCTTGTGCTGTATAGATATATATATATATATATATATATATATATATATATATATATATATATATATATATATATATACTGCTGGGGAGTCATTTAAAATCTGAATTAAATTAAACGATATGTGCATATATATTTATATTAATTATATTGTATTTACTTAAGGTATTATTTTTCTTTTATACAACATAGATATTAATCCTACAATGCATGTATAATTGGCCCTATGGGCTTTCTATGTATTGATATTAAATGAATAAATAAATAAATAAATAAATAAATTTGGTACTGTCGGAGTGGAAGAATAGTTTTAATGACAAGATGAATATAGTTGCAACTTTCCTTGATCTGAAAAGAGCATTTGAGACAGTAGATAGAAATATATTAATGGCAAAATTACACAAGATGGGGATTAAGGATACTGAGCACAAATGTATGACCAACTATCTGAGTGATAGACAGCAACAAGTGGTTATATCTGATACGACATCGACGAAAATTGATGTAAATATAGGCCTACCACAAGGAACAGTGTTGGCACCGTTGCTTTTTATTTTATACATAAATGATATAAAATCGTGTTTAAAATACACAAATATTAGATTATTTGCTGATGATGCATTATTAATGATTGCGGACAGGAATCTTCAATTTATCGACAATTTATATATATGGCTATGCGAGAACAAGTTAAAGTTGAATATTAGTAAAACTAAATTTATGGTATTAACAAGAAATCATGTAAATAGGGATGAGTGTGTATTGAAAATAAGGGGTGACACTATTGAGAGAGTAAATGTAATTAAATATTTAGGCATAATGATAGATGAGAATTTGAATTTTGATGATCATTTGAAGTATATTGTAAACAAAATAGCAAAGAAGATTGGAATACTAGCTAGATCAACTAAATTAGTAAATAGGAAGTATAAGATTAAAGTATATAACAGTATAATTTTACCACACTTTATATATTGTCCTTCAATACTATTTCTATTAAATACAACTCAGATGGACAAACTTCAGAAATTGCAAAATAGGGCTATGGATATTATTTTGAACAAAAAGTATGATACAAATATAAGAAGTATGTTGAATGAACTAAATTGGTTAAGTGTTAGACAAATTATTACTTATCACACCTTGAAATTTATTCATAATATAAGATTTGGGAAATGTCCAGAATATTTATGTGAGAAATTACAGTGTGGTCATGAAATTCATAATTATAATACTAGGAGAAAGGATAACTATAGATTACCATTCATGAGAACGACAAAAGATATGAATTGTTTAGAATATAAAGGAATTAAAAAGTATAATGAACTACCAAAATAACATAAGATTGTGAAAATATGATTTTATTTAAGAAACTTCTAATAATTCCACCTTAAACTTTATTTTGCGAGCTTCTTGGGGTTGATTGCTGTCGGATTATTTAATGGTGAAGGTATAGCACTGGCCATTGAATAATCAATCAGCAATCAATCCATTTCCTTGCAGTTCGCATTCTAAAGTAGGACGTTTGCTTTCTTCTTGTTGGTGTCGTGGTGTCGGGCCGTTTTCGTTTCGATTTCTGCAACGTGCGTGGGCTAAGGGGAAATTTCTTCTCTGTGTATGCTCATATTTGTGTTCATAGGCCGGATGTCTTTGCCTTATGTGAGACCCAGGTTTCTGGAGATGCTGATCCACAGGATTTTCATATACCTGGGTACCACCTCCTATCCCTTTTCATGCTCCATAGGGGCCTTGCAATTTATATTCGCAATGAAGTTGTGTACCATTGCCAGCAACCGTATGACATGCTTGATGCAGAATTTAACTGCCTCTGGGTTAAGTTCAAAATCAGGGCACATCTTTTGCATTTCGGGTTTCTTTATAGAAGTCCAAATGCAGAAAGAGAGGTTACCCTTTCTGGCTTCGACTCTCTTTCTGATTCCATTTCAAGAATCCTAGAGAATTACCCGAACAGTGAAATTGTTGTTGCTGGCGATTTCAATGTTCATAATTCGTCTTGGCTTCACCATTCTGGCAGCACGACTCCAGAAGGCCAATATGTTGAGTTGTTTGCCGCACACAATCACCTTGTGCAACTAGTGAATGAACCAACTCACATTTCGTGTGTTGATGGGCACCGGAATAATACACTTGACCTCTTCCTCACTTCACACCCTAACAAGTATGAAGTTGATATTCTTGCACCTCTCGGCAATTCGGATCATTGTACCATCTCTGCCTCTTTTCCGTTCTCCAGGCTTCATGAGGTTTCAACGACAGTTATGAAACGCTCAGTTTTTAATTACGGAAAAGCCCGTTGGGCTGAGCTCAACGATTTCTTTCGGCACTTTAACTGGGGACTTTGCTTCCTTGATTCAAATGTTAATGCCATGACAGAAATGGTTGTGAATATAATAAAATTGGGGATGGATACCTATATCCCGTCTAAAAATATTTCGATTAAACCAAGAGACAAATCCTGGTTTAATCAGACGTGCAGATTGGCAGTCAGATCCAGAGAGGAAGCGATCAGAAATTGGCGTAATAATAAGTGCGCACATACTGATACGCTACGCAAAAAGGCGAGATCTTCGTGTGCCGCAGTACTAAGACGCGAAAAAGCTTTACACGAGCAGCGTCTTCGTGCTAAAGTTCTTTCTTTCCCCCGGGGAAGTAAGAGCTTTTGGTCATTCGTTAAGAGGATAAGGAATAACGCTAGTTCGATTCCAACTCTTATACAGATTGACCAAGCATTCACAAACCCGGTTGAAAAAGCGAACCTTTTAGCTGAATTGTTTGCAAAAAACTCATGTTTGGCGGAGAGCGTTCAACCGCTGCCCGAGCTTGAAAGAGTATCGGTGACTATGCCTAATATATTCTTTCGAGCCCGTGCTGTCAAAAGGGTTCTTTCAGACCTCAACATTCATAAATCTTCTGGGCCGGATGGTATACCAGCACTGGTCCTGAAGCAGTGCTCTTCGACGCTTTCGCGTCCATTAGCTAAACTTTTCAGTACGGCTTATCGTGCCGGGGTATTTCCATCTAACTGGAAAGTTGCTAACATAACGCCAATCCCTAAAAAGGGTGAGGCTACCAATCCCGAAAATTACCGCCAAATAGCAGTGTGTTCAACACTCTCCAAAGTTATGGAGAGTATGATAAATCACCACCTTATGAGATATTTGGAGGACAATAACTTGCTGAGTGACCGTCAGTATGGCTTTCGTAGAGGTCGCTCCTCTGGGGATCTACTGGCATTACTCTCTGAGCAATGGAGTGGATCTATTCACCGTTTTGGTGAAAGCAAAGTTGTTGCTCTGGATATCTCAAAAGCGTTTGATAGAGTCTGGCACGATGCTCTTATTTCCAAACTAGCTGCCTTTGGCGTCGGTAACCATTTCTGTTGTTTCATAACGAGCTTTCTCAGAGACCGTTCTATAAGAGTGATTATAGACGGTGTCTCTTCCAACGAGTTCAGGCTGAATTCGGGAGTACCGCAAGGCTCTGTTTTATCTCCCACCCTATTTTTAATTTTCCTTAACGATCTTCTCCTCCTAACCTCTAATCCTGTTTACTCCTTCGCAGATGACAGTAACATTTGTCACTCATATTCATTTGATCGTAGGCCGAGCCTTTTGGAGATCGGGGTGAGAAGGCGGAATATGAATGACACTCTCAATTGACCTGCAAAGAATCTCCGAGTGGGGTCTCGCGAACAGGGTCGAATTTAATGCGCGCAAGACCCAATGTTGTTTTATAACGCATAGGCGTTATGATGATCTAATCCTGCCATCTGTGACTATGGGAAATGTAAATATTGAGGAGGCTGACGCTCTTGATGTTCTGGGCATGAGAATTAGTTGTGATGTCCGTTGGAATGTTCACATATTTCGAGTGTCGAAAGACGCATTCAAGTGCCTCGGTTTTCTAAAACGGTGCAGGAAATACTTCACTCCATCTGATCTTCTCAATATTTACAAAACCTTCATCCGGCCTAGGATGGAATACAACTCTCATGTATGGGCCGGTGCTTCAAAATCAATTTTGGGGCTTCTCGACCGCGTACAGGAAAGGGCGAAGGTGCTTATCAGCGACGGTAGGATATCCAATTCTATCGATTCGTTGGAGCATCGGCGCAATGTGACGTGCGTTTCATTGTTCTATCCATACTACCATGGGAGGTGCTCTGATGAGATAAGGGATTTGATTCCAGGTGGTCGCATATTCTTGCGGACTACACGTACCTCTCTCAGAGCGCACCCATTTGTGGTTGATTGTTCAGCGAATCGCACAATGCATTATAGAGATAATTCGTTCTTTAGCCGCACCGCTCGTTTGTGGAACAATCTTCCGGCGAAAGTTTTTCCTGCCAATTACGATATCAGTAGGTTTAAATCAAATGTCCACAAACACTACTCCCTTTTTCCCCCTTCCCACAACATATTTTCCTAGACCAGCACAATGTACTGCATGAGTAGGGGCCGTCCCCTGAGTGCTGGCCTTCAAAGTAGAAAAAAAATCACCTTATTTGTACGTAATTCACTTCACTTTAAATAATGTAATCTTTAAATATTATTGGAAATAATATTTATAATTTTAGAAAATCTTTATAAAATAAAACAAAGTAATATTTTTATGTGTTAAATTTCACTCTTTGATTTCTTAAGTCTTTCGCTGATTTTACAACTTAAAAACTTTTCATTTAGATATTTATTTATAATTATGTAAACAAAATTTTTTACACCTATTTCTCTGTCCATACATGTGTACGTCTATATTTAAAAAAAAAGTATTTTTAATACCAATTATAAATTAAATAAAAAAGAAAAACAAATATAGAATTTGCTTTCGAATTTCGGGTTGAAACCTTTTTGATTGGTGTTAAAAAATCTGTTCTGAGAAGGAATTCAAAAATATTCCTATATTTAAAAAACAACGGCAGTCACAACAATTCCAAACACATATATGTTTGAGTATTTTGAAAGTTGAATGACCCGAAGTTATTAAAAAACCCCAACAAAAGATCTAATACGAAATGCTTAAAAAAGAAAAAAAAAATATTTTCTTATTCGATTTTCTTCTCAACAGAAAGTAAGAGAGACAGAATGAACACAACAACAGAATCATGAACTAACTAAAAGAAACAAAATCTAATTTCAAATTCAAACAAATTTTATCAGCCGGTAAGAAGTATAGTTATAATACGAAAGAGAAAAAATAATAAAGATGCAGATCAAAACATTTAACAGAAATAGACACAAACAAATCGAATATAAACACATGACATCAGCCAATATCAATGAATATACCATTTACAAATACCTTAGACAAAACAGGTATGCCACTATTCCAGGTGGATAGAGGACCCTTACAGCCCGTCTATATTTTTTTATTATTATTATTATTATTATTATTCATTCTTTATTAGTATTAAAAATACTTAATAAATTTTCTTAACAAGTTTTAAATCTTATATAATAACTTAAATTACTAATTAATTAAATAAATTAATAAAATAATAATCAATATAGATATACTATATAATAAGTTTGTAGTCGCCGTGGTCTAGTGGTTAGTGTGTTGGCTTACTAAGACGATAGTGCCGGGTTCAAATCTCAGCACCGACATCTTAAAAAAGAAATATGAAAAAAATATTTCTTTCGGCGACTACCTCTCAGCAGTCTTCTGGCAAAAGCTCTGAGAGTAATTAATTGCCATGAACAAGCTTCTCAAGTCTGTCGTTCGGAGTCGACATTAAACTGTAGGTCCCAGTACTCATGGATAGAAATTTACACACACAACATGAGTGCTGCGAGAAGCTAGGCCGTAATCCTGACACAGGGTTGTAAAGGCCAGTTATGTATGTATGTATGTATATAATAAGTTTTATATTACATTGTTTTTAACAAGTATTACAACATTCTTTCTAAATACATTTGTGTTATTCTCATTTTTTACATTATTAGGCAATTCGTTATACTATATTTGTAGACCCTTGTAGAAAAGCGAACGTTGCATTGCCGCCGAAACTGACCTTTCAATTCTAAAATCGTTGTTATTTCTTAAATGATACGGTTGCATTTCTCCGACGTATGCTATTTGATCCTTTATATATTGTGGTGCGTTTCCATTTTTTGTTTTGTTAATGAAGTTTAGGGTATTTAGTTTTAGACGCTGTTTAACATTAAGCCATTTTAGAGATTCAAGCATATATTTTATGGAGGTGTATCTGTTGCATTTAAGTATGACGCGCATTGCCTTGTTCTGAAGTTTCTGCAGCCTTTCAATTTGTTGATTTGTGCAACATGAGTACATAATTGTTGAACTATATTCAAAATGAGGTTTAATCATCGTGTTATAAATATTTATTGCTGTTAGAGCAGTTGTATTTTTTCTTAATCTTTTAAAAAAATCAATTTTCTTTCCCAATTTTTTGCATATGTGTTCAATGTGACTCTTTAAGTTAAGGTTGTTGTCTATAATAAATCCCAAGTATTTAATCTGATTAACTTTTTCAATTTTTTCGTTATTAATTTCAAAATTTATATTGCTGCTAGTTTTTATTTTCATAATTTTAGTTTTATTTTCATTTAATTTTAGTTTATTAATTTTTAGCCATGTATTCACATTATCAATATCTGTCTTAAGTCTATCGTAACATTGTTCTACAGTATCTGCTTCAACGTATATAAGGGTATCGTCTGCATATAATATTATCTCGCAATCATTTAATACATTTGGCATATCATTGATATTCTGATGTCGATATAACATTGTTGACTTTTGTAATTTGTCTTCTATTTGTTAGATATGACTCAAACCACTTTAATTCAATCCCTTGAATGCCGTAATTATAAAGTTTCTGTAGCAGTATACCTCTGTCTATCGTTTCGAACGCTCTTTTAAAGTCTAAGAAGATTGCTATAACTTTCTTATTTTTCTCAGTTTTTTCCATCTGTTCATAATGTAATTAACAGCTGTCTCGCATGAAAAATTCTTTCTAAATCCAGATTGGTACTTATGCAGTAATGCGTTTGCTTCCATGTACTGTTCCAGTTGGGTTTTAACTACTTTCTCTATTATTCTTTCGCATGTTTTCAACGTATTAATTGGGCGAAACTCCTCGCATAGTTTTGTCTTTGCAATCTTTTGAATTGGAGTTATCATTGACTCTTTCCAATTGTCTGGAAAGATTCCCGTCGTTATTGATTCATTCACTATATCTAGCAATGTTCTTCCTATCACGCTCCAGCTATTAAGTATGATCTTGCTTGATATTCTATTAAAATCTGGCTTGTTGTTCAAATCTTTACATAATAATTTTAATTCATCCAGTGTTATTGCGCGAAACTTAAATCTAGAGTTTATCACAGGTATGTAGTTTGAATATTGCACATTTGGTATTGTGTCTCTTATGGATCTAATACTATCAATAAAAAATTTATTAAATTTATCCGCCATTTGTAGATTTTCCTTACATTCTAATTGGTTAAATATCACAGATTTGATTGCATTTTGGTCTCTCTTCAGTATTAGATTTTTTATTTCCCTCCACATCTCTTTTTGGTCCTTTGCACTAATAATCCTGTTAGTTATAAACTTTTTCTTTTCATTTTCAATTTGAACTTTATAATAATTCCTGATGGCCTTGTATCTTGCCCACGCAACGCTGTTATTTCCTAAAATTGCTACTTGGTACATATTAATTTTCTCCCTTTTTATTCTTCTCAAGTCATTATTAAACCATCTGTTGAGGTTGGTTTCCTTCACAAATTTCTTAATAGTCATGCTTCTAACTGCATTTTCTAAATAATTATCAAAAAGTCGAACATTGCTATCTAGATTATTCGTTTTGTTAATCGCTGTTATTTCACATGTTTAGGCGTAAATCCAAGATATCCCAAGAATAAAAAAAAACACAACACAGATTTTATTATTAAGAAAATTCAAAGGAGAATGTTTTCTCCAGCTTTATTAATTTCAATTAATAAATAGTTACCTCAGTGGATAATAAATAATAGATTAACTTTAAATTAGATTTAAGATTTCACTTCTATTGGGCGGTAAGTATATGCACTTTCGATAATCACTAAACGATTAATATTAAAAAAGAAAAATGTATATACCAAGGTGGAAAACAATGTTTAAACACCGTTAGCGGTTCGAATTGCTGAATAAATTCCAGCAATAATAAAAAAAGGGAAATTAAATTTCTACACACTGCAAGAAAAGCTACTAATTTAAATCACGAACTGTGTATTTAAACATTGCCGGCCACCTTGCAACGGTATAAGTTGCAATTAAATGATGGTTTCAGTCAGTAAGGACTGCTGTTGACTTTACATATATTTTTACAATTGAATTGAGTCAGTAAGGACTCCCGTTGATATTTCAAACTGTAGAATTAATAAGAAAAATAAAAAGGTTGAGTCATTATGGACTCCTGATGAATAAATTTGAATGAGTCATGAAGGACTCCTGATGTTTATTTGCGACGGTGGGTCAGGACGGACCCCTGATGAACATGATGTTGGCATTTTAACAAATAAATAAAATAAAAATAAATGTATTTAAAGAGGTGACAGTCCAGAGATAACCCATCCAAATATCGTGTACTGTGCGAGTGGAAGTCCCGTAGTCGCCTGTATCCTACCTTTTAATAAAAGGGGTACAACCTCCGGTCCTAAAACCAATGCCACCGTTCCAGAATGGTTGAAATTGGGGTCTGCTAGCTGCAGCCCCTGATACGACTCCAATATGGTGTCGGAAACAGATACTGGTGGCGTTCTAATGCGTTGCATTTCCCGTACTCGTGCCGTTACGAATAGGCGTTGCCCTGCATCATGAATGGATTCGATTTGAATCCTACAAAATTGCCCGTCGTCGACTTGATGAGTAGGCAACCGAAGTTGCGAAACCAATGTCCGGCAGATATAACTGCCCTGACAACAGGCATCAAGCACGGCGCGGACAGGGACTTTAAGACGAGTCTGGCAAATGTAGAGCCGCAGAGTGGGAGAAAATGCTACCGACTGGCGAATGGGAATTTGTATAACCCTTGAAGTCGATGGTTGCCCTTTTTGCGCACGTGATTTTCGGGGACCCTTGCGTTCGTGAAGCAACGTATGGTGGCTTTCATTACAGAGTCTGCAAGTGGCAATGCTCTTGCAGTCTCTGCCAATATGGCCAGATGATAGGCATCGACCACATATCCGATGGATGGCCACCATCCGAAGCCTTCGCTCGACCGTCATGTCCCGAAAACGGTAGCAAAATCGAAGGGGGTGGTTCTTACCACAAATAAGGCATCTTAAGGGTTCCCGCCGTGGTTTGCACGGCAGCAAAGGCGATTCGGGCTCTTCCATATCTTTGTCTGGGTTATCCGGCACCGTTGTTAATAAACCCGCTGCATGGGAGGACTCAGCCGGTATGTGATGAGACGTTTTGACAGGTTCCAAGGAAGGTGGAGCTAGTACCGGGCAAGGCATCACCACATTTTCCATAGGTGGAACCAACATTGGCGAAACACGCGACACCGTGGGCTCGATAGCAACTGGATCACTGGCTTCCATCGCCTCGTCATAATCAGACAGGCCATCGTCGAAAAGATCGGCAATCGTATTCAACGGCTTGGAGTCCATTCTAGGAAAAAAATAGGTTAGTACTGGTAAATTGAAATAAAGTGATTACGAAGATTCGGTTAAAACTATTAATTTGGTTATTGGTCGCGTAAGTACACCGTTCTGTGTGCGAACGTCGGCGACACGAATATGACCGTCAGTGCCAGGACAAATCTTAACTACAACACCCAACCTCCAAGATGTTGCCGGAAGCTGTTCATTGCGAACAACTACCAAATCACCTACCGCAACATCTCTTTGGGGATGCTGCCGCTTATACCGCTTGTGTAAGCCTACCAAATACTCCTCTTTCCATCTTCTACAAAACTCATGAACCATAGCCTTCACCTTCCGATAACGATTCACTACGCTAAGAGGACTATCATAAATAGTGGGCTCCGGAGGAGCCAATATCGACGTACCAATTAAAAAATGACCGGGTGTAAGGGCCACCGGTTCGCTGGGGTGGTCTGGCATAGGACACAACGGTCGAGAATTCAAACACGCCTCAATTCTTGCCAGGACAGTCGTCAATTCCTCAAACGTAAAACGGCACGCTTGTGCCTCCTTTCGAAAATGAAGTTTGAAGCTTTTAACGCCAGCTTCCCATAAACCGCCCATATGCGGTGCTCCAGCTGGAATAAACTTCCACACTAGCCCCTGATGGCCAAAGGTCGAACAACACCTAGCCTGACATTCCCTCAAAAACGTCCGAAAATCTCTAGCAATTTCATTAGACGCACCAACAAAATTCGTTCCGTTGTCCGAGAAAACCGTACGAGGACAACCTCTCCTAGAAATAAACCGATTAAAGGCCAGTAAAAATGTATCCGCCGACAAGTCGGAAGTAGCCTCCAAATGTATCGCCTTCGTAGAAAAGCATACAAAAATACAAACGTAACCCTTTGTGATACGACATGATCTTCCGTTATAATTTTTCACGTCAAATGGTCCTGCAAAATCAACCCCAGTGGTTGTAAAAGGTCTATCCAAAGTTGTACGTTCCGAGGGAAGTGCAGCCATGATCTGGCTGCATGAACGTCGCCTATCAATGATACAGCGCTTACAATTACGAACAACTGTACGCACCAATGTTTTCATACGAGGTATCCAATATTCACAACGAAAGACTCTCAACATCAATTGATTTCCGCCGTGAAGGGTAAGTCTGTGAATATATTCCGCTGTAAGCTTAGCGAACCTACAATCATAAGGGAGTATGATCGGGTATTGTTCGCGATACGATAATGATGGTGACTTGCTCAATCGACCATTTAGTCTCATTACTCCCCGCTCGTCCAAAAACGGGTTCAAGGGCAGTAGGGAACTTTTCGAGGACAACGGTTTCTTATCCAGAAGACACCTATACTCCTCCGCATAATGAACCTTTTGAGCAATACTAGCCAAACGTAATTTGACCAATTCAATTTCCTGACTCGTAATAGAAATGTCATCATAATTGAAACCGCTTCTCTTCAACGGATGTGACGAGTGACAGAAACGAAATATATACGATATAACGCGTAGAGCCCTGTCCAAAGATGAAAATCTGTCCAAAACATCCTCAAATTTCGAAAAAAATGATAAGTGGACCTTGACACCTCTACGCTCCACGTCAGTCTCCAGATCATCAAGCTTGTCAATATTCCAATCAACTTCACTCTGGGCTAGCCATTTAGGACCACGCCACCAGAGATCGCTCTCCGACAAATTATGAGGATCCACTCCTCTACTGCTCAGATCCGCCGGATTATTTTCCGAACGGACGTGAAACCAATTCTTGCCTCCAGAGTTTTCCTGAATTCGACACACTCTATTCGCTACGAACGTCGTCCAAGAACAGGGTGTCTTTCGCAACCAAGCCAAAACAATGGTAGAATCAGTCCAACAATACACGCGATGTATAGGTATCTCTATCTCCCTAAGGACATTCTTCAACAATTCAGATGCCAATACTGCACCACAAAGCTCCAGTCGAGGCAACGTTATGGATTTGATCGAAGCCACTCTCGTCTTTGAAGTTAAAAGATTCGTATAAATCTCTCCGTTCGGGTTCTCAACACGAATGTAAATCACCCCCGCGTATGCTTTCTCTGAAGCATCAGAGAAGGCATGAAGTTGCACCAATGATTGCCTGCTAAATCCGACCCACCTAGGGATCCGTATAGAAACAATATGCCGAAAGCTATCCACAAATTTCAACCATTCATTTCCTGTTGAATCCAAAAGATGATCGTCCCAGCCAATATCGTCCTTCCAAATGCGTTGCATAATTATCTTCGCCACAACAATAATCGGACTCAACCATCCTACAGGATCGTAAATCCTAGCGATAATGGATAAAACTTCCCTTTTTGTATACTTCGATTTGATCTCCAATGAATCAACCTTGAAAAGGAAAGAGTCCAATCGTGCATTCCAAAAAATTCCAAGCGTCTTCGAACAACTCGTCTCATCAAATTTCAAAAACATTGCGTCAACCAAATAATCCGTAGGGAGACCGTCCAAAATTGAACCCTCATTTGAAGTCCATTTCCTGAGTTCAAATCCAGCCGTTTTCAACGCCGCAATTAATTGGTCCCTCGCTGAAATGGCATCCGATGCATCATGAGCTCCAGATAATACGTCATCTACGTACATGTCCCTTCTCAAAATTTTCGACGCTAATGGGAAATCCATCACACAATCATCCGCTAGCTGTAGCAACGTCCGAATCGCTAAATACGGTGCGCAATTCAGCCCAAAGGTCACCGTCTGTAATTCGTAGTCCATTACTTCGCTGTCTACCGAACTCCTGTAAAGAATCCGCTGAAATGGGGTATGGTCCGGATGAACACGAATTTGTCGATACATCTTCGTAATATCGCAGTTAAATACAAACTTGAAAAGTCTCCAACGTAGAATTAGAGTGATCAAATCAGTCTGCAACGTAGGTCCTACAAAAAGGCAATCATTCAAACTTCCTCCATTAGAAGTTTTATTCGACGCATTGAAAACAACTCTCAATTTTGTGGTCTTACTTTCCGGTTTAATAACAGGGTGATGTGGGAGATAACATACGCCTGTAACCGGCCGATCAATGGGGGTGGCTGGTCGCATGTGATCCAATTGTAAATATTCATTCAAAACTTCGTCGTACACCTTTTTCACCTCCGGTCTTCGAATAAGAGAGGACTCAATCCTCCTAAATTGCCGCAAGGCGCCGGTCCTCGATATTCCCAAATTAAATTCATCCGGAAATTCCGGCTTAAAAGGTAAAGACACCACATATCTGCCCGTCGAATCGCGTGTAGTGGTCTGCCTGTAAAGGCCCTCACAAATCTGATCCGTATGGGATCGCGTTTGAAACTTTGGCACCTCCTCCAATTCCCAGAACCTCGAAAGTGTCCGGTTCAATGAGTCCTCCCCCAAAGGGTTAACTCCCGATAGAAATACATTGACAGTATTGTCAACCGATGCATCAATAGGACCCAGTAAAATCCACCCGAAAATGGTTTCCTGAGCCATTAAGGTACCAAAAATATGCCGACGAACACCACCCAGAACAATATCAGGGTATAAGTCCGCTCCAAGTAAAATATCCACTGGCCGACTCTCGTAAAAGAACCTATCAGCCAATGGTATATCGAGTAATTCAGCACGCAGGGATCCAGGGCAAGCAAACGAAGGTAAATTACCCGATATGGACGGTAAAACTAGTGCCAACGTAGACAATTCAATATTCTCATCCAAAGGCGAACCAATTTTAATAGGACATAGTCCCCTCGAAGTAGCGAAAACTCCCTTATCGACACCGGAAATCCTAACATTCGTAGAATGTGACGCAAGTCGTAATTGATTCCGCAAGTGTTCCGAAATAAAGGAGGCCTCTGAGGCCGAATCAATCAATGCCCTAGCAGGGTACGTAGTACCGTGACAACGAATAGAAACCATGGCAGTCCCCAGCAATACCGAAGAATTGCGGGAAGCGTGAAAAACCTGACGACCTGCCGAAGCCCGAGCGGCCGCTGAAGTCGAAGGCATTTGTGGATCAACCTTCACACCATGATCAGTGGTTCCCGAATTAGAACCCTCATTCGACGAAGCCGAATTAACAGCCGTAGGGCCACGATGAAGCAAAGTATGATGCCGTTGATTACAAGTAAAACAACGGTGTTCACTCCTACAATCTTTGACCTCATGTGACCTTGATAAACAATTAACACAACAATGATGCTTTTTAACAATAGAAAAACGCTCCGAAACTGACAACCCTTTAAATTTAGGGCATAACCGCAGCATATGACTGTGTTTAGGGCATAAAATACATTTCCCATCCGAATTTGTGCTAGAAACGTGTACATTCACCCTCTTCTCACCGCTCTTCCTCGCCGTCTCCATATGAGTCAGATCGCGTATACAATCTAATGTCTGAATGCGCTCCGTTAAAAATATATCTAGATCCTTCCACAGAGATAACGCTGCCTTGTCCTTTATGCTCTGCTCCCACAACGTCACCGTCTGCGCCGGTAGACGTTGAATGCAAATGAAAACGATGATAGGGTCCCAATTTTCCGTCGAAATGTCATATATCGACATAGCTGTCAAAAACCCATTAATACCGCGTTGCAGATTCTTCAAGGCGTCACTAGTTTCTTTAGTAATCGAGTCCAAGCCAAACAGGCACTTCAGCTGATTATTCACCAACATCCGCGGATTCTCATATGTTTCCCTCAACTTACCCCAGGCTATCTCAAAGCCAGCATTGGTCAAGGGGCATTTCGACACGATTTCCCTAGCATCCTTAGCCGTTCGGTTCAGCAAGTAGCATAAACGTTCGACGTTACTGATCCTATTATTATGAATATACAAAGCCGTGAAAAGGTCCCTAAAGGTCGGCCATGACAAATAATCACCGCTGAAAACCTCTATATCGCACGGCGGTAAAGGTAAATTATGGCTCGAGTTACCATTCGCTGTATCTTCCCTTTCATTAGATATATTTGGTTTCACGCCAACAGCCAAATCATCGCCCTTTACGCGCATTGTCCTTATGCAGCGAGCATACGCAGACAGGGTACTTTGATATTTCCCCTTAGCCATCTCCACTAAATCAGTCTTAGACTTCGATGTTCCGAGGTCATCCAAACACTCACTATAAGCCGCTTTCACCTCGGACCACAAGGACTTCAACTCCTCCGTCATCACCTCGATTGTGTAAGTGTGGTGATCCTCATCGCGAATTTTATCAAAGTTCATTTCGAACTCAAAAATAGCGTCTGAAGCGCGTGTAAAAATTTCCAACGGAGATGGCGACATTTCGTTATAAATAAATCCGAACCAAACAAATATCAAATCTTACCAAACCAAATCTATGCTGTTCAATTCGAACCACCACCAGAGGTATTATAACAAACGATGGAAAGAGACAGAATAATAAAAAAAATTCCACTAAATTCACACTGACGGGATTGTAAAAAACCGAAACCGATAATGTATTAGTTTATACTCAATTAAAATGAAAATATAAAGAAATTAATAAATTAAGTACAAAGAAATTAATAAATATTATTTTATCTATTATGAATGTAAATGTGTAAATATAAATGCCGCAATGTAAAATATATGAATTATTAGCAATATCGACAGTAAAATTGATTGATCGCGTGTGTAAAATATATGACGTTAGTTTCAACCAAAATGCTCATTGGGTAATCACCAATAAAATTACAAAGGGTATACACAACAACAACAAATTATGTATGCATACACAAATCATATACCAATCACTTCACTTTGGTCAACTTTAAATTTAAAATTGATCGAATCGATTTTACTACCCGAAAAAATAAATTTTATCACAGCAATGCTCGAATAACTAAATATATTCTAAATTAAATTTCTTATTTCAATTTTAGTGGCCGTCCGTCCACATAAACAAATTCACACTTGAGAAAATTAGTAGTAAAAAAAAAGAGGACTGTATAAATATAAATTAAATATATTGCACTGTCGTGTAATTTATCAAAACGGTTTTACCGACTCACTTTTCTATTTTCTTCTACCGCACCAATAACCAAATCGAACATACATATACACATGTAAATTAAATTGCATATGTGATGATCTTTTTTGATTCTCTTTTTAGCGCACTTTTTAATTATTTTTTCTTGTAATTAAATCACTTTAACTCAATTTACTAACCTTGATATTAATTAAGTGATGAAAACACGATGTTCCTTGGGATGAATGATAATAGATCCGGCTCGAAGGACCAAATGTTTAGGCGTAAATCCAAGATATCCCAAGAATAAAAAAAAACACAACACAGATTTTATTATTAAGAAAATTCAAAGGAGAATGTTTTCTCCAGCTTTATTAATTTCAATTAATAAATAGTTACCTCAGTGGATAATAAATAATAGATTAACTTTAACTTTAATCCATCACACAATCATCCGCTAGCTGTAGCAACGTCCGAATCGCTAAATACGGTGCGCAATTCAGCCCAAAGGTCACCGTCTGTAATTCGTAGTCCATTACTTCGCTGTCTACCGAACTCCTGTAAAGAATCCGCTGAAATGGGGTATGGTCCGGATGAACACGAATTTGTCGATACATCTTCGTAATATCGCAGTTAAATACAAACTTGAAAAGTCTCCAACGTAGAATTAGAGTGATCAAATCAGTCTGCAACGTAGGTCCTACAAAAAGGCAATCATTCAAACTTCCTCCATTAGAAGTTTTATTCGACGCATTGAAAACAACTCTCAATTTTGTGGTCTTACTTTCCGGTTTAATAACAGGGTGATGTGGGAGATAACATACGCCTGTAACCGGCCGATCAATGGGGGTGGCTGGTCGCATGTGATCCAATTGTAAATATTCATTCAAAACTTCGTCGTACACCTTTTTCACCTCCGGTCTTCGAATAAGAGAGGACTCAATCCTCCTAAATTGCCGCAAGGCGCCGGTCCTCGATATTCCCAAATTAAATTCATCCGGAAATTCCGGCTTAAAAGGTAAAGACACCACATATCTGCCCGTCGAATCGCGTGTAGTGGTCTGCCTGTAAAGGCCCTCACAAATCTGATCCGTATGGGATCGCGTTTGAAACTTTGGCACCTCCTCCAATTCCCAGAACCTCGAAAGTGTCCGGTTCAATGAGTCCTCCCCCAAAGGGTTAACTCCCGATAGAAATACATTGACAGTATTGTCAACCGATGCATCAATAGGACCCAGTAAAATCCACCCGAAAATGGTTTCCTGAGCCATTAAGGTACCAAAAATATGCCGACGAACACCACCCAGAACAATATCAGGGTATAAGTCCGCTCCAAGTAAAATATCCACTGGCCGACTCTCGTAAAAGAACCTATCAGCCAATGGTATATCGAGTAATTCAGCACGCAGGGATCCAGGGCAAGCAAACGAAGGTAAATTACCCGATATGGACGGTAAAACTAGTGCCAACGTAGACAATTCAATATTCTCATCCAAAGGCGAACCAATTTTAATAGGACATAGTCCCCTCGAAGTAGCGAAAACTCCCTTATCGACACCGGAAATCCTAACATTCGTAGAATGTGACGCAAGTCGTAATTGATTCCGCAAGTGTTCCGAAATAAAGGAGGCCTCTGAGGCCGAATCAATCAATGCCCTAGCAGGGTACGTAGTACCGTGACAACGAATAGAAACCATGGCAGTCCCCAGCAATACCGAAGAATTGCGGGAAGCGTGAAAAACCTGACGACCTGCCGAAGCCCGAGCGGCCGCTGAAGTCGAAGGCATTTGTGGATCAACCTTCACACCATGATCAGTGGTTCCCGAATTAGAACCCTCATTCGACGAAGCCGAATTAACAGCCGTAGGGCCACGATGAAGCAAAGTATGATGCCGTTGATTACAAGTAAAACAACGGTGTTCACTCCTACAATCTTTGACCTCATGTGACCTTGATAAACAATTAACACAACAATGATGCTTTTTAACAATAGAAAAACGCTCCGAAACTGACAACCCTTTAAATTTAGGGCATAACCGCAGCATATGACTGTGTTTAGGGCATAAAATACATTTCCCATCCGAATTTGTGCTAGAAACGTGTACATTCACCCTCTTCTCACCGCTCTTCCTCGCCGTCTCCATATGAGTCAGATCGCGTATACAATCTAATGTCTGAATGCGCTCCGTTAAAAATATATCTAGATCCTTCCACAGAGATAACGCTGCCTTGTCCTTTATGCTCTGCTCCCACAACGTCACCGTCTGCGCCGGTAGACGTTGAATGCAAATGAAAACGATGATAGGGTCCCAATTTTCCGTCGAAATGTCATATATCGACATAGCTGTCAAAAACCCATTAATACCGCGTTGCAGATTCTTCAAGGCGTCACTAGTTTCTTTAGTAATCGAGTCCAAGCCAAACAGGCACTTCAGCTGATTATTCACCAACATCCGCGGATTCTCATATGTTTCCCTCAACTTACCCCAGGCTATCTCAAAGCCAGCATTGGTCAAGGGGCATTTCGACACGATTTCCCTAGCATCCTTAGCCGTTCGGTTCAGCAAGTAGCATAAACGTTCGACGTTACTGATCCTATTATTATGAATATACAAAGCCGTGAAAAGGTCCCTAAAGGTCGGCCATGACAAATAATCACCGCTGAAAACCTCTATATCGCACGGCGGTAAAGGTAAATTATGGCTCGAGTTACCATTCGCTGTATCTTCCCTTTCATTAGATATATTTGGTTTCACGCCAACAGCCAAATCATCGCCCTTTACGCGCATTGTCCTTATGCAGCGAGCATACGCAGACAGGGTACTTTGATATTTCCCCTTAGCCATCTCCACTAAATCAGTCTTAGACTTCGATGTTCCGAGGTCATCCAAACACTCACTATAAGCCGCTTTCACCTCGGACCACAAGGACTTCAACTCCTCCGTCATCACCTCGATTGTGTAAGTGTGGTGATCCTCATCGCGAATTTTATCAAAGTTCATTTCGAACTCAAAAATAGCGTCTGAAGCGCGTGTAAAAATTTCCAACGGAGATGGCGACATTTCGTTATAAATAAATCCGAACCAAACAAATATCAAATCTTACCAAACCAAATCTATGCTGTTCAATTCGAACCACCACCAGAGGTATTATAACAAACGATGGAAAGAGACAGAATAATAAAAAAAATTCCACTAAATTCACACTGACGGGATTGTAAAAAACCGAAACCGATAATGTATTAGTTTATACTCAATTAAAATGAAAATATAAAGAAATTAATAAATTAAGTACAAAGAAATTAATAAATATTATTTTATCTATTATGAATGTAAATGTGTAAATATAAATGCCGCAATGTAAAATATATGAATTATTAGCAATATCGACAGTAAAATTGATTGATCGCGTGTGTAAAATATATGACGTTAGTTTCAACCAAAATGCTCATTGGGTAATCACCAATAAAATTACAAAGGGTATACACAACAACAACAAATTATGTATGCATACACAAATCATATACCAATCACTTCACTTTGGTCAACTTTAAATTTAAAATTGATCGAATCGATTTTACTACCCGAAAAAATAAATTTTATCACAGCAATGCTCGAATAACTAAATATATTCTAAATTAAATTTCTTATTTCAATTTTAGTGGCCGTCCGTCCACATAAACAAATTCACACTTGAGAAAATTAGTAGTAAAAAAAAAGAGGACTGTATAAATATAAATTAAATATATTGCACTGTCGTGTAATTTATCAAAACGGTTTTACCGACTCACTTTTCTATTTTCTTCTACCGCACCAATAACCAAATCGAACATACATATACACATGTAAATTAAATTGCATATGTGATGATCTTTTTTGATTCTCTTTTTAGCGCACTTTTTAATTATTTTTTCTTGTAATTAAATCACTTTAACTCAATTTACTAACCTTGATATTAATTAAGTGATGAAAACACGATGTTCCTTGGGATGAATGATAATAGATCCGGCTCGAAGGACCAAATGTTTAGGCGTAAATCCAAGATATCCCAAGAATAAAAAAAAACACAACACAGATTTTATTATTAAGAAAATTCAAAGGAGAATGTTTTCTCCAGCTTTATTAATTTCAATTAATAAATAGTTACCTCAGTGGATAATAAATAATAGATTAACTTTAAATTAGATTTAAGATTTCACTTCTATTGGGCGGTAAGTATATGCACTTTCGATAATCACTAAACGATTAATATTAAAAAAGAAAAATGTATATACCAAGGTGGAAAACAATGTTTAAACACCGTTAGCGGTTCGAATTGCTGAATAAATTCCAGCAATAATAAAAAAAGGGAAATTAAATTTCTACACACTGCAAGAAAAGCTACTAATTTAAATCACGAACTGTGTATTTAAACACACATATTCTTCTACTAAACTGGGTATTATTATATTTAAATAACTCTATTGTTTTTGTTTCTTTACCAGTCTTTATGGTTGTACTATCTGTTCTGATTATTATCTGGATTGTTTCATGATCTGATATTTTATTCGTGTTATTGATTTTGCCTGTGATATTTCTATTATTAGTTATTATGTAATCAATTATTGTTTTTGAGTATGTGTTAATTCCACTGACTTCGATAGAGTAACAAGTGTTTAAAATTGAGCTCTTGAAAAAAAATTTAAGAAATTAATAAAATTTGGTAAAAAAAAGAGAAAAAAGAAGAAAAGAAGAAAATAGATAGGACTATTTAAAGACAAAAAAAAAGAAGAAAAAAGCCTTGCAAATATAAAAAGTTTTTATAAAAAATAAAATAAAGATTGCAAAGATGGCCGAATGTCATCACTGTAAAATTGCGATACGGGGAGAGTCAGGCATAATGTCTGCGGGTGTGTGCAAAAAGATATTCCACTGTGCTAAGAAATGCTCAGGAGTAGATCAATACTCTATTGGCATATTGGATTCTGGCGGCTACATACGTTTTATATGTGATGACTGCCTCCAGTATATACACAATGTGGATTTGGCGCTAGCAGAAATCCAAAGTAGTGTAAATAAAAACAAATAAAACTTAGTTACATATAAAGGCGAATTTGAAACAGCTCTAAAACAAAACGAAAGTGAAATAAAACAATTATTACAGGCAATTGAGAGAAGATATGAAGAGAGGTTTAAAAAGATAGATGAAGCACAAAAATACTGTGATAAAAACATAAAAGAAGTTAAAAAACTGTACGGTACAATAAATGAACATGAAAACAAAAACAAAGAACTATGTAACACAATTGAGGTAAAAAACAAAATGATGTGTGAAGAAATAAAAAATGCAATAACAGAGACAAATAAAAAAACAACATATAAGCTATCATTTGCGGATGCATTAAAAAATAAAACGGTGATGCCAGATAAGAATAAACAAAACCCGCTGATAATTAAGCCAAAAGAAAAACAAGGTATCGAAAAGACAAAGGAGGATCTTAATAGAAGGGTAAATCCAACCAATTTTAAAATTGAAAATGTTGAAGAAAGAAAAAATGGAGCTGTTGTTATTCAAAGTGAAAGCAAGGAAGAGAGGGAAAAAATAAAGGAAGCAGTACAAAGCGAAATGAGCGGAAAATACGAGATTAAAGTACCAAATCAACCGGAATGAAAATAACAATAGCAGGAATGTCATTTAAATTCACAGAAAATGAAATAATTGATATGCTAAAAAAGCAAAACGATATTTTAAAAAATAGTGAACTAAAAGTGGTAAAAGTGTTTGAGTATAAAAGAAATGGTCGCAATTTTTACAACGCAAAGATTAAAATTGATAACGGATCATACGTACAAATAATGACAGCACAAAAAGTTAACATCGGTTGGGAAAAATGTAGAATTTATGATGGCACTGACATAATACAATGCTTTAAATGTAGAGGGTATAACCATAAATCGGCGGACTGTAAAAATCAGGAAATCAGGTCGTAAGTGACATTTCTATAAGGGAGAGTGTGCCAGTGAGAGATTACAGGAGAGTAACAGTCTCATTCAGCGGTTCCGCTGGGTTTTTTCAAATAGTGGCACAAAAAGGGGATTTAAAAAAAAGAGGCACAAAAAGAGCATTTTTTAAAAATAAAGTCGAACAATTTTTTAACGTTCATAGTACAAAAACAAAAATAATTCAAGAGTTTTAAGAAATAAATAACAATTAATTTACAATGTTAAAATCACAGTTTTTATAATATATACCCTTATAATATAATTATAACATATACATACATATACAATGTATTAAAGTAAAAGCACAAGGTCATTACTAGGACTCCAATTTTCGATTTCTTTATCAAGTTAATTTTGTTCCGATGACATGGCGTTACAAGTTTCTACCTTCAATTTATTTGTTAAATTATTTTTTTTATAAAATTAATTTAAAAAGCCCCGTTCAGCCCATGCACTACCCTGAGGCAAAGTTAATAGATACGCAGCCAGTTGGTATAAGTTCATGTACAATGGTTCTTTTAAGAAATTTTTATACTACCTATTGTGTACCAAAAACTTTCACATTTGTTTTACCTTTTAGTAATTTATATTCACTAATAACAGCGTCTGGATTACTTATAATATACATAATTAAATTGTGATATGAGATCTATGTAATTAATATTTTCATTGTAAGTAAGAGAAATTGGATGAAAAAACCTAAAGGCACAAAGTTTCTTATCACTAATATCAATGCGCAATAATATTTCGTCGCAGAATTTTTAATAAAACTTTAAAAGATTTTGTTTGATTGCCATGCAATATGTATGCTTCAGCTTCATGGCCTATATATGTATGTATATACATTAGGGGGGGTCGATTTGTATGGAAGGAAAAAAGTCAACAAAGCGTATAGCAAAAACGAAATCTAGGGAAAATTCTAAGAAAATTTCTCAAAGAAACCATGGGTCTAAAATAAATTCGTAGCTCCCAAAAATCGATTTGAAAATTTTATATCACGTTTTACACAAAAAGTCATTTAGTTTTTGAATATCTGAGTGACACATTCTTATTTGTTTTATTTGTTTATTATTATATGAATTATGTATACAATGGTGGCATGTATTACTTATTATAGGGTTATTCAATTATATTATTATACGATTTATGTATAATAATCTATCGGTTGTCCGTTTGGTCATACTTTAAAAAATAATTGCAAAAAGTAGTGTTTTTACGACAATTTTACAGGCTGTCTTACCCTTTGAAATTATAGGAAAATTCTAATTAATGGTTTTTAATAGAAAATTGTATACCACCGTTTACCTTAGAATTACAGCTTTCCAGTGGTAGCTTGGGCATTCTAATCGGGGTTGCCATTTAGTCAGGGTTCATTACAGAATTGAAAAAGGATGTTTTTTGACAAGTTGTAAAATTAATGCTTTTTTAGAATTAAAGAGTGTAAGAAAAATATAATACTTTAGTTATAATAGGTTATTGTACATCACTAGTTAGGTCATTTTATCAGCTTTCCATTGGAATGAATAATGCTTCGATCGGTTATGCCGTTTGATTATATTTAAAAAAAGAATTGCAAACGGTAGGGGTTTTACGACAATTTTACACGCTATCTTACCTTTTGAAATTATAGAAAAATTCCAATTACTGGTTTATAATAGAAAATTGTATATCACCGTTTAGCTTAGAATCTCAGTTTTCTTTTATTTGCTCTTAGGCTCTGCAAGAACCACCGAGTTCGATTCTTTTACAATTCTCGGATGATATCTACCATTTTCTTCTTCTCTCGTCAGAGAGTTGTTGTTTCTGCCATCAAATGAGAATGCTACTAAATCATAATTATTGCGATTCTTTCTATGAAAAGCATCCCTACATTTTTTTTTCATGTGAAATCTTAGATTTGCCCATAATTATTGGTTCCCCATTTTCATCGTTAAAACCAATGTCTTTGAAAAGTGATGTGGCCAAAAAAGAAGCAAGCTTATTCCCGATACCAAGCCTATCGCACGCACGCCATAGCAAAATGGGGTGTATCGTACCTTTTTGTATGAAATCTTTTTTACGACGAACTTAGCTGTCCAGCAGTTTGTATGGAAAACTCCAGTTCAGACTCAATATCCATATGTGATGGACCAGGATTAAAAGTTGGATCGCGACTAGCTGGTGGCAGTGTTGATTATTGGTCAACAGTAATCGAATCAAATTCGGGAATGGTTAGCTTTCTTCTACTGTGCTGATCAATCATAAACTCTTGGAGGTCAATGGTTATCAAGCCACAGCAGCAAAGCAATGTTTTTTGCGCACTTACATTTCCCAATATAAAAAAACACGTCATCAATAGTGTGCAGAAATGTTAAAGACTTGCCGGAATTTGCTTGACATTTTATTTGATATTGATGTATAGTTAGTAATGTTATTAGTTTTTTCGAGACACTTTTTTCATGAATTAACGGAATATTTAGCTTATTCCAAATTTCAAACAATTTTTTGCCACTTGTGGAGTATGAAAACAAATAGTCTAAAAACAAATAGTATTTCAATACGTCACGATTATTTGGTAGATTAATCCCACTTAAATCACTGGACAAGCCAATGTTCAGACTGGGTAGAACACAAGACCCAGAGTTCATTGAATTTGTATCAATCTCTGAATTGGTGTAATCAACTCACATTACAGACGTTTCAATTATAATTTAATAATTAAAAAATATTTAAAAGTTGAAAAAAGTAATTTGGAATACACGCTGGTTATTGAACGCAGACAGACTATCTGACATTTACGAAACACTCCCACACTTCTAGTCAAGGCGAATTGTGCCAAATGTCAAAAAAAAAAAAAAAAAAAAGACAAAAGCACTGCATTGATAATGGCATGCTATTGTTTTTAAATTATTGTAAACAAAAATGCTAGTAGGTTTTAGAGAACAATTTAATATAACATCATAACTTGAAATCGATTTTTGGGAGCTACGAATTTATTTTAGACCCATGGTTTCTTAGAGTAATTTTCTTAGAATTTTCCGTAGATTTCGATTTTGCTATACGCTTTGTCCGAAAAAAAACGACCCCCCCTAATATACATATCTTTAATATTTTTTATATTTAAAGTAAAAGGAAAATATTAGAAATGCCAAATTAAAAAAAAGGGGACAAAGTCGCATAAACTTAAGAAAAGTGGCAAAATTAAGTGACTTTTCAAGTCGCACAAAAAGTCGCTGGCCGCAAAAAAAGTTGCAAATTGCGACTTTAGTCGACCAACGTTAACACTGGTCTCAGTAAACTATTTATTTAAGAGCACAGACAAAAAGTAAATTCATACCTACAGTGGGGAGCTTTATTGAGTACACAGATGTAATTGTTGTACTTAGGAATGCAAAGAAACTGTTGTAGTAAAGACAGCAATAAGAAATGTTTTCCACTTATTTATTGTTACAGCTGTGTGAATTATAATAGTAGCGCCATATTGAAAATATTTTATTTAAGTAAAAAATTAATTTTTATTCAAGTTAAAAAAATTTTGTTATTACATTTGATTGTCATTAGTTTAAGCTTTTAAAAAATAAGAAGACTTCCAAACACATATTAATTTTCCGAAGGAAAAAGTCATAGCTTTTTAGAAACGCAAAATACTTGGCGTGCAAAAAAATAGTAGTAGTATTAGAAATGTGTCTGAAAAAAAAAAATAAATGTGGGAAGTGATTATTTTTATATTTTATTTTTTAGATATACCTTAATATTTAGTTGAAAAGCCCTTATTGGCTATTACCGCCGCGCAACGCCGAGGCATTGAGTCAACTAAAGACCTGCACCTCTCAATAGGAATATTTTTCCAAGCGGACTTCACAGAGGCTCATAATTGCTCTACATTTGCCGGCTTGTCTCTGAAAACACCTTTTTTAACATCACCCCATAGGTTTTCAATGGGGTTTAGGTCTGGAGACTGAGCTGGCCACCCTAATACCTCAATTTTATTTTTAGAAAACCACTTTTTTGCCATTTTACTGGTATTTTTGGGGTCGTTATCCTGTTGGAAGACCCATTTAAGCGGCATATTGTATTCTGCGTAAGGTAGCATGACCGTTTTTAAAATGTCCACATACATTGACGAGTCCATGTTGCCTTTTATCCAAAATATGGGCCCTGTACCATTGTAAGAAAAACAACCCCAAACGTTAATTTTTGCACCACCATGCTTCACCGTCTTCATGACAAATTTGGGATCATATTCCTTGTTCTTTGGTCTTCTTACATATTTTCTGGTGCCAGGACTACCAAAAAGAACAACTTTGGACTCATCAGTCCACAGAATATTGCGCCATTTCGACTGAGGCAAATCAACGTGAAGTCTAGCAAATTCAAGTCGGTTGCGAACATGTCTTGAATTCAATAATGGCACTTTTCTTGGACTTCTACCAAATAAATTTTCTTTAATTAGATGCCTGCGTATAGTAGAGGTATCAACATCAAGCTCCAATTCCTGTTTTATCTTCGTTGAAGTGATAAATGGGTCCGATTTTACTATGCGTTTTATTCTTCTTGAGTCGGTGGGAGAAATTTTTGCTTTGCGCCCACGTGTTTCTGGTTTTTTTTAAATTTTTTGCAATTTGCAATAACTGTTGGAGAACATCCAACAATATTCTGAATAAATCTATAAGATTTTCCTTCTAAAAGAAGTTTTTTTTATTTAATCTCTTGTGGCTGTAGAGCAATGTTTTCCACGACCCATTTTTTATTATATTTATCAATTTTTACTAAAAATTTTAATGAAAGTACTCAAATTGAATAAATTTAAATCCGAAATATTATACTAAAAGCAACCTTACATCAATTTATAATTTTTACGGAATTTACACGCGCCCGCTACTATTAATTTGCACAGTAAAAAACTAAAGTTGTTTACATTTTATAACTGTAAATTTAAAAAAAAATGTTAGAAAAGGACAAATATATTTTTGACTATTATTGTGCAATATTGGTGATGCCATATGAATAGATAATACTTGATTATTTAACAAAACGAAAGATCAGTAACAAAAAATTAATTTGGTGGGGCAGCGCTACTATTATAATTCACACAGCTGTAAGTCGATTTAAATTTTTTTATATGTACAAAAAAGTATTATATTCTCATAAAGAAAATTGACAAAAACCAAAACAACCTGCATGTACTCAATTTTGCACCCGTCTCTTTTCAGCAGAATGTTAAATATTTACCGTTATTTTACCAAATTGAGTGTTTAATTTCTTGTTAATTTTAATCTAAGATCAAATATAAAATGTGGACGTATTTTTAGACTCTTAAGGTCAATCCAAATTATAAATAGCATAAAAACCTTTCAATAAATAAAATTAAAGAAAATCTCAAACCAATTTCCCTCGAAATTGAAGGCAAGATTGTTTTAATAACTAAAAATAGATTATCTTCTCGAAAAGTTGCTGTGGAACTGAAAATTACCCAGTCACTTGTGATGAGAGTTCACAAAAGACTCAATGTAAAATCTGTCTTAAATATCTAAAGGTCAGAGGGCGTAAAAGGCTTTTGACAGATGCGGATGCACACCTTATAATGATTCATATGAAAAAAGAAATATGGAAACTGGATAAAGATCTCTCCACAACATTGGATATATTTCTAGTGGTTAGTGTATTGGCTTACTAAGACGATAGCGCCGGGTTCAAATCTCAGCTCTGACATCTTGAAAAAAAGAAATATGTGGGGCTGTCTTATATGGTGGGATGTTGAGCCATTTAAAAAATGTATAGAATAATGAAGAAAGAGGATTACCTAAATATTGTACAGAGCCATATTTCCCATAATGTTGACAGAAACACCTATTCTGAGGAAGAGATCATATTTTAGCAAGATGGTGACCCTAAACATACGTCCTAAATCGAGAAGAAATGGCTTACTGAGCAAAAATTTCAAATGATGGAGTGGCCGCAACAAAGTCTCGATCTCAATACAATTGAAACTTTGTGGTATATTGTGAGATGACGATTCGGTACTTACGAAAGAGCACCAACAATTCTGGGCGAGCTTTAGGAACATGTTGCCGAAGAAAGTAAAATATTTCTCGAGAAGTATTGCAGAATTTGATTGAAGGCATACCACAGCACACGAAAAATTTTATAAAAAATGAAAGTCTATGGACCAAATATCGGCATTTGTCCCAAAAAGGTAAATATTGATAATGGAGCATAATTGAGTGGGTTTTTTTGGTTTTTGTCAATTTGTTATTAAAATGTAATACTTTTTTTGTTGTACAGTCGAAACTCTCTATAACGAACTCCTGTATAACGAAGTTTTCTTTATTGTGAAGCAATTATAAGAACACTGTGTTTTGGGTCTACTTTGAGTGTATTATAATCTCCATATAACGAATTTCCATATAGCGAATATTTCCTTATAACGAAGTATTCATGCGACCGTAAGTTCAAGATTGAAGCGTTTTCAATCTCCATATAACGAATTAGGTAAAACCGAACGTACGCACACAAAAAAGAAATCGATGTCGCTTTGTGTTATTGGTGTTGTTATTGTTGCTCTGTGTGTACTTTGTTGCTTTCACAACGCACAAGCAGAGTCTGATGCTTTGAATCGTTTATTTACCATAAAATTAAAAGTGGGGAACCACCGAACTATGCAAGTGACAACTGGAATCATTACCATCTCTCACATTTCTTGCAGTCGCTATCCATTTTCTTTTGCATTGAAGAAGAAAAGTGGAAAAATGTACTTCAAACCAAAATAACTGACTACTACAAATAAAAAATGTTAAAAGGAACAATATTGCTTTTCTTTTCCATATAGCGAATTTTCTTTATAGCGAAGTAAATATCCACTCCCTTGGAATTTATTTATTATTTTTATTTATTTTTTTTTTGTTATAGAGAGTTTCGACTGTATTTAAAAAAAAATTGAAGTTGACTTATACCCCTGACAAACATGTGGTACACATACCAAACTAGCATTCTATAGCGCATGTGTCTCAGCAGAGCTAAAATTTTATTAAATGTCATTTGATCAGTTGTTTATTATATTAATTAAAAATGTCCAAATTTATGCAAATATTGTGCAAAATGCAAGAAGCTTTAAGAATAACGTTAATGTTTTTCAGGTGACCCTCCATGCCCCTTTCGACTCGTCTGAATCTGGCTCTATGATGGCCAAAAGCGTTCTCCACGACAAGACGACATAAAGAAAGCCGTTTATTACAATTTTTTAAAGGAAATATATTTTTTTAATTTTTTATAACGTATG
This sequence comes from Metopia argyrocephala, assembly GCA_963576795.1. NCBI lineage: Eukaryota > Metazoa > Arthropoda > Insecta > Diptera > Sarcophagidae > Metopia > Metopia argyrocephala. The sequence continues at coordinate 97,778,556 of OY756209.1, read as the reverse complement.
ATCAAATGTCAAATGAAACCACAATCCTTTGTCACTATATTGTAGAATGTTTGTCAGAGGTATTAACAATAAATAAATGGGAAAAAGTTTATTTGTATTACACATTTAGAATTTATGATGGCACTGACATAATACAATGCTTTAAATGTAGAGCGTATAACCATAAATCAGCGGACTGTAAAAATCAGGAAATATGCTATAAATGCCATGGAGAACATAGGTCAAACGAATGCAACAGAGAAATAATAAATAAATGCATTAATTGTGTTAAAATTAATAAAAGGTTAAATTTGGGATTAGATGAAAATCATGTAACAGCAATTAGAGAATGTCCGGTATACCAGAACAAATTGAATGCTAAAAAAAGAAGAATAGGTTTAACAGCCTAACAATCATTACTAATATACGGCATTTATACCAATATACAGGGATTACTTAACAACTTTAACCAGCTAGAGATAATTGCAGAACTGGAAAACCCTGAATTTATTATTTTATCAGAAACACACTTAACAGAAGATATAGAAGAACGAGAAATTCAAATAAAAAACTACAACCAATATTCAACTCTATCGAACTCGACAAGAACTGGAGGCGTGACAATTTATTTCAAAAATAGATGGGATGTGAGTAAAGCAGCCGAGAAAGTGATTAACTCCAAATTATGGATAACTGCATACAATGCTAAATATAAAAACTACAGGTGTATAATTACGGCTGTATATAGATCACCAAGTAGTGCAGAGGCGGAGTTTATTACAGCATTTGAAGAAATTTTGGAAGAATTAAACGAAGCAAACTGTGATATAATAATAGCAGGTGATTTTAATATAGATTGGAGCAGAAACGGATTTTACAAAGACAAAATAGAATGCATAATAAATGATAATGGCCTTAATCAAACAATGACAGAATTTACACGGATAACAGAAAGTTCAAAGACGATAATTGATTATATAATTACAAATAATAAAAACATAACAGCCAAAATCAATAACTCAAATAAAATTGCAGATCATGAATCCATTGACATAATAATTAATAATCGCGATAAGGACACAGAAATATGTAAAAGAAATAAAGAAATTGAAGTATTTAAATATAACAGAACCCAATATAATAGAGAAGTTGAAGGCATAGGACGTATAAATGAAAATGAAGACCTCAATAGCAATGTTTACCTCTTTGACGAATATTTAGAGAATGCAATTAAAAATATGACTATTAAAAAAACTATCAATGACAACAGATCAAACGAATGGTTTAACAATGAATTAAGGCGTATAAAAAGGGAAAAAATTGATAAATACCAAATAGCAAAAATCGATAATAGTTACGAAGCATGGATTAACTGCAAGGTTGTTAGAAATTTATACAAAGTTAAAATTGAAAACGAAAGAAGAAATTTTATAAATAACAAAATTAATAATGCTAAGGATCAAAAGGAAATGTGGAGAGAGATAAAAAGTCTACTACTTAAGAAGACACAAAATACAATTCAATCTGTGATATTTAACCAAATAGAATATAAGGATAATTTACAAATAGCTGAAAAATTTAACAACTTTTTTGTTGATAGTATAAGATCTATAAGAGATACGATACCTTACGTGCCATACTCAAACCAAATTCCGATGATACACTCCAAATTTAAATTCAGTGCAATAACTCTAGATAAATTAAGGATTATATGTTAAAATTTAAAGAATAAGCCGGACTATAATAAAATATCGAGCAAAATTATACTAGATAGTTGGAATGTGATAGGAAAAAAGATGCTAGCTATAATAAATAAATCACTGAGATCAGGAATATTTCCAGACAATTGGAAAGAATCAATGGTAACACCAATTGAAAAAATTGCAAAAATAAAATTATGTGAAGAGTTTCGCCCAATTAACACCTTAAAGACATGTGAAAAAATAATGGAAAAAGTGGTAAAAGAACAATTGGAAGAATATTTGGAGACGAACGCTTTATTGTCTAAATATCAGTCTGGATTTCGGAAAAATTTCTCTTGTGAAACAGCAGTAAATTTTATTATAGACAGGTGGAAAAAATCAGAAAAGAATAAAAAGATTGTGGCAATTTTCATATACTTTAAACGGGCGTTTGAAACAATTGATAGAAGCATACTACTGCAAAAACTAGAAAAGTACGGCATTCAAGGAACTGAATTAAAATGGTTTGAGTCATATTTAACAAATAGGAGACAAATCACAAAGGTAAATAATATTAAATCTGATACAGTTAATAACGAATATGGAGTACCGCAGGGGTCAATTTTGGGGGCATTGCTTTTTATTATATATATAAATGATATGCCGAATGTAATAAATCATTGTGGGATAACTTTATATGCGGATGATACACTTATTTATATTGAAGATGATACAGATAAATAATGCTATGAGAGACTCGAAGAGGATATGGGAAACTTAAACAAATGGCTGAGAATGAATAAACTTAAATTAAATGAGAATAAAACGAAAATAATGGAAATTAAAACGAAGACAAACATTATCTTTAAAATTAATAATGAAGAAATAGAAAAAGTAAATCAAATTAAATACTTGGGCTTTATAATAGACAACAAGTTAAATTTAAAAAGTCATATCGACTATATTTGCAAACAAATAGGAAATAAAATTAATTTCTTCAAAAGATTAAGAAAACAAATAAATACATTAACAGCAATCAGGATCTACAACACAATGATTAAGCCTCACTTTGAATTCGGGTCAACAATTCTTTTTTCATGTTGCACGAATCAACAAATTCATAGATTGCAGAAATTACAAAATAAATCTATGCGCATTATATTAAAATACAACAGATACACACCAATAAACTTTATGCTTGACTCTCTAAAATGGCTGGATATAAAACAAAGACTGAAATTAAACACTGTAAACTTTATTCAGAAAATCAAAATTGAAATGGCACCACAATATATAAGGGATCGGATAATATATGTCGAAGAAACGCAACCATACCGCTTAAGGAATAATGATGACTTTCGAATTCAACGAACTACAACAACCGCAATGCAACGCTCGTTTTTTTACAAGGGTCTGCAGCTGTTCAACAGATTGCCCAATGGCGTTAAAAATGAACGCAATCCAAATATATTTCGAAGAAATGCTGTATTTTTTGTTAAAAACAATGTAATTTAGAACTGAAATGTGATATTTAAATTTTTAAATTTTTATTTTTTATTTTAATTTAAATTTTATAAATGTAAACTTAAAGTATTTTTGATACTAATAAAGAATGGATGAATGAATGAAATGAATGAATTATCCTGGTGAATTCTGTCATTATTTGTTCAAGTCCATGATCATTTATAACACTTTGTATCTTATCTTTGTAAAAACCTTGCCTGTTCCAATCTATATTAATGTCACCTGATATAACTATATCACAGTTTTTTTCGGTTATCTCCTCTAAAATTTCTTCAAATGCTACGATAAATTCAGATTCTGCACTGCTTGGTGATCTATATATAGCCACTATAATAAATACATAATTCTTGTATCTTGCTTCGTAGGCGCCTATCCAAATTTTTGATTCGATAATTTTTTCAGCTAATTTTCTAACATCCCATCTTTTTTCAAAATATACTATTACTTTTGTTCTTGTTGAATTTGATAGCATTGCGTATTGATTGTAATTTCTAAGCATTATTTCTCTGTTAAATAGGTTTCCGAAAGAATAATAAATTGAAGTTTTTCATTAATGGCTATTATTTCTAATTGGCTGAAATTGTTTATTAGTCCCTGTATATTTGTGTATATACCATGTATTAGCTCTAGTTGTTATGCCGCTAAGCCTATACCTCTCTTTTTGGCATTCAATTTGTTCCTATAGACTGGACATTCTCTGCTTAATGTCACATGGTTTTCATCTAGGTCCATGTTCAATCTTTTATTCATATGGATACAATTTATGCATTTGTTTATCATTTCTTTATTGCAATAATCTGATCTGTGTTCACCGTGACATTTATAGCATATATCTTTATTTCTACATTCTGACGATTTGTGGTTATATCCTCGGCATTTAAAACATTGTATGATATCAGTGCCATCGAATATTCTGCACTTTTCCCATCCGATATTAACTTTTTCTTCTTTCATTATTTTGATGTATGAGTCATTATCTATTTTCAAAATTGCATTATAAAACACATGTCCATTTCTTTTATATTCGTAAGCTTTTAATATATTTAAATCACTATTTTTTAACGTTTTATTTTGCTTCTTCAGTTTCTCAATAATTTCTTCTTCCGAGAACTTAAATGACATGCCGATGATTTTTATTTACATTTTAGGTTGATTCAGTGCCTTTATTTCGTATTTTTCACTCATTTCAGTTTGTACCGCTTGCTTAATTTTTTCTCGTTCTTCGTTGCTCTCACTTTGAATAATTACAGTTCCATTTTTTCTTTTTTCAACATCCACAATTTTAAAGTTGGGTGGGTCTACTTTTTTATTAAGGTCTTCTTTAGTTTTATTAATAACTTGTTTCTGTTTTGGTTTGATTATAAGCGGGTTTTGTTTGTTTCTATCTGGCATCACTGTTTTACTTTTTACTGTATCTTTGTATGTCATTTGTTTATGTACATTCGATGTTTTGATATTTACCTCTGTAATTGCTTTTTTTATTTCTTTGCACATCATTTTGTTTTTCTCCTCTATTGTATTACACATTTCTTTATTTTTGTTTTCGTGATCATTTATTATACCGTAAACTTTTTAATTTCTGTTACGTTTGTTTCGCATGATTTTTGTGCTTCATCAATTTTCTTCATTCTCTCCTCATACCTCTTTTCTATTGCTCGCAGTAGTTGCCTTATTTCGTTTTCATTTTGTTTTAATGCTGTTTCAAATTCACCTTTATACTCAATCCGATATTCTTTATTTTTTAATACACTGCTCTGAATTTCTCCAAGTGCCAAATCAACATTATGAATATATTGAAGGCAATCGTCACACATAAAACGTATAAAACTGCAAGACTCCAGAATTCCAAGAGAATATTGGTCTATACCCGAGCATTTTTTAGCGCAATGGAAAATTTTGTTGCATACACCTGCACACATTATGCCTGATTCACCCCGTATTGCAGTTTTACATTGATGGCATTCAGCCATGTTTGTAATTTTTATTTTTTGTTTTCTGCACCACTTCTTAAATATTCTGATGTCCTTTTATTTACAACACCTTATTGGGCTCTTTATTATAGTTTTTTAATAGTTCTGTCTATTTTTAATCGATATAAATATTAAAATCTTTTTATAATTACGAGCTTTACAAATTTGCTTGCAATCACTTTCGATAATAAATGCATAACTATATGAGCCATAGATTTGGTATATCATTAACAAATTTTTGGTTGATCATCGATTTGGCTCGTGTAGACTCTCTAAATCAATATCATGTTCTTTGTCGACCATCGTTGGTAAAACAATTGTTCGAACAACTATGTGCTACCATCAACTATAATTTTTAGTTTAACGCCATCTTTTTTACATTCTCAACTGCAGAAATAAACGAAATGCACTTGTTGAAAAATTATAAATTGTGATTTGGTAAACCATACGTAGTCACCACATACACAAATTAGAGCAAAATTTTGACATTTGCGCTGCCGACGTTTTGTTTATGATATACCAAATCTATGGCTCGTATAGACGGGGTGTTAGGAATACCACGCACAAGTAGTCCTATATCTGTAGAAGTCCTAGATTTTTCATAATAACAATTATAGAAGAGTGGAAAAGTTCACAAAAAACTGTGCTATTGGCATATTTAGCTCAGCTATAATAAATGGTGTTTGTCTTTGCTAGTTAAATACTTATTTATCTTCACATACATACATACATAACTAGCCTTTACAACCCTGTGTCAGGATTACGGCCTAGCTTCTCGCAGCACTCATGTTGTGTGTGTAAATTTTTATTCATGAGTACATGGCAATTAATTACTCTCAGAGCTTTTGCCAGAAGACTGCTGAGAGATAGTCGCCGAAAGAAATATTTTTTTCATATTTTTTTTTAAGATGTTGGACTTGAGTGTCGAACCCAGGGCTTATGTCTTAGTAAGCCAAAACACTAACCACTAGACCACGGCGACTACTATTTATCTTCACACACATTAAAAAATCCTCTACGCCGACGTCCAGTGACCTGCGCATCGAAAACTTTCTTCGCTGGAGCAGATTCTTCCATCCGAACAATGTGGCCGAGCCAGCGTAGCCGCTGGATGTTAATACGCTGGACAACGCCCACATCGCCGAGGAGCTCATACAGCTCATGGTTGGTTCTAATGCGAAACTCATCGCCATGCCTTAGAGGACCAAAGATCTTACGAAGAACTTTTCTCTTGAACACCCCCAGGACCGCTGCATCGGCACAAGACAGCGTCCATGCTTCCGAACCATAGAGAAGCACCGGGAGAATAAGCGACTTGTAGAGTGTTAATTTCGTCGCACGCGAGAGGTCTCTATTACTAAACTGCCTACCGAGACCGTAGTAGCACCTGTTGGCCAGTGTGATTCTTCGCCTGATCTCTAGACTGACATCATTTTTGCTGGTAATGGCGGTGCCAAGGTAGATGAACTCCTTGACCACATCGAATGTATAGTTGCCGGCTGTAACCTGGGAGCCGATACGATCAACGTCCCTACTCGTCGACAACATGTACTTCGTCTTGCTCTCATTTACCGCCAGACCCATTTTAGCAGACTCCCGTTCAATAGCATTAAAGGCTGCGGTGACATCTCGCTTGGTATGCCCAATGATGTCTATATCGTCTGCATACGCAAGGAGCTGGACACTTGTTAAAAATAGTGCCATTACGATGCACACCCGCCTTTCGCAAAACACTCTCCATGACGAAATTGAAGAGGTCGCAGAATAAGGGGTCGCCCTGTCTGAAACCTCGCACGGTATTAAAAGGCTTGGAGAGGTCTCTTCCTACCTTGATGGAGCTGCGGGAATTACTCAACGTCATTCTGCACAGTCTTATCAATTTTGCAGGAATACCGAGCTCAGACATTGCTGCATATACGCGATCCCTTATCGGGCTATCGAACGCTGCCTTATAGTCGACAAAGAGGTGGTGTGTGTCGACTTGACTTTCATGGGTCTTCTCCAGGATTTGGCGAAGTGTGAATATCTGGTCAATGGTGGACTTACCAGGTCTGAAGCCGCACTGATAAGGTCCAATCAGTGAGATGGCGAATGGCTTCAGTCGTTCACACAATACGCTCGTAAGAACCTTATATGCGATAGGGAGAAACAACAAATAATTACTTTTGCTAAAGGACAGACTGTAAGACTTTGTAGAAAATTATAGATGTATAGAAACAACAGTAGTCGCCGTGGTCTAGTGGTTAGTGTGTTGGCTTACGAAGACGATAGTGCTGGGTTCAAATCTCAGCTCCATCTTTAAAAAAAGATATATGAAACAATTATTTCTTTCAGCGACTACCTCTCAGCAGTCTTCTGGCAAAAGCTCTGGGAGTAATTAATTGCCATGAAAAAGCTTCTCAAATCTGTCGTTCGGAGTCGACTTTAAACTGTAGGTCCCGTTACTCATGGGAAAAAATTAACACACACAACATGAGTGCTGCGAGAAGCTAGGCCTTAATCCTCACACAGGGTTGTAATGGCCAATTATGTATGTATGTATGTATAGAAACAAAATTAAAAGGATAAAAATCAATCCTTCTAAAGATGATATTATGTAAACAGTAATTGTGTATATTTATTTATTTATTTCTTACGGTCTTTTAACCTAGATATATACATATGTACAATATATTAATTATAATTAACAGTAATCAATTAAAAGTTTCTTAAATAAAATCATATTTTCACAATCTTTTATGTTATTTTGGTAGTACATTATACTTTTTAATTCCTTTATATTCTAAACAATTCATATCTTTTGTCGTTCTCATGAATGGTAATCTATAGTTATCCTTTCTCCTAGTATTAGAATTATGAATTTCATGACTACACTGTAATTTCTCACTTAAATATTCTGAACATTTCCCAAATCTTATATTATGAATAAATTTCAAGGTGTGATAAGTAATAATTTGTCTAACACTTAACCAATTTAGTTCATTCAACATACTTCTTATATTTGTATCATACTTTTTGTTCAAAATAATATCCATAGCCCTATTTTGCAATTTCTGAAGTTTGTCCATCTGAGTTGTATTTAATAGAAATAGTATTGAAGGACAATATATAAAGTGTGGTAAAATTATACTGTTATATACTTTAATCTTATACTTCCTATTTACTAATTTAGTTGATCTAGCTAGTATTCCAATCTTCTTTGCTATTTTGTTTACAATATACTTCAAATGATCATCAAAATTCAAATTCTCATCTATCATTATGCCTAAATATTTAATTACATTTACTCTCTCAATAGTGTCACCCCTTATTTTCAATACACACTCATCCCTATTTACATGATTTCTTGTTAATACCATAAATTTAGTTTTACTAATATTCAACTTTAACTTGTTCTCGCATAGCCATATATATAAATTGTCGATAAATTGAAGATTCCTGTCCGCAATCATTAATAATGCATCATCAGCAAATAATCTAATATTTGTGTATTTTAAACACGATTTTATATCATTTATGTATAAAATAAAAAGCAACGGTGCCAACACTGTTCCTTGTGGTAGGCCTATATTTACATCAATTTTCGTCGATGTCGTATCAGATATAACCACTTGTTGCTGTCTATCACTCAGATAGTTGGTCATACATTTGTGCTCAGTATCCTTAATCCCCATCTTGTGTAATTTTGCCATTAATATATTTCTATCTACTGTCTCAAATGCTCTTTTCAGATCAAGGAAAGTTGCAACTATATTCATCTTGTCATTAAAACTATTCTTCCACTCCGACAGTACCAAATTTATTTATTTATTTATTTATTTATTCATTTAATATCAATACATAGAAAGCCCATAGGGCCAATTATACATGCATTGTAGGATTAATATCTATGTTGTATAAAAGAAAAATAATACCTTAAGTAAATACAATATAATTAATATAAATATATATGCACATATCGTTTAATTTAATTCAGATTTTAAATGACTCCCCAGCAGTATATATATATATATATATATATATATATATATATATCTATACAGCACAAGAAAGATAATACAAAAAATATAAGTATGGATTTAATTTGCTTCTCAATAAAAAATATTATTAATAAATTCAAGGAGTTTTTTCTTATAAGTTGAACAAGAGTATGAAAACCGCTTTAGATTATTTGGTAAATGATTCCAGGCACGATGTACTCTTATTATAAATGATCGATCGGAAATTGTTAGACGTCTAAGAGGGACATAGATTTGAATATTGCGTGTCGAGCCAATAAAAGAAAAAGAATTTACAAGGATTTCAGGTTGTCCATTTTTCATGATTTTATAGAAGTGTAAGAGGATGCGCAGGTCTAAGTATTTTTGAAAACTGCAACTTAGGAATCTCGGGACTAATTCGGAGACAAGATCATGTTCGGTTATCCTTACATTATATACATAACGCACAATTTTCCTAATAATTCTCTCTATTCTGTATAAATTATATACCATAGTACCAGAGAAAACTTCAAGGCAATAGTTTATTAGAGGCATAATAAGGGAGTTTGCTAACCGACTTCTGATATAATAAGGTGTGTAGGATTTGAGTGAGTATAATTTCCTCAGGATAAGACAAGTTCTATTAGTAAGGGAATTTAGATGAGCATCAAAATTTAGGTTTGAGTCTAATATAACACCAAGACATTTTAAGGAATCTACATACTCAATAGCATGCCCATTCATATAGATATTTGGATAAAAAAAATTAGAGTTACGTAAATGAAATTTCATTGTTTTCGCTTTACTGGGATTTAGTTCCAGACAGTTTGAGTCCCTCCATGTCAATATGGATTTAATATGAACGTCTAAAATAGTTTCCGAGGGTTGAGGCTGTTCACATACTCTGGAATATAGCAAGACAATATCATCAGCAAATCCAAAAGGGTTACAGAAGTCATTTTCCATTTGTGAAAAACAACCATTTAAATAAATTAAGAATAATATTGGCCCTAAAACAGACCCCTGAGGTACCCCTGATGTTACGGAACCAATACTCGAATTTATCCCATTGATTGATACGAATTGTGATCTATCCATTAAATAGGTGTAGATCAGTTTGCAAGCAGACTTAGAGAAATGAAATTCATTCTTTAGTTTTCTTATAAGAATAGTGTGGTTTATGCGATCAAATGCCTTTGTTAGATCCAACGAGATAATAAGACAGCTCTTATGTTTATCCAGGTTCTCACGAATGGAATCAGTAAGGGACAATAGCAGAGAGGTAGTACTATGGTTTCTCCTAAACGCAAATTGCCTTGGATGAAGGAGTGAAGACTGATGACAATGTGTCAGAATTTGCATTCTCATAATATTCTCAACAATTTTAGACATAGCCGGTAATATAGTTATGGGTCTAAGATTTTCATGCCTGTAGTCTCCACCAGTTTTCGATATGGGTACAACTCTTCCCAGTTTCCAAGCATCAGGAAACTTGGATGTTGTGAGAATCGTATTTACAAGATGTAGGATAAACGATGAGATGTATGGATAAATAATTTTTATAAATCTAATAGGTATATTGTCATATCCTTTTGCATTTGACTTAATGGAGTTTAGAGAAAGTAGGAGATCATACTCATTTATACAGCTGAATGAAAAAGAGTCGTGACTATCTAAAAAATTTTCAAAATCTAAGTTATGTAGATGATTTGGTCTTAAATTTAACGCTGTTTCACAGGATTGATTGCTTCTGAACCCAGACTGTTCCTCTATTAATATATTATTTTCATCTATATGTTTAGTTAGCTGTTTTTTTACAATCAGTTCAACAAGTTTAGAATCGCATGTTATGGTATTAATAGGCCTAAGTTCTTCCGCAAGTATAGTATTTGCAACTTTTTGTACTGGAACAATAGTTGTCAATTTCCATTTCCTTGGCACTACACCCGTCAAAAAACTTTCATTTATCAAAGAAGCATAAAAATAGGCTGTGTAATTTAGCGAGTCTTTCAGTACTCCTTCCGAAAAAAGGTTTTTACCACCAATTTTATACTTTAATTTTCTTGAAATATCATATAAATCATCTGACGAGACCATTTTAAATTTAAACTGTTCTATTCTACTATTAATATTTTGGGACATGCCCCTATAATCATATTGTTCAATTGAGTCATTTATTTCTTTCACACTATTTACAAAAAATTTATTCAGATTCTCTGCGATTTCTTGTTCATTATCATAAACAATACTATATATTTTAACTGTTTTTATCTCTCCCTTCTGTTCTTTTAAGTTAGTTAATTCTTTTAAATATTTCCACATTTCTCTACTATTATTTGCATTAATGTTTATTTTATTTTCCATGTACTTTATTTTCTTTATTTTTATTAATCTTTTATATTGTCTCTTAATATTATTATATTCATCCCATCGACCACTTTGCATCGATATTCTGTATAAATCATACTTCATTTTATTCATATTTGAAAGTTCACTATCATACCATTTATTTATTAATTTTATTGTCCTCTTTGTCTGGGAGTTATACTAGACATTATCTGAATTATTATATCATCTAAATACTTTATCTTATTGTCTATATCACAGTTATTGAAGAAACTAAAACTAAATTGACGTAAATAATGGATTAAAATATCAGAGCTATAGTTATTCCATATATATAAATCTTTAATTATTCTCATATTCAACGCGTCATTAACAGGTACATCAAAGGCAATGGTTTGTCACAGTTTAAGTTTTTGTCATTAGAATATACAAGGTCAATTCGAGTAGAAATATGTTCTGTTATTCGCGTATCAAACATCACACATTGTTTCATTGCAGCATTAGACAGAATTTCGTTCAATTTATTTGAGTATAAATTACTTCTATTAATATCAATATTAAAATCACCAACGCATATATTGTAATCACTTAAATTAATGTTCCGATCAATAATTGAGCTTAAGTTGTCAATAAAATCAACACAACTGCCACTTGGTGATCTATAAATTAGGCAAAATGTCCAATTCTTTGTTTTCACAACTAGGCACCATAAATTGTTAGGAATTGCTTTCTTATATACTTCTTTAAATTCAATTGTGTCATGTATATACATTATTACGCCCCCAGTATGTCTACTGTTAGAGTCACACCTCACACTTTTGTATGTGTTAATACTAATTTCAGCATCAGTAATATTATCTGTTGCATAAGTTTCAGTACAAAACAATATACCGGGTTTTTTTGGTTTCAATAAGTCTTTGAAGCTCTATTTTATTTGATATTATACTGCAAATGTTAACATATATACACTTAATATATTTATTATTATTTAGTCTTCTACTATTGTATATGGTACGTTTTCTTGATAGTCTATTTTCAAAAACACTGTTATTATCATTTCCTTCAATTACTAATTGCTAATAACCAATTCGTCTTTTCTTTTCTTCAATTTTCCTTAGGTAAATCGGACACATCCTACTATTTTATTTGTCTTATGATTAACGTCGAGACCAAATTTCCTAGATTCGTTCACTTTTATACAGTTTCTACACTTGTTAATAGCCTCATTATTACAATCCGCTGTTCTGTGATTCTTTAAACATTTAACACACACATCATAATTTTTACAATTAATAGCTTTATGTCCATATTCTTTACATTTAAAGCAGCAAAGTACATTAATATCATCATATACTTTGCATCGCTCCCATCCGATATTTAACTTATCCATAGATATGATTTTACGAAAAGTTTTCAAATCAGTTTCAATTATTGCATTGTAAAATGATCCATTAGTTTTCTTTACTTCATATTGTTTGACCACTTTTATCTCATCACTAGATATACATTCATTTTGCCTTTTCAATTTTTCGAGTAGTTTTTCATTATCGTATTTATATGACATTTTCGTTATAATAATTTTTGGTTTATAAGTTCCCGGAATTTTTATTTCATATTCATTATTTAGATTTTTCTCCATAACTTCCTTTATTTTATCCCTCTCATTTTCATTAACACTTTCAACCACTGCCACGCCATTCTTTTTAATTAACACATTTGATATTTTAAATTCACCCGGATCAACGTTTTTATTTAAATCATTTTTTGTCTTATCACTAGTCTGTTTACTTTTTGGCTTAATAATTAAAGGCCTATCATTTTTTAAATCTGGTAGTGCTGTCGTCGCAACTTCAGCAAATGTCATTTTGTTTATTACTTTTCTGTTATTCTCTGCAATTTTTTTTATTTCATTATTTATTTTCTTATTTTCACTCTTATTGTTTTCGAGTTCAATGCAAATTTTATCACTGTTTTCTTTTATATTTTCTGCAGCTCTATTTAAATTTCCAACATTAACAATATTATTTTCACACACTTGCTGTATTTTGGCCATTTCACTCAATTTTTTATTAAAAGAAATTTTAATATCATCTATCATTTTTTTTACAATCTTTTCATTATTATTTATGGCCATATCAAATTCTTTTTTGTACTCTCTCAACTATTTGTTGTTTTTGTCTACTGCCTTGTGCATTTCCTTAAGTATGCCATCAACATTTTGGATATAAACCACACAATCATCGCACATAAATCTCAACATATTATTTTCTTTTAATTTCACTTCTGTGTAGGTATCTAACCCCGAGCATTTTAGTGCAATATGATACACCCTTCCACACACTCCTTCACATCTAATACCCGTCTCACCACGAATTCCGCCAATTCATTTGGCGCAATCCATTTTAGTATATATGTATACTCAAATTTATTTTCTTTTAATAAATTCAAGTTCCCACTTATTATATTCACTTTTTATTCTATTTTTAAAACCAAATTTTTCTATTATTTTTTTAACAATTATTCAGGAGCTTTATTTTATCAAACTCTTCGCTTTAGCGATATTTACATATCGCTCATTTGCGAGAAGAGTGACATCACTCAAGAAACACATTTTTTAGTTAATAATGCAGAAATATGAGACGAACTGTAATTTAAAACATATCTAAAAAATGTATTTTTATCTCTTTTTTTCACTGAGTGGCGACCAAAAGTGTCTTGTATTTTTCCTATCAGTTTGGCTAAATCGAAATGTTTAAATTTATTTATCTCAGAATGGCTTTTTTTGAATTATGCCACTCTTCTCGCAAATGAGCGATATATACTCGTATCTTGGTAAACATTTTATTCTTTAAAAAAATCCGTTGTATTCATTCATTGGACTGAGTTCTAACTGATTGATTGTTCTTTGAAGTTTTTTTTTACATTTTATGTAACCAACTAAAGATTCGTTTAAAATTCAGCTTTGGCTGTTTATTATCGTGGAAATTTGCCTTATGAATCGAAAATTATTTATCTATCAAGCAATATAACATTTAACTTCATATGTATATACGTGTACTGTTATATTTTTAAGCATTTATGTTCTCTATAAAGCTATTTTAATCCATAATTTTTCTATTTTTCTTACAGATAATCCAAGCAAAAGTTCTATTTCATTGGAATCTCCCTTTAGCCACAAAACACTTCGAAAACTCTTTTCTTCTTAAATATTTCACTAAAAAACCAAAACAAAAGAAATTACTTTTTTTTATGTGTTATGAAGCATTTCTGCAAACATAGATTCACGCAAGCGTAAAAGGCTTATACAGACCACAATGAAGGAGATGGTCGGCGGATGTTGTGTATGTTCAGATGAGCGTGGATGGCCAGAAAATCCGCTCGTATATTGTGATGGCCAAAATTGTACCGTTGCTGTGCATCAAGCCTGCTATGGCATTGTCACAGTACCAACTGGTCCATGGTTTTGTCGTAAATGTGAGAGTCAAGAGCGTTCCACAAGGGTACGCTGTGAATTATGTCCGTCTCGAGATGGTGCACTTAAGAAAACCGATAATCAAGGTTGGGCGCATGTGGTCTGTGCTCTCTATATACCTGAAGTTAGATTTGGCAATGTTACAACAATGGAACCCATTATTTTGCAATTAATACCTCAGGAGAGATATGGCAAAAGTAAGTATTTTCTATAGTATGTATTTAGTAACATTTTTAAGTAATTTAATTGGCCCGTTTTTTATAACATTTCAGATTGTTACATATGCCAAGAGTTGGGTAAACCTCATCGGGCAACTGTGGGTGCCTGTATGCAGTGCAATAAATCGAATTGTAAACAACAATTCCATGTTACATGTGCCCAAAGTTTGGGGTTGCTATGTGAAGAGGCGGGTAATTACTTGGATAATGTCAAATATTGCGGCTATTGTCAACATCACTACAGTAAACTGAAGAAAGGTGGAAATGTTAAGACTATACCACCCTATAAGCCCATAGCACATGATACCTCCTCAGACTCTGGCTCTTCACCGGAAAAGGAAATTGACTCAAGTATAAACACAACGGCATTGTCAACATCAGCAACCAGCATTAAAATAACCACCACCAATCTGTCATCATCATCCTCATCATCAAAACAGCGGAAATCATCGCAAGCCACCAAGCAGTCTTCATCATCTAGTTCCAGTTCAAATACGGGAAATCTTTCATCGTCATCATCTTCTGTACATAATCTTAGCAATACAACAACGTCAGGTTTGACAGGCACAGCTACAACACATGCTCATAACAATCCAACTAATTCCACATCATCCTCTTCTACAGGTTTTAGTGGTAGTAATTCTTTAGCATCAGGTGCGGGCACCAACTCTTCGTCATCATCATCAAATGTAAAGTCTTCTGGAGGCAATTCGTCAAATAGTTACAAGGATAAGGATAATAAACATAATAAAAATGTAAATAAAATGTCTAGTTCGAATAAAGATAAGGATAAGGATTCATATTCTTCTTCCTTCTCCATACGAGATTCACGTGACAAATCATCCAAATCATCGAAAAATAAGGATAACAATATTCTTAGTAATGCTTCAAATTCCCAAATTAACACTACTATAGCATCAGCAATATCATCGTCAGCTTCACAACCAGCTACAAATTCATTTGCTGCTGCTGATCACTCTACAGGTGTGCAGAATCTTTCCACAAATAGTATGCCTTTTAGTTCCTCTTCAAATGTAGGAGGCTCTAATCTACACAGTAGTATTTCCTCTTCTACAAAAGAGTCTTTAAAAAATCCTTTTTCTTCGGCTACAAGTCAATCTCAATCATCTGGTTTTCTTAGTGAATTGCATTCGGATGGTACTAATTTAACACCCACTCCAATGGATATCATCTCAACGAGCAATAACTCCAATGTAACATCCAGTAATTTAAGTTCGTCATTTAATAAAAATTCTAATAATTCACAAACATCTATGCCGAGCAATACTAACAACAGTAACAACAATACAAATTTGCACATCAATAACTCATCGAATTCATCATCTGCTTCGTTTGCCAAAAAACGTAAAAATGATGCCAAAATGAATAACACTGATGAAGTAAATAGGTGAGCGGAATTTTATATATATAAATGATGTATTTTGAATTTCTATAAATTATTATTTTTTTAGTACTTTTCGTGATATAATTAAAGATGTAACAGTAACGTTAACGCCATTAACAGATTTTGAAAAGGAAATTGAAAAGAGCTCGAAAAAAGTAAGTGAATAAAATAATATGTATGTGCGTTATGTATATTTTTTTAAATCTATGTATTACACTAGCGGAACTGAACTAGTTTTCGACCTCCACCACAAGTTGTGGTATCATGTCTTATTACTAGGGCAACCAAAAATATGCTCTATAAAATTAGTTTTAAGCGCCTAAAATATGCATTAAAAAAACAGTTTTAAGCGTTAAAAATATTCTCTATAAAACTCATAATACATAAATATGTTGACGTAAAATTACGTACATTTTTTTCAAAAATTTGAAAACATAAAGACTAACAATTAGCCACCAACCAAATAAAATAAATTTCCTTAATATGTACGAGTACATATCGCTCATTTGCGAGAAGAGTAACATAACTCAAAAAAATGTGCTTTTTGAGTTATTAACGCAGAAATATGGGACGAACTGTAATTGAAAACATATCTAAAAATTTTATTTTTATCTCCTATTTCACAGAGTGGCGACCAAAAGTGTCTTGTACTTTTCCTATCAGTTTGGCTAAATTAAAATGTTTAAATACATTTATCTGAGAACCGCTTTTTTGAGTTACGCCACTCTTCTCGCAAATGAGCGATATATTTATTTTAATTCCAAAATTAACAAACAAAAAAAATAAAAAATAAAAAATGTCAAAAAATTCAGACTGACAAGAATACAAAATAAAAGAGTAAAAAATTAATTTATATTATTGTTGCAATAAATAACAATCATATCGCTCAAATTTTGAAACATAAAGCTTTGTCGTAAAATGCTCTTGTACATCGAGAAACTTCTTTCGACATCAACGGAAGTAATTAATGCAAATTTGAAAGCAAATGTTTTCTAGCATAATTTTTTGCGTTGAGCTAAATATGTGTTTGACTTCCGAGGTGTTGTTTTATGGTAAATATTTTCTTTGCTGACACTGGCTTATTGCAAACTTTACAAAGCAGAATATTTCTATTAGTTTTAAAATCTCGGTATTCGCTAATATATTATTTAGTCTGTTTAACAGGGATTGCTTGATTTTCTACATTTTCTTACGAAAATTTAATTAATTTAAAAATCAAATTTTAATTTAATTTTTTATATCATGCAATTATGACAATTTTTCTCCAATAGATACAACGTTGAAAAATACTTAATTTTTAATTGAGAATTCATTATAAAGCAATTTTTTAAACGCTAATTCCCATAAATGTATGTAAAATTTGTATGCTTTGTATTTAATTTGTTATTTTTTTTTTTTTTGACGTTTTTATCAAATTGACGTTAACTATTGCACAATAGTTTAAAAAGGTGCTTCGCCAATTTTCTCAATGTTAGTTTTAAACGTTTTAATGAGTACCCTTATTATTTAATAGATTATACTTAAGTAATGTGTCAGTATATGGTCATTATTTTGAAAAATAAAAATTGGTAATACACGTATATTCTTCTAACATATATACAAATTTGTAAAATATGCCATATAAATATGAAAAAATTTTAGAAATGCATAAGTATGCATTTATGACGAAATATGCAAAAATATGCCGTAACAAATAGGGGTTAAACGTTGTAGTTTCTCCCAAAATGAATTAATATTTTGGTTGTCTTGTCAGTAACATTCAGAAAAAAAAGATGCTAATGCATATTTTTGGTTGCCCTACTTATTACCATAATGTTGTTGATTTTTATTAAAAATAATGTTTCTTATTTTTGTATAGCATGACATGTTATTTACATACTTGTATTTGCTGTAAAATTTTCGATATGTAAAAGGTGAAGACATCGTCTGACATATCTGTGGAATTTTGAAAAAATATCTTCTCTCGAAATAAGACAATTTTCTAAGATTTTTATAGTAAATATAGAATTTTATTTTCCTTCTTTTGCTCTTATCCCCGTATTTCTACGACCTCTGAAACGCAAGATATGCAGTTGACTAATCGCCCTCTTTCAAACTTTCCCCCAATTTCAATTTGACAAAAAGACTTCTTTCAGAGAATTAAGAATAATTTGAAAAATTTAATGTCTATCAAAATTTTTTTTTAATTTTTATTATTATTTTTTAATTATTTGCATATTGTAGCAAAAAATAGAGGTATTTTTTTAATAAAACCGAAATATACAGGGTTGTTGTAGAATCCCAGTCAGAATTGTCATTTATCAGAAATGAAAATCGATTCTGATTTCAATTGGTGTCATGAAACCGTGTGGATTTTGGCTTTATTCGAAAATAAACAAAACCCATAATCGAATCAGGTGTTTTTGCTTTGTTTACATTTTTTTAGAAATATTTTATCAAAAAATTTTTCTTCTTTTGGTGTTGAAAATATTTTATAAAGAAATTTAAATTATACGGAACTAAAAATGGTAGAGGCTGTCGTTTTATTTTTATTAATGAAGGAAGAATCGAATGAAAAAGTTAAACGAAAGATATTGAGAGATTACAGCAATCCCTTGGAACTTCCGGAGATAGTACACATTGCAACAAAGTGCGAAAAGTTGAATTGAATGAAAGTTTATTAAAGATTCGTAAGTCAATACCGTGTAAATAAAGAAGCATTCCAAATGTTGATGAACATTGTTGAAATTCACTTGCCTCCGTCAAATATTTTGTGTGTTATTCAGCTAGCAACAACATTACGATTTTTGGCAGAAGGCAGTTATCAAAAGTGAATTGGAAACGATTCTACCGTTAGTTTAGGCGGAGTACGGTGTTAATTGTGCTGGCCAATGTAATGGATGTTTCCCATTCCGTCCATATCTTTTGTATAAAAATAATTTTTTGTTAAATAATAGTGTCACATTTAAGAAATCAAAACTTTTTAACTTCTTCCATCCGTTGGCATTTTTGCTGGGTGGTCCAGCACTGTTTAATTACTGTGTAAGTTCCTGCCAGAGAGACTCAACTTCAGCCTTATCTCGTTTTGTATAACCCCTTGCGATATCTTCGTGTTCCTCCATAAATTTTACAAATATTCAATTTTGAATTATGTATATTGTATTTCTATGTTTTCACCTATACACATAAATATTTTATATAAAATGAAATTTAAATTAATTTTACTTGCATTGTGCAGCAAAATACGTTTAACTGCCTACAACAAAAATCAAAACAAGTGTGTTTCTGACACCTGAAAACTGATCGGATTGTTTCTGACAAAAAACCGATAAAATCAGATTCAATGACACCAAATTCTGACAACAATTCTGATTCGAATATAAAACCGGTATCATCTGTTTCTGTGACACCAAAATGAGAATTCTGTCGGTTTCAATTCTGATTCTGATAATAATCAGATTCTACAACAACCCTGATATTTTCCAAATCAACTTCTTTCACCCTTTTTTCATATTCCATTTTAACAAAACAAATTGTCTTGACTTAAGCGATTAATATAATTTATTTATTTATTTATTTATTTTTTCATTTATTTCAATACATTGGAAGCCTATAAGGCCAATAATACATATATATATATATATATATATATATATATATATATATATATAAAGCTAAGTATAACTAAATTATATATTACATATGTATATCATATATGGTTCCCCAACCTCACAAATATCTCACTTAAAAACAATTTATTATTATGCAATAATCATATAATAATAATCCTAATATTACCACAGATAAATGGTACAATATCCAAGATTTACTTAAAAACTCTCACAGTAATATTGAATCAGTAATTTTCTATATGTATAAATAGAATATCTAAAAACTTTTAGAGATGATGGCAGGTTATTCCAAAGGCGACATATTCTAATTATAAATGACCGTTCAAATACAGAAAGATTTATACGAGGCACCTCAATTTGAACATTACGAGTAGAAGTTATAAATCTAAAATTGTGTGCCAGTTGATAAGGTTGACCTAATTTAACTATTTTATAGAATAATAAGAGCAATCGTACATTAAAATAAGTTCCAATACTACAATACTACGAAGTTTAATGTTAAAGATATAACGAGTCACTCTCCTAAAAATCCTCTCAAGAATAAGTAAATTACCTCTTAATGAACCAGAATAAATCTCAAGACAGTAGTTAATCTTCGATAATAGCAAAGCATGAGCCAGACGATATCTAATATGTTCAGGAGTATAAGAGTAAAATAAAAAGTATACAATCTTCTTAATATAAAAGAGATTTGATTAGATACAACGTTTATATGTTGTTCAAAATTTAGCCTTGAATCTATAATAATACCAAGACATTTAAGAGTATCAACATAATTAATTAACTGATTTCTAACATATATACTAGGATAAGTAAAATGTTGAGAAGGTAAGTGAAAACAGATAGCATGAGTTTTTGTAGGATTTATATCCAAATAATTTTGTTCCATCCAGGAACAATCCAGAATCAATGTTAAATAATAAAAGAATATCATCAGCAAATACAAATTTTCAAATTTAATCAAAAAAATTTTGACAAAACGACTTGTATGGAGGAAGGTAATTTTTTCCTTTAAAATCTATTTAACAAAAAGTCTTAAATTAATTTTTTGTCGTTTTAAAAAAAAACTATTGCTTCTAGAGGAAAAAAAGGTTTAATGTTCGGAGTCGACATTAAACTGTAGGTCTCGGTACTCATGGATAAAATTTTACACACACAACATGAGTGCTTCGAGAAGCTAGGCCGTAATCCGGACACAGGGTTGTAAAGGCCAGTTATGTATGTATGTATGTATGTACATACTTCCTCATGGCGATGGATGGCGATCCTGAGAAAACAAGTCATTTAACTTTTAAGTCACGAAGTTACGAAAAAATAGCCTTCAAATTTGAAGCAATTGGAAGAAATTGGTAAACAGAGTTTTGCCTAATCGTGTAATATTCTTAGTCGATTCCATGCCCGTTCTGTCTAATAATGGCACGCCACAAAATATTAGTTGTAAGATAAATCTGATGTTTCTTATTTTGACCCAAAGGTCAAAATTTGAAAAGTAGGACTTTGACCTGTTTAAAGTGCCCCAATCAAGTCTAAATGTATGACAATGTATACATACATATGTACCTATGTCGCAGAACAAAATGTGTGTTTTTTTTAGTATTTTAGTATTTGCAATAACTGGCTAAGTTCTATTGAAAAAAAGTCTTATTTGCATAATATTTCTTCCCTTCTCGTAGAAAAATTTGTTCTTTAAAAAATTGGAAATTAAATTTTTTTCAAATTAATGCAAATATTTAGTGGGGACATAAATATTGTTACTACATTGACCATACCCAAAATTAATAAAAGATATACAGTACATTTTCGCTTGCTGCATAATAATGTTAATCATCTTCTTCACAGGTATTTTTATTGATCTACAATTACGACAATTGATGAAAGACGAACATTTAATAAAACAAATCACATTTGTGAAAATTTTCTTGGAAACACAAAAAGTGAACGTTAGGAGGAGATAGTACATGAAATGTTGCCTGAAAGAAAAAGGACACGGAGTCATTTCTAAGAAAAAAAAAAAAACGAAAAACATCATAAGTATATGTATATTATTCGCCTTTTTTGTTGATGAGACAAGTTGATATCAATTTGAACACTCAAAGGTCAATGTTATACCTTCACCCTTGAATGATCAGCAGCAATTGCCCCATCTGTCTGTGGATTTAGATGGTACGTGATGAGCGTCTTCACTAAGTAAGTTAGCTCTTATCTTCCTAGGTGCTGATCATTCGTTTCTGGTGGAATAGACTGGAAATTTCAAGAGCGGTTTATTGAAGTTGGACTTCTTCTTAGAGGGGGGAACGTCTTATTTTTAAATTATTATTGTTGGAAAATCGCAAACTTTATTTTTAAGTTTTCTTCTTCGCTGGGATTTGAACCTGGGTCGTTCGAGTTTTTTTTGCGAGCGTTTTAACAACTATACCACGAACCCTCAAAATGAGTTTGTCTCAAACACCTCGACAAGAGAATTTTATATATTAGAAGAGATAAATCTTCTATACGCCCACACTACATTAAATGTATACAATACAAGTACTTACTATAATGTAAAGTAAAATAAATTTTATGCTATCACAAAACTTAGCATATCTCATTAATTTTTAAGTCAATTTTGATGTACTTATGTGTTTTCAAAAGCTACTTTAGCACGCTTTTTTACAAACGTAATAAAATATATGCTACCTCTCACGGCCAACTTAGAGCGCGAATAAAATGAAAATTTATTGAAAAAGTGTGTTTTGTTTAAAGTTAAACGTCCGTAACTCAACCATTTTTCAGCCGATTTTTGAAAATATTAAAAATTAAAATATTAATTTTGAAAATTTAAAAGGTAAAACTAATATCTTGGTATTTTTGAAAATCGGTTTCGAAACAAAAAACTTATGATTTTTGAAGTTGTAATTTCGTGAATTTAGGTATTTCACTATATTTGCTATTAAAAAAGACACTTAACGAAGTGATCGAAGAAAAACTAAAACTATTTCAGTACTCTATGGGCTTCCACAAGACAGAATTACTATTTCAGAACCCCTGCATATTTTTTTCTTTACTTTTGTAGCATAGTGTAATTATTATAAATATTTTTCGAATTCCGAATTCGAATCATTCAGGTATGTTCTGAAAATCACTTTTTGTAGGAGTGATTTCAAATCACGAGAAAGGTGTTCTGAGCACAAAATTTTTTGAAATTTTGTGATTTGAAATCGTCAGGTAAATTCTTGTCGATATTAAATCACTTGCCTTTTTAAACACTATTTTACTTACAATTGGGCGAAAAAAGTAAAACAAACATATAACATCATTTGTTCTTTATTTATTTTTACAAAAAAAATTATAATTTCATACAGAAAAATTCTAAAATTTGCAAATTTTAAAACACATTACAATTTTCATAAAATTTTTTGATTTGTTTACATTTTTCACAATTTGCTTTTATTTTTCAAAACGATTTTTGGAGTTGCCAGATTTACAACATGTTATTTTATTTTATGTATAATTTGACCAAATTTGTCAATTAAATTAATTATTAAAAACTAAAATTTATAAAATTTGTTCATAAAAATTAATATAATGTAAAATAGTTTACATAGATTGGTTAATTTTTGAAATATAAATGTGCGATTTTAATGCAAATGCCAGCAATGAATCTGGCAGCTCTATAAACGACACAAAAGAGCTTAAAGTTTGTGGTTTAGAACAATGAAAAACACTTCTAAAAACAAAAAAGCTCGTGATTTTCAGAACACCTAAGAATTTCTTGCGTGATTTTAAACTTACATGTGATTTGAAATCACGTGATTTTCAGAACATACCTGATTATCGGATCTATATTATATTTATTGTATAATTTTTAACAGTCCTAAAATCCTAATACTGGTATTCTTATGAGAAGTAACATCTGTTAAAGGGGGGTTTAGACGGTAATACAAGTCGTACGTAAAATCAAAGAGAAAATATTATGAAATTCCATCCGTATTTTAAAAATGAGAGTAAAAATGTTACGACAGATATTTTTTGCGTTTACACGGTTGGTAAAATACCAAAACAAAGTAAAATGAAAACATAAAATGCACATACACATGCACACAAAATTTACATGCATTGTGAATACATTTAACATAAGCAAACAAAAACATAAAAATGCATCCCTGATCTAATGAAATGTGATGGTTTTTTAAAAAATTTCAAAAAACAAAGAGAGCCGTACGACTTTCAAATTTTCATCCGTATTTTCTCTCAATGTCGTACGGTCTCATTACATATCAAGTTTACACGATACTATTTATTCTCTTCTACACAAAAATTTGACATGTCGTACGACTTGTATTACCGTCTAAACCCCGCTTAAAGGGAGGTTTAGACGGTAATACAAGTCGTACGTAAAATCAAAGAGAAAATATTACGAAATTCCATCCGTATTTTAAAAATGAGAGTAAAAACCTTATACAGATATTTTTTGCGTTTACACGGTTGGTAAAATACCAAAACAAAGTAAAATGAAAACATAAAATGCACATACACATGCACACAAAATTTACAGACATTGTGAATACATTTAACATAAACAAACAAAAAGATAAAAATGCATCCCTGATCTAATGAAATGAGATGGTTTTTTAAAAAATTTCAAAAAACAAAGAGAGCCGTACGACTGTCAAATTTTCATCCGTATTTTCTCTCAATGTCGTACGCTCACATTACATATCAAGTTTACACGATACTATTCATTCTCTTCTACACAAAAATTTGACATGTCGTACTACTTGTATTACCGTCTAAACCCCCTTTAAGGAATATGTACTGAACTATTGGGTTGGCAACTAAGTAAATGTGGATTTTACTCATTGATGGCATTAGTTGAATTTTTAGGTTAGATGACGTAATTGAAATATCAAATACATTTTGTTATTTGATAGTCGGTACTTCAGCTGTCAATCAGTAAAAAAAAATTTTTGATCGGTTGCGTGGTTTTTGTTTGGCGTCTGTTGAAAAATGGAAAATCAATAGGAACATTTTCGTCATATTTTGCTTTTTTATTTTACGGAAAGGAAAAAAAACGCATTGCAAGCTCATAAAAAGTTATGTGCTGTTTATGGTGACGAAGCCTTAAAAGAACGACAGTGTCAAAATTGGTTTGCCAAATTTCGTTCTGGTGATTTTTCACTGAAAGATGAAAAACGCTCCGGTCGTTCTGTTGAAGTGGACAACGACCAAATTAAAGCAATAATTGATTCGGATCGTCACAGTACAACACGTGAGATTGCAAGGAAGCTTTATGTATCACATATAAGCATTGAAAATCGCGTAAAGCAAAATTGACTTTTATTTTCTAAAAAAAATCCGCAATTACTTAGTTGCCAACCCAATATATTGTGATTTATGTAAATAATAATATGAATATGCATAATAAAAAGAATTCTGATGAGACCTTCGTAGCGGGTGTCGAAAACTAGTTCAGTTCTGCTAGTGTTCCTTGACGGATGTTACATCTCATAAGAATACCAGTATTAGGATCTGAATATTAATTATTTTATTATTATTAATCAAAAATCAATGATTGCTGTTGAAAATTCTTCAATCAATGAGTGTTTGGAAAAAACGTATTTATTTTTTTTTTTATTTGAGACCAATACTCAGGGGTAAACCCCTACTAAAAGCTGTGCATTGTATTGGAATTTTGGAGAGGACAGTACATATATTATTATTAATTATTATATTATTATTAAGCGCCTTAGGAATGAGACAAATTGCTGTGAATTGATCATTCAAAGGCCAATGTTATACCTTCTCCCTTGAATGATCAACAGCAATTGCCTCATCGTTGCATGTTGACTGTGTGGTGAGTGTTCCTTCGCTGAGTAGGTTTAGCTGTTATCTGCTACTTCCCAATAGGTGGCGCTTTTTTCCCTGATCATTTGTTTTTTGTTGACATTGGTTAAGGTGGAATAGAGTGGAATGATGGGCAGCGGTTTCTTTGTAGATGGTCTTCCTGGAGGGGGGGGACCTCTTATTTTTTTAAATTATAATTTTGAAAAAACCGCTAACTAACTTTTTCATTTTTCACCCCTTCTGTGATTTGAACCTGGGTCCTTTGAGTTTTTGTGCGAGCGCTCTAACCACTATACCACACCCCCAATCATATACATATATTTTTTTGCAATAAATTGTAAAAAATATGGCAATTGATATCAAAAAACATTGATTTGATTGCAATAGCAAACTTGATTTTAATTAAAATTGATTACAATAATTTCACCCAGTATGGCTAGTTCAGTTAAAAAATGCTAAGGTCTCAACGTGTAAAGTCATTATCGACAAACTGAATATAAAAGAAAAAAGTCAGTTTCAGCCATACATATACAAAATAATAAAAAATAATAAAAAATAAATAAAAAATAATAAAAAAAGAAACAAATAGTTAACACGTGCTAAAAACAATATCCTGTAGTGTTCTAATGAGTTTTCAAAACAACGACACTAATAGCAACGATAACAAAAAGGAAAACTTTTAAAAATTTTATGACTGTCATAAATTGCAATACCCTGTCAAGAAAAAGAACACATTTTTCAAATGAATTGACTCAAATAAGATATCATACAGTGTAGAGTTGCAAAAGACACTAAAAAAACATTTTCCTTAAACATAATTCTACACAGAAAAGGACATTTCGCGGAAAATCAGTAGCATGAACAATAAGCACGCATAGCAGTTAGAAAAAAAGGGGCGGTAATGCCAATACCTTCAAATGGATTCGTTATGCTTTCAAGGTTATTTTAAAAAATATATAAGAGTATTGAAAAGTATATGTATATTCATACCTATGTACATATGTATGTAAGTGTACATATGTATATGTATGTATTTTTTTTTTTACTATTACTCGTAATATTAGAATGTATATGTATTATTGCAGTCTTTTGTTTTGTTTTTGCAAATGACAACATGAGGGGTTTATTATTTATTCTGTTGGCGATGACATTTTAACAATTTTTCACCGCTTGAGATTTTAATTATTGTATCTACTAAAGACGCATGATATTAAAAGAATTAATAAATTTACAAACATTATCATGCCTTTAATATTTGCAGAATAGAAATGAAGAATACAGTCTTAAAAAGCCCCAAAATTAGTCAAAAATTAAAAAACAAAAATTATTTTATAAAATTTTCAAATTAATTTATATGCTATTCCTTTTCTGCAGTCTAGATTATTTTTGGTCGTAAGGGCTAGTTGTTCTATTAGAATTTTTATTTTAAATTGCTTCTGAAGCACAAAGAATGAATTAGGAACAGGAAACGTTGCAAAAGCTCAAATATGATGATGGAGGAAAATAGAACAAATTCATCAGAAGATGAAAATTAACTTATTTAAAGATTTTTTTTAATTACATATTTACATTTTAATTATGTACATACTATGTACAATGAACTGATTTCAAGATTTTATTTGTTTAATTTTTAAGAATTAATTTATAATTTTTATCTTTTTTGTTTATGTTAATTTTTAACTTTATGTTAATATTGAATAAAGTCTTTTTTTAGTTATCTACTTGGTTTAAATTTAAAATTTTCATTTTCATAAAATTTCTCCCGCGCAGTTCGAGGGATTACTGTAAATTGATACACTATGACATGGTAATCGAATAAAACAGTGGATCAAAACTAAATGATAACTGGTATAACCAGATAATCAAACTGAATTATTACACCTTAAACACATTTTCATTATGCTCCTCTAATATTGAATTAACAAAAAAAAAAAAAAGAATTTAATGAGAGTGTTAACTAAAGAACCAGTACTTGAAACTCAGCCGTAACAGAATTGCATACATACAATTGCTTTTAAATAAGGTTTTGTTGCCGCGCTTTTACAAATTCATGATAAATAAATTCATCAAGTTGACTTTCGGAGTAGAAAGAAGCATCACCACAAAGACAAAATTAAAATATTTATATAAAAGGCTATGAATATATATAGAATAGGGTGTCCCAAAAAATTAAAAATTGGAATATGTCAGAAGATCAATCTTAATTTCGATACTAAGGTAAAGTATTTTTGAGATTTTTTCAGATTTTTCGGAAGTGGTTTAGAGGTGGCGCAAATTGAATTTTAGTCAAAAATCGAGCTGTTTGGACTCTATTTAAAATTTGGTTATGAATTAGTAAAAAATCGATATTTTCTCGGTTTCTTAGTCAATATTGTCAAAGCAAATATTCTGATCTTTAATTTTATGTGCATAAATAATAAGTTTCGACAATGATTTTGCACATTTTGATACGTTACATAACAATTTTTCCTAAATTTCCAACAAATATCGAAAACAATGCTTATAACTTTTAAAATTTGTATAGAGACTAAAAAAACTAATGATGCAGTTTAAAAGATTATTAAGTTTGAAATCGAGAAAATATAGATTTTTTACCAATACATATCCAAAATTTAAATAGAGCCCAAAAAACTCGATTTTTTATTAAAAATCAATTTGCGCGACCTCTAAACCACTTCTGAAAAATCTAAAAAAATTCTCAAAAATACTTTACCTTATACTGGTCCAAAATAAGCTTGATCCCCAAAAATTTGTTTTAGTGGAACACACTAATCTAGAGATATGGCACGCCATACGGTCTACGACCAGCGTTAAATTTTTGGCTGTAAAACTACATTCATTTTAAGAGTAATATGACACAAAGAATTTATTATTATGCATTTATAAAGCCGGCA
The DNA here is from genome assembly GCA_963576795.1 of Metopia argyrocephala. NCBI lineage: Eukaryota > Metazoa > Arthropoda > Insecta > Diptera > Sarcophagidae > Metopia > Metopia argyrocephala. The sequence goes on along the minus strand of OY756209.1, from coordinate 97,749,652 downwards.
AAATAAAATAAGAAATTTTCTACATAAAGAATAAGCTTGAAACTTTTCAAGACATATAAATATAACAATCATAATTTAGTTTGTACGGAAGGTACCACGGCCACTCGTCTAATTTTAATCACTTTTTGACTGATAATTTGCCTTGACCTTGTCATTCCGACAAAATTCAGAAGCTTTAAACTGTTTTAAGATAACCGAAAACCAATATTTAGTTTGTATGGTAGGTATCACGCTTGCTTGTCCAATTCAGTCCACTTTCTCACTAAAGATTTGTTGTATTGTAAAGTCACCCAGAATAAATTTAGAAACTTTACCTTTAACCGCTCTTAATACAGGGTGTTTTTTTTAGAGGTATAGAACTTCGAATTGAAATAAAACACAAGAAAATCGTTTTAATGTCCATCAATTTGGCTTTATTGGAAGGATAATTTTATGCCATTAATGTTTAAATATGATTTCGGTCATGTAGCCGCCGCGGCTAGCTCGAATAAAGCCAATTCTACAGGTCCAATTTTCAACCACTTTTTCGAGCATATGGGGCCGTATTTTGGCAATTACGCCACGAATGTTGGCTTCCAAGTCCCCTAACGTTTCTGGTTTGTTGGCGTAGACGAGCGACTTCACATATCCCCAAAGAAAATAATCCAATGGTGTTAAATCACACGATCTTGGTGGCCAATTGACAGGTCCATTCCGCGAAATTATGCGCTCAACGAATGTTTCCTTCAATAAATCGATTGTGACGTGCGCTGTGTGGCATGTAGCGCCGTCTTGTTGCAACCACAACTCATCCACATTCATGCCATCCAATTCGGGAACAAATTAGTCGGTTATCATGACTCTATACCGGTCTCCATTAACGGTAACTGACTCTCCAGCATTATTTCGGAAGAAGTATGGCCCAATGACTCCACCAGCCCATAGAGCACACCAAACAGTCAGTTTTTGTGGATGTAATGGCGTCTCAAGGGTCTCATGTGGATTCTCTTCACTCCAAATGCGGCAATTTTGCTTGTTGACGTAGCCATTCAACCAAAAATAAGCCTCATCACTGAAAAAAATTTTGCGATGAAAATCAGCATCGAGATCAATCTCATTTTCGGCCCATACACCAAAATCACGACGCATTGCATGGTCTCGCGGCTTTAATTCTTGCACAAGCTGGATCTTGTAAGGTCGCAAGCCAAGATCTTTGCGCAAAATCTTCCATAAAGTTGATGGACAAAGCTCCAATTGCTGTGCACGGTGGCGAATCGATTCATTCGGGTTCTCTTCAACACTTTGCTCTACAGCGGCAATTGTTTCTTCGGTGCGCACTGTTCGACGTCACTGAGGATGCGTATTATCACATAGAGTAAACGTAGTGCGAAAACGATCCATGGTTAACCGAATTAATTGCTCTGATGGACGATTATGTCGACCATAAAATGGACGGAGCTTGCGGTAAACTTCGCGAACTGAACCATTATTTTCGAAATAAATTTGCACGATTTGCAAGCGTTGTTCTTTTGTCAACCTGTTCATGATGGAATGGCAAACCAAACTAAATATTAATCACTTGACTGCTGACAAAATGGCCGCCAGTTAAAAAAGTGATGCCAACTTAAAGTTCTATACCTCAATAAAAACGCCCTATATTTACAAAAAGTAATATTTATAGTTTATTGGAAGCACTACGCCTATTTGTCGAATTCCGTAAAATTTTTAAGTGATGATTTGATTCAGTAACTTTACTTTTAGCTGCTAATATTTGAGTAAAAATTTGTATTGACCATGAAGCTACTTGGACCAAATTCAAAAAACCTTAGATTTAATCGTAAAAATACGCAAAAATTGATAATCAATACAATACAAGAGCTACCATACCCTCTTATCCGATTGTGCGCACTATTTTACTGATGATTTGTATTGACTATACAGCAAGGACTGTAACTGTTATGACTTTTATCGAAAAAGTCAAGAAAAAAAATTTTTTTTTAACTTTAATTTTTTAAGGCAGAAATAGAAGTTATTTATTAACTTTTATGTTTTAAGGCAAAAATTAAAAGTTATTTTTGTCTTTTATTATTTTACTCAATAAATTAAAGTTATTTTTTAACGTTTAATGCCCGTATTCATAAAAAATAAAACAGTTTTATTAATTGCTTATTTGACAATTACTCCATAGAAATATATCAAATAAGTACTCTACAAACCAATTTTATTTTTTATGAATACGGGCATAATACTTTAAGGCAAAAATAAAAGTCTTAAATTAAGTATTGCATAGTAATACGGTAGTTTTATTGCCTCCAATTAATAGATAATAATAGTTTAATACATGACTTTTATTTTTGCCTTAAAATATTAGAAGTTAAAAAATTACTTTTATTTTTTGAGTAAAATAATAAAAGTTACCACATGGGCGTACATCTTCCCACTAGAGTTAAGTATATGCTGGCCCACACTCTGTTATTATCCCACATTAACTATTGTATTGAGGTTATTTCTGGCACTCAACTTTACAATTTAAACACAGTAAGGCTAATCGTTAACAGAATTGTGAGATTTGTTTATGGCATACCTTACCATGATCAAATCTCAGACTCAGTGGCAACTTTTCTTGGCTGTACTTTTGAGCAATACCTCCGCATGAGAAGTTTGCTATTCTTTTACAAGGTAATTAAATATGGTACTCCTGTGTACCTGTTCAATAAATTTTCCTTTACTCGATCCACGAGGAGTCCCCAAGTTATCTTTCCTCGTATAATGTGTTCAGTTTTCGAATGCTCTTTTCTTGTGAGGATCGATAGGTGTTGGAATACTCTACCATCCAATTTACGCTCCTTTTCTTGCTCTTGTGCTCTGTTCAGGAGACAACTTCTAATTTTGTTTTGATATGACCCAAATATATGTGCACATATGTATATCATGTATACATATGTATACATTTGTGTTAATCGTACTTTTACTGATTTTTGCTACGACCAATACATTTTTTTTAAGGATTTAACTATGTTTTATTTCCCCAAAAGTACACTTATTTTCTTTATTCCTCAATTTTTTTTATATATATACGCACTGGATATTACTTTTAACTACTCTCTACTTATTATAATCTAATTTTAAGTTTATCTTATGTTGCCTATATTGTTTATATTGTAAATATATTAATACGCTTTGGCCTTGAAGGCTTTTTGTATTGTTTCTTGAAATAAATAACATAAATAAATAAATAAAATAATCTGTCAAGATAATTTTACTTTCTGGTTATATGGGAGAAATGGAAAAAATATATAAAACCTCTATTCGCATTCACATTAATCAAGCTCATGAGTATATTAAATCAACGCACAATAGTACAAAGGATAGGTTTAATTTTATTAAAATTAATGTTTTTAACGGATATTTCCAATCATTTAAATGAATTAAATATTAAATTGCAAGGTCCCGGAAAATCAATTGATGTAATGTTCGATATTATTGAAGGTTTTGAGTCCAAATGAGTAATATTTCAACGCGATATTGACAATGAAATTAATATAATTTTTGAAATTAATCACCCTTATTCTATTTGTCGTCGGCAATAACAATAGCAATTTTAAGACAATAGCAATTTTAAACAACGCCAACGTCAATTTAATGTTAATTTGGTATTCTATAAGAGTATTATGACGCCGTTGCCTGTTTATCGATAATGTTAATAAAATACAGCACACATCTCTAATGTTTGAGACAGCTTTTTCATTTTTTTGTCATTGCTTGGTAAAAAAAAATAGTTTCGTGAAAAATATAAAAAAAATAAAATCCACTGAAGAAGAAATTAAAACCAATTTAGTTGTGGAAAAGAGACTGCAGAAGTCGTGCATCTTGTACTTGCCCAATGAGGAGTCAATTTAAAATCATCATGTGCAAAGTTTTTTTTTTTTTTATTACGTTTTTTAAGATTTGAAAGTTATTTCACGGTAAATAGGGCATTATTTAAATATATGTTGGATCACCATAGAGCCCAATTTAAAAAAATGAACTCGACTAACGTACTTTCCAAACACCATAAAATTGGCAGCGACAATACGATTCTAGGCCAGGGGTTGGAAACGATTATAACCTGGGACTTTCACAGCCAATGGTGGCGAAGGTTTAGGCCGAAACACTGGACGCCATAGAGATAGCTCGTCCACAGTGAATAAAATTTAGCATGACAAAAGCTGAAAACAAGAAGTTAAATTTTATTTTTTCGAAAAAAAAACAGGATTTCCAGGTGTAATTGGTCGTGTGGACGGAACCCACATCGAGATTATAGCCCCAAATGAACAGAACCGCACATTAACTGAAATTTTTTAATTTAAATGTATTTTTCAACTACACTTTTTCTTATATTTTATTTATTTATTATTTATTTTGTAGTCGCCGTGGTCTAGTGGTTAGTGTGTTGGCTTACTAAGACATGGGCCCTGGGTTGGATTCCAGGCTCTGACATCTTCAAAAAAAAAGAAATATGAAAAAAATATTTCTTTCGGCGACTACCTCTCAGCAGTCTTCTGGCAAAAGCTCTGAGAGTAACTAATTGCCATGAACAAGCTTCTCAAGTCTGTCGTTCGGAGTCGACATTAAACTGTAGGTCCCGGTACTCATGGATAAAAATTGACACACACAACATGAGTGCTGTGAGAAGCTAGACCGTAATCCTGACACAGGGTTGTAAAGGCCAGTTATGTATGTATTTATTTATTTATTTAATAAACTAAATTTAACAGCTTAGAACATAAAGTAACACAATTAACATATGTAGGTATGTGTCTATTTTTTAAAACAAAGAACAACACAAGGCAACACCAAAAATGACGACGACAAAATCATTGGCAATTAAAGACAATAACGACGTCAATTTTGCTTACAGAATACCAAAAATATGTTAACAGTGATCGATAAACGGCAATATTGCCAACTAGAATACCGATCTGCAATAAAAGACTAAAAACGGCATTGCCTTCTATCGACGACGCCAAATAGAATAAGGGTGAATATAAATTTTTATAGCCAAGTTATAAGTGACATACAAGACAATTTTGTTACGAGATTTCAAGACTTCAAAAAATTTCAACCATTAAATAACTTTATTATATATAATTTTGTTACGAGATTTCAAGATTTCAAAAAATTTCAACCATTAAATAACTTTATTATATATCCAGACAAGTTTGATTTGGAAACTGCTAAAATAGATCAATTAAAATTGTTAAAGTTGGTGAATTTAGAAATGCAGTTGGCAGAGTTTGAATCAAGTTCTATTTGGAAGCAAAAATCTATAGAGTTGAGGCAAGAAATATAAAATAATGAAAAAAAAAAAAGATTGAATGAAGAAGAATACGAAAACATGAATAATATGTGGTTGAAGACATTGTGTTCGCTCCCAGAAACATTTAATGCGATGAAGAAATTGTCTAGCTATTCTAACAATAGTTTCATCAACGTATAGCTGTGAAAGTCTATTTTCGATTATGAATAATATAAAATCTGATGTACGAAACAGACTTACCAATGAATGTGGGGAGGCTTGTATTCCATTAAAATGATCAAATTATGATCCGGATATTGATGCATTATCAAGAAAAATTCAGCAACAAAAATCCTATTAAAAATATGTCGGCATATTATAGGAATGAATCTATATATAATTTTTAAAATACATGTATTTTCATTTTATAAAAATAATTTTTATTGGCACGGAGTCAAAAAAAGGTTCGCCATCCCTGCTCTACAGTCTTCAAACAAACAAGCAAACTCATAAGTACACATTAATTTTTCTGTGTTAGATGGCAGTGAGAGGGCGAACTATAAAGGATATGTGGGTACACAAAATATGGTAATAAAAAGAATTTCAAAACTTAAAAGTCCAGAACACTAGTGAAGTTACCCGGTTTCGTTGACCAAATATTTTTTCTCCTCACAAAAAGTCTATCAAACCATTCCTACCATTCTTTATGCTCCTTTAATCTTAAAACCATCTAATAGTTTTATTGAAAAATTAAAAAAAAAATTTATTAAATATGAAAAGTATATAAATAAAACGCTAATGAAGAAATTCTTTAGACCTTCTAATCCAAACCACATAAAAATATACCGTTAATTTGCTTAATAGTTTTTCAAATATGTATATACATTTCTGTGGTCATGTGGGAGAAGAGCTTAAATCGACACAAGACCGAATTAATTTACATTTTAAAAAGCTTCATAGAAGTCATGTAATAATTACAGTAAAATTTTCACAAATGTGGGAATATTTCCAAATTTCATTTTTTGACTTAAGCTATAATTCCATACCGACGCAGATACATATATGTATTTATATACATCCATGTGTATATATGAATGTGTATTTTATTTGTATTTTATGCATAGTTGATGATTTTTTTTTACATATGGAAAATTATACTGACAGACATAATCACGTGTCTGCCTATTAATGCATATTTATGTACTTACATACTCTTACATTCATTTGTATGTATTTTATTAAATAAACTTATAAGCCCCCCATATACATTCATATCAAACCAGTTGGCACAATCAGCAATATTGTTAACGAAATATTTAGGATATTATTTAATTTGTCACTGATGGATTTTGTTGATTATAATTTTCTTTTTCCTCAAAGTTGTCGATTATATAGAGTATTCCAAAAGGGATTTCTGAACTTTGACGGTTGATAACGGCTAGTTTGTTGAAGGTACGAGGGCAGATTAATAAGTCCATGAGTTTTCAAACTGCCCTCGTAGTTATATGAAATGCAACACTGCTCCCATTAAGTACCACCTGTTAATAGACTGCTGTCAAATTTTGAGCAAGTTCTGTCATTTACTTTGCGTTTAACAGCTATTCAAAACATACAACCTCGTGTATTATTTTCAAAATGGAAAAAAGTGAATTTCGATTGCTCATTAAATCTTATTTTTTGAGAAAACAACCGTCATTCAAACCAAGGAAAAGCTTCATAAATACTATGCAAGCTCTGCACCATCGATTTCAATAGCACAAAAATGGTTTACTGACTTTCGTTTTGGTCGCACAAGTACAAATGACGCTGATAGTTCTGGGCAGCAAATTGAGATCAATACAACCAAAAATTTCTAACAAATTCACGATATTGTGTTGGACGTTCGAAGAGTAAAAGTGACATATTTCATATGGCAATGTGAATACATAAAAATATACCGTTAATTTGCTTAATAGTTTTTCAAATATGTATATACATTTCTGTGGTCATGTGGGAGAAGAGCTTAAATCGACACAAGACCGAATTAATTTACATTTTAAAAAGCTTCATAGAAGTCATGTAATAATTACAGTAAAATTTTCACAAATGTGGGAATATTTCCAAATTTCATTTTTTGACTTAAGCTATAATTCCATACCGACGCAGATACATATATGTATTTATATACATCCATGTGTATATATGAATGTGTATTTTATTTGTATTTTATGCATAGTTGATGATTTTTTTTTACATATGGAAAATTATACTGACAGACATAATCACGTGTCTGCCTATTAATGCATATTTATGTACTTACATACTCTTACATTCATTTGTATGTATTTTATTAAATAAACTTATAAGCCCCCCATATACATTCATATCAAACCAGTTGGCACAATCAGCAATATTGTTAACGAAATATTTAGGATATTATTTAATTTGTCACTGATGGATTTTGTTGATTATAATTTTCTTTTTCCTCAAAGTTGTCGATTATATAGAGTATTCCAAAAGGGATTTCTGAACTTTGACGGTTGATAACGGCTAGTTTGTTGAAGGTACGAGGGCAGATTAATAAGTCCATGAGTTTTCAAACTGCCCTCGTAGTTATATGAAATGCAACACTGCTCCCATTAAGTACCACCTGTTAATAGACTGCTGTCAAATTTTGAGCAAGTTCTGTCATTTACTTTGCGTTTAACAGCTATTCAAAACATACAACCTCGTGTATTATTTTCAAAATGGAAAAAAGTGAATTTCGATTGCTCATTAAATCTTATTTTTTGAGAAAACAACCGTCATTCAAACCAAGGAAAAGCTTCATAAATACTATGCAAGCTCTGCACCATCGATTTCAATAGCACAAAAATGGTTTACTGACTTTCGTTTTGGTCGCACAAGTACAAATGACGCTGATAGTTCTGGGCAGCAAATTGAGATCAATACAACCAAAAATTTCTAACAAATTCACGATATTGTGTTGGACGTTCGAAGAGTAAAAGTGACATATTTCATATGGCAATGTGCTTTCGATTTTATATGATCAGCTGGGTTTAAGAAAGCTGTCTGAAAGGTGGGTGCCGAGTTTGCTCTCAATTGACAATAAACGTAATTGTGTAACAACTTGAAAGGTTTGTTTGGAATTGTTTAACCGCAATTCGAATAAGCTTTTGCGTCATTTTGTAACTGTAGGTGAAACATGGATTCATTACAACACTCCGGAGACCAAGCAGCCGTCTAAACAATGGGTTTCTCCGGGTGAACCGGTTCCGAAGAAGGCCAAAGTAAGTTTGTCGGCCAATAAGGTGATGACAACATTTTTCTGGGATGCACATCGATTATCCTGAAGAGGGGAAAAATAAAAAACGGCCAATATTATGCAAACTTATTGAACCGATTTGAAAAAAAAACGATCCCATATAGCCAAGAAAAAAATCCATTTTTCATCAAGATAATGCACGGCTGCACACGTAGAAAAATACTTTTTTTTTGCAAAAAAAAAAAAAATGTTTCATTCAAAAATATGTGGAAGTAGTAAATATTTTTTTTTATCAAAATGGGCAGCGTACTGCGAAAACAAACAATATTGTCGAATTTGGAATGATACCAATCAACATGAGATCCAAGAGCGTCCATTGCATCACGAAAAAATCACTGTTTTGGGAAATCGGTCCATATTTCTTTCAAAACGACATTGGCCAGATTTATTATTATTAAAATATGATTATTGTCTAGAATTTTATTTTTTTATATTCAAAACTTTTCTTACTAGATTAAAGAAATTTAAAAAGAAAGTTTTTATAATCAGAGAAGAGAATAAAATAAAAGAACAAATGGTATAAAACATAATGTAGAAACAAATACATATAGAAAAAATATATTTATAATAATACGAGTGTTAACAATACGATACAAAGAAGGCAATTACAGTAAAAGGTCCTCAAATGAGGCAGTTTTGAAATGGCTTGCATTGTTTATCATTTATATCTGAGAGTGTCATTGTCATGGAAAATAGGATTATTCGTATGCACTCCACCCAGAGAAGCCGTGGCGGACATTGAAAAGTTGTTATATTACACACTGCCATCAATAGGACTTTCAAACGAATAAAAAATTTCGTTAATATCGATCACACAATTTTTTTTATTTTAATTTAATAGCGAAATATTAATATTAATAATAGCGAAATATTCTTGGAAATGGAGGTCAACGACAAAGTGAGGATGTGTTAGAGACAAGGCCAACTGGGAAACCTATGTTTGTTTAATTTAATTTTTACCTTTAAACATTTATTTTTAATTTTTTATAACACACACATATCGCACCTTAACGTTTTTACTTTTTGGCTTTCGCATTGCTTTTTTTAATGTTAGTATTTATGTATAAGTATTTCTGCTCTGTATAATAATTATGATATTATATACTGTGAACAATATTTAGAAAATCAGGCGTATGCACCTTAAAAAACTTCAACCACAAATACGCACAAATATGTACATGTATGTACGTGCATGAAAGAAAGAAAAATCAGAAAAGACACTGCGTAACATAACATACCATTCCTCAGTAGAGGAACAATACATAGTATATCCCATAGTTCACCATTAATAAATTAACCTTTTTTTTTCTAACCTGCCCAGACAAAGCCATGCTAAACAAATTATAACTATAACCATATACGTATATGTTTGGACATACTCGTACATATGTACGTGTACATTTTTTTATTACTTTAGATTTTCTTAAACTTTTTCCACAGTTTATTTGTCTGTCTATTTAATTTTATTAGTTTTTTTGTTAAGGTAATATTTAAATTGCTACTTTCTTATAGCTTTACCTGCTAAAATATTCAAAATACGTACATACATACATACAAATATAAATACATATACATATGTATATGTACCGCCAATTCCTTAAGGGGAAAACTAATTTAAAAATTGTTTTTTTGGGCAAAATATAATTTTCTTCTTATTCTTCTCCTTCCCTTGCTAACTCAGGTCAAGGACTTCCACTTAACTCATTTTTAAAAAATTAATAGGTATTCGGTATAATAATAATTGTTTACCTTTAACTCCAGATTGAATATACAATATTTACATATGTATGTGGCTGTTTTATTTTTTAACTTTTTTGCCGTCTGTCAATTTTTTGCGCCTCTTTAGTTTTATGAAGTGTTTTTCGTTGTTGCTTGCCATTGCCGTCTTTTTTTTTAATTTGTTATGCACATTCAGCCATCCCTTGCGTTGTTGTTGTGTTATAGACTATTCAAATGTCTGGCAATGTGTCTGGCTTTGCTTTAATTTATTTGGTCGGGTTTGTTGGCTTGTTGCTTTTTAACTTCTTCTCTTTCTATACAACTGATTTTATTTACCCCAATTTATATCACCCGCCCTCATTTCTTTTTCACTCTTAAAAAGTCTGTTTTAAGTTTTAAGTTCGTTATATATTAGTGCTGCCAGAATTTGAATCCAATTCTACATAGGCAAATCCTTTATTGTTTTACTTTTAAACACTTATCGACATTAAACTTTACACCTATATTGTCGATCTTTATCACTGCTTAATCAATACTGAATATTTTCCGATTGCTGTAATTATTTTTAATGTAAAGTAATACCAGTGTTGTCAGATTAGAGGATTTATTTACAAAATGGAGACTTTTTTTTTAAATGAGGATAAAAAATTACATTTTCCAAAACATTCTTCATAATGAAATTGAAAAGGTCGCACGATAATGGAGTTTCTGGACGGAACTGCAGAAGTTTCTAAAAAGCCTTACCAGCTTTGCAGAAATATCGAGCTCGTACATTGCGGCATATACGCGATCCCTTATTATATTCTCGAACGCTGTCTTATAGTCGACAAAAAGGTGTGTATCGTTTTGATTTTTATGTGATTTCTCCAGTATATTTGGATTTTCTCATGATCACGCCTTTCTTGTTCTCTTTTATTTATTTTTTTTTTGAATATGTGTCTCTTTTTCCTCCGTTTTTTTCTGTTTACGTCCACTCTTGCTCCTGAAGTGGTGGACTACCAATGTTCTACTGTAGGTTAAATTCTTTTCTGCAGGGAGAAAGCTTAAAAGCAAGAACACAATGTGATCGATTTGGTTGTTGGTAAATTGATCAGAAGAGAGCCAGATGAACTTTAGATATTAACATGCTGGAACCTGGTGCTACAAACTACCATATTTTGCTCCGCGACGAAATCGATCAGTCTCAATCCGTCCGGCAACCCAGCAGTAAATAGTGCTTACCAGTAAGGTATTTTGTAAGGGAGAAATTATAAATAATCGCTTACTCGTGCGCATCAATAACGCATGATTTTTATATGAAATGAGCCGCTAAAATGCAATAGAAACGCAAATTTATTGCAACCAGTAAGCAAATAGTACGAAAATAAAAAATAATACCTTATTCTGTAGCATATTTGGAAGCTTTAATATATAAAAAACAACACAATGCTTCCATTATTGCTTACAATTTTATTTATTGCTTCCAAATCTTAAAAATTTTCTGCTGGGAAGGTGGAATGATGGAGACTGAACTCTCCGACAGTAGGGTTGTTGAGCACTATCTTCAACTAAAATGTGCGTCACTATAAAGTGTAACACCCATTTTTCTTAATAACTTTTTTCACCTTTAATCAAAATTATTTTTCTTAATCACAATATCTTTGAAAAATGTGTTAGATTTTAAAATGTATCAGTTTGTCAAATTTGACTTGTTAGTTCACAATGGATAATCAAAGACAAGTGCATACAAAAATTATTCAAATAATTCAAAAAAAACCATATTGGAGTTATACAAAAGTTGCTAGGGAAGTCCACGTGACCAGGCAATGTGTTTCCAGAGTGGTCAAAAGTCAAAAAGTTCAACAAAGACCTAAAAATTGAAAGAAAGCCTGGAACAGGTAAAGCAAAACTGGTAACGAACGACGCGAAAGCCAAAAAGGTTGAGAAGCTTTTGCTGGCTCTTCCAAACATTTCTGGTCGCGAAGTGGCCCGGCGCGTGCAATGTTCGGAAAGTTTTGTGCGCCGAGTTAAAACTAAAGCTGGCCTTAAAACATTTAAAGTCCAAAAAGTTCCGGATAGAAATGCTAAGAAGAATATTGAAGCAAAAAAAGAGCAAAACTCCTCAAAAAAGAATTTTTCAAAAGTTCGAATGTTGTGTAATGGATGATGAAATTTTCGTTTTTGCAGACTTTGCGCAGCGTCCTGGCCAAGAGTTTTATGTAGCGGATAGTAGAGGCAATGTTTCTGAAGAGTTCCGAACTAAAAAACTATCAAAATTTCCCAAAAAGTTCCTAGTTTGGCAGGCTATTTGTAGCTGCGGCAACAGAAGTGCATCGTTTGTTACATTGGGATCAATAAACTCAGATATTTATATCAAAGAGTGTCTTCAAAAGAGGTTGCTCCCATTTCTAAGACAGCACAACATATCAACATTCTTCTGGCCAGATTTGGCAACATGTCACTACAGTAAAAGCGCAATAGACTGGTATAATAAAAATAATGTTATTTTTGTTCCAAAAGAGGCTAACCCACCAAACTGCCCAGAGCTGCGGCCTATTGAAAGATATTGGGCTCTGGTCAAAAGAGAACTAAAGAAGAGTACATCTGTTCCCAAAACCATTACTAGTTTTCGATATAAATGGACAGATGGTACTAAAAAAATCACCGAAAACACTATAACATTGCTTATGGATGGCATAATGAATAAAATAAAAAATTTTATAAAATTAAATTAATTTTTAAATAAAATAATACAGAATATAAATCTGTAATAAAAATGCAAAATAAAACTGTTTTATTTTTAACTCTAGTTTACTCCAGTCAGTTTTTATTTGACTTTTGATGTGTTACAGTTTATAGTGACGAACATCTTATATTCATCCCATAATAAATTCACTGTCATGAATTAATACAAAACAATATAAATAAGACAAAATTTGTAATTTTTTTTTAATATCGGAGACCTTGGGCACCAGTAGGCACCGTCGAATCCAGCTAAAAAATGGAGACCGCCTTTATAACAAAAAACCTCATAATAAGGTGTCTTTTCTAATTCTTTTAGATCTTGTTTCGTCAGAAACGCTTAAATTAGATCAAAGTAAAATTCTCTTGAGTAAGCTTAATAAACAATTTTATTTCTCTAGCCTGGTATTGGTATTGACTGTAGAATACGTTGACTGTATGCAGACTATATTCAACTCCATCATAGCTGCAATATTAACGACATAAATTCTTGTGTGACTCGGATTAATAGTGATTTGACAAAAATAATTTGCTGGGACAAGTCAAATGGACTTTGTATTAATCCTTTAAAGTCTAAATTCATTCTCCTTACTAAGTCAGGAAGGTTAATTGAGAATATTAGAATACATATAGATGGCATATAGATTGTTAAATCCGCTATTAATCTTGGGATCACAGTTAATAAAAAGGAGTTACTTAAATATTTTAATTCTTTTTTTAATTCATTTTAAATTCAATAACAAATCTAATACCATTTCATTTTTCAATCTTAATTTATTAATAGTTGGTATACGATCTTTATCATTAATTTGGTTTTTATAGCTCTATTAGTTTTTCAATACACTATTGTATAATTTATTTTTATACATATTTTATACATATTCATACATGTTCATATTTTGCTCTAGCACAATCATTTACAAGATGTTCTATCTTGTTGTGTTAGGATTTAATAAATACATACATACATACATAATTGGCCATAACAACCCTGTGTCAGAGTTACGGCCTAGCTTCTCGCAGCACTCATGTTGTGTGTGTTAATTTTTATTCATGAGTACCTGGACCTACAGTTTAAAGTCGACTCCGAACGACAGATTTGAGAAGCTTTTTCATGGCAATAAATTACTCCCAGAGCTTTTGCCAGAAGACTGTTGAGAGGTAGTCACCGAAAGAAATATTTTTTTCATATTTTTTTTTTTCAAGATGTTAGAGCTGAGATTTGAAACCGGCACTATCGTCTTAGTAAGCCAACACACTAACCACTAGACCAAATTTAATATGAACCATGATTTTTTTTTAGTTAAAAGTCAATTTTCTTTACCTATAAGTCGGAAGCCTATAACTCCGAAAGCGACCTTTTTAAAAATTTAAAAAAAATTATGCTAAAAATAGTTTCCTTCTCTACAGTTGTGAAAAATTTCAGAGTGGAGGTCTTTTTGGATCAAGAAATAAAAATCAAATCGCAAAAGAATGAGATTAAAACTATTCTGGGGTGGGATAGTATACGATTTTTCGATTTTGATTAGCTAGAACCGCTTATTTTGTAAGTTTCAACAAAAAAATACATGAGTCAAAAAGAAGGGATGTGGAATGGGGGCAAATGGGTCTTCATCGGGGTCAAATGTTGGGTTGAAGGAATAAAAATCTCCAAAAAGCTCCACAACTCCCCTGAAGTAGCCCCTAGAGGGGTAAAATGTAAGACCGATACTCACTAATTCTTTACCCCCAACTTTTTTCCAAACATACCTAACTTCAGGTACCGAAACTTTAGGAATTTTTGTAAATCAACTTAATGGTTCGTTAAAAAAATGCCAACGAAAACAGAAACTGCTTTATAAATCGCTATATTTGGCGAGAAATCGCCAGTTCTGGCAAAAGCAACAAGAACAAATACAGCCACAATGTTTAATAGGATAACAGAATGGCTATTATTTTCTTTATATTATATATATTTTTCAATCGTATAATCTTTATATCGGTCTTAAGATCCTAAAACTGGTATTATTTATGAGAATTTAGTCTATTACTCTTTCGAATGAAATTCTCACCAGTTTTTTGTGTTGAGTTACTTTCATTTTACACTACATACATATATGTTGAAATTTGTAAATGCAACTTATTTTTCAATCTCAAAAAGTACATACATACATATACTCGTAATTTATTATCATGATATGTCGCCTTATCACCCAGGTAAAAGCCATCCAGAACTCATCTTAATAATCATCAAAATCCTAGCACTATCTTTATTGATAAAATACACAATCTAGAGGAAACAGATTTTTGTTCGATTGAAAACATAAATAATAATATGGTACAACACATACATAGGTGCTGTAAACCATAATCGCAATTTAAAAAATATAATAGCCCTTAATAAAACAAAAAAAAAAAACATTTTATTGTAAAAATATTGCTTTGGAGATTTTTGCAATTTTGGCGATTTTGGATATTGAATTTGGCGAAAAGCTGAAGATAAATTCGACAAACCTATTTAAATATTAAATTTCCAGAAAAAGCCTATTTAAATAAAAAAAAACTATTAAAAAATAAGAGAAAAAAATAAAAAACGTAGAAACAAAAATATGTAGCACTTAAATAGCAACACCAGTATTTTTATTAACAATTATATATCGTATAATACACACCAGAAACATATTCGCACTGACACGTAGTCATTTCGTTGGCCAACCAACTAGTCATTTAGTCAGTCAACAGTAATCATACAATGTGCATGGGTTTTATTATTATAGTAGAAAGGGCACTGACATTGGATGCCAATAAACACTCACAAACACATAAAAAAAAACATTCCTACTTATACTCGTACAAGTATAATGCCTACTTCTACTACCGCTACTACTTATTCTTCGACTGTAGATTTGTCTGTTTTTCTTTATGAGTATTTATGCAGTGATGCCAACTTCTCATCATAAAATAATTACTAAAAATATCGTAATATTAATTGTGTTTCTTTAGTGTTTCCTATTTGTTAAATATTATTGGCATGCTACAAAGTATTTGTAATTTTGAATTTTATTCAGATTAATGCCGATATGGAACTTGGTAAGTTTTTTTTCCAAGTCTTTAAGTAAAAGTATATTTTGCTTATACGAGTATTTCAAGTATCTTCTTGGTCATTCCTATTTGCTATTACAAAAATTGTAAGAGTAATGTTAAGTTGGAAATTAGGTGAAAGAAGAATGCAAAGTAACAAGAGTGTGAGGGCGTTTTCACGAGTGTTTTTCATGTTTTTTTTTAATAAATTTTATTGGGAGAAAATTTGGATTTTTAAATTTAAACATCAAAAGAAAAGTTACTAATTGTGGCTTGGTTTTTGACAGATTTTTAATCTGTAAAAGTCCTTTATACTATATTTCTATCGATTTTTCAAAATTAAATAGTAAAAAATTTAACTTTTGTACAAGTTTTTCATAAAATAAGCCACTGTGCTACTTCCAACATTTATATTGAATTATGAGAGGAGAAAGAGGTTTTAACTACAACGAAAACCGCTAATTTGACATCACTGATTGCATTATTTCTTTTATTTTTTTTATTTTAGTTGTTGCTGTTTGCTTGTGTTCTAATTTAATGTTTATTTACATATTATTGTTGTTTCTTTTACATTTTCTTTTCGTATTACAACAAAACTGTTTTTGTGTATATTTGGTGATTACTTCCTGTCGGTAATATTTATAATTTTTTTGTTTTTTCTTTTGTGTTTTGTATACTTTAATATGTTTGTACATATATTTTTTAGTAAACAAAAAAGATAAGATTTGAATAAAAATATTTTTGATTTATAAATTTTTAAATAAAAATAATTTGGATATACAAAATATTAATGAAATAATTTTTATACGAAAATTCATTCCTATTCTTCCTATTAGATATATGTACACATAGGTGCATAAATCAAAAATATTTCTTATGAACATCTGAAGCACTAATTAAATAAATTAAACTTTTTTTCTTTAAATTTCAATCTTACAAACTAAAAAAGTTTGTTTATATTATGGTTGCTCTTTTGGCGTTTTTATGTTATTTTACTATAGGTACCTACTCTTTTTTACTTCAGTAACATTTGTTCTTCTAGTACATACGTCAGAAATATTCTTTATAAAAAGAGATTTGTTTGTATTGTTTTCCGTTCTGTTTTTATTTTAAGTACGTTTCTTACCACAACTGTACAACAATACATTATTACTAGTGTGGTTGAAACCAGAGTTGCCACAATTAGTTTGATGCTTTTTTTCAAATTCAACGTCAAAAAACCGCCAAAAAAGAAAATACTAGAAATGTTTATTTCAAATTTTGATAGTACGGTAGATGCGTTCAAAAAAAAAAAAAAAAAAAAAAAAAAAAAACCGCATAAAAAATAGACTCATTTTCACACAAAATGGATGACTCGTTCCGAAAAGTTGAAAAACCGCATAACTTCAAATTTAGGTGTAAAAATTAAACTAAAATCGCATAAAATAGTAACAAGATAAAAATATAATCAATAACAATTTATTTATTATAAAAATCACATAAAATAGGATGAAAACAGTCATTTATCTGCTTAAATCAGTTTTATAACAGTTAGACAATTTATAAGTACGGACTAAAAACAAAAAAATTAATTTTTAAAATAGTAAGATTTGGTACATAAATGTAAGACATTACACATTATCGGAATCACTACTTAGTCTGAACCGCTCTTGATTTGGTGGAAAATTACCCTCATTGCCCGAGAAACCAATCAAATGATCATCGTTATCATCGATAGATGAAATAAGACAAACATTAGAAGTTGATACGGTCGGACAACACAAAAAAAGGTTCATTTATAATCTGCATAACTTCAAATCCGCATAAAAACAGACCTAAGTGTATTATAGCATTTTCAGTTTAAATTAAACCTTTTTCAAAATAAATGAAACCTTTTTCAAAATGAACGAAACCTTTTTCATATTAAACGAGACCTTTTTCAAATTAAGCGAAACTCTTTTCAAAATAAATGAAACTTTGTTCAAAATAAATGAAACTTTTTTCAAATTCATTTAAACATTTTTCAAATTAAATTAAACCAGTTTTAGAATTTAATAGAAAACAAAAAAATAAAACAATAATTTTTAATTATGGATAATGCCAGAATCCATAAAACCCAGGAAATTCGAAATATGGTTGATAATAGTGACTGTACGCTTAAATTTTTACCACCTTATTCTCCTATGTTGAACCAGATGAGAAAACATTTTCTAAGATAAAATTTCAAGCCCGATCATTATTAAAGTGATATTACCACAGAACATAACATAGTAAGTGTATATAATTGAGGAAAGTGTCGCACAAGTTAATCAAAATGATTGTGAGAACTATGTTATGGATATGATCATGTTAATTCCTAAAGCGGTCAGTGGACAAATTCTTCATTAATTTTAACAAGTATTATATTAAAAATGAATATGTTTAATATGTTTTATTTTTTTTTCTTTTGTTTTCTATTAAATTCTAAAACTGGTTTAATTTAATTTGAAAAATGTTTAAATGAATTTGAATAAAGTTTCATTTATTTTGAATAAAGTTTCATTTATTTTGAAAAGAGTTTCGTTTAATTTGAAAAAGGTTTCGTTCAATTTGTAAAAGGTTGCGTTCATTTTGAAAAAGGTTTCATTTATTTTGAAAAAGGTTTAATTTAAACTGAAAATGCTATAAACGTATTTTTCATAAATCATATGTAATAAACTTATTGTGCCAAAAGAGAAAAAGTGTAAGTGTTGTAAATTTTGTTGTTTAAATTATGTGTGTATACTAGGGCGGATCAAGAAGTCCGTGAGTTTTTGAATAAAATACAATTTTTTTTTTGGCAAAATAAAGAAAAAACAGACGTTTCTCCAATTTTTATATCCCTTTCAAAAAAGTTGAATTTTTTAAGGTCCATAAAATAGGCATTTGTTTGATCAATAACTTCATTGTTGGAACCAAATCTCTTTCCACCGAGCCATTTCTGTAGGTTTGGAAATAGTCACTGAGGACTATGGTATTAACAATCTCACGCATTCTTACTCTTCGATCGGCCAACACCATACGTATATCGTGAATCTTTTCGCAATTGATCTCAATTGGTCGGCCAGAACATTCATTTTACTTGTGCGACCACAGCGAAAGTCAGTAAACCACTTTTGTGCCATTGAAATCGATGGTGTAGAGTTCCCATAGTATTTATGAAGCTTTTCCTTGGCTTGATTGACGGTTTTTTTTTGCAAAAAATAATGTTTAATGAGTACCCGAATTTAACTTTTTTCCATTTTTAAAAACTTACATAGGTTGTATGTTTTGAACAGGTTAAAGATTTTGTTCGAAAAAATGGATGAGATTAATCCGGGCGAGATATGGTTTCAACCTTCTATGCAACCATCGACTTATTGAAATCAATTGGTTTCAAAGATCGTTCAATTTGGCAATTGCCAATTATTTTATGTAAAATAATTTGTTTGTGCTGGTAAACCAACAAAAAACTAACATTTTGAAGGCCAACAATATTCAAGTTATCGATGACATAGGGTCAGCAATGCTCAAACATTGGACATTCAGATTCTGCTTCGTGAAGAGCCGCGGTGATAATATACAATAAATTTCTTTCAAATGTCGATTCCCCTCAAATACACCATTTTTGTATTAACATTTAATACTAGTCATAAAACATGTCCCTGAAAGGTACACTGATGGATTCAAAAATTTGTAAATCCCAAGAGTTTTTAGATTTTTATTTCCCACAGACAGGGGACTTTAAATATACAAAATTTTATCTGAAAAATATAAATTTCCTGCACAGGTGGAGCAAATGAGCTTTAAGTATGTAAAATTAAAAGAGTTTAATAATTAAGCACATATAATTATACATTATGCAAGTTGGATTTTTTATCTTGATCTTTCAAGGGCCTTCACCTTTAATTGATTGTCCCATCTGTCGATGTATGTTGATGGTAAGCGTCTACGTTAAGCAGGTTAGCTGTTATCTTCCCAGAAGGTGGCGCTGTACTCCTGATCATTCGTTTCTTGTGGAATAGACTAGAAATCTCAGGGAGCATTTTTTTGGTGATGCTATTCTTGGTGGAGGCGAAGAGACCTCTTTTTTTATTATAATTTTTCGAAAAACCGCAATTTATTATTTTATTACATTTTTTCTCCTTCACTGGGATTTGAACCTTAGTCGTTTGAGTTTCTGTGCGAGAGCTCTAACCATTATACCACGAAGCAGTTGATCTAAGCGGTTATAGGAAGCGAAAAAAACACCACTATAGTCTAAATCAGCCATTTCTACTATTTTTGACAAAAAGGAATAGCTCAATTATATGAGTAAAAAAATGATAACGCTGCTAGGCAACAACAAATAAACTAAAGCTACGGTCACATTGGGTAAATATTTGACGAAAAAAACGTAACCACTATTTTATAAAAATATTTATTTTTAAATTGTTTATTTCTTAAAGTTCAATTAATTATATATCAACAAGTTTTTTCTTATTAAAATCGCTTTAGATAAATTTTTGAATAAATGTTTACATAAAAAGATATACTTGCATAATATATTTACAAAAAAATAGTGGTTACGTTTTTTTCGTCAAATATTTGCCTAATGTGACCGTAGCTTAACAATTGTAAGAATTGAATTGGGTTATCCAACTCTAGATTTAGAAAATAATGTTAAAAAAAAAAAAAACAAAGTATTCGAAAGACAATTTTCATTTTAATGTAAGGATTGAACCTTGTCATTGCACGTGAAACATAATATCATTCAAATGTACTCCAAGGAAATCCAAATGTGTTAATTCGCAGGATCTTACGGGCCAATTAACATTACTCAATCCTGAAAATACACTTCCTATTGTTATAAATCCATAAATCCAGATTATAATCTTAGATTTTTCTTTAAAAATAATCGGTGAACATGCGTCAAATATTGATAAATATTGAAATTGACAAATTCAGATCTCCCTCCACACCTTAAGCAACAACCGCAATATTTTCAGCTAAACGAATGTTACTATGATGCACATTCCTTGTGATATCATTAAACAATCCAGTCTCTTCGAATATACTTACTGTTTTCAAAACTGTTTATTGTTTGGATCCACTATTTAGACGGTAATCGGCTTGTAAAGACCTAAATGTAGATACAGCAGAACCATCATTTTTATAGTAAACTTTAATAATTTTAATGCGTTCTTCAACTATTAAGCGGTCCATATTCTAAAATGGAAAACCAGCAACAGAGAAAAAGTTAGGATGATATTTCGCTTGACAGATGTCGAATGGCAGAATTTTATTTTCGCAACCTCGAATTGGATAACCATTTACAATTGCTTGCATTGAAATTGGCCTGAGAATTGAGTTGACCTTATAGGCCTTGAAACACAATATTTTTATGTATTTTCATTTTTGTTTCAATGCTATGTATTTAATTTTGTTTAAGAGAATAGTAAAATAAGTATGTAATCTAAAATGCAAAAATCTATGATTATAGAGATTGATATACATAGCTATATATTGTACAGTACAAGCTCGATTTTCGCGACTAATTAAAAACCAGACCTGTCGCGAAAATTTTAAAATTTTATCGGAAAATGTTGTGTGAATTTTAAAATTAGATTTATTTTTATTTAAACACTCGTATTTACATTTTAAAAGAAACGAAAGTTGAGATTTTTGGTTGCTTGTTTGGTAAATTATTTTTTAAAATAACAGCTGAATTGTATAGTTCATATAGTGCTGTTGTCGGCTATTATATATATTCTCATTTCATGCGACAAGAGTGTGATTTGAAAGCATCCTATAATATAAACCGGATTCGTTGGCATTGTAGATCTAGTGAAGACTCAACCCATGCTTATCAATGTAATCCTTAAATTCTTGCGCAAATGGATCAATAAGATGGGGTTTCGAAAACAATTTCTCGCCCGTAATTTTTAAAACTCTAATTCCATGTCGAAATGGCATTGAAGCCTGAATTGGTTTTGTAAGCCACCTTGGAATACAAATGACTGGTTTTTGTTCGTAAAATCTCTGCTGATATTGGAACATTTCCTCCCCTTTGTTTTAAAAACCACTTGTAAAGCATTTTTTCCATTCTTGGGAAATCAGCTTTGTTTAAGATGCAACGTTTGTCAGGTCCACTTTCTGTTATGCGTACGAACTTTTTCAATGCATCTTCTTGCTTTATAATGCGATAAACCGAAGACTTATGCAACTTTTAGTTCACGCAAATTGAATTTATGGAATCTCCACTTAAATTTTTTTTTTAAATCTCTATTTTTTGAGAAATTGTTGGTTTTAAAATACGTTGTAAGAGATATGTTTACACAACAAATGACCCAAATAAACTGAAAAAATTGAAGACAAAAATCATCTTAAAATGTTAACATACCAGAAGACGGAGATTTCCCTAATTTGGATATAAACATTGCAATCAAATTTAAAGAAAACAAATAAAAGTCGCGATAAAAGAACCTCCTTTTTTGTAAACTGTCGCGATTAAGGAACCTGCAATGTTAAAAATTAAGCTGTCGCGATAACCGGACCGACGCGATAATGGGTAGTCGCGAATACCGAACTTGCACTGTATGTATATAGAACCCTAGTAAAGTCTGAACATAAAATTTAAACGAATTATGGTTGAATTTCAAGAACTTGAGGACACTAGTTACATTTATTCAAAATTGCTTAACAAGGAAGTATAGTATTGACTTAAACTTTACTCGAAACAAATGTATGGTTTATCAAAAATAAGTAACTTCGTCATAAATTTCTGAATAATATGTATGCCGCTAAAGTGAAAATTAAAATGCCCAACAAGTTTAAAAATCCCTTTGTTTAGTAGAAGATAACCTGAGATGACAACCACGGTTGCCGCCAATGTGGTTGTTATTCTTTTTCTCTTGATTTTTTCCACAAAATTCTTAAAAACAAACACAAAATGCAGTGTGGAAAAGAAAAAAATTAATCCTATGTGCAGATTGGAGAAACCGGCAATGTCTCTAGCTGTGCTTAATTGTGTTTTTCACACAACTCTTTACATTATTTTTGTATTGATGTATGTTATTTGGCTATGCTTATGAGCATAATGTTGTTGGGATGTATATATGAATGTGTATATAGTTGATATGTGAAAGAAAAAAGAGAACCGATTTTTAATGTACACAAGCAGAAAATGTGTGATCAAGGCGTACCAAAGAAGGTGGCGTTGCCACTACAATATTTTATTTAAATGTGCCTACAATTAAATGTTTCGTATTCTGAAAGCTAATTTTTAAATATACGAAATTAAAATGTTAGTGAAACATCTAAAATACCAACCCATTAGAGCGTAATGCTAACATTAACGTCAACGTTGTGTCAGTAATGGTTACTTATGGTTTATGATTTGATAAAAACTGCTAAATAACCAAAATAATAAGAAATTAATCACAAAATGGGCCTGAAAGTAGCTAAAATGTCATTACGTAACAAAATGGCAGATATAATTGTAAAAGCCAAAAACAACAACAACAAAATAAGATTTTCCAATAGCAAAATGTCATTCCCGTTCTATTTGGGTTGGCGTCATACATTTTTTATAGTTATGAATATGTTTGATAGATACTTTGTGCTTTACGCTCTAATCCAGGTTGGTCTGTAAAGCATTAAGAATTAATATTCAAAAGTATTGAAGTAAAAAAAACAAAGCCCGTTGCTTATAACAGTCAATGATGTACAAACAGAATTTGTAATATTTACTGTACCCAACTTTAATAAAACGAATGTTATTTGTACCGTTGATATCACCTTATTTAAAACGCCTTGCGCGTGATTATGTATTTTAAAGTGCACGTGAGAATTAGTGTGTTTGTTTCTCTTATGCTACTCAGAATGCGAATGTATAGGTTTTGATGCAGTTCAGAACAAAAAAAGTAATTTTTTTCTGTCTTTCTCCTCTTTTTGTTTTTATTTCATTATCTCTGCGAACATATTGCACGTTATCCATCCACCAATTTAACTTTATGTGTATGTGTGTGTGTGAGAGAAGTATTGCATTTCTGATCAGTGTTGTTAAAGTGACTTTTATTTTTATTTAAATAAAAATAAAAACAATTCTGACCTGTTTTTCGGTTTAAAAATATATTATTATATCAGTATCAGAAATATCCAATTAATAAGAAATTACTCTTATCTCTTAGCAGTCTTCTGGCAAACGTTTTGAAAATAACTGATTGTCATGTATAAGCTGTATAAGCTTCTCAAGTCTGTCTTTCGGAGTCGACATTAAACTGTAGGTCTCGCTACTCATGGATAAGAATTAATACACACAACACTGGTGCTTTGAGAAGCTAGGCCGTAACCGTGAAACAGTGTTATTATAAAAAAAAATATTACATATTGTATGCACTTTTTTAATAATTTAAAATTGTTCATTTTTTAAATTCTGAAGATGATATCCGAAGAATATCGAAGTATTGATTATTGAATTAAAAATAAGCTTGACCTTGTAAAATGG
The DNA here is from genome assembly GCA_963576795.1 of Metopia argyrocephala. NCBI lineage: Eukaryota > Metazoa > Arthropoda > Insecta > Diptera > Sarcophagidae > Metopia > Metopia argyrocephala. Next base: position 97,725,127 of record OY756209.1, on the reverse strand, counting down.
GTAACTTTGTACTGGATAAATCTAAATAAAAGGTCTTATAATTAAAATTTTTAATAAAATAATACTTCCCATTTTATAATACTTAATATAAAAAATTAATTTCTGAATAGGGTGCCCCAGTAGTCTAGTTAGTGTGCTAGATTTTTAGTGCGAGGGCTGTGTGTTCGATTCTCACCCTATGGTGAGGGCCTATACCCTGATCTGTGACACTTAGTCACTCTGCTAGAAATAATTAGAGTATAAGTTAATATTGTATTATAATTTATTAAAGAGTTGTCTTGCTTCATGGGAAAATTTCCAGTTTGAAGCAAACTAAGTAATATAGAAATGTTTTATTTTCTATCAGAACCACATCTGAAGGTCATGGTACACTATCATACACAGTCGTACGATTCATTCACAAGAAAATCTTATCGATTTCTGTCACACTTATAAAAGTAGCATCAAATTCCTTTTTGCTAACATCTTATTAAACACAACCTTGATCGCAAGGAGAAACAAATGTAATTAATTTTTTCAAAAAGATTATGATGTCGGACAGACTTGTCAAAAGATCTGTCATACAGATGCATTGTTATGCGACACTTATAATTTTTTAACACACACGATTTTTTTGACAAATCGTACTCGATAGAATAGTGTATCACGGCCTTAAGTAATCATGTATTTCTGACTTCAACTTTGATCTGAAATATTTTTATTTTTAGTAGTTTATTATATTTTTTATTTCTATTGCCTACCACGAGTCCTGTTAAGAGTATACTCATATCCAATTTTAACTGTTTACCTCGTTCCGGCTGTCTGTATGTATGTACATTTATTAACAAATATTTCATTTATTATTTGTTATTAAATTATTTAAGCGCTTTTTTAATGCAATTCTTTTGTTTATTTTTTTGTACACTCCCAACTCTGGTATTTACATTTGTTATATGCTCTCACCATCTTATACTCTCTGTATCTCTTATTTCAAACTCATTCTATTTTGGGTTAATAAACGGCTATTAGTTGGCACCAGGGATGGAAAATGGCTTTTATGATTTTGTACCAACTATGAAAACAAAATGTACTTTTCATACCATGACGGTACCATTTTTTAATATATATTAAAAACAGAAACTCAACAAAAGTGTGTACAAAAATTCAGAAGTATACAATAAAAAATAACATAAAAATAATAAATATTAAATACTGCAATATAAGGAGGATCGGCATGTAATATAGGATGTTATGGTGTGTGATAAATGATACCTATAGTACTCTTATTTTATTAAAGAGCTTTAGAGTAGCAGGCGGCTCTATATGATGGCAAAGTCAATTGCCGAAGTTTTATGAGAAATAAAAGAAAACTCTTATTTTGAATTCTAAATTATTTCTCATTTTATTAAAAAAATTCATGATCTTATATACTAAATTAATTCTATGTTTTCTACATTATTCTCCTACTTATTCCAATAATATCTTATTCTATTTCTCCTACTTATTCCAATATTGTCTTATTCTATTTCCCCTACCTATTCCAATAAATTCTTATTGACCATTTAATATTTTATTTGTTTACATTTTAATGACCTACTCTAGATAAATATCATATTCATATTCACATTCACATTCGTAATGCAAACCCAGCGACCCACATCAGTTGACGCAAGCCACTTGATATTGCATACCCTGCATAATTATTCGTTCTTTTTATTTTCGGTGAAGTCACTTTGTAATATAATACTAAAATATTTATTCTGTGCTCTTGTACTTTAAAATTTGTTTTTGTTTATATTTGTATGTTTTTTTATGTTACATGCACTACATTTTGATTTGGGTTCTTATTATTTATTTTGTTATTGTTTACATATGTTTGGTTGTGTATGCATGTTTATACTACATGCACTACAATACATAAAGGTACATACATTAGTCTTTTCAATTCTTGAGATCAGTTATTAAAATAATTATTTATAAAATATTTATAGATAATAAATTTTCTGTTGCTTTAAAATCTAAGCAACATGAATTTGTTGACTTTAATAAATCCTTAGTTAGTATCAAATTGGAGACAGTGGAAACGTGTAGTCTATTTCTTTCCTTTGTTTTGATTAGGTTTTGGAAAGAAAAAACATGTTCGACGTTGGCCGACGAATGTGGAATAGATTGAATGCCTGTTACAACTCTTGAAATATCTGGAAACATGAACTCATTTAACTCATTTTTCATTTGTGATACCTTTGACCAAAAACAGGAAATACTTGAATCTTTGTATGATTTAAGTTCCACAACATCGGCTAGTGCTCTCTATTGGCTATTTATTGCCTCAAATTTAGTTTGTTTATATGGGAACATTTTCACCAGAAGAGGTACTATTGAATTTGTTTTTCCCATAATTAAATTTTCTGGACTAAACTTATCGAACCATTTTAGTATTTCATTATAAAAGTTAACCTTTGACCTTAGAACACTACAAAATTGTGAATAAAAAGCTCTAGCATTTGATTTAAATTTGTATATAGTGTCATTGTCAATATTATTTGTTGAAATGTACACATCAACAACTGTACCACAATAAATTTCATCTATGGGAATGTTATTTTCATTAAGGTTCACAGCAGATATATCACATTCATCTAGAACAGTCTTCTTTAAAAAATGTCGTGCTGCTTGGTGAAATAAAAAAATTAGCCTTGGTAAAAATACGTATGTGCATTCGTGCCTCTTCCGATTGCATTTCTAAATTCACAGAATTTATAATCTTAAAAATATATTGTAGAAACAAAAAAGTTAACTCATAAAATGGGTTTTTAAGCCCTGATGAAAGAAATGCTAGTCTTTCATTTTTTAAATCGACCTTAAAATCATTCAATGTAAAATAATAATTAAGAATGTCCAACTGCTCAACTATTCTTTGAACTACTTGTTCTCGCGATAGCCATCTTTTTAATGCATATTTAAAAATTATATGAATTTCCGTTCTAAAATATTCTTGAAATTTTATGAAATCATCTCTTCGGCTAGCACTATTACAAAAGTTGTAATTCAAATCTCTGATAAATTTTTCTATTTCATTTGGAATACCATATTTAGCAGTGGCTAAAGAAGCCAAATTTAGTATATGACAAATACATCCATTTGTACACAAATGTGGAACTAAATTTTTGAATCTTACCACACCCGTCATTACAGCACAATTGTCAATGGTAATGCCAGCCATAATTTTTATTGGTATGTTATTAGCACTCAGCGATTATATTGTGCTTTCCTACATTCCATTGGAATCCTTTAGCTGCTTAATACACAGAAATCTGTCGCGACATTGGCCATCAAAAGTTCGAATAACAATTGCCAGGTTTTTAGAAACAGTACAGTCCGTGCTTTCATCAATAACTAAGGAATAGTAACTATTTTTACAGTAATTGGAAATAGTGCACGAGTTTTCTGGTCCAGTTGAATTTGTCACTATTGACTGACCTTTTTTTTTGTTAATTAAAAACTTTTTCGCGATTTGGGAATCATTTATACCCTTTTTAATAATGTGGTTTAAGTGATCCAATATAGTGAACGGAAGGTTATGTGCGGCTACAAAGGCGCTTAGCATTATTTCTAGCTTTTTGGCAGATTCTGTAGCAGGACATTTGGAGACACTTGTCAGAAAGTTATTAATTTTTGGCGTAGTTTTTAATTAATGTTGCCATAGAGCGAAACGTTGATATTTTTAAATTGTACCAAGTAAGCCGCGGTAGTACCATGGTACCAACAAGGTCCAAAATGTACCAAAAAAAGTACAATTGTACCATGATTTCCATCCGTGGTTGGCACAATATCTATTCGTACTACAATTATTTGCTGTTGTTTCTTTAGGTTTTACCCTGTGTATTAGTGTTAGTGTTATTAGTAAACGTAAGAAAAAAGAAAAACTAAAGAGAGAATAGCATTGCATTTAACCATGTGTTTTAGAGTGTATATATGTATGTGATTCATTATTTTTTTATATGCCCGCCTGCCTCTCTGCTGGCTGATAGAATTAACAAACCTACCAACCAGTCAACAAACTAACTCAACTTAATTTGACAGTCAGTCGTATAGACACAGACGCAGCATTATAACGTTTGGAGTTTTATTTTTAAATACGCGGCGCGTATAACGTCACTTGCATACCATTTAGTTTTTTTTTCTTTCTTGAAACTTTTATTTTTATAAATGTTTTGTTTTTAAAGCAATAAATACAACAAATAAGAAAAAAATTGGTTGTGGTTTAGTTTGTTTCAATGAAAATAATAAGTTTTTAAATTAAATAACAATTTTTTTCGTCATCGTTTGATTGTTTTTATATGTGTGTCTTTCTTGCTATTTCCTTTTAAAAAACTAATTTTTTTCCGTGTTGGCTGTGATTAAATTTTTTTTTTTTGAGTTTTCTTTTTAACGTGGTTTTCGTCATTTATGCTGCTGCTGTTACCACACTGATGGTTATTTCTGGTGTTTTTATGAAAAAGTTTACGAGTGAGTTTGTGTTAGTGAGTCGTCTTTATTACGTTATACTATCATCGTCAATTGTCTCAATTTTGCCTGTGTGTCGGGTTTTATCATAATATTGTTATTGTTTTATTGTCGGATACCTTATGTTCCATAATAATTTAAAGGCCATTGAATTGTATATAGTTTTGTTATTATTGTATTCAAACGCAAATAACAAAGTCGCCAACTAAAAATAACAAAAAAAAGAGAAAAAAGAAGAACAAAAACAAGAAATAATCCCAAAAGAAAAAGAATAATATAGACACAACAACAACAGCAGTAGCCAAACAGCTTATTTACTAGAGCAGACATCACAGATTTATTTTTTTTTATGATTTGTTACCAATAAAAACAAAAGCTAAATCACGAAAAAAGAGAAAAAAGAAGAAAATTATATTTTGTTGGTGTATAATATATAAATATGTATATATGTACCTAGTATGTATAAGGTGTACAGAAGAAACCCTATAATTTACAAAAGATAAAAAAGCCCAATATGGTTTTAAAAGAATTAATTTAAAGAAAATCTTATGAAAATATTAAGTTACCTATATGATTTTTCTCAGTGTAATTTATTTAAAAAATATTATTAAAAGTGAGAGAGGGAGAGAGAGAGCGAAAGAACAAAAAAAACAGAGAAAATAAAAGTTCAACATATTTATTACTGTGATAAACACCCTTTAAAAAAAGTGCACTAAAGGAATATATTTAAAGGAGGCAATTTAAAAAAACAAAAATATCTCAAAATGATGATGATGGATACGGTAGATCCATCATCCAACACAAACAAAAGTGGCAACAATAATACAAATTCAATAGTTACTACTACTGTGACAGGTATAACAGCTATGGATACTACTCCACCACATGATGAAAATGATCAATTGGCACCGCCAACGATAACTAATCGTGATACTTCTGCCACCACAATAGAAGCAGCCTTTACTGTAGTAGCCATGGAATCTAATAATAACAATATCGAAGTTATGGACTATAAAGAGGGTCGCAAACATAAGAAGAAGAAAAGAGATAAACGTGAAAAGGATAAAAAACATCGTGGAGACCGGGATCGGGATCATCATCATCATGAACATCGTGAAAAATATGGTAAAGAGCATCGTGATCGCGGTGAACGAGGTGGAGGTGATAAAGAAAGAGAACGTGATCATCATCATCATCATTCAACATCTGCCTCTTCATCACCCTCATCACTATCAACAATTTCAGCTTCAGCATCACCTGCTTCGTGTTCTTCATTATCAGCTGGAATATGTGTGATGGGTGCTACAGCCACTGCCTATCCGCATAATTTAAAAATACGTTTTCTATTGTCAGGGGTAAATATTTTTTTCTGTTTTCTTAATTTACTTGTATTCCCACTAAATTAAATTTCTTTCACTAAAATGATTCATTTTTTTTTAAGAAAAAGAGAATACACTTTTCTAAAAAATAAATAAATATATTAATCCATAGCCCTCAATAAACGTAAAATTTTTATTTTTTTATGTATATGGCTGTAAAATTATATTTTTTTAGATTAAAAACAAAAAATACTTTTATTTTTTGTTTACATAAAAAATGTGAAGTTTGATAACACTGTCCTAGTTTTTTTAAGTTCAATTCCCACAGAGATTAGGTTTTATTATTAAAACCATTTATTTTTCTTGCTATTTTTTTTTTTTTTCTTTTTTATATTATGTAATATTAGTTCCTCTTGAATTGTTGCTTTAATTTCTACCAGTTTTTTTTTTGTTCTTTTTAAGTGTTATACGGGGGATTAGCTTTTTTTGTTGTTGTTATTTATATCAACACCACCACATAATTGAAAGACAATTTTGTAACAGATGGCCCTTTAGTTCGTGAACACAGCTGTTAGATTGATAAATTGGAAAATGAACGTCTTATTGGAATCTATTTTTTGTAGGCCATCAAATCTCTACATAAAGTATTAAATTTCAAACAAATAAAAAACACTATTTTCTTATTTATTTTTAATAGTCTAAAATTAAAATTAGAATAAATATAAGGTGAACTTGTTTACTATAATTAATTTATTGTCTTAAAGCTACTCCTAAGTGTAAACTATCATTGTCAGCAGTAATGAAAACTCTATAAATAATTATTATTTTTTTAGATTTCTGAAAATTTGTATAAAACAAATAATATCAAATAAATTATTTAACTTATTGACAGCTGAACAGATGATTGCTTTTTTGTGGTTTCCATAACAACAACACTAAATAAATCCAATTAAACGCAATAAAGCGTTATTGTTGGTTTTTTACTTCACATTTAAATTTTCCGAGCAATTTTGACTTTTCAATTATGGAAAAAAAAATTTATCTCTTCAGTTTTTATGTTAAATTTGTGTGAATGATCGCCTTTTTTTTGACTCGAATATTAGTGTAATGAAGACTATAGAGCTTTGCTTTATTTTGTCAAGAGAGAACAGTATATTTTAACAACATTGAGAATTTGCTACCTGATATTTGATAATTACGAGGAAGTCTTTTCTTCCTCTGAATCAATGTTTCGCAAGTATCCAGTATGTGCTGTATGTTTTCCTCCAGAGATTCCATCCCCTCGTCATAGAATATGCACAAACTATTCTAACCGATCTCTTTTTCTATACATGTCTCCATAGAGACCAGAGTTGGGTTTATTGCATTAGATTTAATTTTCCACTAAATTTAGTGGTAGTGGAAAAAATAGTGCATTATCGCCTATAATATTTAGTGGTAGTGGAAATTTAGTGCATTAAATAAAACCATTTTAGTGGTAGTGGAAATTTAATGCATTAAAAAAAACAAATTTAGTGGTAGTGGAAATTTATTGCATTAAAAAAAACAAATTTAGTGGTAGTGGAAATTTATTGCATTAAATAAAAAAAATTTAGTGGTAGTGGAAATTTAATGCATTAAAAAAAACAAATTTAGTGGTAGTGGAAATTTATTGCATTAAATATAAAAATTTTAGTGGCAATGGAAATTTATTGCATTAAATAAATCGATTTTAGTGGTAATGGAAATGAAGAAGAGTCACGAAGAGTGTAAGAAAAACTAAAAAAAATATCCGAACAATTTCGTTACCTGAGTAATATGGGTGAAGTCCACTGGTCTAAATTGCCTTTCCTTACCCTTTCATTATGTTGAGTATATAATTTTTTACAAAGGGTCAAAGAGTGTATTGTACTACAAGAAGAAGCTATTGTAAGTATATGTCTGAGAGAACTGTTATTGTCAGAGCTACTCGTATAATTTTATGAGTATCATTTTTGCGGAGAATCTTAACTCTCTAGCTTCTCTCGTTATCAGTGAACATTTGAACCTAATTTTTTAGAAAATTAAAAAAGTACTTCCAAAAAGTCATCCGATAATTTGAAGGTCATTAAAGATTCTTAAAGTTGTAAAAAAGGGGGGTCGTGGTCGTGTCTCCATTGACATAAGGCGCTTATCTATCTATCTATCTATCTATCTATATATCTATATATATCTAATGTATATATTAGCATTCCAATACAATGCACTGCATTTAGTAGGGTCTTAAATTGGTCTTAAATAAAAAAAATTAGTAAAACCCACCTATTAAAAACAAATTTACTCTGATGTAAATTTAAACCCACGGTAGATTAATATGAATGTCTGGTTTTTAATTTTTTTTTTTAATTTTGCTTTTTACAAAAGCACTTGTAATTAACGTATGTATGTATGCACATACATATGTACATATATATTTAGAAATTAAAAATCTTTACAATTATCCTTAAAAAAAAAAACAGATGTTCTTTTTTAACGTTCGCTCTTTTTTTGATACTAATGACATTCAGTGTAGAAGCAGCTGTAAGAAAAGGAAAACTAGAAACAACAATTATTATAGAAAAACAAAAATTTTAAATTGTTAGCAAAAATTCATACATCTGCTTTTACACATAAAAACTGAAACACTCGTATATATTTAAGAAACTAAGATCTACTTATATAAGTGATCTTAAAACAGCATATCCTGTAGCCTTTAAAAGAAAAACAAAAGGACTGTTTTCTATTGTATGTACATACATACACATATGTATATATATTTATATTTAAAGAAACATTTACACACAGCTGTTTCCTTAAAGACAAATGGCTGTTGTGGTTGGCAGGCAAACTAAAAGGCCTATTCAGAGATGTTGCGTTTGCTTTGTTTCGTACTTAAATTACTTTTCCTTTTTTTTTCAGAAATATATGTACATACATATTTATGTATACAAATGTATGTAGTACGTACATACATACATACATATGTAACAAATTCTTTATTTTTAAGTGAACTCCCTTTCGAAAGATAACATGTTTGTTTTTTGATGTTTGTAATACATATTTAAAATAAAATTCTCCTTCTTTTTTTCTTAAAATATTTTAGCAATTTAATAAATAATCAACAATTATATTAATATTTTTTATTACTCGTATTATTTCTTCTTAACATTAAGCCTTTGCAATACTGTATTTCTCTTCGTTTTTTGCTCTCTCTCTCTCTCTTTACTCATCCTCATTGCACATGTTTAATAATTTATTTTTGTTTTGTTTGTAAATGTGAGCAAAATTTGTTTTGTTTTTAAGCAGGTGCTTACAAAATGTTAAAAAAATCATCTTTATACAGGAAACTTCCTTTTTGTCTCTCGTATTTCTAAATACTTATATATTCCTTTGAAAATGTTGTCCCTTCCTATACACGTTGTAAGAAGCACAAGATATATCCATAATAATAACAAACTCATATTGACAGTTACATCAATTATAACAGTGTTGTATACACATAAGTTTTAATTGAAAGCAGCCGCATTGAGAAAATGGATTATGATTTCGCTTATTTTAAGAGTTAAATGTTGAAGTGTTAAAACAAGTAAAACACCTGTTGGCCATTATTTATTAATTTCTTATCTAATTTTAAGTGAAGTGAAAACATTTATTTTGTATGCATGTGCTAACAACAATTGTAGAAAAATGAATAGCAGCAGAAAACATCTTATTCGGATATATTTTGTTAACCGTAAACGACTGAAATTTCCAATTGCTATAATTTTAAAATATAGAAAATTGTTAATATCATTTTTTATTCATTCGTTAATGACTATTAACATAATTTGTTTTATTATCAAAATTTTAGAACAATTTCAGTCTTTAAAAAAGTAATGGTGTAGTTGAAGTTTTAATTCCAAAAAAGGATTAAAAATTAGTTATTATTACAAAAAATAGGATAGGAAAAATGAAAATTATTATAGGATAATATAGGATAAATCTGTCCCTTAATAAAAAATTAAATTGCACAACAAAAAAACTGATCAATCCTGCAACTCCAACTTTGAACAATCTTTATCCACTTTTATTTTGTGTAATTTGCTATAAAAAATAATAAGATAAGAGTAGTTGTGCCCAGGCCTTATGCAAAATGTACAAGCTTTTACAACAGAGATTTGTGCACAGCAAAGAACCAAGAATCAGTAAATGTACAATTGTAAGAGCTTTCAAAGCTATTTTGCCACAATACACAGTATTTATTAAATTAAACATTTTAGCAATGATTATGTATTCCAAAAACCACAAATTGACAATTTTAGCAAATTTCGTTGATTTTGTGGACAACATGTTATTATATTACATAGAAGACAAGATTAGTGACAATGTCTTCCTAATAGTCGTTTTGATATTTACAAATGAAACAAATTCTTTAAAAAAATTAAAAATATGCTCATGGGAAAACTTTTTATAACCATAACCATACTATTAACCCAGGCTCTCTAATTTAAAAAGCAAAAAATTCAAAGCAGAAATGAAAAAACGCTGAAATTGTGACAAATTGAAGTTTTGTAATACGAAAGAGCGAAATATATGTACATACCTATGTGTGGAATACAACTCATTGTTTTATCATTGTTACCTACATACATAATTGACCATTACCACCCTTTTTCAGAATTAAGGTATAGTTTTCTCACAGAACTCGTTTTGTGTGCGTCAATTTTTATCCATGAATACCGGGACCTACAGGTTAATGTCGATTTTGTTGACATATTTCAATATGTCAAAGCTGGGTTTTGAACCTCGCGCTCTCGTCTAGTAAGCCAACATACTCCATACTAGACTACGGCGACCATTATTATTGTTAATGACTGATTTTTGATACCGAATCGCAACCACTATCAGCCTTAGTTGATCTGATTTTAGTTCTTAGGGACTTTTATAACATGGATCGCCGAAAGCAATAATTTTTTCTTATATTTTTTTTTTCAAGATGTCAGAGCTGAGATTTGAACCCGGCGCTATCGTCTTAGTAAGCCAAAACACTAACCACTAGACCACGGCGACTACAATCATTCAGAATTAGTGTATTAAATTTCTATTGCCATTAAATTCGTTTTATTTAATGCACTAAATTTCCACTACCATTAAATATTAGAGGCGAAAATGCACTATTTTTCCATTACCACTAAATGTAGTAAAAAATTAAATCTAATGCAATAAACAGAACTCTGGAACTAATTAATTGCTATTTATTATTTTTTCTTTATTATATATTGCGATTAAAGTTCACAATTTTGCCATATTGGCTTCAGTAATGTCTTCCATATATTTTTGAGCAATTATTATCAGATTTGTTATATTTGTGGTTTAAAACATTAATGCCCGTATTCATAAAGAGTATTTCAGGTTTATTGAGGATTTATTTGACAAGTATTGCATAGAAATATGTCAAATAAACCCTCAATAAACCTAAAAGAGTTTTTATGAATACGGGCATAAAAATATGTGTGATAAAATATAAAATACATACTCTTGAAAATGTTAATTCAAAATTCTAATGATAACTGAGGTAATACAGATTCTTTTAGTTAGTTTTATGTCTATAAATGTGCATATGTGCATGCATGCACATATATTTTTTATTATTATAATACCTATTGCGAGCAAATCCCGAAAGTAACATGTCTAATCGCCACCGGATTCAATTGATATATGTTGGGAACTTGCATGCTTCTAGCGAATGCCAGACAAATGTACAAAATTATACCATTCTCCAAATGCACTTAATCGCATCTAGGAGACGAAATCTAGAAACATAATATCTCAAGTGATTTATTGTATGTAGTCGCCGTGGTCTAGTAGTTAGTGTGTTGGCTTACTAAGACATGGGCCCTGGGTTCGACTCCAGGCTCTGACATCTTCAAAAAAAGAAATATGAAAAAAAATATTTCTTTCGGCGACTACCTCTCAGCAGTCTTCTGGCAAAAGCTCTGAAAGTAACTAAATGCCATGAACAAGCTTCTGAAGTCTGTCGTTCGGAGTCGATATTAAACTGTAGGTCCCGGTACTATTGGATAAAAATTGACACACACAACATGAGTGCTGCGAGAAGCTAGGCCGTAATCCTGACACAGGGTTGTAAAGGCCAGTTATGTATGTATGATTTATTGTATTGATAGAAAACCTGTCATCCTTCCAATACTCGGACATTAAATATTTATTATAAAATATGGAAAAATATGCAGTAAAAAATAGATGCCATTTTCTTTAACTTCTTTATAAGAAAAACTAACCTACCGTAATTAATTTTGAGATGTACACTTCAAACATCCATTTGGCTTAATAGAATTTGAACTAGATATTTAAATTAATATGGCACCTAAAACTGTACTCTAGAAATTTACAACTCCTATTTTACAACTCCTTTGCATATGATCTTTTAAAAGTAATATGTTGGTTTTTTTCTACAGCATCATAATAATATTTCAACGTAATTTTACTATAAAATGAAAATATAATACATACACTTACACTTTCACGTTTAGACAAACAGGACTTTGCGCAGATGGTGCACCAAGTCACGTACATATCACAACAGAGGGCAATACAGTACTGTTCTTGCTATTTTTACATTTTAAATAAAAACGGTTAAAAACGAATACTGTGTATTAAACAATTAAAAGGACGTTTTGCACAAACAAGAACAAGTGACCAGTACGGACTAAAATAAAATGAATCAAGCAAATATACGAGTACATATTTAAATAAGAAGTCAAAGAGAAAGAGATAGAACTGATATGTAGTTCGTAGAAAGAAATTCTAATAAAAAGTGCCAGCAAGCAATGGCCTAAAATGCAATGCAATAAAAATACAATGAAAAAGAAAAACGTTTAATAAAGTTACATGTAGTTATGGTGGTTATACTTTTTTATTTTGGTTTATTTCATCCCTTCGTTATACTTGCGTACATACATACATATACTATATGTATAAAATTTGATGTAGAATTATATTGAAATGTTGATTATTAACAACAACCCCTTGAAAGTCTGTTATAAATTATTTATTAAAAACAAAAAAAAATAAAAAATAAATTCAATAATACATATTGCCAAACAAAACAACCAAACCGGGCAAAGCTCAACAGTAACGTTGACAACACAAACAAAACCTAACCTCTTTTTTATTCTTGTACAGTGTAAGCGTTATTTTTATTTTAAAAGGGTTGAAACGATTGTTTCCCCTTAAAAAATGGAAATGTCATAAATTTAATTGTTTGAAATAATAAATATCGTATTTCCTTAGAAAGGAAACGTTAGTTTTATAAATAATTCGTTATTCTATGATCATCTCTTTCACAATTTCTTAAAAAAATAGGTATACAAACATACATATTTTTTCTAAATTTCTTATTGATGAACAAAAAAAAAATAATTATGATAAAAAATAATATGTTCACACATACATATCGTACTGTATTAACTCGAAATTTTCAAAATTTCACTTTTTAAAAGAAATCAACTATCAACATCAATATCAATCTACTGTAAAAATCTCGACGTATTTCGATTACTCTTTCATCTCGAAAACTACATATGAGACAATTTTCATGATAATGTAGTTACTACCTATATACGAGTATCAACAAAAAGGTATTATTTTGAGGTAATACTAAAGTTGAAATGGAAATGCATCGTATATTTTCATAAAAAAGGTATAACTTTGATTTGACCCTTTATATTTGTTAAAACTTATCAAGTTGTTTAATATAAATTTGGTTGTATTTTGAGCTTTTTTTTATCAGCTATTAATTTCTCAAATAATTTTGGGATAGCACTCAGCTTAGCAATACCTCTATAATTTGTAACATCAGACTTATTACCAGATTTATAAAGGGGTATAATGTAAGAATTTTTCCAATACTTCGGAAAATATCCATACTTAATCGAAGCATTAAACAAGATACCTAAAGGTATGACGAATGATTCCGCACAACGATTTAAAATACCACTTGGAATGCTATCAGGACCAGAACTAAAAGACATCTTAAGTTTCTTCAAGTACACCAAAATATCACCATCATTAAGAGTAGGAAAATATATTAAATGACTGGAAGCAGGACAATAAGGATACATATTTTTATCATTGTAAACAGCATCAGAATAAGTGCTGGCAAAGAAATCTGCAAACATATCACATATAGCATTATCATTGCAAGATTCTTGATTACAAAATTTCATAACTGATGGAAATCCTGTAGAGTTTCTTTTTGAATTAACAAAGTTGTAAAATTTTTAAAGAAATTATTCTTCATTTTGACTAAATAATTTTTGTATAATTCATGATTCAGTATGTTATATTCAGAACGGCTGACAGAATATCTTCCATAATCAATAATCGAACCAGATCGTTTATATTCTTTATAATATTTGATTTTTCAGTCTTGATAATTGCTTTGAATTCCATGGTGGACCAACCAATGGATAAGTAGACTTTCTCGGAACACAAATTTCGAAAAACGAGTAGACAATCTTGTAAAAATTTGAAATTATTATATCAATGTCGGAATTATTGTTAATGGGAGTGGATAAAATTTCATTCCAACGCGTATTAAACATCAATTCATTAAGTAAATTGAAATTGGTACGATGGAAACAAAAAACTTTGCTAATACTAAAAGGTTTGAGTTCAGATTCAGTCTGAAATGAAAAGCCAATTTTTAACGTTGGATGATAGCGATCCTCAGGCAAAGTAGCAGGTTCAGAACGTACTATAGTGCAATTATTAACATCGTTAACGAATACCAAATCAAGTATTTTTCCAAAGTCATTAAACAGACAATTGATTTGATACAGGGACAATCCAAACAAGTCATTCAAAAATTCATCCTGGCTATTTTTATTTTTTATCGGAATTAAATACGGTATATCGACTGTATGTTTCCATGTAATAGATGATAGATTAAAATCGCCAACAACAAAAATAGTATCATTTACCTCTGCAAGAGATGAGACCGACTTGATAGCATTAACATGATTAGAGTATACAGAAGAGTCAGAATCAGGAGGAATATAAGAGCAAGTAAGGTAAATTTTTGACCTTCTTAATTTAACAACAACAGCAACAAATTCAATATCAGAAGAATAAGTTTCAATAATTTCAGATGTATATAACGAAGAAACAGCAATAAGAACACCACCTCCTCTACGTAAATTACCATTATATCTATATATTTGATATTTGTTGCAAAGAATTTCCGCATTAAAAACTTCATCAGAAAGCCAGGTTTCAGTAAACATAATAACATCGTATATAAAGTCATAACTATCAACTAAGAGTGTAGACAACTTAGTATTTAGACCACGAACATTCTGATATAACATATTTAAGCAATTGTTAGAGGTTGTAAGTTTTTTGAAGCAGATAAATTTCCGGATGGCAAGCGTGCAATATTCATGTTATAGTTGTTACTAGTTTTCTCACGATAAATGTATTCACGAAACAAGGTATTCACAGGCCAGAAACTCGGGTCGATAATATGGTAATAATCGTCAGCATTAATTGAAATTTTAAAAGAGGAAATTGACCTGGGGACAGAAGATTTAAACTTATGTACAAAAAATTTTACTTTGTGCCCCAATTTAGATTTAATATAATAGCCAATATCATCCGTCGATGTATCACTAGCTAACCGTGAAATAAATACAGCTTTATTCGGCGGAACAGCTTGAAGCGGTTTAGGAGTAATTTGAGTATTTATCTTTATAATACTATCTGCTATATTTTCCGATCCACTGCCAATACGATTTGATGGAAAAGCAGATTGACCAGAAGAAATTTCATTTGATGACGTAGATGGCGTAATTAAAGAATCGTTAACAGTTACGGATTTCATAAGATTAGGTGAAGATTCATTATTCAAAGAAGGAACTTCTAGTAATTTATTTGATTTTACCATCCTTTTAGGCGAGATTTTATCATTAGTTTCTACAAATTTATCCAAGTTAGAAAATTTTCCAAATAATTCACCAAAACTGGCCAATCTAGATTGCAATGAGGCAAAATCAGTATTAAGTTTTTCAAATTCACCTTTATAACTTTTAAATTATTTTTAATGTTCCAATTAGACCGTCCCGTAACTTCCATTTATTATATTTAAAATATCACCGTACTGTATATGCCAACAATGACCCCCTTCGTCAAATATCTTTGAAGTTTAATAATCTTTATCATTTAATTGATCTTTCTGAGAGTAATGATTCCTTGAAAAGAAAAATTATTTTGTATTTAAATCATTATTATTAAATATTTACTTATATATTGTTTGTAAATTGTACTCTAGTCTGTAAGGAACTATTATCCATAGACATAATTAAATAAATAAATAAAAAAAAAGAAAAGAATTTGTAAAAATCAACATTAATCTTTTTACATGAAGAACAAGTCCATTGCAGGGACTTTACGGGATCTAAAAGTGCATCCGCATCACGTGCCCTCAGTGCAGTACATATCATTTGCCAGTTGAAATAGCAGCTTCAATTACCTAAGCCATTAATCTTTTCACAGCAAGTCTTGTACCATTACACAAACGGGTTTGGTTAATATTGCGAAGCATTATTTGGAGATTGTGTGGTGGCTGTCCTGGTAATTCTAATGAATTTAAGAAACCAATTCGCCAGGAATCTTAGATTGTATAGATATATTTAGCTCATTAACGGCATTGTTCTTAGCAGCTAAAATTGCTCTGTCGCTTAACCAAGCATGACATTTATATTGTTGTTCTATATTACAGAAAACATTTTGAATTAAATCCTCTTTTGTCTGTACAGAGTGGCAAAAGTCGTTTGGCAATGTAATTAATCCACATTCACCAATAGGCATCGCACCGTTCCCAATTTATAACAACTGCTTAGAAAATCTATTAGCATATGGTTCATTATGCAATTGTACACGAACATTGGTAGTGAGCTTCAATGGTTTAACAAATTTCCATAAATATGAAGACTTCAAGCAGGCGTTTATTTTATCAGCAGGTGTCGATCTAGGAATGATTGGTAATGTCTGTCTGAAATCACCTGACAATAAAATCAGTGCTCCACCAAATAACTCTGAACTATTTCGAATATCCTTCATTGTTCTTTCCAAAGCTTCAAATTGTAGTAATTTTGCTGTTCCAGATGTTTTCGAAATGTTGCACGTTGGAGTTTCATTAATTTGGTAATTCAGCGGCAATTTTAAAGCAGAGTGTGCTGTCCGATCACCATCCAACAAAGTAGCTGCAATTCCGGAAGATGCCAATGCAATTTTATTTTGGGAGCGTATCGTTGCCAATAGCAATGAAATTAAAAACGTTTTTCCAGTGCCTCCAGGTGCATCTAGGAAATAAAATCCATCGGCATCACTATAAACCACTTGCATAATTGTTTCGAAAGCTCTTTTTTGCTTTTAATAAGGGATGATTCGTTTGAACAAAAGAATTAAATTCGTTAAGGTCGTACTGCTGTGTTCGTTGTAGATCTAACTCAAAAATGTTTTGAATATTACGATATGATGATGTGATTCCCAATTGTGCTAAAGTTTTATTAACTATCGACAAACATAATTCTTCAATGCAAAGAAATGCTTCATTGTAAATATCCGGTGTAAAATCCATTACAGGACTGCGATTTACTTCACGTATTCGAAACAGAATATCTTCGGATAAATAATTTTTAAATTTTTCCCATAATTCAGATGGGTTTGATGGGAAACAGGTAGACAAAATAATCGCAAACAAAGATCGAATTTGATAGGGGTGACCGACAACTGCTGCATCTGTAAGTGTTTGTTCACAATGAATATCATTTTCCAGCAAATGTAAGTGTTGGCATGCTTGTCGATACGTCTCACACAATATTCCAATAACTACTCTTAACTGTTGAAAAGATGTTGGCCCTCGAACGTTTATTAATAACAATCGCAAATAAAAACACTTTGCATTGTTTGGGTGAACAATATAAATACGTCCCAAAGCATTACTTGAATACAAATTTTGATGTCCGTCAATACAATTTCCACGTTTACGACGGCCGAACTCCTTCTTTGATGCATTCCATGTAAAATACTTTGGCACTGCTGCATAGAATAACGTTTTGGCGAAATCATCATTTTCACAAAATTTAAAAATTGCAGTTAAAGTTGTATGTGGTAGAGATACAGCTCTTTGTGCAGCATTTTGATCTGTAAAATACACACGTTTTCCATTTTCAAATGAACAGCTAAATGCACAATAGTGGGATATCTTTCATGAATTTTAAATGAAAAAATATGCCAAATCGCTTCACAACTACTAATATAACGTCCTATTTGATACTGATGTATTTCATCGTTGTCGTGTTGATTAGCAACTCCGAAGATGGACTTAATGGAATTGCAGTATTCTACATTAATGCGAGCTTTGAATACTTTGGACAGTAATGGAGAATACGCACGACCCAACGATTATTGACTTCAAAGTTCTTAATGGTAACAAATCTACTGTTATCTTCCATTGATCGACGACGATATAGCGAGTAACCATCATTTCCTGTAACTGTGTCAGAAGCCAAAGCTCTTGGATAACGTTTGCTACATTTTCCATCAACCATACATGGGGAATTAATATTGAATTCTCCACATGGTCCGTGTATCATATTTTGAACAACAACATCGTACAATTCAGGATCACTTGCTAGGTTCCGAATTTCTGCAAATATTATGTTGGCAAACCACGCTTTTGCCACTCTACACAATACAGTCAGTATTTTGTTTCACCAAACACGTTTGATTTTATGATGAAATTCATAAGTGCTCTTAACTTTAACCTAAAAACTCGTGAGGTGACATCGTGCCGATCGATTGAACTTTGACTTTTTGAATTTATTTAAAGGAACATGCACTGACCAGTAGCAGGATTGATCATTCTAATGCTAATATGGTATCCGGTATGCTAATTTGAAATCCGGAGTTATAGGCTTGAATTTTTGCCAAGAAGTGATTGAAGATAGGTGTATCCTCACTTACCAAAGTATGCAAAGGCTCCGGTGGTGGGTTAAGTTCTTGTAATTTTACTTGTCCGTTTAAACAACATAGTCCTGCCAACTCGTTTTTAAACTTAAATGTCATGCAATGACTGCAGACAACATTCATTATTCCAATTAAAACTTTTCCATGCGTGTAATAGTCAAAGTTTGCATTATCAATTTGCACACAACTTTTATTCAATCAAACTCAGAACACGATAAGTAACAGTTTTAATCAGGGACCGTAAATAATGATTATTGTACATTTTTTTAAATCAAAAAATCAATCACTTAGAACAAACATAAACAAAAATTTTTTGCACCATTATTATTATTTTTTAAGAATCTTTGCATATCCGTCATGATTTTTAAATTTTTGATTTTTAACGTTTTCTTCAATGGTAATGATTATTTTTAAGTAATATTAATAAAAATCAGCCATAATCATTATTTTTGAGCAAAAGAAATAAAACTCAAAAATAATCATTATTTATGATTTTTATTTTTTTTTCGCTCAAAATAAAACTCACTTTTAATTTACTTTATATATTATATATGAAAAAAAAAATTTTTTGTGCAAAAAAATGATATTTTATATAACACAATGACAACCATGTCTTAACATTTTTTCTTTTATTAGTTCTGACCAAATTTTTATATGTAAAAAACCTCAAAAAAAGTCATAAATTGAAAGTGAGATTTATTTCGAGCGAAAAAAATAAAAATCATAAATAATGATTATTTTTGAGTTTTATTTCTTTTGCTCAAAAATAATGATTATGGCTGATTTTTATTAATATTGCTCAAAAATAATCATTACCATTGAAGAAAATCTTTAAAACTCACAATATAATCATTATTGTGTAATTTTTATTATAAAACTCATAATGATTACGGTCCCTGGTTTTAATTCAATATTACTAACAGCTTTCAGTTTTTTTTACGAAATATGAAAGAATGCCAACTAAGGTCACTTAAATCAAAATTTGTATGTAGATCGTACATATAAAGACACTTCCTACCATCATGCATTTGATGGTAATACACACGGTTTTATTATAAGTACTAATAATTAAGTCCATACTAAATGAAAGCTTTTTACCTTCTACACACTGAATTTTATTATTCTTCACTAATAGTGAAGCCTGTAGTCGCCGTGGTCTAGTGGCTAGTGTGTTGGCTTACGAAGACGATAGCGCTGGGCTCAAATCTCAGCTCCGATATCTTAAAAAAAAGAAATATGAAACAATTATTTCTTTCGGCGACTACCTCTCAGCAGTCTTCTGGCAAAAGCTCTGGGAGTAATTGATTGCCATGAAAAAGCTTCTCAAATCTGTCGTTCGGAGTCGACTTTAAACTGTAGGTCCCAGTACTCATGGAAAAAAATTAACACACACAACATGAGTGCTGCGAGAAGCTAGGCCGTAATCCTGACACAGGGTTGTAATGGCCAATTATGTATGTATGTATGTATGTAATAGTGAAGCCACACACCAACTGAAAGCGTTATACATATCGTCATATTAAATGCAAACGGAGAAGCAAAAAACCTTAAAATCAAAAATTTTGTAAATCATGAAAATCATAATTTTCAGTATCGTAATACATATAAGGATTAGCATCCCTATAATTCTTTAGCTTTAATTTGATCAACAGCATGGTGTGAACACCATTGCGACATGGTGTGAAAAGTCATGACTCAGTCATGCAACTCTAGTTTGAACACCATTGCAACATAGTGTGAACAGTCATTGTGTGAACCCCGTATTTTAAAAGTACACACATACCTTATTTTTTTCTGGATTATTTTAGATTTTTTTTTGCTATTCTTCTTATTTGGCTAGAGACCATTCCGAATTGGTAGGAATCATCGAAATCGGTGCAGGCGTAGTAACTAATGCCACGTTCTTTTATATATATAGATTTAAAGTAGGATATTTCAGCATACAAAAATTGGGAAAATAAGCTTTGCAGAGACTGAAGTTTTTTTTTGTGTGTTTATTTTTATGAACATATAACAAAAATCCTTTTTTTCTCCAAACATTTGGACCTGCAATTTAAGCAATACTTTCCTACAGTTGGAAATCACTCCTAATACATTGTCTCATATGTGTTTTAACATTTTTAATCAATTTCATGTGCCACCAGGTGCCACCTGTCAATTTGTTGCATTACACAGTACAACATTTTTCAGCTGATTGATTCACGACTCAAATCTGATAAGGCTCTTTTGTTTAACATAACTCAAGAACCATTAGTCGGGTTTTGCTGAAACAAATTTAGAAAAATCAAGAATTACAATTACTTTCATCTGTTTATATAACGTTTCGCTACATAACCAACAGTTTCGCAGTTATAAATAAATGTATGAAGGAAAACAAATTCTTTTTTTGCATAAAAAATTAATTTTCTTTTTTAATTCATAAAAAATCCAAAACGGTAAAAACGTATCAAGTTCAACTATTTTCGCGTAAAGTCGCGTAACCTATGAACAAAATGAGACATAAATCATGAAAATCGATGAACGCGTTTCGCTTTTATTCACAATTAAGTAAAAGTATGAATTTAAAAAAATTGCTTGAGATATGAACAAAATACTTTGGAAAAAACATTGAGGACTTTTTTATGATTCTCAGAATTAAAAAAAAAAAGTAGTAAACAAAAGATTATTTGATTTTTATGATTACAGTAGCAAAATAATAAGCGATAATAAATTTCACATGGGGTTTTATGCTCGAAGTTTCTGGAGTTTGACAAAGACAACAAAGATAAAACAGTTTTTGCAACAATCGCACGTTGGCTTAAACGAAACTAAAGCATGTGAAATTTTGGATACAATATATAAAGGCTTATACTCTAACTTCAAACAAAGATGGCAGGATTCTAATAGTGAGAAGTCGCGATTCTAAAAAAAAATGCAAATTGGCTTGAACGCACATTTACAATAAAGTTTACTGAGACTGAATGTCCTACCAGTTGTGCACTTGGTCGGCCACGTAAATCGTTTGAGAAGTGTACCTCTGCAAAATCTGTTGGATCATACTGCTAAAAGAGTCCTAGAGACCAAGTCAGTAAAAGAAAGTCGTAACAAAGACTGTTAAAAATATCGCCTTAGACCAGTGATGTCCACAATTCTCTTTCCCTATCACGCGTGATAGGAAAAAAAATTCTGCTTGCGTCGAAGTCAAACACGTACAGAATAAAAAGAAATATTGTTACTCTTGCTCTTTTAATATTTTAGCTTCTCTCCAACATAGTGCAGGGTTGGATAGTGCATATTTTTTGTATCAGTTTTATTTAACTGAAATAATTATTCATTATTTCCTCCAAATTTATGGGACCTCTGTACTCCTTTATTCTTAATAGATCGGTCACATGTCTATCGGACAATCGATTACGTACTTTACTCAGAATTATGAAGAAAAATTTATGAAGTTATAAACAGAAAGTAATTCGAACATTCCCATTTCTGGTAGAAGTAAGCAGAGTCTTTTCTCTGCTTCATACACAAGCACAAGTGTGTTTATGTAGTAGTGGACATCACTGCCTTAGACACTCCAGAAAATGCATTTAGCCATTTACTGTTATAAGCTCTTTTAGAATAATAATTTAAAAAAAGATTTAAAATAAATAACAAATTAAAAATTAAAAAAATCATTTAAATTTTTTTGTTAGTTATGGATTTTTACATTGTAGGTAACGATATACATTTCTCTAACTTTCTTTATTTTGATTACTTTTGTGTATTACTATATAAATAAAACTAAATTTGTGATAAAATCACTACATTTTTTGACAAATATATTTTTTTCCTCACTTTCATACAAAAATCCCCAGTGTGCGTTGTTGCCAAACTTTTAATGCTTTTAATCCCTTTTCATATGGAAGAAAGCAAAAGTTGTAGTCTGTGTGCAAAGAAACATTTATTGTGAAGCATATTTTTTTTATTTTTCTATAAATCGTAAAGTTAAATTCCATGGCACGGTAATTAAATTAGAGAGATTGCGAAAAATTCAGTCCGTACTCCGAAACATAGCTTTTCTATGGCCCTTTCTGCTTTAATACGAATGCCTAAGAATTAGAGCAATGCCTTTAAATTAAAGAATAAAATGTAAAATGTTTGATCATTACTCGGAAATATTTATAATATTGTATATATAGTGTATATAAAAGTATGAGAAGTAACCAAAGGGAACAAAATACAATTTTTAACGTTTTCTATTTATTTATATATTCACTTGGGTCCTTAGGCTGTATTTTCTAATTATCATTGCTATAGCTTAATCTTGAGCCCTAAAATGCTATAAAAAATAAAATATTTTTCGTTAATGATCTAAAAATCCAAGTTCCAGCAAGTTTGTTGATCATTTTTTATTAATCGATTTTTTTTTCGTCATTGAAGGGCTTTAATGCAATCAGAACTAAATTTGTTTAGATTCATTTTGAATATTAAAATAGAAAAATGACATCGGTAAACATGTTTTTTGTTCCAGCTACGGAAGTCTTATCAAAGTTCTTTGTGTTCTACACATATTCATGGCAATCATTAATACATACTGGTACATGGCATTTTATACAGTTTTTCAAACCTTTCCTTGAAAAGCTATTTAATAAATTAGCTGAATCCATCACAGCTGCTTGG
Source organism: Metopia argyrocephala (assembly GCA_963576795.1). NCBI lineage: Eukaryota > Metazoa > Arthropoda > Insecta > Diptera > Sarcophagidae > Metopia > Metopia argyrocephala. The sequence continues at coordinate 97,701,659 of OY756209.1, read as the reverse complement.
TTGGTCCTTTGTTATGCAAAGATACTAGTACATAAAATTCTAGATGTAGAAGAATCCTCAGATATTTTAGTTATTTCTTCCTCCTTAGTCTTCTATGCTAAATCCAATAGAAAAAGTTTTTTATAAAACCAACAAGCTACATGTTCGAAATTTATTTGCAAATTTGACCTATCTATCTATTCATTGGAGCATCGGCGAGAAGTGGAGTGCGATTCACTGTCCTACCGATACTACCAAAGGAGGGTGCTTTGCTGAAATAAAAGCCTGAATCATATATTCTTACGTAATAAATGTACCCCCTTGGAGCACTTACTTTTATAGTTGATTGTCGAGTGAATCGCACAATGCATTATAGAGGGAATTTTTTCTTTAGCCGCACAATTCGTTTACGAAATTAAGTAACTGCTGAAAGTTTTTCCTTTAAATTATGATATGAATATGTTTAAATTAAATATTCATAAACACTACTCTTTTTCCCCTTCCCATAACATATTTTCCTAGACAAGCACAATGCATAATATTTACTCGTACTAAAAAAAACGAACATTCAATGGGCTTATATGCACGATGTTGGTGGTCCATTATTTGGACTAATACGTATAATTATTCTTTCATTCAAATTTTCTTAAATTGTATCGCGCGCTCTGTATCTTGAAAACTTTTAAGCCAAGGCCCTTTTATAAAATCTTTCATATAGTGGAAGGCCACAATCATAGTTGCTGAGAATGGCAATAATGCTTTATTGCATAGCGGCATCAACTTCTTCAGTGGGCACTGGAATAATAGTGGTTTGAAACGCCAATTTTATTTAAATTAGGCGCTCTGTATATGCATATCGGTGAAGTGCACAATAACGAACAAAGCCATTATTTTGATAAATTATTCAGGTCTACCAATAATGAAGTGTGTGTCAAACCAAACTAAGCAAACATGAGCTATCAGCTGTTAAATCTGTAGTACAGTTCACTTAAAGCTAAGAACCTTTAAAAAATACTATTTATTTGGCTGAAGTTACAGGGCGAGTCCCATCGTATAAAAGGTCCAATTTTGCTTCTGAATAACGCCTAATTTATTTGGCTGAAGTTACAGGGCGAGTCCCATCGTATAAAAGGTCCAATTTTGCTTCTGAATAACGCCTAGGCATTCCCATTTTTGGTTATAAATTCAAAGTCAGAAATTCAAATCTTTTGTCTAAAGTAAACTAAAAACATATTAGATCAAAGTTAACGGCAATGAATATTTTTGGTAATTAAAGAAGAAATGATGTCCGTGAAGGAATAGTACACTAGCCAAACTGAACAATTGTTTTCGAAATTTTTTGAATATGCACAGGACACAAAGAACTCTGATGAGACTACCGTAGCTGGAGTCGAAAACAATTGTTCAGTTTGGCTAGTGTACTATTCCTTCACGGACATCATTTCTTCTTTAATTACCAAAAATATTCATTGCCGTTAACTTTGATCTAATTAAAGCGTTTCTGACGAAACAAAAATTAAATTATAAAAATATTGATCAGACCTTTCCTGGGGCTCGAACCTAGAGCCTCAAACACATTAAAAACATATCATTTTAACATCATTTTTATTAAATGTGTAGCCAATTATATTTCATAATCAATATTGTGAAACAGAAACAATAAATATGTATATTTTTATCAAAATTTCTGTCAGTGCTTATGAATTAAAACAAACATTAATTGGTGGTCACTAAAACAACTGTTATTCTCTCCGGCCTTCATTCACTACCTCAAATAGGCAATTTCTTACATGTTTATATGAGTTTATGACAATGTGTTGTTAAAATTACAGGAGATGGGACACCTCTAATTAAATATCGATTTGCAAAAAAGAAAAAAAAATCGCCAAGAGTGAAACTAAACGACATGCAATAACGTGCAATTTGTATGTAACCGCAAATAACCTCTTTTGAAATAAGTACATACATCCATATGTATTTATGTATATATATGGTTAAAGAATCACAATAACAACAATATTATTTGAAATGATCCTTTAAACTTTTTTTGTAATATTGAACTTTTATATGCATCCTGTTTAGTTTAAACTATTTTTTTTTTAATTTCGATAATAGTCTGTTAGTTATGTTTTCTTATTTCCCTTCTCAGTCTCTTTCATAGAGTTTTCTTTTAACCATACAATTATCAAAAATTATCAATTGTTGGAGTTTTTTTTTATATTATTTTGTGTTAATGTTGTTTTAAAATAAATTAAAAACGAAAACAAAAGCAAAATAACTTCTTGTTCTGCGGGTGCCTTTTTGTTGGTTGGACTGCATTTTTATGTGGTGCGTAACATTAGCCATCCGTTGGTTTACTTTTTTCTTCTCAGATTTGTTTTTATTATTGATTTTGTTCTTGTTGTGTTTTTTTTTTCCTTTTAATATGAATGCATTTGTTATTTGTTATTAGCGTTGTTGTTGTTGTTTTTAAGAAAAGCAAAACTGGAAACAATAAAATCATTTCATTTTCTATATTTTGTCTGTATGTGGCTTTATCGACTTTGCTTTTTTTTCTTGCTTTATAATAAACTTGTTTAGAATACATAGTATATTTTTTGTTTGTTTAGTAAAGGTTTAGGGTAAAAGTTATTTCCGCGAAAACATTTACTCGATTGTATTAAGTAAATAAAATTCAAAGAAGTCGTATTTGATTAAATAAATTATAAATTTTACTATACAATGAAACAAAAATAAATGCTTTTTATCAAACAAACAACTCAGATGTCTCCTTTGAAAAAACGCATTAAAAATCTGCATAAAAAATCGTATATAAAAAGTGGGGAAATTTGAGGTTAGAAAGTAAATTGGCTAAAAACATTTTTTGTTATAAATTCAGATTTATTGATTGGGAATTAAAAATTTAATATGATGTCTGGCAAACGTCCACCTGTACCACGTCGACAGGCCACATTTTGTAACAAAACTTCGCTTATCTCGTCAATGCATTCCACAATTTCATCTTTCATAGCATTAGTTGTTTGTTCACATAAACCCGGTCCTTCAAATGACTCGAGAGAAAATAATTCAGTGACGTTAAATCACAAGAACGTGGCGGCCAGTTGGCATCACCAAATCGCGTCCAGAAAATTTCTCATAATATCTGGGCACAAAAAATCGGTTATCATGGTGTATCATCACTAAAAATGATTTTGTTGAAAAATGCGCTGTTTTCGTTCAGTTTTTCAAATAGCCAATTAGAAACGTTCGACGCAAGCAATGGTAGTGTAGCGTTCCATGGTTTAAATTTCTCAATCTTTTTATTAAATAAATGTCAAAGAATGACAGGACAATTCTTGACATTTCATCATTTGATTGCCAATTTACTTTCTAACCTCAAATTTACCAACGCTGTACATTAGACCGTACCTCAAAAAAAAAAAAATAATAATAATAATAAAAGTTTCCCCGTACCGACTCTAATATAAAGTATTTTTGTAAGATCTCGAAAAAAAAATGTTGAGGTCAAGGACACTTTTCTCGATACTTGTTATATTATATACATTTTTTTTGTGAGATGTGCATATACAATGTATATGTATGTATTAACTAAACACAATAATTACAACGGTAAATAATTAAGCATAAAAGAATAACGAATCTATAACTTAAGAGCTCTTTATATACATATTCTACCAACAATAAAACCATAATAGAAAATAAAACTACATTTTTAATTAGAAAAAAACGTAAATTGTGACAATTTAATGTCCATAGCTGTATGTACTACAAATTAATTTTGGTTAATCTCTGCAACTGCATAATATTATTACTCGTACTCTTCTTGTTGTGTATTTCTAAGTAAAATGCTCACTTCCGCTTTACTAGTAAATTGTGAATAATGTGAATGTTTGTGTGCATGGTATTGTATGCTCTCTTTTAAAAACAGGCAGAAATATTTATTACACATAATTTGCAATTTATGAAGCAAAATGTAATTAATAAGGCAATGGGAAGAAGAAACAAAAAGAAAAGAGTTTATCTAAAAAAGAAAGAAAAAGAAAATAATTAAAATCTTTAAAAAAGTAAATAAAAATAAATTTAAACTCTTTAAATTTTTCTATTGTTTTTGCTTTTGTTTGTTTTATAAAAATAAAATACAAACTACTCGTATTATATCATTGACCAGAGATGACGATCAGAAAATTGCGAATACCGGAACGTATGAACATTTATTTTGGGATTTTTTCTGCAGACATTTTTTACTTACGAAACACATACATTGTAATATCAACAATTCTTATATTATTAACCAAAATCAAAACATGAATTTACAGTGGGTAGCAGATGTGAGTACATGCTTATATTTTTTTTGTATTTAAAAGATCATAAAAATCGTAATATTAAGGCGATTTTTAAATTTCTTTTTTCATTTTTTATTAAGTTCTTAACAGCCTAAAACATGACAACTTTAAAATAGTCAGTTTTCTTTATTAAAAATTATCAAACCATCAGCCATCAGTAGTTATAAAAAAGTTATTTTTAATTGCATTTAAAGTTAGCTGAAAAAAATGTAATCCATACACATACAGGCGAATTCGGATAACTCCAAAACAAATGTTTTTGTTTTCTATTAAATTAAAAGGTATTTAACTCCGTTTAAAAGAAAAACGGCTTAAAAGAAACAGATTTTGCATTAAAAATCACCAAATTGTTTAAAGAGAACTCCGCTTAATTGCAAATACGAGTATTAAGAATTTATAGACGACAAAAAAATTTTAGCACCAGCTCATTTATTTTCAATTTTGTGCATACCTACATTTTCATTGGCAAGAGTGTTTATGGCAAGAATGTTCATTTATTGCTAAAATTGTTTATAATTTGTCTGTTAACTTTGTCAGAGTATGAATTTTTCTAAAACATCGATTTGTTTTTTTTTAATTCAATAATATTTTAAGAGTTCGTTTAAATGAAATAATTTTGCATTTATCCGCTTATAAAAAAAATAAATCCTAGGGCTCGAACTTCGGGCCTCCATCACATAAAAAAAACAAACGCTGTTTTTTACATTTTCTTATAACCGAATTCAACTGTACTTGTAAATGGCTTTGTAAGTCTGTGTATCTGTTTGTTTGCCGGTCAATCACGCCTAAACAACTGAACCGATTTTGTTGAAATTTGGAACATACTAGATAGACTCAACCACCGAAAGTGCAATAGCGTATTTTTTTTTTTTTTTTAATTAGGCCTCCCATACAAAATATGTACTTATAAAGGTGGTTAAATTTTAAGGGCCGATGCTGATTTTGAATAAAACACAAATTATTTTGGAAATTATTGTCATTTCTATTTATTATGATAATTTGGTATGGTTCGATTTTGTATGGAACAAAATATCGGCCAAGTGGCCGCCTCCATCCGATGGTCTAAATTTTCGATGACGCTTAGGCATAATTGAGGTTCTATGCAGTTAATGTGCCCTTTAGCCTTTGAATTGTTCCTGGCTTATCGACGTACACCTTTTCTTTCAAATAACCCAAAAGAAAGAAGTGCAACGGTGGCCTTGTCGGCCAATTGATATTGCCATCACGTGAGATAACACGGTCATTGAATTTGTCGCGGAAAAGAGCCATTGTTTCGTTAGCTGTGTGGCAAGTGGCACCGCCCTGTTGAAATCACATATCGTCCACATCCATATCTTCCAATTCGTGCCCGACGACGAGTTGAGATGGACGGCTCTTCAGCCCCATTATCGCAAACACAGCAATATTTTCTGCAGTACGAGCTGTACGAGCATGCACTGGTGTTTTCACGTCTTCTACAGACCCGGTTTGCTCAAATTTTTGTACGATTTTTCTGATTGTACGCACATTTAGACGATTAAATTGACCGAAAAAATCAGGAATATTTATGGAATATTTTGTCCATAAACGAACATTGTGGCTAAAGAACAAATTCTCTCTATAATGCATTGTGCGATTCACTGGACAATCAACTACATAAGTAGGGGTTTACCCCTGAGTATTGGTCTTAAAAAAAACCAGCCCCTAAAGCCACTGAATCTTTCAGCAGCTTTTACACAAATTATTGTTGATCTTCTCTATCTATCTATCCCTTTAAGCATCTGTATATAGGAATGTGTCTTCTTAATATATTACAGAATTTAGAGATAATTTGTTACTAAGCAGAAAACATTTTTGTTCTTTAAACAAAACAAAAAAAAAAAAAAAACAAAAATTTCCATAAACCAAGAACACGGTATCAATTTTTTTTACCCCTTGTTTAGGAAACCTACAAAAGTTTTCGAAAACTTGTAGAGGAAATTAGTTCCGTGTGAATTATTAGTTTTTGTTATTGTTCACTAAATTCAAATCTCAGATCAAGTACGCAGAGTTCCGAAGGCCTGTTAGTCCATAGCATTCAAAAACCTGAATAATAACGGGATTTTTAAAAATCAATCTCGGGTTTGTCATCAATATTAATGGCGAATTACAATACAAAACAACAAAAGTAAATTGAAAATACATACATACAAAGCTATGTACATACATATGTACAATAAATATATGAGAAATTGAGTAATATTCAAATAACAACAACAAAATTCAATGCAGTAATATAAAAGCAAGACGTCATCGTTAGCATATTTTTTACCAACAAATAAAAATTAAAAAAGAGAAACAGAGAAAGAAAAAGAAACAAGTACAAACATATACAAAAGTAAATAATAGAAGCAAAAAGAAAAATATCGAAACGCATTAGAGCGACAGGTTGAATGTACTAAGACCCCAAAAACAATACTATGTATGTATCTAAACACGTACATGTATTCGTACTTATTTGTAAGTATGCATGTGTGTATGCATGTGTGTATGCATGTACATATGCATGTATTAGGGCTTCTAATAAAAATTGATTAAAAAAACGGAATTGTTGGGATCCCGCGATTTCTGGAATTCTGGAATTAACATTTTATTCTATTCATACTATGTTACGAGTATTTATTTATTTTTTTTATTGATTTTTATAACTTTTATACCTATCTAAATTTTTTTTAATGTATATTTTTACATAAATACATACATATGTATAAACTTTTCTTTATAAATAGTATTTGAATAACACATTTAATTAGCATATTAAAAAACAGCTGATTGATTTCATTATGTAGTCGCCGTGGTCTAGTGGTTAGTGTGTTGGCTTACTAAGACATTGGCCCTGGGTTCGACTCCAGGCTCTGACATCTTCGAAAAAAGAAATATGAAAAAAATATTTCTTTCGGCGACTACCTCTCAGCAGTCTTCTGGCAAAAGCTCTGAGAGTAACTAATTGCCATGAACAAGCTTCTCAAGTATGTCGTTCGGAGTCGACATTAAACTGTAGGTCCCGGTACTCATGGATAAAAATTGACACACACAACATGTGTGCTGCGTAGGCTAGCCGTAATCCTGACACAGGGTTGTAAAGGCCAGTTATGTATGTATGTATGATTGATTTCATTTAATATTTTTATACTTTACTGCCCGTGTTGCTGAACGTCGTTAGTATAGTATACGTTTAAGTTTTTATATTAAAAATGTGATTATTAGAATGCTTTATAAATTTATCAATAATTCTTGTATATTTGGGAAAACTTTTGGAATTAGTACGTTTTTTTTTTTTGATTGTATAAGTATGCAAAAATCGCATGAAATTAACATTTTTGCCATTCTACCATCACAATTTAAAACCATTTTTGATATTTCAGTATTTTCCTCAGTGCTCAATATTACCCAATTACCAATAGGGTAATTGTTAATTTGACTAAATTTAGAAACTTTTACTATTACTTTTATGAGAGGTGTCCCTTTCGCTCACTTTTAATGATTAAACAGAATACGACCGCAACTTCAGACAAAAACAACACTCAAAGAAAACATGCCCAAAATTAAAACGACGGCCGCAACTTCACGAACTGTCATTTATTGCTTTTACATTTCTTGCATGTAAAGCTATTAAAAATTAAGTTTGTGAGAGTTTTTGCAAAGAATTGAATTTATATTTAATCATCTTTACGCACCTTTTCAATTATTTTTTTCCACAAAAAATCACTCATTTTATTTAACAAATTCCAAAATTGATTGATTTTCTTTTGTTTTTGTTTTTCTTTGCGCCAACAACAAAAAACCAATGGGTTTGTTTACAGAATGTTTGAAATTTAATAACGGTGTTGTAACATTGTTGTGAGAATTTGTTTTTAAAAATGAGAGCATTAGAAAAATCGCTGTCAAAATAAAATAGATTCTGTTACACGACTGCAGTCTCCAGCGTTTTTATCTGTCAATTTGTATGGAAAAAAACGCTATGCCCCAGTTCTGTTTAATCATTTAGACTGATAATTTGCATTGACCAGTTATTTGGACTAAATTTAGAAATATTCATTATCGCTCCTACTATTAATATTTGACAGTATGGGAGTGTGGGAGTGGCACCGCCCAGACATCAGTGAAAGTATGCCTTTTCAGCGCTTGTATTGGCTAAATCGGTTTAGTGGTTCTTGATTTATAAAATGACTAACATGGACAATTTATTTGAGTATGGAAAGCGTGAACATCTCAAAAACGTGAACAATTTTTTCGTTACTTTTTAAGCTCTTTATATATTATTAATATGGAAACTCCCAAATAAAGAGTTCATTTATTTGATTATGTTAAAATATTCATATTTCGTAATTCTACCCGTGGATCTGTTAGATGTTCATTGATATTACAACGGGGCATTGAAAAAATTTTAAATGTATGAAAATATATAAAATGTCGAAAAACCACAAGTATTATCTTTATAAGATAAGGTGTATACTCTTGGGTTTTGCAAAACTGTTGTAGTATCAGTAATATGGCAAGGAAATATGGTGTTGCTATTTCAACCATTTATTCAACTAAAAAGAACGTTAATTAACATACCCTTTAAATAATATTATTTGTGATACCAAAGTGCAAAGGGAACTGAATATACTGCATCATTAGAGGTATTGTGAATATAAAATATTTGCTTGAAATACTTTTTCATATTTTTTTAATTAGTTTTGATGTACTCCTGCATCCCGGCGTTACCCGGGATTCTTTATATGACTCTCGAACAAAAATGCAATGAATTTTGTTTTCTTGTAATAATTTTATTTTCATTTATTGGAACAAATTCCAAAATTTAGCTTTAATCTCCTTAAGACATACAAAAAAGTATAATTTGTTTCTTTTTTTTTCAAAAGTAGAACGGAAAATTTATAGCGCAGTGTATTGGAAAGAAATGAGGGACGATGTGATGTTGGGTCTTATTAGCCGTCGTTTAAGGATTTTTTAGTAAAATTTGACATGAAAAATATTATTTGAAGTGAAATATAAAACAAACTTTTATAAGTAGTGCAAAAAAATCAGCATCATACTCCTAAATTCCAAAATTACGAAGTTCATTTTTCCACTTTTTATTTAATATTTAATATTATTTATTTAATAATATGAATAATAAAATATTAATAAAATTCATATTAAAATTAAAAATTACAAAATTTTGTCTTTGAGTTTCATTTGAGAAATCCCAAAATATTTATTTATTAAAATCCGGGAATTACGGGATTTTCAGTTTGGCATCCATACTATGCCATTATAGCATTTGCATACAAGGAAATGACAAACAATATATGAAAAGAGTCGCCGGCTGCAAAGACAGAGAGAGAACGTGAGAAAGTAAATGGGGTATTTATTAGAGGTGGAGGTTGTTGTCAAGAACAAAAATAATGCTATTTTTAATAATTTTTTAGTATTTAATAACGAATGATTATAATGATGAAGTTATTGATATGACGATGATTATTACTTTAGTGCTTTCTATTAAAAACTTACATTCTACACAGCAGGGGAGTGACAAAAAAATATTTAAATCAAAATATATTAGTATGTATGTACATACAGCTGTGTTCAAAATAATAGGAGTGCACCAATCTAATATTTCTACAGTTGAAATTTGTTAGTGTACCAATTTGCAAAACAAGTGATATTCTAACCGAAGTTACAACGGTATGTAAGAAATCGAATACAGAAGAGAAACTCATAATAACTTTTATATTCATAATAAAATTCGTTCATTTCTGTGGTTGCCCTTGGTTTGAGTTGTTCAAAATAATAGGAGTGCGTGTGACGTTTTAAAAATAAAACTAAAAAGACATATAATTCAAGAAAAAAGTGAAAAGTAAGTTTGAAAAAATGGTTTGAAAACCTTATTTACAGTGATTATATTATATTTCACATACATTTTTGTAATAGTGGGAAGAGGAAAGCCCTGTTCTGAGGAAAAAAGAGAACTAATTAAAAATCTTCGAAAAAAAGGCAAAACTTATAAGGATATTAAGGGAACCTTAGGATGCTCCGATCAAATAATAAAAAAAGCCTCAAACACGTGGGCGTAAACACAAAACATCAACTATTGAAGACCGTCGTATTGTACAATACAGCAAAATAAATCCTTGGGCGTCTTCCAAAAAAATTCAAAAGGATCTAAATCTTGCCGTAAGTGGTCCTACTATTCGTAGACGCCTAATGGAAAATAATTTATTTGCAAGAAGTCCACGGAAAGTGCCACTATCGACAAAAAAAAACAGGCAGTAGCACGGCTAAAATTTGCACAAGAGCACATCGATTGGCCGAAAGAAAAATGGAGAAACATACTCTGGACCGACGAAAGCAAAATTGTTTTATTTGGTGGCACTGGGTCTAGACAATATATTAGACGTCCGCCCAATACAGAATATAAAGCCCAATATGGGTTAAACCATATCAACTCAACTTAAAATATGCCGTTTTTGAAATGACTGTCTCCGAATTTGCTAATTTTTGGTATGAATAAAGTATATCATAACACTAAGACAAATATAAAATTTAAGGGCACTGGCACTTCTGGATCCGGAAATATGAGGTCTTGAAAATCGGGAAACAGTACAAAAATTCACAAAGTTATACTTACATAATTGTAATTTTCTTGAAAAGTATTATAGCTACGCATCTCGTAAAAGTCGCATTTGAAAGGGTATTAAATTACCTTTGATTTAACATATAATATGATTTTTTTTTCTAAAAGTCAAAGGTTAATTTTCTTAATCTATAAGTCGGAAGCCTATATCTCCGAAAGCGACCCTTTTAAAAATTTAAAAAAAAAATTATGCCAAAGATAGTTTCGTTTTCTATGGTTGTGGAAAATTTCAGAGTAGAGGTATTTTCGGATCAAGAAATAAAAATCAAATCGCGAAAGAATGAGATTAAAACTATTCTAATAGGGGTGGAATAGAATACGGTTTTTCGATTTCGATTAACTAGAATCGCTTATTTTGTGAGTTTCAACAAAAAAATACATAAGTCAAAAAGAAGGGATGTGGGATGGGGGCAAATGGCTCTTCATCGGGGTCAAAGGTTGGGTTGAAGAAGTAAAAGTCCACAAAAAGCTCCACAGCTGCCCTGGAGTAGACCCTAGAGGGATAAAATGTAAGACCGACCCTTACTAATATTTTACCCGCCAACTTTTTTCCGAACATACCTACCCCCTATCTCCACTCCCTAAGGGGGCTTCAGTACAAAGCTTATAAAATTTGCCTTTACCACTTTAGGGAGTGGGAATAGGGGTTAGGTATGTTCATAAAAAAGTTGGGGGTAAATACCTACCCCTACCTACATACCAACCCCCTATCATCATTCCCTAATGGGGCTCCAGTTCAAAGTTTATAAAATTTGCTCCTACCGCTCTAGGGAGTGGGGATAGAGATTAGGTATGTTCGGAAAAACAGTTGGGGGTAAATACCTACCCCTACCTAACCCCTACTTACATACCTACCCCCTATCACCACTCCCTAAGGGGCTCCAGTACAAAGTTTATAAAATTTGCTCCTACCACTCTAGGGAGTGGGGATAGGGGTTAGGTATGTTCGGAAAACAAGTTGGAGGCAAAATATTAGTAAGGGTCGGTCTTACATTTTATCCCTCTAGGGGCTACTCCAGGACAGTTGTGGAGTTTTTTGTGGACTTTTACTCCTTCAACCCATCCATTGACCCCGATGAAAAGCCATTTGCCCCCATCCCACATCCCCCGCTTTTGTTTCATGTTTTTTTTTTTGTAGAAACTTACAAAATAAGCGGTTCCAGCTAATCGAAATCGAAAAATCGTCTACCATTCCACCACTATTAGACTAGTTTTAATCTCATTCTTTTGCAATTTGATTTTTATTTCTTGATCCGAAAATAACTCCACTCTGAAATTTTTTACAACTGTAGAGAACGAAACTATCTTTGGCATAATTTTTTTTCAAATTTTTAAAAAGGTCGCTTTCGGAGATATAGGCTTCCGACTTATAGATAAAGAAAATTGACCTTTGACTTTTTCAAAGAAAAAATCATGTTGCATATTAAATCAAAGGTAATTTAATACCCTTCCAAATGCTTTTATGAGATGCGTAGCTATAATACTTTTCCAGAAAATTACAATTAAGTAAGTGTAACTTCGTGAATTTTTGTACTGTTTTCCGATTTTCAAGACCTCATATTTCCGGATCCAGATGTATCAGTGCTTCCAAACTTTGTATTTAATTTAGTTCTATGATATACTATATTTCTACAAAAAATCATAAAATTCGGAGGGAGTAGGTTAAAACCATTGGTTGATTTGACTTGGAATATCCCATATACACAAAAAACAGTTAAGCATGGTGGTGCAAAAGTAATGATATGGGGAAGCTTTTCGTATAATGGTGTAGGTCCAATTTACGAAATTAGAGGCATAATGGATAGAAACGCTTATGTTGGAATTTTGAAAGAGGTAATGCTACCTTATGCAGAGTGGAATATGCCTCTTAAAAGGATATTTCAACAAGATAACGACCCGAAACACACCAGTAAATTGGCAAATGATTGGTTTCGGGTAAATGGAGTTCAGATTATGTCGTGGCCTGCTCAGTCTCCTGACCTGAATCCCATAGAATATCTTTGGGCAGACGTTAAAAAATATGTTGCAAAGAAACAGCCATCACATGCGGAAGAATTATGGAGCACAGTGCACGAAGCGTGGCATCAAATTCCTTTAAAGAAATGCCAGGATCTTATTGACTCAATGCCTCGAAGATGTGCTGAAGTCATTAAAAACAAAGGTTATTCAACAAAATATTAAATCGGGGACACTATTTTTAAATAATATTTAACTTTTGTGACTTTAGCTTTAATACTACTAGGTTGTGTATAAATACTCCTATTATTTTGAACAGGGAATTTTGAAAGAAAACTTTGTTTTAATTAAATATTTCTTGTTTTAATTATTTTAATTAAATAATTAATTGGTAAAAAATTAGAAGCTGAATTAGAAATATATTTTGTCTAAAAAGAAATTATTTTCTTTTTTTTTCTACTTAATTTTAAACTTCGGCTTTGAATGAATGTGCACTCCTATTATTTTGAACACAACTGTATGTTTTACGATGAAAATTTAATATTAAATCATAAAAAATCATAAAAAAATAGTTTTGTATAGTATGGTAATTTTATATATAATTTTAGTAATATTTTAAGAAGCTGGCCTTCATGGCTATTTTGTTGGAGCTTAACCAACTCATCAAGAAATATTTCCATAATTTTAAAATCTTCTCGACTAAATATGAATCATATTAAAAAAAAATATATTAGCGTATTAACGAAGTCGAAAGACTGTTGAAAGATAATTGATTTGAATCCCGGGTTATTAGATTTTTTTAAGAAATACAAAATAATTTTCTTTTCCTTCACCTTTCTTTCTTCATTCGGTGAGATTTTTTTTCAATGTTTATAGAAACAATCAAATTTTATTTTTATTTTATTATCCTTTTTCGTATACATTTGTTCAATCGCAAGTTCTTGCAAAAAAATGCATGGCACAAACAATTTCATTAATAATAAAATATTTAAAATTTTTGTTTTTAACAGTTCTGTTCTGTATTCCGATTCAGAAATATTCCGCATTTCTCTTAGCTGTTTTGTTTTTTCTTTTTTCAAATAGGACGTCCTTAAAGTGTTATGGACATACATATTGTATATAAATAACTAATTATACTATACGTTATTCATAATTTGAATTATTTTCTTTTTTTTTCCTTTTCCTAACTCTTCGAACAAACGTTGCTATTATTGATTTCACTTACACAGCGTGGGCAAATTTTAGGTTAGGAAGTAAAGTGGCTGTCAAAAATTCAATATCATCAGCTGTCATCTTTTGAAGTTTATTTAGTAAAAAGTTGTAGTAGTAGTAGTAGTATGCGCCTATATTTATTTATTTTTTTTATTATTAAGACCAGCACTCAGGGGACGGTCCCTACTTATGCAGAACATTGTGCTGGTCTAGGAAAATATTTTGTGGGAATGGGGAAAGAGGGAGTAGTGTTTGTGGACATTTGATTTAAATTTACTAATACCGTAATTGTAATTGACAGGAAAAACATTCGCTAAAAGATTATTCAATAAACGAGCGGCGCGTCTAAAGAACGAATTCTCTCTATAATGCATTGTGCGATTCATTGGACAATTAACTATTATTCATGTTTGGCACATTTTTTCTCCATTTTTCAAATTCGAAGGTTAGTGCCATTAATAGTGCCATCAACTACATAATTCGCCTTATGTCAAATGTGTATTTCTTTAAAACATTTCTTTTCATTACGAATTTTTTTAGACATTTAAGAAATCTTATTTGTATTTATAAAAAATAACAACAGCGATAATAATTTTTTGTCGTGAGAGTGTTTGCAAAAAAATACAGTTTAGCATGTTTTTTTTACTATGTTAGCTATATAAGATGCAGATATTCGATCCAAGTCTTCTTGAAGTAGTCAAATCATCAATAGATGTTATTTTGTATGTGTTAATACGAGTATAGCTCATTGCATGAATTTCTAATAATTTTCAAATCTTTGGAATGCAAAATGATAGCTTTAACAACTGCTTTGAAATATTTCTCTTCCAATGTGATATATAAGTATAAGCGTAATGGTGTTTTCAGTTTTCTAATTTAATCCGTAGTAAATTAGTTTAAAATGTTAACATTTAAACAAATTGTAATTAAAAAAATTTTTTGATTAATTGTTCAATTATTTTTTCGTTTTAGCAAAAAACCGAATTAAGTCCACCAACACATCAAACGTTAATCAATAACGAATCAAATTCACAAAATAGTAGAGATGCTTTGCTAATAGCCACAAGTAATTCACACTCATCCTCTACGACCAATACAGCGCAAGCGTCACATCATAAGACAAATGCAAATGAGGCTAAAATTGCACAAAGCCAATCAACGTCAAACGCGACGGGTTATAAAACATCATCGAACGCCTCTTCAATAACGGCCAAAGAACGTGAAGAACGTTATGCGGCTGCTCAAGCAGCTATTGCAGCAGCAAATGGTGGTAGTTTAACGTCAACGTCCGCAACAACCACAACGGCAGCGTCAACAAACTCAAGCAGTGCACCAAGTTTATATGTTTCCGTGCCACTATCAACAGCCAATGTACCTGGAATAAATATACCCTCGAATACAACGTCAACCGTAGGACAACAAGGTAAAATATTTGTAAATTTATAAAACATTTTGAAAAACTATTAATAATAAATAATACAGAACACTCAGCCGCACAAAATACCCGCTCAACTAGTCAACAACAACAATTATCCGTCAACTCATCTTCGACCTCAACAAATCCTTTAGATCGTCAATCACCGTTTAATACAACCACAACATCAATACCATCACCAGTTGGTGGTCAACATGGTGTCATCTATCAAAGTGGTAAATCACCAAATCCCAATGCATCCAATTCAACATCCTCTTCACAGGGTATTAATTTGACTGCCTCCACCACTGAAACGGGTAATTTAAAAATAAGCTATGAAAAGCAATCATCAAGAGTTGCACAAATACAGGAACAAGAATCAGCGCCCATTCGAAGGTCAAGGTTAGTATTAAAACGAAACTAATTTAACCTTACTAAAAAAAGGTAAATGCATATGTATTTTCAATTTAAAAACTAGCACACTTTTATACGTTTTAAATTTTATTTTAATAAAATACTAGTGTGTGTGACAGAATAGAGAGAAAAGAGAGAAAATCTACAAATGCTGCAAAAGGATTATAAGTTTTAAGATTTTTATGCAATGGAGCAAAATCAGTTTTAGTATTTTTGGAGGCTTTTTTCCTTTGCCAGAAATAATGAAAATAATCGTTAATATTCATAATTTAACAGCTTCTCAAAAGTGTCGCAGTCACAAGACTTTAAATGCAATATAATGTTCTTATTTTTGTGTTTGGAGGTCTGATTTTCAAATAAAATATAAACTCATGTTCAGATTCGCAGTGTTTAGCTAAATAAAGTTGTTTAGTACACGTTATAGCATGTTTAAATCTAGGTTACACTTAGTTTATCATTATTAAACTAACTATATCGGTTATAATAGGTTTAGGCAAAAGCTTTCTTTAATATAGTGCTGACTAAACGACTTTATTTAGGTAACTAAAAGTGTCAATTCAGTAATATCTTTTATTTATAAATTGTTTTATTAAAATTTTGCTTAACATGTCACAGTTTAATTTCATTCAGAAAAGGAATATAATAGGGGGTTATTAACTGACATCCTTTAACAAAATTGATTGCTAGTGTAAAAAGAATTTAATAAATGAAATTTGAGTAAAATTTTATTGAATAGTTTACGGCGTTTTCTTTTCTACCAAAAAGTGTTGCCCATTTAGTTTTTTGTCGCTCAGCGTAACAAAATATTACCTTTTTTAATGTTATCCGTTATAGTATTTTTTAAAGGAAAAAATTTAATATATTAGTATTATTTTCCTTGACCTTTTTATTAATTTTATTATTTATTGACCTTAAGCTCAAATAATTTAACTAATAATAAAACGAAAAAATTTAAACTAAACGAAAAAAAAAAAACAAAATTATATAACATATTATATTTATAAAAGTATAATAAAATGTTAATGTTTTTGTAGAAAAGAAATCGCCATTAGTAATATAGTATTGTAGTATGTAGTGTAAATCGACTTTAATCGAAATTGAAATCGAATGAAATATAAAGCTCCTATAACTTCCAAATCTGAAAAGGTTTGCAATTCTTTTTTCATTTCCCAAAAATTTTAAAATAATTAAAGCTAAAAAATTCCATTTGACTTTGATAATACAGACAATTTCAGTTTTAAATGAATTCATTTTTCATCACATACCGGATTATTATAAACATACCTCTTAATTGAGGTATGTAGCTGCTGGTCTTAAATAGACTGTTAAGAAAACAAAACGGCTGTAATAAGTGTACCTTCAAATGACTTCTGAGAAAACCAAAACGCTAATGCTAGGTACACACTTTGGAATGTGTTTACGAAATACGTTTAACGTTTATGTTGCACACACTGTCAAATTACACACACTAGAACTAACAAATAAACCATAACCGAAATTAAATCATACACATTTGCTTACAAGTTGCTTGTTTTCAATAAACTAAACCAGTAAAAACATTAAACAATGATTCAACTACTGGATCCAAATCAATGTAACAAGAAAATATCAAAATATTTTGATATTTTTGAAACCTCGGAACGGAACACGAAATAAAACCATAAACACGAGTACACACTATGTACACAACAACGAAACATGTTCAAAAGTGTTTATCTAGCATAAGAAGTGCCGATCAAAAACGTCTATTAGTGGAAAATAATACAAGGTTTCAAACGGTTTTCAAGCAATAGGTTGCTATGATGCCTTAGCTGCCACAATATTATTTATTTGTCTGATTCGCCTTCACTTAAATAAAACAGCAAACGTAGCAAATCATGTCAAACAACAGCAAAATGTGGCCATATATGCTATGATTACTTGTTTGCAAGGCTTGCAAGAGCGTTTGCAACAAAGAATGATTACCGCTTATACTTTAATTTTTGTCAGTTCTACATATTTTGTGAATTAAAAATACTATTCAAAGTGTTGTGAAGTTAAAACTATTGTGATTATAAAAAATATAAAAATCATGTTATGGCGGCATTCCGTTTAATCGATTGGCGTATCACGTAATTGTTTTTCGTACGATTACAGATACAATAACGTATGTGGCTATTCGAGAAATTAATATTCTCTGTCTTGGAATTTCATTTAAAAAACATTTTTGTTTTTTTGAAGAATTTCCTTTTCGAACGGAATTGAACTCTGTGACATACTGATAATTTTCTATAAAAATTTTGGGAAATTATTTTATTATATTTTAATGCCTATATTGGTTTAAATTCTAGGCTGTTTTAATATTTAAATAAATCCAAAGAGAATTAAGTTTTCTAACATGAGTTTTTTTTTTTAGTGATTTTTTTTATTATTATTATTATTAAAAAAATATTTTAAATATAAAATCTTAAATTTGTACTCCAATCCTCTTTATTCTGTTCATAAATACATACTTTCTCAAAAAAATATACACTATACTTATGTAATTACTTTGTCTCAATGCATGTTTTAATCGTTAAGTCTTCTTTTCCGATAATCTTTATTATTTATTTTTTCTTTCTTTTAACTATTTGTACAAAGCCTTTGGTTATTTTTGACTGTATCACACGACATGTCTTCACCGTTTTTATTTTTTATGCTATTATTTTATTTAAATATCTTTAGGAATTTATGTTTTTCTAATACTCAAAATTTTTAGACTGGTTGCTGTTTACAATATTTTTTTTTTTTTTTTGCACTCTAAATTTGGTCTAAAACTGCAGAAATAAAAATATATGTATATACGAGTATATACACATATACATATTCTTAAGTTTATTTATTTTTTTTTTTTAATATCCAATTAAATATTAACTAATTTTTTATAACCACAATATATTTACTCTTCCACATTTAAACTTTTATGATATCCTAGGAATTAAATTTGAATAAATGTTACGAATATTATTTAAAATAGTTTCAAAAACATATGTGAAACTTGATAGATATGTGACATTATTACTCCGCTAATTAAAAGTTTGACCCCAAACAAAAATTGAGTTTTTTTTTGCGAGTGAGGTAAAAATGTCTTCGCACCAACAACTGCTTCGAGTGGTGAATATACTAAAACAATCCCTCCTCCTCTGGTTATAATACCTTCCCGGAACCGCTTTCCGCATTACATCAGGAATTTGAGTTTTAATTTTAAAATCTATATGTAGTTTCTTTGTTATTATTAATTAAAATATTTAAATTGAGTCTTTTTGTTTTAAAATCAATATCGATTTAAATAAAGTATTAAAAAATTCAGTTAAAAAATTTAGTGTAAAAACTCCCTATATTTAGCAAAAAGTGTAAATAAATTTGTTTATTTTAATTATTATGAAATTATCAAACTAACGCATTAATTCATTTAAATAAATCACTTGCAAATCCTAAAAAAAAAGACGAATAACAACAAATATAAAAGTTGGAAACCAAAAAAATGTGTATTCAAGTAAGGGTTCATTAGTCCTTGCGTTTTGTAGTCGTTTTATTATGTTGTTTAGTTTGCAGCCATTGCTTTTCCCGTATTGCCTTTAGAGATGTTAAATTTGAAGATGTTTCACCAAACGCCATAACTTTAAAAATTGTTTGGCGTCCTAATCTTCTAATTGGCGATAGATTTATAAAGTCATTGTATATTTTTTTTTCTATTTTAAATCATCCATGAATTTGAAGAATAGAATTTAAAATGCAACTGTGTTGACGAGAGTATTTTTAAGCACTTATTTTTCATTAAAACTCGTCTCCGAAATAGAAAGTAACCTTAACTTCTTGAAAAATTATAAGAAATTTTTAATTCTTACAAAAGAAGACACTGCGAAATGTTTTGACGATAAAGTGAATAATGCCTAAATATAAAAAATTCTAAAATTTGGTAAGTTTTAACCATAAAAGTTTTTTATTGCCTCCAAGGTATTTATTTGGCATCTTTTAAATGAAAATCTAACAATTACAGCGATTTATTCCAATTTTTTTGCGACGTTTAGCACTTCCAAATAAATTTACTTTCCCTGATTTAAAAAATGTTGTATTTTTTTGTCGTAATCTTAAAACCAAAATCTGTTGGGGATTTTTTGCATTAAAGAACGAATGCAACTGGTGTGTTGTCAATTGTCAATCTAACATTTGTGGATACATCTTTTCACTCTAGATAAACCTTTTAAACCATATAAATTAATATATTTTTCACTAAATTACTTAACACTAGAAAGACGGAAGCTTTTTATATACCTAAAAACATATAAAATCCCAATAAATGCACGTATTTCCGGAAATGATGTTGTCCAATCGTACCCCAAAATTCGGCTGCCTTCTTCTTCTGTGCACTTTTGTATATGTTTGATAATATAGTTATCTATTATCAACGAGAATGCACTGACAAGATTATCTGCCATAATGTTCCTTTTTGCGTAGCCTGTTGGCCCTTTCACACCCTTGAAAACTCAAGTAGATGATGACCTTCCAGGAATACCACCTTCGGCAATTTTTCTCCACACAGTAACATCGACAGCTGTTTCGGTTTCCTGAATGGTGTTTTCAGTTTCTTCATCAGAATCTGAACTATTTAGCACCCAACACCTTCTCCTGGGCACATTGTTGACACTTTACTTTTCGTCGTTGGCGATCGTATCACTTTGAACCTAATCCGATTCATCTTCAGATGATAGTTCCCAATTTGTTGCATCCGATTCTATATCGGAACATTCTGCACCTATGTTCCTTAGCTTTTCCAATAATTCTCTTCTCTTCGACATTTCCTTAGGGCTCAAAAGAAATCAACTGAACATACTGTTAGACCGACTATCACTCCATAATGCAGGTCGGTCCAAAGACAAAATGTGCCTTATCAATATTTAGAGGTAGAGAAATCGTTGGCAGCGTAATTGTTACTCTCCTCAACTTCTGAATGGCAGTTATAATCGTATATGATAATAGCGTATATTTATTGTGATGAGAAAGAGAGAGTCAAAGTCTTTTTGGATCATTATGATTATTTGAATGGTTTCACTTGTAACCGTATATGGTATTGATGCTGATGTTTAGGTCAGAGTCGGGGATATAAAAGTAACATAACTCGCGTTCAAGGGGAATGAGATGCGTGAGCAGGCTTGGCATAAAGATTCGAATAACAAGTCACGTACGAGTAACGGTAATCAAAAAATATATAAACTGTTATGCGAATTTGGAGCCAATCCGGTCATATAAGAAATTTACTCAACCCAATAATAAAAGTCATTTGATTATTTAAAATTTCCCAAGCAGTTAAAATGACTGCTTTTCGGCAATACAAATATAACACATATATATACCGGAAATGAAAGAGAGGGGGAGGCAACTACTATGATTAATAAACGCATTTATATGTTGTACAAAAAGTCACAAAATTCTAAGAAACTGTGTCTTTATATACACAATTGTTTTTCTGATTTAAATTGGAAAGCAGTCAAAATGACTTGCTTCGGCAATCTAGTGTTAAGTTAGCTAGCTAAAGGCTATGAGTTGATTGTGATTATGAAGTTAGGGTAATGTGGATTACCATTTTGTATTTTTGATATTATGACTACAATATTAGGAGACACTAAAAATTGTGTTCTCATTAATTGGTAGATCTGTTGCATATATATACGTCTGTGCACAAATTGTATATGATTGCGTAGAAAAATTTTATGTTCGGAATTTCTAAAGCATTTTAAATAACGTAACAAAACGTAACTTGGCGTGTGTTGTGGACCACCTTAGACAAATTTCAGGTTTTTTAATGAAGACATTGTTTTGATGTTAAAGCTAACTGTATATAAAAACTCACCAACTCACCTAAAAAAATGTACATGTTTTTTGTAGCATTTACAAGTTGCTCAAACAAAATGATAAAACGTACATAAGCATTCATTTAGTCAGTCTTGTCATGTCTCTTTTAATCCACATAAGACGTATTGTCCACAATATCCGAAGTTCCTATACTCTTTATTACAAAGGAGTTTCTGAAGCTAGATACTTGAACTCAAAGTTATTTTTTAATTTGAAATATAACAATTTTTTTGTTTACTTAGTAGGGACATAAATACTGTTACTAATATGGTGGGCTATAAAACAA
Organism: Metopia argyrocephala; assembly: GCA_963576795.1. Taxonomy (NCBI): domain Eukaryota; kingdom Metazoa; phylum Arthropoda; class Insecta; order Diptera; family Sarcophagidae; genus Metopia; species Metopia argyrocephala. The sequence goes on along the minus strand of OY756209.1, from coordinate 97,679,547 downwards.
AAACTAATGAGTGGTTTTGGAAAAAAAATTTTTTTTGTATAAATATATGTATATATATTGATATGTTGGCCAGTCATCAATGGCTGTACGCACCTTATCCATTGGAAAATTAGCTGCAGCTCAAATCAGAGCTGTATTAAGCGAATCAATGTTATGGTATCTTTAGTAGGAAATCACAATTTCTAATCCAAAAGATTCACATCAGGGCTGTCAGATGGCCAATCTTTAGAGCATATAAAAGCTGGCAAATTGTTTCGAAGCCTGATCTGTCGTTTTAGACTTATGAGCTGGTGCAGAATCTTGTCTAAGGCTGTTTTTGGAACAGGGAATTGTTAAGCGGCTTCACTACTGTTTCTAAAACGGTTTTCTTGGTAAACTTTGGCCGACGTTTTGAACCCTAGTTCTCAGAAATACAAGTCAGTCATCCCATCGTAAGAGACACCCCACCAAACCGACCCGTGGAATGAGTTCTGATGCATAACCGGGCATAAACCCTACCATTTTGTTTGTTAAACTTTGCCTGTACGGTAAATATTTTTATATCAGCAAACAAGATTTTTTTATGCAAGTTATCAGCGTACTACACCAAAAGACATTTGAATATTTCTATCTTATTTTTTCTAAAGCTGCTGCCAACAAATTGCCTGTACGCCGTTTGAAAGTTCCAAGAACCAAGTATTTTTTGAAAATACAACTCATGGGCTTTTGTGTGATTTTCATCTCACATGCCATGATTTTCTGTTTCCGGAGAAGATTTCGTTAAATTCTTGCTTTGACGGCATTGATTACGTGTTCGAACGGTACGTGATCGGCCCGACCGGGGGCGATCTTTTATATCTCCGGTCTCCTCGAACAATTATATGCACCTGTAGACGAAAATGCGACTAATGCCTAGCGGGCGGAGCATAAAAAGTGGTATAATTTCGATACGGGTTTCTTTATCTGACCACTCCATGTCTAAACTTAACATAATTTCAAGTTACCCTAACGAACTAACGCTATAGAGGTTACCTTTTAAAAAACATGTGGTAATTAAAGGGTATGTTTAATTTTACTATTCTATTGAGTATGTTCAAAGTAGTAACAGTATTTATGTCTGTTCTAAGTAATTATTAAAACTAATTTCGATAATTAGTACTTTACAACCTTAAGGCTAGGTTCCCACTATCGGCCCATTGTAGCAATATTTCTTATGTATTGCTCATTTGGACGCACACAATTTTTCTTTTTAATTTTTAATGAAAATTTTCTTGTCATATTAAGTGGCAATTATACATACTCCTCCTTCCTTCTTTCAATTTGCATAATTTGAGAACTTGACCATTTTTTTTTGATTTTTTGTTTTTAGCAGAACTTCATTTTCTATAACCAAAATTATTTCTTGTTATTTTCATTTCTCTATTATTCCCAAATTAACTCACACAACAAGATTTTGTTACACATCCATACATACATATTAATCAATAACAATAGATTAATGAAAAAAAAGTTTTAATAAAACTGAAGGAAATATATACATATTTTATTTCTTTTTTCTTTCGATGTTTTTTCTTTTTCTATTTTTAAAAAATACACAATTGCATAAAAACTTAAAACCAACAAAAAATGCAATATCGCTGTTATTGTAATAATTTAACAAAATCAAAACAAAAATAAAAATAAATACCAAAACACACACTATTAAATGCAAATTTTGTATAAAATATCGTAAATTATACATTATGTGTAATAAAAAAATATAAAATAAAATGCTTAAAATAAAACAACAGATCGCGCTCAGGTGAAAGTAGTATGTTGCAAGCTCAGCCGCAGCAGCATCAACAACAACAGAATACAACACAAAAATCTACATCAAGATCTGGCAAAAAACGTGCTGCATCAAATAAATCCCAGCTGAACTCTGGTGACAATACAAATCCGCCACAAGAGAAATTATCAAAAACATCCACATCATCAGCTGCAACATCAAGCGCTTCATCATCATCTTCTAATGTCACAACAACTACAACGTCATCATCCCCGGTGCCCCAGCACTTACAAGCGCAACAGCATTATCGAAATGAATTGACAACACCAACACCACCACCCACAGCACCGTCGCCATTATCATTGCCACCACCTAGTAGTACACCAACACCCTCAACACGTACTTCAACACCAACATCTACACCAACGACAACCCCATCACCCTCTCCCATAGTTATGTTGCAAAGTGGTAATAATACTGCCAATGAACACAGTCCTCAATCAAGTGCTGTAACAAGGCAACAAGCAGCTGCATCTTCTACAGCAGCATCCTCGTCTTCTTTACAAAACAATGCTGTTTCAGCTTCTGGTGTAGGAGCAATGACACGCAAAAATACCGCTTCATCATCATCATCACCCTTGCCGATACAATCATTAAATGTTGCAGCAACCAATCTAACGACAAAAAGCAATAATAGCAACAAGCATAACAATAATAATATGAATAATAACAGCAACAATGACCAAAGCATTTCCTCTTCCAATTTTCACTCTATAACGTCTAGTAGTAGTAGTAATAATAATAACAATAGCAATAATTCTCTTAAGAATTCAAACATCAACAACAACACTGCAACAGCAACAGCAAGTAGTCTTATTAGTAGCAGTAGCAATAATAACAATAACAGTAACCATAATAACAATAGTAGTAACAATTGTAGTAATAATTTGACAAGTAGTAATAGTACAGGCAATACAGATATTGCTGCCAGTAGCTCATCCTCTGCAGCAACAACACCACAATCGAATAGTAAACCATTAAATAAAAAAATGTTGAGAGCCCAGCAAAGTCATATGCAACAAATGGCTGCGGCTCAGGCTTCAGTGAATGCCACCTCTACATTACAAACAAAACATCAGCAGCAACATGTATCGCCTGAGCGTTTGACTAAATCCAACAACCAAAATAACCATAAAAATAATTCCAATAATAATAACAACAGCGGCAATAATAATACAATTGTTAGCAATACTGCATCTAATGCTTCTACTTCTGCTTCTTCTAAATTAAATTCTTCTAACAATGCAGGCACTCTTACCTCTCCATCTTCTTCACACTCCTCTAAATCCGCCTCCAATAATTCTTCCACTAATACTAACTCAAATAATTTATGCTCTTCTTCAGCTTCTAACACAAATACTATTAATGCTTCTTCTTCCTCTTCATCATCATCCTCTTCAAATAAACAACAACAATTGCGACAAAAACAACAGCAACAACAAAATGTTGCTGTTGCATCTAGCAATAATAATAACAACAACAATAATAATAATAATAGTCATAACAATGATAATAATAATGATATTATAGAAATATTGCCATTAACCACAATTTCTACAAATTCTCTCTCTTCTTCTACCCTGCCTATATCTACAACACCAACAACAACAACTACTACTGGTATTCAAAATAATAACAATCCAAACACCACCAATACTACTACTACTACTACTACTACCACAACCAACAACACACATTCAAACACTAACAATAATCACAACAACAACAACACAAACGCTACTATTGCTACGAATTCTGCTAATAAACTAAACAATAACACCAACAACAACACCAACACCACCAACAATAAACACCAAACCAATAAATCATCACCATCAACAACCGCTTCCTCTTTAACAACATTATCATCACCATCCGTGCCATCATCAACATTGTCAAACACTAGAACTCCTGACAGTGGTGTTTTCTCTTCCTCATCGTTTAATATCAGCAATGCTAGTACTGCTAGTTCATGTTCATCGTCCTCGTTATTAAGTGGCGGTGGCCTGAAATTTTCCTACGAACCCCAACCTGGCTCAATATCATCTCTACCGCCCAGTATTGATACAAACCTACCAGCACACATTACTACCATTAAAGACTCACCACCTAGTTCTCCCGGCTCAGAGGCTGGCTCACAACGCAAACGCGGCCGTAAAGCAAAGGACACAAATGTTACTACTACCACCAACACTAACTCCAATATAGCCAATGATCTCAAAGATATTAAAGTATTTCAAAACGGTGCTTCATCACTGCCGTCATCAACAGTAATCACATCTATGTCTACTGTAACTGCAGCTGCAGCAGCTGTCTCTTCGTTGGCGTCGGTTAATACAACTACAACACCTACAACCATATGTGTTACATCGGCTGCACATATGTTGGGCAATCAATTAAATCCAAATAGCAGTGTGGCTCAAAAATTATCAGATCAATTGAATATGGAAATCCAGGATCATAGCGTCTATTCAGCTGAGACGACAGCACCGCAATTCGTAGGTGTGCCATTTCCCGGAAAGATGGTAAGTTTAACTATTATTATTATTATTGTTATTTATTATTTAGACACTTAATTGCAAGCACAAGAAATAAAAGCAGTAATTTATGTAATAAATTATTATTTCAGTTTGAGTTAAAGAGCATAAGTTTGAATGCATTAAAATCGTTGTTGTTATTATTACTCAATATCATTTATTTGCAAACAGTTCGTTAGTGCGGATTTACACATTTTACATTTTACAAAACTTTTAGCTTTTTGCACTTGTAAACCACAATTTCTACAATTACAAGTTCTTGTATACCTATCTTGTGATATTAATTTTAAAATTCTTATATGTTATTACTCAAAATGCTTAAATCGAATATATAAAAATTAATATACATTTTGATGTCACCACTAACCGCGAAAAGGGATGGGTCGATTACACCTAAAATTCCAGGGTACGCTGGGGATAGTCTGTAGATTATTTGTGTGACATTTAGATTTTCCTATATATTCGCATACAAATTAAATGTACAATGTTTCCATATTATGCTTAATACCGACCTCAGACATTGCAACATATACGCTGCTTCATAATCGACAAAAAGGTGGTATGTGTCGATTTTTTTTTTTCATGGGTCTTTTCCAGGGGGCAATTTGTAATAAGCAAACAATGTGATATAGTTTGTTTTATAACATAAAGGGTGTTTTTATTGAGGTATAGAACTTTAAGTTGGCATCACTTTTTTAACTGGCGGCCATTTTGTCAGCTGTCAAGTGATTAATATTTAGTTTGGTTTGCCATTTCATCATGAACAGGTTGACAAAAGAACAACGCTTGCAAATCGTGCAAATTTATTTCGAAAATAATGGTTCAGTTCGCAAAGTTTACCGCAAGCTCCGTCCATTTTATGGTCGACATAATCGTCCATCAGAGCAATTAATTCGGTTAACCATGGATCGTTTTCGCACTACGTTTACTCTATGTGATAATACGCATCCGCAGAGACGTCGAACAGTGCGCACCGAAGAAACAATTGCCGCTGTAGAGCAAAGTGTTGAAGAGAACCCGAATGAATCGATTCGCCACCGTGCACAGCAATTGGAGCTTTGTCCATCAACTTTATTGAAGATTTTGCGCAAAGATCTTGGCTTGCGACCTTACAAGATCCAGCTTGTGCAAGAATTAAAGCCGCGAGACCATGCAATGCGTCGTGATTTTGGTGTATGGGCCGAAAATGAGATTGATCTCGATGCTGATTTTCATCGCAAAATTTTGTTCAGTGATGAGGCTCATTTTTGGTTGAATGGCTACGTCAACAAGCAAAATTGCCGCATTTGGAGTGAAGAGAATCCACATGAGACCCTTGAGACGCCATTACATCCACAAAAACTGACTGTTTGGTGTGCTCTATGGGCTGGTGGAGTCATTGGGCCATACTTCTTCCGAAATAATGCTGGAGAGTCAGTTACCGTTAATGGAGACCGGTATAGAGCCATGATAACCGACTATTTTGTTCCCGAATTGGATGGCATGAATGTGGATTAGTTGTGGTTCCAACAAGACGGCGCTACATGCCACACAGCGCACGTCACAATCGATTTATTGAAGGAAACATTCGTTGAGCGCATAATTTCGCGGAATGGACCTGTCAATTGGCCACCAAGATCGTGTGATTTAACACCATTGGATTATTTTCTTTGGGGATATGTGAAGTCGCTCGTCTACGCCAACAAACCAGAAACGTTAGGGGACTTGGAAGCCAACATTCGTGGCGTAATTGCCAAAATACGGCCCCATATGCTCGAAAAAGTGGTTGAAAATTGGACCTGTAGAATTGGCTTTATTCGAGCTAGCCGCGGCGGCCACATGCCCGAAATCATATTTAAACATTAATGGCATAAAATTAACCTTCCAATAAAGCCAAATTGATGGACATTAAAACCATTTTCTTCTCAATTCGAAGTTCTATACCTCTAAAAAAACACCCTGTACTAGCAGACCCGGCAAACGTTGTTTTGCCTAGAAAAGTACGGTTTTTGTGTATATTTAAAATACAGGTACAGGATCAGGTACAGGTAATATTTTAGGGAGATCGGTGCAGATAATTTATTTTTATTTACAAAAAAATATGAAAATGTGAATAAGAATATCATTGAAACACTCTGTGATAAACAATATTTTTCGTTTTGTTGTCATACTACATAATTTCGGTATCTTACCAAGCTTAAAAGCATTATGTATAACAACTATTTAAATAAACAACAGAACATAATTTACCTGTTTGGGGGAATAACTTCCCCTTCCCCTAAAAAATATAATTCTAAGTATTCCTACTTGAATATTCCTTGAAAGCTTTATGTGTTACACTTTTTTTAAAGAGCATTAAAATGTGTTCTACCTTCTGCGTGAATACCCCTTCCTCTCGGATTAAGCAGTATCATAAAAGCTAGTGCTGGAAGCATTCTTACCATGTTTAAAGGCTTTATTGGGGAACATAAACAGGGTTTTAAGTTCACGAAAAAAGTGTTATTCTGCTTATTTGGCCAGAGACCATTCCGACTTGGTACGAATCATCGAAATCGGTCCAAGCGTTCTTGAGTTATAAGCGTAGTAACTAACGCCAGTTTCTTTTATGTATATAGAGAAGATAATAACATAGATATGTAAAAAATAAATAATTAAAACCAAACAAAATATATAATAACTTTACTGACCTCTTTTTATAAATAATAATAAATCTCTTTTTTCGAGCTTAAGGTCTTAATATTAATTATTAATGTTTTGGCACAGCAAAGTAGACAAACTATACTGGGACTTATTAAAATTTACTAAATTTTGATAAAACAAAATGTTTATTTTTATTGAAATTTGTATATTTATTGTTCGGTTTGCTATTACATACATATATAAAAATTTTATACGATGCATCGAAAATAGAGATGCTTTTATTACATCGCAAAACATCGATGTAAATTCACGATGCATCGAAAAAAACATCGGTGTATTTTTTCGCGACCATCCCTAGTTCATGACATCACTTATTTCTATTATCTTACGTCAAAAATCTAAAATAAAAGAAAGTATTTAGGCATGTTCTGAAAATTATGTAATTTTGAAATCACTCAAGTGATTTTTTGGTGTTCTGAAAATCACAAGCCTTTTAGCTTTTACAAGTGATTTTCATTGTTCTAAATCACACACTTAAAGCTTTTTTGTTTCGTTTATACAGCTGCCAGATTCATTGCTTCCATTTGAATTGAAATTCAAAAATTAACTAATCTGTGTTAAAAGTTTTACAATATATTAATTTTTATGGACAAATTTAATAAATTTTTGTTTTTAATAACTAATTTAATTGACAAATTTAGTCAAATAATGCACAATATAAAAAAAAAATTGTGATATCCTCGTAACTCTAAAAATCTTTTTGAAAAATAAAAGCAAATTGTGAAAAATGTAAACAAAACAAAAAAAATTTAATGTGTTTGATAATTTGGAATTTTTCTGTATGAAATTATAGTTTTTTATTGAAGAAATCAGAGTTGGGTTTATTGCATTGAATTTATAATGCATTATCGTTTCCACTACCACTAAACCACTTAGTATTAATGCAGCAATATTGCAGCCACCACTAAATGGGGGGTCGTGGCATAGTGGTTGAGCGCGTGCACAGAAACTCAAAGGACCGAGGTTCAAATCCCAGCGAAGGAGAAAAATAAAAAATTAATTTGCGGTTTTTCCAAAATTATAATTAACAAAAAAATAAGAGGTTCCCCCCCCCCACCTCCAAGAAATCCATCTTCACGAAACCGCTCCCTGGCATTTCCAGCCTATTCCATCAAGAAAACGAATGATCAGGAGTACAGCGCCATCTCCTGGGAAGATAATAACTAACCTACCTAAAAAAGATGCTCACCACTCACATTCAACATCCACATGGGGCAATTGCTGTTGATCATGTAAAGGTGAAGGTATAACACTGGCCTTTTCGTGATCAAATTGACAGCAATTTGTCCCATTGACATAAGGCGCTTAACATCTATGTATATCTATGTATTTCTATGTATCTATGTATATCTATGTATTCAACATTCCAATACAATGCACTGCATTTAGTAGTTTACTCCTGAGTATTGGTCTTAAAATAAAAAAAAAAATAAAAAAAAAAAGAAATAGTTAACCACTAAATAAAACCATTTTAGTGGTAGTGGAAATTTATTGCATTAAAAAAAAACAAATTTAGTGGTAGTGGAAATTTATTGCATTAAAAAAAACAAATTTAGTGGTAGTGGAAATTTATTGCATTAAATAAAAAAAATTTAGTGGTAGTGGAAATTTAATGCATTAAAAAAAACAAATTTAGTGGTAGTGGAAATTTATTGCATTAAATAAAAAAAATTTAGTGGTAGTGGAAATTTAATGCATTAAAAAAACAAATTTAGTGGTAGTGGAAATTTATTGCATTAAATAAAAAAAATTAGTGGTAGGGGAAATTTATTGCATTAAAAAAAACAAATTTAGTGGTAGTGGAAATTTAGTGCATTAAATAAAATAAATTTAGTGGTAGTGGAAATTTATTGCATTAAATATAAAAATTTTAGTGGCAATGGAAATTTATTGCATTAAATATATCGATTTTAGTGGTAGTGGAAATTTAGTGCACTAATTTTGAATAATTAGTGGTAATGGAATATAACTCCATTGGCACTATAGTGGAATGGAAATTTAGTTCCATTACCTCAGTTCCACTATCGTTTTAATATACCTTCATATATGGATATAATATTAATATATGCATACATAGCTCAAGTTAATGTCAAAATAAATTGTAGTGAATGTTATATTCTTAATTTACTAAGTCCGCCTGTATAAAGTAAATAATTGTTGTTATTGTTTTAATAAGAATTTTAGTACTTTCAAATGTAATAAATTATTCGGTTCACCATAGGTAAGATTTTTATGGCGCGGACAGTTAATATTGCCAGCCGCTAATCATCAGAATTAGTGCACTAAATTTTCATTACCACTAAAATCGATTCACTTAGTGCACTAAAATTCCACTATTACTAAATTTGTTTTATTCAATGCACTAAATTTCCACTACCACTAAATTCGTTTTATTTAATGCATTAATTTTCCACTACCACTAAAATGGCTTTATTTAGTGGTTAAATATTTCCATTTGCATTTAGTGGTGGCTGGAATATTGCTGCATTAATACTAAGTCGTTTAGTGGTAGTGGAAGCGATAATGCATTATAAATTCAATGCAATAAACCCAACTCTGTATGTAGTATTTATTTTGAGTGTTCCATTTTAAAAGATATTATTTTGAAACCTTCTTTAATATTATCACAACCAATCCAATGATATTAGAAATTAATAATTTAATTGAAAATATTTTGTTATAGCGTAATATTTCAACACCGGCTGTACCATCAACTTCTGCGACTGCTACTGGTCCTAGTCCCTTGGCCTCAATGTTTGGCAGTGGTGCTAATGGGAATTTAGCAATACCACAAAGTCTAGAACAATTACTTGAGAGACAATGGGAGCAGGGATCACAATTTCTTATGGAACAAGCTCAGCATTTTGACAGTAAGTTTTTTTTAAACCCCAATTAAAAATTAAAAAAAAAACTAAAAATAATACTTTTTTTTGTTTTGCAGTTGCCTCTCTGTTATCATGTCTGCATCAACTACAAACAGAGAACATACGGTTAGAAGAGCATGTTTCTAGTTTAATTGCAAGACGTGATCATTTATTGGCTGTAAATGCTAGATTAGCTATACCATTAAATACAAATACAACACAGAGTCAAGGTAAGTAAGATGATGATGTATATAAAAAGAAATCATCCAATGCTTATATAATCCCTTATTAAAAAAAAAAAAAACAAAAATAAGAGAATAAAGGGATATTTAATAGGGGATGTACATATATATTAAATAATACGGGTCCCTACAAAGCAAAACAAAAGAAACCTTAAACTCTGTGTCTGTTTCCTACTTCTTCTAACCTCTAATAATGCGACTTTCACTGATATGAAACGTAATAAGGAAAAATAAAAGCCAAATTTGTTTGTAGTTCTTACTCAAGCAATAAATATTCCTCTGTTAAACAAAGATTATAATCGTACAAAAAAATATATATGTTGTATATAATTTAAAATTATACTTAAAGAAACAATTTTTAAGCTAAAAAAACGAAAAGAAAATTATTTAAGTGACTAGATGAGTTTTATATTAGAATACTTCTTGATTAAAGTTAAGTTTTTTATTTTTATTTAAATAACATACAATTACTATTAAATGAAATATTTTGCAAAATAAATATTTTATTTTGCTTATTGTATATTTAAAACCAATATTGGCTGAAATGAATACTTATTTTGTTATGTCTATTTGTTTAATTAATTCTATAATTTGTATATACACAAATATTTATAACAAGAATCCACACAACCACACCTCTGCAACTATATATACATGTGTATATAGTTATATATACTTATACTAGATATATATAGTTATATATCGCCATATTAAATGCAAACGGACGTAACTACACTTTTTGTTTTTTTACAAGAGAAGCAAAAAACCTTAAAATAAAAAAGTTTGTAAATCCTGAAAATCTTATAATTTTCAGGATAGAGATATAAGGATTAGCATTCCTATATACAACAAATGAGTTTCTATATAAGGTTTTCATATAAATATGTATGTAAATATGTCTTCTTGCATTTAGAAATACACGCACTTGGAGTTACGTCCGTTTGAATTTCGTTAATAAAATCGTCATTTTTGATCGTGGGAATCTAAAATTTTGTATGTATATGTATTTTGATAAAACGAACCATAATTAATAAAAAAAAACTCAATTTCGAAATTTTGTGTCCATTTGCATTTGATATGACGATATACTCATATATATTATAACATAAAAAATACAGTATATATGTATGTATGTATTATAATTTATATTTTATATATGTTTATGTATTTATATTGATCCCCCTTTTTACAACTTTACAATTAATATTTAATAAAAATTGTCCTAACATTCAAAATTTTTCTATCTTTATGCTACTTTTCTGCATAAATAACTAGTAATTAGTACATATATAGTAAGTCTTAAATAATTATTACATTATATCATACTTTATATATATACATATGTTTATACATACATATGTATGTATATATGTAAATACATACTTGAAAATAACTAATTTAAATATCATTTAAATTTATTATTAGCTTTTATACATATGTATGTTCTTAACTTTTTTTTTTTAAATAAAAGTCTATTTTACTTTTTTAAGTTCATTTGTTTAAAAAATAAATAAAAATTGATTCAGTACTATTAAATATAAAACAAACAAAAATCATTTCAATAAAGAAAACAAAAGGAAAAAAAATACAGCGAGTTTTGTATTTTGTATTTTGAATTTATTTTATTTATTTTTTTATTTTGGTGGCGCATGTATTTCATGTACATATATAACATATGTATGTATGTATATCTGTTTTATTGTTTCTTCTTCACAATGGCTTCTTGTTGGTTTATTGGTTTCATACATAATTCTCCCTTCATTTACAAATTTTTTTTATATACATACATATAATTACTTTATATTAAATAATTTCAATTCCTGCACTCGTATTTACTTAATACACATATAATTTTTTTTTATTAGATATTTTATGTATGACAATTTTCAAAACTGTAACCATCTATTTCACAGCTAAAATACATTAATTTATCAAAGTTGCATTAATAAATAAACCGTTGATTGTTATGAAAGGTATTGACTAATCCTGGTATTTTTCGGTTTTTCAATATCTCTATAAAGATATTTATCGCACATTAAAGGAAAAAGATAGCAAAAAACCTTATTGAAATTTGAAGAAGTTTTTATATCTACCCTTCAGATGAACTTGAGGAAGCTGGTGATACTACAAATTTCTTACTAAAGAATAACTTGAAAACCTGTTGCGATTTTCAAAGCTTTGTGTCATATTATTGATTACAGCCGTAAACATGTTCTGCTTGAATTTGCTATGTAGTCTGTATGTTGAGTATCGCCTTCTTACGTTAAAGATGAATGGTTCATAAAGCTCCTTCTTAAACTATTGTGCAATAGTTAATATCAATTTGGTAGAAATGTCAGAGCAAAAAACAAACTAAATACAAAGTATACAAAATTTACATTTATTCTAAATTAAAAGTAGCGTATTTTTCAACGTTGTACCTATTGGAGAAAAATTGCAATAATTGCATGATATAAAAAATTAAATTAAAAGTTAATTTTTATATTAATTAAATTGTCGTAAGAATATGCAGAAAATCAAGCAATCTGTGTCAAACAGACTAAATAATATATTAGCGAATACCGAGATTTTAGAATTAATAGCAATATTCTGTTTTGTAAAGTTTGCAATAAGCCAGTGTCAGCAAATAAAATATTTACCATAAAACAACACCATAACGCAAGAAATTAAGCTAGGAAACGTTTGCTTTCAAATTTGCACCAATTACTTCCGTTGATGTCGAAAAAAGTTTCTCGATGTACAAGAGCGTTTTACGACAAAGCTTCATGTTTCAAAATTTGAGCAATATGATTGTTATTTATTGCAACAATAATTTAAATTAATTTTTTTCTTTTTTATTTTTGTATTCTTGTCAGTCTGATTTTTTTGACATTTATTTTTGTGTGTTAATTTTGCAATTAAAAAAAGTATATCGCTTTTTGAGTTATGTCACTCTTCTCGCAAATGAGCGATATGTATATATAAAGGAACTTTATTTTATCTGGTTGGTGGCTAATTGTTACTTTTCATGTTTTCAAATTTTTGAAAAAAAATATACGTAATTTCACATCAACATATGTACATATGTATTATGAGTTTTATAGAGCATGTTTTTAACGCCTAAAAGTGTTTTTTCAATGCATATTTTAGGCGCTTAAAACTAATTTTATAGGGCATATATGTATAGGGTGTTTTTTATTGAGGTATAGAACTTTAAGTTGGCATCACTTTTTTAACTGGCGGCCATTTTGTCAGCTGATTAATATGTCAAGTGATTAATATTTAGTTTGGTTTGCCATTTCATCATGAACAGGTTGACAAAAGAACAACGCTTGCAAATCGTGCAAATTTATTTCGAAAATAATGGTTCAGTTCGCGAAGTTTACCGCAAGCTCCGTCCATTTTATGGTCGACATAATCGTCCATCAGAGCAATTAATTCGGTTAACCATGGATCGTTTTCGCACTACGTTTACTCTATGTGATAATACGCATCCGCAGAGACGTCGAACAGTGCGCACCGAAGAAACAATTGCCGCTGTAGAGCAAAGTGTTGAAGAGAACCCGAATGAATCGACTCGCCACCGTGCACAGCAATTGGAGCTTTGTCCATCAACTTTATGGAAGATTTTGCGCAAAGATCTTGACTTGCGACCTTACAAGATCCAGCTTTTGCAAGAATTAAAGCCGCGAGACCATGCAATGCGTCGTGATTTTGGTATATGGGCCGAAAATTAGATTGATCTCGATGCTGATTTTCATCGCAAAACTTTGTTCAGTGATGAGGCTCATTTTTGGTTGAATGGCTACGTCAACAAGCAAAATTGCCGCATTTGGAGTGAAGAGAATCCACATGAGACCCTTGAGACGCCATTACATCCACAAAAACTGACTGTTTGGTGTGCTCTATGGGCTGGTGGAGTCATTGGGCCATACTTCTTCCGAAATAATGCTGGAGAGTCAGTTACCTTTAATGGAGACCGGTATAGAGCCATGATAACCGACTAATTTGTTCCCGAATTGGATGGCATGAATGTGGATGAGTTGTGGTTGCAACAAGACGGCGCTACATGCCACACAGCGCACGTCACAATCGATTTATTGAAGGAAACATTCGATGAGCGCATAATTTCGCGGAATGGACCAGTCAATTGGCCACCAAGATCGTGTGATTTGACACCATTGGATTATTTTCTTTGGGGATATGTGAAGTCGCTCGTCTACGCCAACAAACCAGAAACGTTAGGGGACTTGGAAGCCAACATTCGTGGCGTTATTGCCAACATACGGCCCCATATGCTCGAAAAAGTGGTTGAAAATTGGACCTGTAGAATTGGCCTTATTCGAGCTAGCCGCGGCGGCCACATGCCCAAAATCATATTTAAACATTAATGGCATAAAATTATCCTTCCAATAAAGCCAAATTGATGAACATTAAAACGATTTTCTTGTGTTTTATTTCAATTCGAAGTTCTATACCTCTAAAAAAAACACCCTGTATTTGGTTGCCCTAATCATAAATAAGTAAGCAATTTAAACAGACAACTGACATTAAAAAAGCAAATTATTAAATTATACATTTTTAATAAAAATCTTAAAGATACAAGTAAACAATTCCTTCAAATTAAAAAAAAAAATGTTAAATGTATATTTTGTATAATTTTTTTAAAGTTTACATTTAATACAATTGTCCAAAACGCTTCAGGGTACATTAGCGATATGAAATCGCCAAAGTTCTAGCGTTTTAGTTTTGCAGAGCACCTATTTGGCGATTTCAAATTGAAAACGAATAATTCAAGCGTTTTGCGATTTTCAGAACATGGGCGATTGTGTATTTCGGTAATGTGTACAAACGTATGTATATGTACAAATTAATCCTTTTATATGTCGTACGGTATACGTTTTTATTCATGTAAGGGCCTAAAGGGACTTTTAGCCTATCCAACAAATGATATTATTGTCAAATTTTTTATAGAAGAGTACTAAAGTGATAGTCTAAATATAATATGTAATCGAAATATTCGACATTGAGGGGAAATACAAGTTGTTTTTTTCATAAATTTTAATAAACAAATAATTCTCATTAGACAGGAGAAATATTTTTGTTGTTAACACGTTCGCGGACGTGAATGTTATAGCATTCATTTTCATACTGATGCAAAATGACGTGCATGCTATAGCATTCAAATTTTAAAGCCAATTTTTATTCATTTGATTTTATACAATCTTAAGTTTTTGTAATTAATACACATTCAAAATAATGACCAATTGGTTCATTAGATACTTTCGTATATATATATATGTATATAACGGTTAAAATACGATGTTCTGACTACTCTTATAATATACAGTGCCGAACTAAATTATTGGCACAGCAGCCAATTTCAATTTCATCATTGGTTTAAAGTCTTTATTTAAACGATATTTAATAAAATAAAATACTTATTGGATATATATGTATATTTGTCACGATATTTAGTTTAATATATTTTCGTATTTTTATTACGCTATTTAAAAGAGATAAAAAAACAAAAAAAGTTCTCAATTTCAATGAACAAAATTATTGGCACACATTAAAAACTATAAAATATTTGCAATATAATAAAATTAATATTTAATAGGTAGCCCATTTTGTTTAATAACAGCCTACAGCCGTTTTGGCATAGAATTTACCAATTTTTCGTAACTTCAGCTCGAATATTATGGATTTATTCGATTAGTGCCTGCTTCAGCTCAGTCTTATTTGTTATTGGACGCTTTTTCACTCTTCTATCCAGCTCCTCCCATAAGTGTTCTATCGGGTTGAGGCCTGGGGACTGTGGTAGGTGTGGTAGAACATGCGGAACATTGTATGCAAGCCACATACGCACGATATGAGCCGAATGTTTTGGATCATTATCGTTTTGAAAAGTGAACGAAGATGGTAAATTTAACTTTTCGGCACTTTTTTCACATTTTCTTTGAGGATATTCAAATATTTTATTTTGTCCATAATGTCAATAATGAATACAAACTCACCCACTCCTGCAGCGGACGTGAATCCCCACACAATCACTCCCCCACCACCATGTTTCACACTCGCAGCAAGGTTCTTTTTTTTTAATCTGTATTGGGTTTTCTCCATACTGTTTGGCGGCCATCGGAGCGAAAAATATTGAATTTGCTTTCATCCGAGAATAGCTCATCATGTTCCCTAAAATCATTTGGCTGGAGTATATACTCCTTGGCATACGACAAACGCTTCTTTTGGTTCACTAAAGAAATATGAGGATTTCGTCTAGCTACACAAAATTTGTAGTTACCTTCATGTAGGGCTCTTCGGACGGTGATGACATGAACATCTTTTCCAAACTCCTCTTTAATCTCAGCAGCTATTTGTGTTGAAGTTATTTTGGGGTTTATTTTGATTTTTCTAATTACCTGGTTGCGTTCACGATCACTTAAAGATCTTGGTCGGCCTGAATGTTTAGCACTTTCAAATGTTGAGGCTCCCTTAAAACGCTGAACGATGCTTCGGATAGTGTAAAGGCTTCTATCCATAATTTCCCCAATCTCAGCATAAGATTTGCCTTGATTGTGAAAATAAAGAATAATTTTACGCTGAGATTCTGTGGTTTCCTTTTGTCTTTTACCCATTTTGAACAAAAACCAAAAATAATGGAAAAAACGCAACAATTTCTTAAAATTTGAAGGCACAATGACTTTTACAATTGAACGTATACAATTAGAAATGATGAATTTTCGCCAAAAAGGTTCCAGATCGACTAACTTTTATGAAATTCACTAAGTGTGCCAATAATTGTGTTCAGGTACTTTGGGTACCTCATACCTATATTTGTAAATTATGGACATAGTAATTAACATTTTTTAATGAAACCAAATGGATTTTGAGGCGAGATTATCAATGCATCTGGTAAAAGTGTTTAATTCTTAAAAATCGCTTTAAAAATACCATTAAATTAATAATGAAGTTGGAATTGATTGCTGTGCCAAAAATTTAGTTCGGCACTGTATGTCTAATTAGATTTCGGATATTACAAATAGTCTCAAAAATAATTGCCTGTATATTTTTGCAGCTCCCTAAAATTTTTTCGTCAGCGAACGTGTTAAATATTGGAAATAATTGAACAGAATTTTTTTTTTTTAATTTAAAACAATTGGGTGGTCGTTTTAAAGTCATATATCATAAAATAATAACACGAAAAATATGATTGCAATGAACAACACGTCATAGTTTAGTATATTATTTCCAAATTATGTAAAAGAAATTATTTTTTTTACTCGTATGCTTATATGCATGTATACATACGAGTATTTAGGAAATCAATTTTTTGTATTATTGTAAAATGTTATAAAAATGTAAATAAGTGTAAAGGCATAAGAGTGTAAAAAACGTTTAACCACATTTCGGTGTTCGTATATTTTAGCAACCCTTATTCTATTTGGCTGCGTCGATACAAGCCAATACCGTTTTTATTCTTCTTGCAGATCGGTATTCTAGTTGGCAATATTGCCGTTTATCGATGACTGTTAACGTTTGTTCGGTGTTCTATAACTACGATCAAAGTTGTCGTCTACGTTTTTGGTGTTGACTTATACTGTTTGTGTTGTGTTTTAAAAAGTTAAAAGGAAGCAACGGTGTTTTTTTTTATTGCTGTGTGTTTTTATTTATTTTATACATATATTTATTATATTTATATTATGGAAAAAATAAAAAAAAACACATTTCGAAGTTTATCCATTGTGGACAAACTTTCTTCTCCATGTCATCCAGAGTCTCTGATAAAATCTTTGACTCCACAGGCTGGGACTGTTATTATTCCTGGGCCAAAAAACGCAACGTTACTGCCATTTTAATGGTGCTTTTAAAAAAGTTGATCTCCTTTTTCTTAAATGCGGCTCTATCACATTTAATAAATGTTTGAAAGCAATCTTGTTTAGCCGAAAATAATTTTCAGATATTAAAAAGAACACGAAAATTATTTACTTGGAAAATTTCTATTTTAAATATAGTATGTATGACTTAGAACTGCGAAGAGCTAGGCCGTAGCTCTGATACTGGGTTGTAATGGCCAATTATGTATGGTTTCGTTCATGTCGGGCAATTTAAAAATGACAGATTTCTATCGTTCTAACCACCCACCATATGTGAGTATCGGTCTTATTACAGATATGTACAACTAGAGTAATAATATCTAGTTTAAGAACCTGCTAGAGATATAATATGTCATATTGGTCTTTCTGACACGATTTCGGTATTACGTCTCCACATCAGCTCCGCATCTAGAACACGCCCAGGTACTTTGCGTGCTCTTAAAGACACAATTCCGATCCACAGATGTTTGATAGCATCCTATTAAACAGCACCAGCTTTTTCTTGACTGAATTGATACCCAGACCCCAAGCTGAAGCCCAGGAATTAAGAGTGATAATGATATCACTTAAAACGAATGGAGACATACCTGAAGTGATATCCACTAACTCATTCAAACCAATATTATTGAATTTCTTCAAAGTCGAATCCATAACAATAAGCCAAAAAAGAGGCGATAACACCCCTCCCTGAGGGGTAACCTGATCACTCTTATGACTGACTATTGATAGTCCTTCTCCTCAACATGGTGACAAATCAAAATATGATGTGTTCTTCTATTACATCAAGTTCAAGCAAGGCATTCTCAATTTCCACATTGTGTACGTTGTTGAAGGCACCTTTGATGTCTAGAAAGGCTGCCATAATAAACCATTCCATTTTTCTCTTAGTGACTACCACTACATCGTGCATAGCTGTCTTCGTAAATCGACTCCTTATATATACGTGTTTGCTCACCGAGAGCGCAAATATGTCAACCTTACTTAACGGTGAATTTTCAGGATGCAATGTATTCTATAGGGCCTGCCTTGGATTCGTCTCAATTTATATGCGGCAAACCTCTTAAGCCAACAATGTATAGACGATTATGTATCTACTCGATAAAAATCGCGGATTGTTGTTGTTTAAAAGAAAATCTGGATAATTTAATAAAGTTGTTCATGGGTCAATCTATTAACAATGATTTCCTAGAGTATACTGTCATATGTGTCGTAAATATCCACTTTATGGCAGTTCGTTTAGCAGTTTCAAAAGTTCTATCCAACTTAAAAAAAAATACTTTCTACAAACCAAAATACAGACAATCATACTTATTTATACATAAAAAGGAATCAACTACATACTTATCTTTACCTTTTTTCTTTTGACTAAATTAATTTGTTTTCTAAATTGTAAACAGTAAGTACTATTTTCAATTTATATGAACATACATATATGTAAGTAATATGACTTAAAAAGGTTTTTTTTCATCAAAGCGTTTTGGTAATCCCAAAAAAGTTAATCTCTTTATTCTCTGAATAAAAATTCTTATAATTTTAAAAGAATTATAGGATTAATAACAATAATTACAGTAACCACAACTGGCAATAGTAGTACAACAACGTCTGCTATTCAAGCATCAACTGCCACTATAACTTCTACGACAACATTAACAACTGCTTCAGCTGCAACAGCAGCTTCATTAGCCACAGCCGCTACAACATCTATATCGGCTACTACCTCATCAAACACTTTAAGGGCACCACCCACAGCTTCAGGTGGTAGTGAAAGACTGGGAAGATTGGGATCTTCAGCAGCTGCCAACAATAATCTAGAAAATGGTTTAGATTTTAGACAAAACTCTTCCAACAGCGCTTTAAATAGCTCTTCAGTGGTTTGTACCCCTCTGTCAACGGCTTCCTTAAGGTAAGCTAAATATTTTTCAATTATTTTTTTTTTATTTACAAAAAATGTTATAAACCTTTGAAGCCTTAAAGTTGAAATACTTTTTATTCGGCACTTTTAATCCCTCGTTAAATGTAAAGTTTGTTCGTCCTTTTTAGATAAAGAAGTTATACAAAATATGTCAGTTTTTCTTTTAATTAAAATTCCTATTAACCTTTATAAAAAAAATATTTAACGCGCTCTACTACTAACAGAATTATTAAAAAATTATATTGAAAATAAAAAAAGAAAATAATACTCTCTCGTTTTTATATGTGTGTGCGCTAAATTTTTAATAATTTCTTTACAATTTTATGCAAAAAAAAAAAATATGTATATGTAATCGTGTATGTAGTAGACACCCTGCTTCTGCATCAACATCGGGCTCACAACTAGCACCAACCAGTACAGCTGCAGCACATAATATCAGCGGCAGCAGTAGCAGTAGTTTAAATAGCAATAACACTGTTGGCAATATGGTGCCTACAATGTCTTCATCTTCAACTTCATCATCGTCTACACAACACTCGGCTGGTGGAAATACAGCAATGCCACCAAATTTAGCCAATCGTTTGCCACAGCAGCACCAGCATCAACAGCAACAAGTTCATCATA